>OX387190.1:36342391-36942391 GCA_947561395.2 Buxus sempervirens
AGCTTCCACAATTTAATTATCACTACTTCAGGTTCAGCCTCTCTACTGTCTTGATGGGTCCCCAAGCTACTTCTTAAAGTTCCTATATTTTGCTCTTTCTATTTGAAAGTTTGTGGAGGCCAGTCCCACACACCAAAATTGCCATTACGATTCTTTCCAGGGTAAATGATGCGAAAGTCTCACGCACTGATCAGTTTAGCATTGACCAAATTCAATAGATTCTAATCTGAAAGCTAATTTAAATGAGACCGTTTCCTTTGATGTCACTCCATGCTACCAGAGTGAAATGGACGGGTGGATTCCCGTGTCAATAGGGAGCCTACACCACCTAACCCCAACCCCAGCCGGTGGTAGCACGACACCACGGACTGTAGTGCACAAGAGGAAAAGCATTCAATTTAAATTCTTAACAAAATTTTGGTTGTTGAACCATTAAACAAACTAATAATCAGATATCTTAAGAAGTAGCATAGAGTCCTAACTCCTAAGGGCTGTTAAGTGTTGCGCCTTTCATGATGTAACTAAAGACTTCACTCAAAACCACACGCATTTCATTTAAGAAAAGCCTATGAGATGCAATTTTAAATGAAGTACCTTTTGGAAAGCTGATTTTATTGATATAATTGTTTCCAAAATTTTGTTAAATTGATTTTGAGAAAATCAATTTGGTCATTTGACTGATTTTTTTGTTGAGTATTTTATCTTCAATCTACATTTTTATTTACAGCATTGAATAAGTGTCGTTCATAAAAAGTCCTTAGAAATGCTGCACGTGGGAATCACAGCTCAAACGTCCTCCTTTCTAATTAATTGGCATGCATGAGCGGCCATCTTTGACCAATTTGGCCTCCAGTCAGCATCAATGTACGTCGTACCGTACACTAAAGAGCGAAGAGGTGCTTGCCATATGAGTGAACTACACTAGTCAGTAAGTCACGGCCCTTAACACATCCCCTGTTTCCATGTCAGCCACTCGGCTTCGCTTTTTACGCGAGAAGAGCCAACCGGGAAAGACCTCACAAGCAGGCGAATGGACTCCCTCAAAGACTAGTCAGTGACTAGAGCTTGCCTCCCTCAAGCGGCATCACGCACGGTCGGCCCCCTGTTTTTGGGCTTTTTACGACGGACGGACGTAACCCAAGAGTCCAAGACTGCACTGATAACCCTCTAGATGACGGAACCAACAGTGATTTCTTCCTATCTTTTCATAGCAGGAGCAGAAGTTTGTACTCGGCAAAGAAGGGATTTTTACTCTTGAAAGAGGCAGGGCAACGAGGAATCCCCTCACCCTGCACTACTATAAGTATCGAACCTCTGTTTTGAGTTCAATGTATCGATCCTTCGTGTTTCCTCTTCTTCTACCTTGCTTGAGTCGTAATTGCATATAGCGCAAGGTAGGAGAGATTAGATGGCAGCCAACTTCTTTTTCTCTCCACTATTTCTGCTTATCAGCTTCTTCATTGTCCATTCGTTTTTCTTTCACCCACTCAGCAATGCTTCCGTCACTGCCATCATAGGAGGAGGAGGCGGGGCTCCCCCTCCCGAATGTCAGGCCTGTCCTATCACTCCCACTCCCACACCCCAGTGCCCACCACCCGTACCCCCTCCCAGTCCCCCACCCCAGTGCCCACCACCCGTACCCCCACCCTCACCGCCGCCTCCAACCCCCACACCGAAAGGTCCAACGAACATCAGCAATCTCCGAAAGGTACGACGTGGAATTAGAACCCTGGCAGACAGAATTAAGTGCGATCCCAAGGGCTTTACGAAAACCTGGAAAGGTAATGACCCCTGCAAATTCAAGGGTTTCTTTTGCGATCCCCTGCCTACCAACAAGAAAATTCGCGGAGCCTCTGGCGTTGACTTCAACGGCAACAGATTCGGGGGGTTCGGCCAACGCGGCGAACTGCTCATTGAGGGCTTCATCGAGAATCTGCCGGACATTGCCATTTTCCACGCCAATTCCAACAACTTTACCGGCGTTATCTCCCCAAAGCTCGCCATGTTCCGTTATCTCTACGAACTCGACTTAAGCAACAACAGATTCGAAGGCTCCTTTCCCGCTTCCGTTCTGAACATTAAAACCTTAACCTTCCTGGACCTCCGTTACAACAAGTTCTGTGGGCCTCTCCCGCCTCAGGTCTTCAATCTCGACCTTGATGTACTCTTCCTCAATAACAACCGCTTCGATCAAAATATCCCCAGTAACCTTGGTAACACACCCGCTCTGTATCTCACCTTCGCCAACAATAAGTTCACGGGTGAAATCCCGGCAAGCATCGGCCGAGCTTCCAAAACCTTAGTTGAAGTGCTGTTCTTAAACAACCAGTTGTCTGGCTGCCTCCCCTACCAGATCGGGCTCTTGAAGACGGCCACCCTGTTCGACGCCAGTATGAACAAACTGACTGGTCCAATACCACTGTCCTTCGGGTGCCTGGCCAGAATTAAGCAACTAATTCTAGGGAACAACCAGCTCTACGGGACCGTGCCGGAGTTGGTCTGCAAGCTCCCCAGGCTATTCAACCTCTCCCTGCCCAACAATTACTTCACGGAAGTGGGACCGGCATGCAGGAAGCTGATACACGAGAAGAAGCTTGACGTAAAGAACAACTGCATTCGAGACCTTCCGAACCAGAGACCCCTGGTCGAGTGTGCTGCATTCTTCTCCAAGTCTAAGTATTGTCGCGATCAGAGGATGTTGGGTTTCATCCCGTGTGACGTTAACTCCATGCCTCAGGAATCTTCTGATCGTGAAGCAAATCCTGCTCCCGCTCCCTCTCCTGCTTACGCTGCTCTTGTAAGGCCCCATCTGTGAGCTACGATCGATGCAGCGTTTAGCTAAATTAATTTCTCTGTACCCATGTCTCTCAGTACCATTAAATATTGGGAAAATTACTGTTCACCCTGTCTTTTAAAACTTTATTCCAAAATGCACTACCTTCACAACTAATTGCCAAATTTACACTAGTTTTATAAATAAAATGACGGAATGCCCTCATGAATGTGTCAAAAGACAAAAAATGCCCATTTTGCCCCCAGTTTACAACCAATTACCTTCGCCAAATGTGCTTTTCCATGTTCTGTTAATCTTTTAGCCATAGAAGAAGGTAGACGAAAGGTTTTGATTGAATTTTTTTTTGGTTTGAAACAACCAAAATAAAGGAGTAAGGTTCAACATTTTTATTGTTTAAACTGGTTTGTGAGTTGTAACCTGGGGTAAAAGGGGTATTTTTTGTCTTCTGATATATGCAATAGGGCATTATGTCATTTTGTTTATAAAATAAGTGTAAACTTGGCAATTAGTTATGAAGGTAGTGTATTTTGGAATAACGTTTTAAAAGATAGTGCGTACAGTAATTTTCCCTTAAATATTATATTAACCATCGCTCTATGTCACGCCCCGAGTACTAAGCCTTAATAAATACATAGGCTCGTATCCTAAGGCATGACCTCGCTCGTAAGCCAACAACAATCTTAAGACAAATGTACGAATCAGATTAAAACCAATAATAAAATTCAAAGATTCTAAATAACATCCCATAATGAAAATCGTCGAAGTACCATAATAAAATTCCTACTAAACTTTTCTACGTAATTGATATCTAAATAAAATCCCATCACTACAAGAGTGTTCAGACCCACCTATCAAAATAAAACTAGTAACGTAAGAGGAAGGTCGTTCACTGTCCTTTTGGTTCTGCGTTCCTTTCAAGACCTGAAAGTAATTAGTAGGAGTGAGTACGACGACTTAGTAGATGGAGCTATTTCTCTCCTTATAACAAGATTCACAACAAAAATATAACAATTAATCTTTGTATTTAGTATCTAGCAAGTATATAGAGGTATGCAGAAATCAATATTATTACTAACAATCTTATTACATATCACGTGCTACAGTCATTGTTTTCAGAATTCACATATCTCATATGCAAGTATTATATATACAATCAATCACACAATTGGAGGTTCTTCTGCATCAACGGGTCTTTTCCCCCCCTGCTACCCTGCTACATTTCACAAGTCTCATGGGTCCTTCTCCCCCGCTATCCTGCCAGATTTCATAAATCACAAGGGTCCTTCTCCCCCTGCCACCCTGCTAGACTTTATAAGTCCCGATGATCAACATTGAATGACAAGTAGATTCAAAAGAAACAATTCCCTAAACGCTAAATATTTTTTATACATGGCCTTAAGTAGTTAAATGAACAATGAATGATTCCCTCTTTTCCCCCAAACCCGAAAGTCACGCAAGTTCTCTGTCTTTCAGGTTCTTTTTGTTTTCTTAAATTCAAAGTATTCAAATAACAGTTCATAATCCCTAAATTTAATTATTTATGTAATCAATGCTTTTGTACTTTTCTCCACTTTTCTCCAACCCAAAGTAAAATAATCGAACCCCTTTTTCTTCCCTTAAACAAACTATTTAAGAATCAGTATACAGCACCAAACAAAAATTTGATTGTATTTAAGAAATAAGCATGACCTCATTCTCACAAGTGAACTTAAATATAAAAATTGATTCTATTTAACAACTAGTCAAGACATCTTTTTCACTCTCTGTTGATTCTATTTAACAATTAGTCAAGACATATTTTCCACTCTTTGTTCTGTACCTGAACTTAAATATAACAAAAATTGATTATAAAAATTGATTCTATTTAACAAATGGTCAAGACATCTTTTCCAATCTCTATTCTGTATCTGAAATTAAATATAAGACTTGATTCTATTTAACAAATAGTTGAGATACCTTTTTCACTGAACGAACAGACAAGCTTCTGTATCTGAAATTAAATATAAAACTTGATTCTATTTAACAATTAGTCAAGACACCTTTTTCAATGAACGAACAGAAAGTGACAGACGTCCCTTTCCATTCTCTCTCTTTTCTTCTCTCTCTATCTTCCCAAAAGAAAATGACTCTCATCTGTGGACCCTCATCTCTACGGTCTCTCTCTCTTTTTCACCAAAAAAGAAATCAGGCATTACAAGTAATTTCCTTTCTCTCTCTCTTTTGCACCAAATCAGAAATCAAGCATCACGAATCACTTTATCAACACAACAAACACATTTCAACAAAACAACATAATCTACATGTACTTTGCAACAGAACACACATAGCAAATCAAGTCATAAACAGTAGAATAGCAGCACCTACCTGGCTGCTTTTGCTTTTAGAAGACCCAACAAAAAAAACGAAGCCCAACGTCAAAGCCCCCTCTCCTGGTCGTCAAGTACAAACCCCAAATCAGTTTTGCTAAAAGAAACTAATAAGATAACCCTAATCCTCATTTATACATATGAAGTAAAATGTCTTTAATACCCTTTAATCATAATCAAAATACCCATTTAGTCCTTAGGGTGTGAGATTTAATCTCAACCCTTCAATTTACTATCCACTTAGATTTTTGACTAACCAATGGGGTGAAGCCCGATCAATGTTGAAAAGTTGATCGGGTCCTTACACTCTACATGGTTGCGACGTCGAACTTCGTCTGCCTGCTGATGCTTAGCGTTCCAGCTAGTGCATCGTGTAGCCTACTAGAAGAACTTGTTCTTTGTTTTGACGTAAAAATGACTTTAGCCATCTTTTGCAGACGGAAGTGCAATTACTACTGCCAGCATGATAAAGCCATTTTGTCTGATCAATTACTACTTTCATGGACACGAGTCATCTCTTCGGCAACTCGGGTCACGGAGCGGCGCATAAAATCATCTTGCAAGATGTTATTATCACGAACGGTCCATAGACTGGCCCATATCGTCTTGTAGGATTTCACCAAGCCGTATATTAGTTTTCCATAATTTGCTTCTCTGAATATCTTCCGGATTTCAAACCTTGGATTAATTTTAATACATATCCGATCTATTCTATAATTTTAGAGACCTGCAGGCTGTGTTTAGAGCCTTAGATTTGGGGAGAAAAGAAAAAAAAAAAAAAGAAGATAAAAGAAATGAAAAGAAGATATTTTCTCTTGTTTGGTTTGCTAGGAAAAACAAGGAAGAAATTTTTGAAGAAATCACTTTCTCTTGTTTGGTTGTTTATATGGAAAATCAAATGGTTCTTTTGATTTTTGGATTTTGTAGTTGATGAAAAGGGAAAAATACATAAATACTGAGTCCACCTAATTAGGGATAGCAATGTACCCCTAATGGTCAAGGTTTGTTTTGGTTAAAATCGAGTTAAGGGTGGGTTCGGATTTTGTCCAACCGCCTCAAACCCGACCTTCATACAAATTAAAGTATCATTTTTATATTTTGATTTCATACAAATATTTATTTTTGTATTTTCTCCAACCAAGTCAGACCCACCCCACGCCTTTACCAACTTAATAGGAGGCGGTTTAGGATTTGGTATTGGATAAACTCCTACAGGAGCAGGGTTTAGGTTAACCAAAACCTGCATTGATTTCGTGCCATTCCCATTATTAGACCTAATTAAGGATGAGCAAAAAGTATCTTGTTCTTACTAATGTAGATATTTCCTAAAAAAAGAAGATGATTTGCTTCTTAAGAAAAAGAAGATAATTTGCACTTGCACTTCCATTCACCATCCAATTACCTAATAACAAATATTTTCACATTTAAAATTTTAAGAAATCAACTAATACCATCTCAAAGCCACCAACAAAAAAAGAAAAAAAAAAGGATGAAAAGTTTAAAATAAGAATATGACTATCACTTCAAAAGAGTGTCTTCAGTTGTTAATTCAAAAACCTACACATGATATAGTTAGTACCAAAGAGACTTATAGTATTAAATATAAGATCAAGAAAATAAAATAGTCTATCAAACTACAACTTGCAACTAAGCCAAGTACTACGAAATACAAAGCATATATCATAGTTATATCCAAGTTTTACATCAAATTTAAGTCATAAATTAGAGCCTAATAAGAGTCTTGGACATTATAGTAGATGTCCATCTTCATCCATAACCATTGCTTTCATTGCTCCTGTGAGACTCCCATGAAAGACCTCACCCTAATAATATCTACAGCAATATAGTCATACTTTCAGTCAATGTGATTAAGTATTAAAGAGTGTTTGGCACAAGAATTAATTAAGAGTAAGTTTGGGAAAAAACTTTTGATATAGTTTGTCACCAAAATCAGCCAAATAATTGAGATTGTAAGCCAACAAGTAGCAAAAACTATAGAAAAAGAAAAAACTGAAGCAAGACCAATCCCATGATCATAGCAGGAGGCTCACATTCCCCAGCAGGTCCCATTTGGTTCACTGGATACTTATGAGCATCAGATGGAGCATGAAGATGTTGGCATAATTGATTTACTGTGAATGCAATCTCAGGACGAGTAATGATGTAATATTGCAAAGCCCCAACAAGTTGGTGATACTCGGTAATATTCTAGAGAGAGTCACCATTTGATTTGTGCAATTTTCCACCTGATACACAAGGAGCGTGGGTTTGGCACCGGTCATTTTGAAGTAATGTAGAATGTCGATGATATATTTGCTCTGCCATAGGTAGAGACTAGCCTTTTCACGTGAGACCTGAATTCCAAGGAAAAAACACAAGGTGCCTATATCTCGCAGCTTAAACTCAGATTGGAGATGAGTGATAAGAGATAAAATAAATGATGGATGAGTCTCGATAATGAGAGTGTCATCCACGTGTACCAAGATAAAAATATGCACCTCAAACTTGTGGTAAGTAAAAAAAGATGTATCAACTGAGGAGATAGTGAAACCATAATCAAGGAGGCTGTGAGATAATCGAGTGTACCATGCATGAGGGGCTTGTTTAAGGCCATAGAGAACCTTATGTAGCTTACATATATGATTAGGATAAGAGGGACTAGTGAATCCTTGTGGTTGTTTCATGTAAGCTTCCACCTGTAGATGACCATTAAGGACGAATATCCCACCCAAAGTGTATTGCTACAACTAAGACCACACGTTTGATGACTGAACTAAAGGTCTTGGTGTAGTCCACTCCACTTATTTGGTGAAACCCTTTTATTACCAATCGTGCCTTCAAAGCCCTATCAACGCAATTTGAAAGTTGAATTGTTGTCTTCATGTACAATCTTTCGTTTCTAGCACCTAAGAACACTCAATAATCTGAATGGAATTTAAGAGGGTGTTTGGTAACGTGTTGAGAAACTGTTTTTCGGTTTTTAAACACAGAAAACCAAAAACATGTTTGGTATTCTTCGTTTTCAAACTATTTTTTAAAAAAAGGGTTCAAAATCATCCCCGTTTTTAAAAATTCAAAATGTGGGTTTTGGAAAACGCAAAACTGTTTTTTATTTTTTGTCGATGGCAATTTTGTAATATTTTTATTTGAATTCTCCCGGACTCCCATCGTCTTCCTCCGTTTGCGAGACTTCCGACATTCTTCTTCTCCCCTGAAACCCCAAAATTTTCTTCTTCTTCTTCATCAGTTTCTGTTTCTCCTCCATCGTTCTCCTCAACCTCAACTTCTTCATCTTCACCATCATGCTCAACACTATTTTCTCTGCTGTTGCTTCCTGCTGGTGGTTGTGGGAAGGTTGAAGTGCTTCAACTATAGACACTGAAGGATCCGTCCACACTAAACGATCGGACAAAGATCCAAACGAAGTCTTCAATTCAATTGTTTAGCTCCACGGAGAATTTATGTAAGGGCATTGTGGAATTGCCATCGCACCTTAACCCAATTCAAACTAATTCGACATAAAATTACCAATCCCATTTTCAACGCACATTTCACAATTATCAATTCAAGAAAAGACCTTACTTTCCAGAGTGAAGGATCATCCTAACGATGCCAACAAGCGGAACGGTGTCCTCTAGAATCTAATCCTCCCAATCGACCCAATCTTCTTCTTCTCTCTGCTTGGAACTCCTCCTCTCAACGCCGTTGTCATCAGAATCCTCCTTCTTCGCAAGCGAGTCATCATTATCCACCGATGCGACAACTAGCTTTCTAAGCAAATCAGGTCTGTATGCGTCTTGGTTCCCAACTCTCCCTCCATCAGAACCAGTTTTGAGGGCCGCAAACGTGCTCGAAGGGAGAGTGTCTAATAACATGACGAGAAGTAGAGAATTGAAGGAAAAAGGTGGCATGCAATAGGGTTTTTGACAAGGTGTATAGTCGGTGAGATCTTGACAGAAGCCATGACCAAGCTCTGCTCTTCTGCTTCCGATCAAACCATTTTTCTCTTTCCTTTAGGTTGTATTTGGAACCCTGGATTTGGGGAGAAAAGAAAAGAAAATGCCAAAATTTTCTTTTCTCTTGTTTGGTTTAGATGAAGGAAAATAATATTTTCTCTCCAAATTTTCTCTCCCTATTTCTCTCCAAAAAGGTAGGAATTTTGAAAGAAAAGAAAATTCACCATCACTTATCACTATTCACACCACTTACCTACCCATCACTAGCAGCATCCACCACCACCACAACCCACCAACAACAATCACCACCACCCACCATCACTCGCCACCACTGCCGACCACCACCACCCATCACCACCACCCACCACCGCCAACTACCACCCAACACCACCACTGTCACCTGCTACCAGCACCATTTGCCGCCATCGCCACTCACCACCTGGCACCTGTCGCCACAACCACCACCCACCGCCGCCCGCCACCACCAACTGCTACCACCGCCCACCAATAGCTGCCACCACCACCATAGTCATTGCCGTCACTGCCACCCCACCAACCCTATCAGCACCCCCACTCTCACTCGCCCACCACCCTAACCCATCATCTTACTAAAATATATTTTTCTTTTCTTCCTATTTCTCATTTGTTAGGTTTAATATTTTAGTTTGGCTTAATTCAGTATAAAAAAGAAAGTGTTTAAGTGTGTTTAGAATGTTTAGTTTGAGTTCAAGAAGACATGGTTCAAACGGCGTCAAAATCGGAGTCAAATTGAAGAAGTTATGCCCAACGTTTGATCAACGTTCTCTGGCCGTTCGAACGTTCATGTTCTGCAGACAAACCCGAGGTTAGCGTTCGACGAACGTTCTCTAACCGTTCGAACGTTCAATTTTTAAAGGGTGGCGTTTGCCTTGCGTTTGCTGAGCGTTCGAACGTTCAAACAGCAAAATTTCTGAAAAGTTACGAAAAATTACATAACTTACTCGTTTCAATTCGGATTGATTTCAAACTTTTTGGGGAACCTTTAAATAGGATTAGGGACTTTCTAAACCTAAGAGAGCCACGTTTTAGAAGCCCTAAATATCCTTTTCTCTTCTGAAAACCCTTCTTCTAGGTTTTCATCTTTTGAGCCATAAAACCTTTCTTTTCTTCTTCCTTTCTCTACCTTGGAGTTCCGGGTTGGGGAGATTGATCGTGGGAGTTCCTACGGATACCAGGCGAGTTCATTTGGGTGATCGTGTGAGAAGATCTTCAGAGTTCTGAAGTGTTGCTGTGGAGCAAAATCTGAGGAGTTCCTCAGATACTTTCAAGTCTGTGAGTTGCAGAGTCTAGTATAGGGATGTTGAGTCATCTGAACTACAAGTTGTAAGTCTTTTTTTCATATTGGATCTTTTAGGTGGCTCCTGCATAGCCCGGAGGGTTTTTCTCTAGTGAGAGTTCTTATAAAGTTTTTTCTTCGTCACCAAAATTGCTTGTGTTGTCTCTTTACTTTATTTGCAATTTTATGTGATTGGTTATTAATTGATCAAGACTTGTGCATGCCTATTAATTAAGAACTCGTTTTTAATTAGTAGAATTTTATTCCGCTGTGCTACACCTATTCACCCCCCTCTAGGTGTATTTAGAGTCAAAACCTTGTTTTTCATCATCTCATCCAAACATCGGAAAAGAAAAGAAAATCAGTATTTTTCTTTTCTTTTATCTTCTTTTCATTTCCGTTTAAGCTTTCTTTTCTTTTCTTCCCAAATCCAAGGCTCCAAACATGCCTTAAGGCCACATTATTGCTCGGGATTCAGATTTGATTCGTAGCAGAGAGAATATTTGAACTCAATTTCGAGCGCTGGTTAGAAGCTGAAGAAAGTGATTCTGTAGTCTGCAAGGAAATTGTTTGAAGAGATGTCTGAAAGGAATACTGTTTCTTGGAATGCCCAAGCTCGCATTCACTTAATTTGTTTTTTTATTGCAACGCATTTTTATAATTTTAAAACTTAAATTGTTTTTTCATCATTTTTACCAAATAGGTTTCTTGTAATTTGTTTTTAAAAATCCAAAAAACAATATTTTTTACCGAACGGGTTTTTTGTTAGTTGTTTTCAAAAACCAAAAAATGGTTTGAAATGTTTTTAGTTTTCAAACTGTTTTAAAAAAAAAAAAGTTACCGAACGGTTTTTAATTTTTGTCTTCATGTACATTCTTTCGTTTCTAGCGCCTAAAAATACTCAATAACCCGAATGGAATTTAAAACTTGAATTTTTGTCTTCATGCACAACCTTTAAGTGCTTTTAGACCCTTTCAATTCGTAAATTACAGTAATCTTCCTTATCAGATGTGTCAGCTAGACAATTGCTTTTATCATATCAAATAAGTTCATTAATTTTATATTTTTGGAAAAATTAATAATTCGCTTATTTAAATTAGGAAAAGGCAAGTTGTACGAGACATGACAGGATTGCCCTTTTTACCCCCCAAGTTACTTTCTTCTTATCTCCCTCGTAAGCTCATAAGCTCCCTTCTCCTTCTAGGAGCAGTCCTCCCTTTCCTCCCTCTTACAAGCAAACATAATTGGATGAGTAATGTTGCTCTGTGAAAGCATTCTTGCCGGAATAAAAATCTCCTACATCTAGCTAGATATTTTTTATTGAAACTGACAGATTTAATTTAGCTCCTAAGGCTGTTCTAGTGCGAGACTTTTGAAAGTTTAAACTTAAAAAAAATTACATAGAATCACCGCATAAAAGCACATACAGATGGGTACAAATCTATACGAAAGAAATGCAGAAACAGAGTGGGAACACCTTTTCTTAAATTAAAGTTGAGAGAGGATGTTGATCATGGTGTTGCGTGGTCTATAGATGGCTCCCAAGGGCTTCTCCTTCTCCAAGGTAACCCCTTTTCCAACACTCAAATCCACATGCGCTTCCCCAACTTGCTCCCATTCGAAACATTGAATAAAGGTTCCCAACGTTAACATCATCAACCTCATGGCCAAGCTTTCCCCTGGACACCCTCTCCTCCCTACACCAAATGGGATCAACTTAAAATTTTCCTTTTCCCCTTCAGCACCTTCGAACCATTCAGCACCTTCGAACCGCTCAGGCTTGAAACTCGTGGGATCCTCCCACACCTTCGGATCCCTGTGTATAGCCCATGCATTCACCATCAACATTGTGCCACAAGGAATGTTGAAACCACCTACTGTACATTCTTCTGATGACTCGTGTGGAACTAGAACTGGTCCAATAGTACACACTCGAAGTGTCTCCTTGATAATACAATGGAGATACTTAAGTTTCGGTAGATCCGTATCATCTAGTAGACAACCAGGTCTAACACTGGCATCAATCTCATCTCTTGTCTTCTGGAGAACCTCAGGATGATTTAGCAAAAGAGACATCGTCCATTCCATGGTCACTGCCGAAGTTTCAGTTCCCGCTGCCAACACTGTCTAAACAACAAAAAACAAAGATTTAAGTTATTGATAACAAGGATGGTTGAACAACCTACTTCCAACGATCAGCTGGTCATTGAAGGATACGAACCAAAGCTAAAAATCATCCAATTAAAATAATAATGTGGCTAAGCTATACCACCGTTGCCTTGTCACAAAATTTGGCTTGTATCCCTTGGTACATTGCACCCCTCCTGTGCTAAGAAACTTATGGAGAGACTATCAATCTTTTATAGGAATGAAAAAGGCTTGAGTTAGTTTTAACAGAATTACCTGGATAATTCCTTTCATGATGTTGTCGTTGTAGTATTCAGGTTCTGATTCTTGTAGTGACAATAGAGCATCAATGATTGTTCTCTCTCTTTCAGCGACTGTAGAATAGAAGCTGAAATATGATTGCTCTTGCTATTTTTATACTCTTTGATCAAACCCTGTATGAAGGCATCCCCCTTTTTTTGTTTTCTCACCATCTTTTTCTCTGCTCCAAGATAAGACACCCACCTCAAGAACGGAAAGAAATCACCCAAAGTCAACAATGCAATCGTTTCAAATGTCTCCTTAACTTCCTGAAGCCTTTTTCTTGTTTTTTCCAAGCTCATGTCATACTCGGTGAAATAGCGGTTGCCTGCTACCATCTGCATCATGATATTAAACGTTAGCAAGAAAAAAATGGACTTCAAATCCACCTTCCATATCCCTTTATTGAAGCCTGTGAACAATTGTTGGATCAGATATCGGACTTCTTCCATGCGAATGATGGAAGACAACTAGAGACGAGTTGATGAGAATATTTCAAGAGTAGTGAAACGTCGTAGGTTGCGCCGGTGATTGCCATAGGGAGCAGACCCTACTGAGGTGTAATTGTAACCCGAGTGCTTTGAAAAAGCAATCCGGGGGCGGTTTGCAAAAATGCTATCATTCTTAGTAAAGCATTCTTCGACAGCAGAAGGAGAGGATACCACTAGGACAGGACGAGCTCCAAACCAGAGATACAAGATGGGACCATATTGGTCAGACAAACTATCCAAAGTTTGGTGGATTGGTTTCTTGAGGCGATGGAGATGACCAATTATAGGAAGATAGAGAGGGCATGGTGGTAGCCTTCTATGTTGAGGCTTGTTTTCTATGAGAAGTTTGTAGATGATGAGAACAAATGAAAAGAGAAAACCTAACCAATGCAAAATTTCCATCGTCTTCTTCTATCTTTTTGGCATGGCAGACGGAGTTTTGTATCAATTTATAACCAAGGCAAGACGATGTTGGTATAATTTCATTTGATGGGACCTCAATTTATACTGCTGCTTAGCCCACTCGTTTAAATTTAGTAAGAAGGAAAACAATTTTAAAAGGGGTAAGATGGTGATCAAGGTATCTCTAAGGAGAAGAAAAATTTAGTAAAGAAACTTCCACCAAGAGAAAGGGTCCAAATCAAATAATCCAACTCCTGTGAATAAATGAAGACATTCTTAAGAAGATTCCCCTAAATCAGTTGGTCCCTAAAAGACAAGTTCCATACCATCCTATTAGATGCTTATGAAAGCACTTACAGAAACCAAAGCTATTTGAACCAATCTAAAAATTCTAGGTAATTTAATAGAATGAGTATAGTTTCCTCATTATAAAGGCCCCCCAAAAGCTCAGATTGGAACTAAATCCAACCCTCCACCATTACTCTTATGAAAGCACAAAAGCACAGCGATATGCTGAAATGGCCTCCATGGACAAGATTCTAATGCAAGTGAGGGGATTTTAATCTCTGCAATCCACCCATTGTGTCTCGAACCTCCATAAGCCATTTCCAAAGAGGTGCCTCATTCCCAGATAGGATATATCTTATATATACTCTGGATGAAGAATTTTCATTACACATTATGCTTTGCTTAAACAAACGATCCTTCTTGAAACTCTCCCTTCAAGTTCGTAACCTAGTATTGGTCCCATCAAAGCAAGCTTCCAAGAAGAGTGGGTTGGAAATACGCCTAATATTTGGCATTTTTATACAAAATGGTTGTCCTTAAGCTCACGTTCTTATACTGATAGTCTTAGGCTTTCACCATCACACCAAGTGATGCTTCCTAAAAGGAAAAAACATCTCTCTGAATCCCCTGAATATAACCAATCTCTGCACAAAGACAGGTATTAAATGGAAACATTAGCTAAAGACACGTGAATAAGTACAATACATCCAGCTAGTAACAACGAATTCCTCTTCCACTTAACTAGCTTCTAATCCGCTTTTCCACTGATGAATATCAAAAGCTAACACGTTTAGGATTTCCTTCAAAGAGGCAACTCTGGCAAAGTCAAATGAAACTAAAATATCCTATGCAAACTCTTGCACCCAGATTTGATTATAATAGATTCCATTGACACTACTTTCTTCCAGATTGATGGATAAACCAGAGGTGATTCAAAGAGTGCCTGCTTAGTCCAAAATAAATAATCCCTATTGGCTTCCAAAAACAATAATAATCTGCAAACTGCAAATGTGAAATAGATAACCCATCCTTCCCAACCTGAAACTCATGAATCAAATCCTCCTCCTTTGCTTTCTTAAAGAAATGACTCAAAGATTTTGCGAATAAAGATATATAACCCACTTGCATTGTATGTATTCAAACTATCACGTGCAGATTTCCTTAAAATGACAAAAACGATAATCCTGACCATACAAAAAACTGGAAGAAACGCAAATAACTTTTAACACATTACTGAAAACAGATTATAATATAGCGATATCAGAGGAAATTCAACGGCCAAAAACTCGGCTTCTCTAAGAAAAATACATAAATTTAATTCAAACGAGAAATTTTCACTACTACCCTCGTTTGAGCATGCCAACAAACAGGTGGCGGCCACACTCGGTCCTAAATTGCAGCAAATGTCCTTCACATTATCAGCAGTCGATCGGTCCACCGAATACTGCAAGTGACGAAAATTAAGGCGTTCGTTAGTTCAGAAGAAAGAAATCGAAAAGATGGGGGATAGCGATAGAAAGAGAGACCTTATTAAGAACCCAACTGACATGCACGTAAGTTCTATTGAAGAGCTCATCGAGGGCTTCGGCGTCGCTGGTGTCGACGTCTCTATAATTAACAAAATTTACTTTGGCGTATTTGGCGTAGTATGGCCTGGTGTCTATGGGCAACAGCTTCACCGGCCTCAACACGGCCATATAGACCCTCAAAGATCTCTCCATTTGTTTCACCACATCAGCTGCCCCACTGAAACCTCTCCTACTCTTTCTCAGTCGTGCTGAAGTTCCCGCTACAAGCCTTCAACTTCACTACTTTCCTTCCCTGGGTGTTTAGGTACAATGCAAAATTGCAAATAGAGACGTAGAGATGCAGATCGTCGTTTTAAATCAGTTTCAAATTTTCTTTGCCTTCGGTTGTAGACTTGTAGGTGCCGAAGGCTAACGGTCGAAAACGAACCTGGTCCTTCATCAAATTGGACCAAACCACAATAACCCGGACTTCGACCGAACCTTCACGTTCGAGTTGCGCCGTGTTGGCAGGGGCACACGTTCAAGTCATGTGTTTTCTATCACATTTTTTGGTAATTTTGTAAAACGAAAAACAAATTCGACCAAACGGATTAGGGTTTCGCCAACTGCGGCGATGGGTTGCCGTGTTCTTCCCATCGTCCGCTCATGAAGTTCGGCCCATTCCTGTCTATATTCTTACGACGCAGCTCATCTTCTGAAGCTGCTCTTCCTGCCCTTCTCTCAGCACCAAGGTCTTTCATGGCAAATATGGTTTCAGAATCCGCAGCCCATCCAAACGACTCTCCTGAAGATTTTAATAACCGTATTTGTTCCGGTATCGGGAATTGCTGTAGCCTTGCAGAGGAGGAGCAACAGCATCTTCCTTCGCCTTCCTCCTCTGATTCACCATCTTTTTCTTGCGTGGGTTCGCCGAGTCGTTGCTTGAACGGGGAGTGGCGTATTGATCGAGCATGGGCTCATTGGAGAAAGCTGGGGCAACCCAAGCTGATCGTTGCCCCCATGGTGGACAACTCAGAGCTTCCTTTCCGGATGCTTTGTCGCAAGTATGGCGCTGAAGCCGCATATACACCCATGCTGCATTCCCGTATCTTCACGGAGAACGAAAAGTATCGGTCTCAAGAATTCACCACCTGCAAGGTAATATTTCTTTTCTCATTTTGCCCTAATTGAGATTTAGGCTTTCGTTTGCTGTTTGCTAGATATTTTCGCTGTATCTTTAGCGATTTGGTTTTTAAAGCATGGCCGTGGTTCGTATATACTCTGCAATCATTCTGGCGATCTGGCTGCCAGTGTATCTGGGCCTGTCTTTGTGGAAACACTACACTTGCTTTGAAGATTCTGCCAGCGTAGGTAGGGTAGTCTTTGTGGAAAACACTACACTTACTTTGAAGATTCATTCTTGCAGGATTACATTTTAGGTCTAGCTCCAATGGGAATTTTTCTGCCTCTTTTGTCAACTGCGCAACGTAATATGTCTTGTATTTAGGATGATGGAAGTTTTTAAATATGTTTGATAATGAAATAATATCAAGGACTTCAAAATTTTCATCCCTTTCAAAATTCCAGTTGCAACCGAGTAATTTGGTTAAAATTGAAGAATTCATGATGTATAAATACATAATTTATTGCTAAGTAAGTTTTCAGATTCCAGGACCATTCCTGACCGCGGAAAAATAGCTAACGACTTGCTTGAATAGTTTTTGTTCTCAAGTCCTTCGAATGGTTGCACGTGATGAACCTGGAAAATGAAAAACAAAGAGGGAGAAAGATATTGCTGATTAAAAAAAAATCAGATTTCAATGAAAATATCTAGTTGCTTGCATGAGTAGTTTGTGTCCACAAGTTCTTGGAATGGTTATAGGGGATGAGCATGGAAAAACAAAAAGAAAAAAAAAATAGAAAGATAACTAAAACAGGAAAATCTCTCTTCATTTTTTTTATTTATTTTACTTGTGGGAAACCAACTCTCTAGCACCTTCTTCGACACATTTTCTATGTGAACTGTGAAGATATGGCGAGAAGGTGAAATCTCAGAAGATACTTATTGTATTTTTGGAATGGCTGTATGAGACCAGCTGAATTACCAAAAATTGTTCAACCCTTTTTACATTTCTGATATTTAGAATCATTCAAACACTGTTTCATTTTGTTTTTTAATATCTGTTTTTGTTTTTTTTTTTAATTTAGCGTATGGGACGTTATGGATTTAAAGCCATGAATGTTGTTTCATCCCCCCAGCATTGTGCATATGTAAAGAAATCCAGTATTGGTTTATTATTACTGTGGTGACATAAGATGAAGTTTGTCATCCTTATGTTAAGAGTAATACTAAGATGGTCCTGAGGAATACTCCTGTTACATCCCTTCCTTTGAATTAGTGAGGGTGACTTTGGAGTCTAATGTGACTGATGTGTTTAATTCAAATTAAAAGGAAACATTTATAGGAATTCCATTACGCCTACTAGGATGAATGGATTAGGATGGCAGGCAACAAAGAATCAATTTATGCATAGGATGACTGTTATTGAGATGTGGATGCTGAAATGGATGTTTTAAAATACTAGGAAGGATAACGTAAGAAATGAACATATTTGAGAGTGTAATTGGTGCCCATAAATCAGATAAAGTGAAGTAAGTTAAGATGATTTGAGCATATGGATGCAAAGACCTAGAGAGGCAGCTATGAGAAATTATGGGGGTATTCAGTGAATGATCTAAGAGTGTGAGAGGAAAACTAAAAAGAACCTTGGAAAGAATTTTGTATTCGTAATTTGGTAGAAGACATGGTTTCTAACCGATTGTGAGGGAGGAGCAAGATTCATGTTGCAAACCCTACTAGTTGATTTGATGATTGGTTTTCCATGTGGAATGGTTAATTTGAAATAAGTGAAGTATATGTGTCCCAGAGCATCTAGATGTTGCCGAAATAGGGGATTAGATAATGAGAAGTTGGTTAAGATAATGTGAGCATGTAAAGCAAAGACCAAAGGAAATAGCTATATGAAGATGCAAGAGGATAATCATTGAATGATTTGAGAGGGTGAAATACATCTGGGTGGTGTTGATTAGAAAATATTAATATACTTATAATTTGGCTGCAGATATGATTTTTGATCGATTGGAATGGATGATCGCATTTTCTATTGGCGAATGCAAATACTGGGATAATGTACTTTGTAATTGATATATGTATTAGACCTTTTGATCTTTGATATTCAGCAGATTCTGGTAAAAAAAACCCATGGCTTGCTACATTCCACATCACACAGTATAACTTATAATATGGTTTCTTGTTTTCCTATTGAAAAATTCCAAGTGGATAATGTAATGTTCATAAGCTCATTAGGCATGATAGAAGGTGTTATCAAACTCATTAGGCCCTCCTATCCTTCTGATTAAATCAGATTATTTACTGTGCCTCTGCAGAAAACCAGATTACATGCTTTCATATGATATTTCCTTAAGATAATTTGTTTTAACATAATAATAATTCAGCAACCAGAGTTATAATATGCTGTCTAAAATTGCTGATGTTATTTACCTGTTTGTGTATGCAGTTTTATTCTGTTAAATTCCTGATCACATAATCTGAGTGAAAAAAAATTATTATTGGGCACATTGTTTCAGTAAAATAAAAATAAAAATATACAAGTATTGTTGCCCCAAAAACTTCAGAAGACTCAATTGCTATTTATCCTTATTTTTGAAGATTTTATTATCTTTGATAACAATTGCAGGAGGATCGTCCATTGTTTGTCCAATTTTGTGCAAATGATCCGGATGTTCTGCTGGAAGCAGCAAGGGTAGTGGAACCTTCTTGTGATTATGTGGACATTAACCTTGGGTAACCTTTCATTATCTTTTAACACACATCCAAAATTGTTCAAGTGTTTGTGTTTGGTACTTGAATCTCGAAACTTATCTGTCCTATAACATGTGTATAATATTTGTTGGTATTTCATTTTCAATGTAAATGTCCACTCCCTATGAATTTTCGGTTTCTTGTGTTGTCATGGTATAAAGTATCCTCTTATATTGATATGGATTGGCTGGTCCATATCAGTATCAGTATCAGACTGAACTGACCCAAGTATAAAAAAGTATATATATATGTTGATAATTAAAAAAAATTGCGTAATTCCATTCAAATACTCAGATCGATCCAGTCCGAAAATAATCCATATCAGTATGGGAGCTGAGTGATATAGCTACCCGTACCAATATGTTAAAGCTTGTGCATACTAGTCCAATTCGTCTTTCTATGTATATTTCTTTGAACAGAGAAGGAATAGTACTGAAGAGCGAGATTTGAAATCATCATGTACTCAGCTGAATGCAACTCTTTCCAGCAAAACTATACCACTGGAGTTAGATCCAAACCATGCATTCTAGTCTTGGAGTATATATAACCTGCCTTAATATAATGAACACTACCCTGCTTCTACTTTCTGTTTTGAGTGAGTTGAGTTTTAGCTCTTAGACAATAGACATTGGGTTTTATTTAGTATGTGGCGAAGTATATGTGCATTTGTATTTATAATCTGTGTATTTAAGATGGAGAACAAGAATGTTCATTGATGAAAGGATTACTAAGTTGGCCAGAAATGGAAGAGAGCTGAAGTATAGCAGAAACTAGAAGCATAAAAAAACAATCACCCCATTACATGGTCAATCTTCCCCAAGTAACATCTTCTCAGCAGGAATGTGGAAATATTAGAGAAGCAATCCTTTCTCCCCACTGCACACTAGTTGTTATTTTGCCTAGGCCCCATCAATATTTGTATATTATAAAAATATATAGATGAACTTATAAAAAATAGTCATACCTGACCTATAGAACTGGTGAATTGGATGCATTTTCGGGTTTGTATCCTCTGATATATGTAAGTGGTCAAACCTCAGTCCAACCTGATGAATCATTTGGTTTAGTTATTGACCCGAGTGACCTATGCCACTTCCATAGAACCAGTTTTGCCCTCTTAAATTGGGAAAAGAAAATTTTCTTCGTATTATTTTTTATGTTAATGAATTGTAAGATTTATAGCGACTGAAGGCTATTTTGGGATACTGAGTATGACAGATAGGTAGGTGGAAAGGTGATATACATGGAAGGGATGTAAAAGAAAGCAGGAATTAGTTTCTTTGATGTTGTTTGGATGCTGTAAGAGACATGCATGATTACGAATTAAAGTCCCGCATTTTGTGTTTCATAAGAAAATTTGATGTAATTTCCAATTTTTCATCATGAATATGCATTTTGGTGTGTATGCTAGTACTTATTGTTATTGAACGTGTCAAACCCTTACAAATCCAAGCCAATAAGGGGCTGGTGTTCAAGATCAGTATTATTATCATGTGATGCTTTGTGTGCTTTTATATGAACATTCCAAGTCCTTTATTTCACTGAAAATTTTGATCTACCATGCAAGACATAAGCTCTAACCGATTAATGTTTTTGGAGATATGCTTAAAGCTGAATAACCATTGAACTACATTGTGCAGGTGCCCGCAACGTATCGCTAGGCGAGGGAACTATGGAGCTTTTCTTATGGATAACCTTTCACTTATAAAATCTCTAGTTCAGAAGTTGGCACTCAACCTCCATGTTCCTGTCTCATGTAAAATCCGAATCTTCCCAAACATACACGATACTATCACATATGCTAGGATGCTGGAGGATGCTGGTTGCTCTCTCTTGGCTGTCCATGGCCGAACGAGAGATGAAAAAGATGGAAAGAAATTCCGAGCTGATTGGAATGCCATCAAGGCAGTGAAAGATGCTCTCCGGATTCCAGTACTAGCCAATGGGAATATACGCCACATGGATGATGTTCATAGCTGTTTGGAGGAGACAGGTGCTGATGGTGTGCTTTCAGCAGAATCTCTTCTTGAGAATCCTGCACTCTTTACCGGATTTCAGACTGCAGAATCGCTTGGGGGCAGCAAAGAAGGAAATGAAGATGGTGGACTTGACCAGGCTCAATTATTGGTTGAATACTTGCAGCTCTGTGAAAGATACCCTGTACCATGGAGAATGATCAGGGCTCATGTGCACAAGATGTTGGGAGAGTGGTTTAGGATCCATCCGCATGTGAGAGAGGATTTGAATTCACAATCCAGACTCACCTTTGAATTTCTTTATGGCATAGTAGATCGGCTCAGGGAGCTGGGGTGCAGAATTCCACTTTATGCCAAGAGGGAGTATGGGATGAATTTGGGGAGTTGAAGTTGGTAATTGATTTGATATTAAAATAAATATACAGTTCTTGGGATCATTGGATGAATTATCGCCAGATGATTCTGTCCAAGAAACCGAGCTGTTTGGTGAACATTATTTGGTTATCAAAATATTCTTTTGGGAGCTCTGTCCATGTCATTTCGCGGCACCATTGTGGGCAACTTTGAATGCGAAGCAACAAAACACTTGGTGGTACAAGTGCACTGCGGTAGAACGAAGCATTTTCCTTATCTTTCTATTTCTGTTTTCCTTCTTTTTGAAATCTGAATCTTTGTGATATATTAGAACATTTTTGTAGATTGAGGTTACCACGATTGTAACAGGTTGCCATCATTCATATGGTTGATACATTTTGTGAAAGCGAGGTTAAAGTGTGTTCTGGCCCGAAAGAAACATATTCATTATGTATTGATTCTGCCCCAGGTCCCTTTCCTTGGACCCAGAATATGAGCTATCATTTCCAACAATTGGACTGCAATATTATAAGGAATTTTCTTGTCTCTGCGGTGCTGTAGCTTGTCAAATTCTGTTCCTTGTTTCAGATGAGGCCTTCTAGGAGGCGCCCCAAAGAGGTAATAAGCCAGATTCTTGAAGCGCACATGGTTTTCTTTCTATGATTCTTCCCTTCCGGGCTACTTCGAATGGAAATGCATGAGATGGGATATTGCCGTTGCTAAACACAGCACGAATCTTCATTTCAAATTATAGCCGTTCAGATTCTGTTAAACCAGGGGACCCATAACTATGATATATTTGTTGATTAAATGAAAGAAATGGATCAACCGGGAAAGGGGGTGAAGACCAAAAAACAAGAGTTTGCCAAGGGTAGACTTGTGTCTGTGGGCATTCATGGGTCGGCATATGAATGTGTACCATGGACATGGAAAAGAAAAAAAAGAAGGGAAAATAGGTAGAATTTACTAATAAGCTATACAGATTATAGAGCCATGTTTTTTGCAAATTGAAATGCCAAATTCATACTCCCAAGGTTGGCGTGCTGCCGAAATTTCGGATTTGGTAGCCCTGGTGATGCGTTTCGCTGGGGGTAATTGTTGGGGACGTTTCTCCAGCGATTTGTTTTGAAATGTCGTCAAAATCCAGCGAAATTTCACTGGGTTTCAAACGAAATTTTTTTGCCACCGGCACATGTGCGCCTGATTTAAAATTGACCGGCAAAGAGGGACTTTGGGGTTTTTGGGGGAAGTGACGAGCAGCCATGATTTGGGGGGATTTTGGCACGATTTAACCTTGGATCCAGCATCTGCTTTGGCCGTTTTTGATCATATAACAACATTAGAGTGATTTGAGCTTGATTATTGTGGATTTGGAGGAGATTGGAGGCGTGTTCATCGCACACGTTGGGTAATCTTGTTTTTTTCAATTTTTTTTGATCTAGAGCTTATAGAATGTCTTCATTTCATGATATGTTGAAGTCCGACATCCGATCTACAGATGGGTGTCGGCGTTTTATTTTTTGCAAAAAAAATTTATTTTTAGCAATTATTATATCCGAAAATGCATATAAATTTTTTTTAAATCCATTTAAATTAGATAAACAATGTATTTGGTTATGATAATTATATATGTTATATGGGGACACCCAATCTACAAATGGGTGCCCCTAGAATAATTTTTTTAAAAATTATTAATTTTGTGAATTTTTAAATCCAAAAATTGATATATTATTTATAAAATGAAGAAAAATAGATAAGTAGTCAACTTAAATTCATAAAATTGATTTATTTATTGTAGAATTATTTATGTTAATGAATTGGAGTTTATATAATTATTTTATATATTTTTGATTTTTTGGAATTAATTATTCATAAAATTAATAAAAAAAGATAAATACTCAAATTAAATTCATAAAATTGATTTATTTATTGTAGAATGATTTCTGTTAAGGAATTGCAGTTTATATAATTTTTTATATATTTTTGATTTTTTGGAATTAATTAATCCTAAAATTAATTAATTATTAATAAAATTAATAAAAAAAAGATAAATACTCAAATTAAATTCATAAAATTGATTTATTTATTGTAGAATGATTTATGTTAAGGAATCGGAGTTTATATAATTTTTTATGTATTTATGATTTTTTGAATTAATTAATCCGAAAATTAGTTAATTATTCATAAAATTAATAAAAAATATAAGTACTCAAGTTAAATTCCTAAAGTTAAGTTGTTTATTATAGAATAATTTATTTTGAAGAATCGGAGTTTTTATAATTTTTTTATATGATTATGATTTTTCGAATTAATTAATCCTAAAATTAATAAATTATTCATAAAATTCATAAATTATTCATAAATAATAATATAGTTTATAAATTATAAATAACAAATTATAATTAGTTGGTAATGTTAGTATTGTGTAATGTGGATTAATATTTATAATTTTTTATTGTGCACTTGTGTAGGGGTTCGGATTCCAGTGTAGCGCTTCTTGGTTAGTCTGTTAGAAATAGTCAGACAAACAGACAATATGACATTTGGCAGTGGTAGTGGAGAGGGCAGAGATGGTGGCAGGAGGCAAGATATTGGTGGGGCTCATGGCACGAGATACGAAGGGGACAGAAATAAGACGGTCTGCAACTATTGCCACCAAATCATAAAGGGTGGTGGAGTATCACAGTTGAAGCAGCATTTGGCACGCGGCTACAGTAACGTGGCCAACTGTCGTCAAGTCCTTCCAGAGGTTCAGAAGCTAATGAGAGAATACTTACAATCAGGGAGTGCAGCTAGGGAGGGGAAGATGCATGCACGGGAGGAGGTTAGACGTATATTGGCAGAGCCTGTCTGACCCTCTGTGGCTGCTGATGATGATGACGATGATATCGTGTACCCAGACGAGTATGTGACAGAGGGAGAGAGGGCAGCATTCAGAGCCTCAGTGCAAGTATCTTTACAGTTTGAGTTTCACAGGGGTGGTACCTCTAGAGGAGATGCAGGTGCAACTGATGTTGATGCTCCTACTCCTAGACATGGGGCTGGACTAGCACCAGGATGCCCGATTATCCTATGGAGCCGAGTAGGTGGCGTTCATCTGGTAGCAAGTAGAAAAGATTGAAGGATGTGTGGAGCAAGGGCAATGTTAGGGAGAAGATGTGGAAGTTCATATCCAAAATTTTTTTATCTTCAATCACATTCTAGCGAATGCAGCAGGGAGCCCCCATTTCAAGAACATGGTTGATGTTATCCAGGAGTTGGGTTAGGGAATCTTGCCTCCTATGCTACGGGAGATTATGGGTACATATTTGGATCAGGAGGAGGCAGAGATGAGAGAGTTTATTGCATCCCTACGACCCCATTGTGAGCATTTTGGAGTTACGATCATGTGTGATGGATGGACAAGTCCTACTAAACTGTCCATCATCAATTTAATGGTATGTTGTAGAGGCAGGGCAGTGTTCTTGAAATCTGTTAACGCATTACACAATATCAAGGATGCACCTTATATTATTCGCTTATTAGAGAGGGTGGTAGAGGAGGTTGGCCCTGAGAACGTCATTCAGATTGTGACAGACAGTGCCAGTGCGTTCAAGAAAGCCGGCGAGACATTACAGGAGCGGTATAACCTGTATTGGGTGCCTTGTGCTACACATTGCACTGACTTGATGCTAGAGGAGATTGGCAAGAGAAGCCAAGTGCTGATGACATTGAGGGATGCACGAGCACTCACCACATTTGTGTACAACCATAATTACGTACTAGCGAAGATGAGAGAGAGATGTAGTGGGGACATAGTTCGGCTAGGGATTACCGAATTCAACACGAACTATATTGTATTGGAGAATATTCTGAGCCACAGGCAGGGATTGAGATCTCTATTTACCAGTGAGGATTGGACGATATATGCTCAGAGTCGCAAAGAAATGGGGAGGAGAGTAGTGGACATTGTTTTGTCCAACACTTTTTGGGAGCATGTGCGAGAGTTGATTGTTATATTGCAACCTATATACCGTAAACTACGGATACTTGACATAGATTCCTATCTTACGGTAGAATCCATTTATAAGTGTATAGAGGTGATGAAAGCTCATATTCAGGCCGCATCACCCAAATCACATCAGTGGGTACTCAGGATTATTAACGATAGATGGTACAAGTCGCTAGGTCATCCTTTGCATGCAGCATGTATAATTATAATTTTATTTGAATCATTTTATGTTCAATAATGTTTATAATTATATTTTAATTATTTTACTAATTTTTTTCTTGTAATCGTCAATGTAGCATATTATTTGAATCCAAAATATCATTATGAGGATAATCTTGGCGCACGCCACGACCTCTGCGCTCGTGTCCACGAGGTTTACATGAAGTTGGATCCACATTCAGAATCAGTTGGGGAATTTGGAAACGAGGTGAGGGCCGTGGCATTTAACTTCACTTATGTTATGGATATCACTTCTTCTTAATAGTTAGATTAAGTATTGACCCTTTCAAATTATTCCACTACCAGTTGATACAATTTAGAGATGCGATGAGCTCATTCGTGTTGACTACGGCGATTGCATCGAGGGACAAGATGATGCTGTGTAAGTGACAAGAGATTATGAATATTAATATTTTAAATTTCTAATTTCTAAATAATTGTTAATATTTTCTATTTATAAATCCAGGTGAATGGTGGGAGATGTATGGCACAAGTGACCCCACACTGAGGAAGTTAGCATGTCCAATATTGGCTCAGACAACATCCTCCTCTGCTTGTAAGGGCAATTGGAGTATGTTCGCACTCATACACACGAAGCAGAGGAACCGGCTAGCTTATCAAAGGTTATAGAAGTTGGTCTTCTGCCATTATAATATGAGGCTGAGGACGAAGCAGTTAGAGATAGAGCACAACACCACTGCCGTGACTGTGAAGGATTCTTTGGATATGTTATTCAGTAATGAAGTCAATGACGAGGATCCATTTGCAGAGTGGGTTAGATGTGTTAAGATAGATCAGCCTGATGGTAATCTTAGCCCAGTCATATCATACGCTGCACTAGAGTTGGGCATCGAGGTGGACGCAGGTATGGAGGAGGAGAGGGGGGGGGGGGGGTTAGCGGAGACTCACTAGATAGATATGTTAGAGTTGTTCCTTCCTTCGCTACTATGATGACACCAGCTCCAGTCCCAGCTCGTAGGTATGTTTCATCGTCAGAGGAGGAGGAGGAGACAGATGATAAGGATGAGTCAAGATCTTCAGATGATGATGATGGAGATGGTGGTGCTAATGGTGGTGTTGGCACCAGTGGCTCGGGGTTGAGCCCTTTTACTGTAGAGGTGGCTTTCCATCATAACACACAGGATACTGACTACGGAGATAGAGGTCGTGATGAGAGCGAGGGATATTTCTTTCAGAGGAGGAAAGGCAAGGAGAGACAGCATACAGGGATGCACGATGACTCGTCCTCCATGGCACAGAGTTTCGGATCTTTAGATGTTGGAGGATCATCGAGTTCTTATGGAGAGCAGTATCCTCACTATCCACCACAGTTGACCCAGGGACACTATCCAGTCTACCATCCTCAATAGCTTGGGCCAGCAGATTCATCAGATAGTAGTAGTTACGATACTTCGCACGGATATCCTGGAGCACACATGCAAACATCTGATCCATTTGGGATCTTTCCAGTGAATCCATATCCGTACGGCTATTATGTTATGCTTGTACCTATTGCTATTGGAGCTGTAGCAATAGCCCCTCCATACGAGCTGTCTCCTCCGTCACCACCACAACCAGAGCCAGATACATGCTACTATTATGATGATTTCTCTCCAGTTGGTATCATGGCTCACATGATACAGGAGGAGTATGAGCAACATGTCTATGCATATCAAAGAGAATACATATTTCGGATGGGATGGAAGTGTTACTGTCATTTTATTGGCAAGAGAGCAGGGTTTGAGTCACGTCATTCATTTCATGTCTGATTTGACGGTATGATTGTATGTTTTTTACTTTATATATTGTTATTTCAGTTTAATTTAAAATTTAGATTCTCTTTGTCATTTTTATTTAAACACAGCGCACAACATCACCCCGATGGGCCCGATCATTACATTTATATATCACATTGTGTTTTCATGATTTTTGAAGTATATAATTGATAGTTGTGGTAATTTAAGTGCAATTTTGAAGTATATAACTAATGCTTGTTGTAAATCTAGCACTTTCTTTGGAAAAAAGCAGCCAGAAATATTTCTGGCGAAATTTCAATTCACCGGAAAACCTATTTTCCGGTGAACCGCCGAAATGCCGTTCGGTGCCCTGGGCGGCACGCCCAATTGCACTGAAACTCAAAACCTTGCATACTCCCCAAGTTGGCAACTTGGAGGCATCTTACACAATACATAAAACCAATAGCAGAGTCCCCGTTCCAACCAGTTTTGTCTCCATTATTTCAATATCCATTCGGCTAAGGAAACAAACAACTCGTTCTGTTTTATATTAGTGTCTATACTGCACTAAGGTCCATTTCTCACATCCCCACCATCACGTGCAGTACACTAGGGACTAGGGAGTTCAATTATTGAATCTCATAGCTACAACGACTTCTGGATAAAGACAAACTCCCTCTCTTAACAGGCAAATGCTTATGATGGGCTGAGCTTCCAAACCTGATAAGGTAGCCAATATCGTGTGGATTAAACGAACCACACTTGCTTTTGGGCCGGCAAAACCTTAATTTCGTTGTACCCCAAGTTTCGGCATTTTCCATGGCGATCGCGAAGTAAGGGGTGTTGGCAGAATTTATTTATTGTTGGAATTATTTCATTGAATAAGTCAGTAGTTATTTTGCTGTTAGTGTCTGTCCTGTTCCTTAGGAGTAAGTGGCAGAGTTGGTTACTAGTCAATAGGAAAAAAAATCTGCACGTAGAGTAGAGGCCTTGATTTATGGAACTACCCGTTGGTTGTAATGCCTATATAAAGGTAGCTTAGTTGATGAATAAAAAATAAGTAGAAAAGTTCCTTTCTCTTCCATCAGTGGTATCGGAGCCAGGAGAGTCTTGAAACCCAGTGAGTGAAACACGTGAGGCAGTCTCTTTTAGCTACCCTACCCAATGGCCAACGATTCCAATTTTGTGCAAGCTGCCATCCCACACTTTGATGGTCACTATGACCATTGGAGCATGCTCATGGAGAGCTTTTTACGGTCAAAGGAGTATTGGACAGTTGTTGAATCTGGAATTCAGGTACCACCAGCAGGTGCAGCTTTGTCAGATGCACAGAAAGCAGATTTTGAAGCTAGAAAGCTCAAAGACTTGAAAGCAAAAAATTATTTCTTTTAGGCTATTGCTCGTCCCATCTTGGAAACTATTTTTTGCAAAGATACTTCCAAGGATATCTGGGATTCAATGAAGACAAAATATCAAGGCTCTTTTAGAGTGAAGCGTGCACAGCTCCAAGCCTTGAGGAGGGATTTTGAAGTGTTGTAGATGAAAGATGGTGAGTCTGTTACGAGCTATTTTGGAAGGACTATGGAGATTGCAAATAAGATGCGATGCCATGGCGAAACAATCAAAGATGTTAACATAGTAG
Source organism: Buxus sempervirens (assembly GCA_947561395.2). NCBI lineage: Eukaryota > Viridiplantae > Streptophyta > Magnoliopsida > Buxales > Buxaceae > Buxus > Buxus sempervirens. The sequence goes on from OX387190.1 coordinate 36,371,740, forward strand.
AGAAAATTCTGCGTTCTATGACGTGGGATTTTAACTATGTTGTTTGCTCAATTGAAGAGTCGAAAGACATAGATGCATTCTCTCTTGATGAATTGCAGAGCTCTTTGTTGGTCCATGAACAGAAGATGAACCGAAGTTCAACATCAGAGGAACAAGCCTTGAACGCTTCTACCAATACTCATTCCAACAGTTCTAGAGGAAGAGGTAGAGGACGGAAAACAGGAGATCGAGGAAATAAAAATGACAGCAAAAATAGAGATGGCAGCAGAAATTTCAAAGCCAATAATGACCAATCTCAAGGCAAAGGCAGAGGTCGGGATCATGACAAATCTAAGGTAGAGTGCTATAGATGTCATAAATATGGTCATTATGCTTCTGAATGTTATACTAGGCTGCCTAATGATAAAGACAAAGGGGAGAATTCAAATTTCGTGGAAGATAAGAAGGAAGCTGAAACTTTGTTGATGGCTGTTCAAGAAGAAGAGACCGAGTCAGATATCTGGTATGTGGATACAGGCTGCAGCAACCACATGAGTGGAAGTAAGTCTTCTTTTTCAAATCTAAATGAAGATTTTCATTCTACTGTCAGCTTTGGTGATTGTTCTACTGTGAAAGTGATGGGAAAAGGAGATATAAAGATAAAAACCAAGAATGGTTTTGTGAAAACAATCTCTAATGTGTTATATGTTCCTGACTTGAAGAATAATCTGTTGAGTGTTGGTCAATTGCAAGAAAAGGGGTATGATATCACGTTTAAAAAAGGTGCTTGCGAAATTTATGACCCTGTTAGAGGTGTTATTGCAATTATCCATATGGGTTCTAATAGGTTGTTTCCATTGAAGATTGAAAGCATTCACTCTAGTTTGATGGCTGAAAAAAAGGATCCTTCATGGTTGTGGCACTATTGTTATGGCCACTTAAGTTATGGTGGTTTAAAGACTCTTCAGCAGAAGAACATGGTAACAGGTCTTCCAAAAATTACTGCTTCCTCCCAAGTCTCTGAAGATTGTGTTGTTGGCAAACAACATCGGTCTCAGTTTCCCAAAGGGAAGTCATGGAGGGCAAAGGAAGTGTTGGAGCTAGTACATTCAGACATTTGTGGCCCAATAAATCCATCCTCTAATGGAGGTAAGAGATACTTAATTACCTTCATTGATGATTTTTCCAGAAAAACGTGGGTTTATTTTTTGCAGGAAAAATCAGAAGCTTTTACCATATTTAAAAGCTTCAAAGCTCTTGTAGAAAATGAAGCAGGAAAAACCATTAAGTCTCTTCGAACAGATCGTGGTGGCGAGTATTGCTCAAAAGAGTTTAAAGATTTTTGTGTGCAGCATGGGATTCGAAGAGAGCTTACTGCCGCATATACACCACAACAAAATGGTGTTTCGGAGCGGAAAAATAGAACCATTCTCAACATGGTGAGAAGCTTGTTGACCACAAGAAGGGTTCTAAAGACTTTTTGGCCGGAAGTTTTAAACTGGAGTGTTCATGTTTTAAACAGAAGTCCATGATGAATGAATTTGAGATGTCTGATCTTGGTTCGATGCATTATTTTCTTGGCATTGAAGTGATACAATCAAATGATGGAATTTTTCTCTCTCAAAAGAAATATGTGGGAGAAATTCTGAACAGGTTTCAAATGAAGGATTGTAATCCTGTTAATACACCAATGGAGTGTGGCATGAAGCTACACAAAGACCGTGATGGGAAAAAGGTTGACAGCACGTTGTACAAGCAAATTGTAGGCAATTTGATGTATCTAACTACAACAAGGCCAGAGATAATGTATTCAGTGAGTCTAATCAGCAGATACATGGAAAATCCCACGGAGTTGCATTTGTTAACTGCCAAAAGAATCCTTCGTTATTTGCAGGGAACTCGAGATTTCGGACTATACTACAAGAAGGGTGAAAAATCCAATATGGTGGGTTTTACTGACAGTGATTATGCAGGAGATCAAGATGATAGAAGAAGCACCTCTGGTTATGTCTTTATGCTTGGAACAAGTGCTATTTCGTGGTCATCTAAGAAGCAACCAATTGTCACTTTGTCAAGTACGGAAGCTGAATTTGTTGCAGCAACGGCTGGTGCTTGCCAAGCCATATGGCTGAGAAGAATCCTGGAGGAGTTGCAGTTTAAGCAACCTGGAGCTACTACAATCTTATGTGACAATAGTTCAACAATCAAATTGTCAAAGAATCCAGTGCTACACGGAAGAAGCAAGCACATTGATGTAAAGTTTTACTACTTGAGAGATCTTTTCAGAGAGGGAACAATTGATCTGAAGTATTGTAAGAGTGAAGACCAGGTTGCTGATATATTCACAAAGGCCCTCAAGAGGGAGTTGTTCCTGAAGCTCAGAAAATTACTAGGTGTCTGCACATTAGACTCAGCCAAAGTTTTAAACTGAATGTCAGCAAACATCAGTTTAAGGGAGGGATTGTTGGCAGAATTTATTTATTGTTGGAATTATTTCATTGAATAAGTCAGTAGTTATTTTGCTGTTAGTGTCTGTCCTGTTCCTTAGGAGTAAGTGGCAGAGTTGGTTACTAGTCAATAGGAAAAAGAATCTGCACGTAGAGTAGAGGCCTTGATTTATGGAACTACCCGTTGGTTGTAATGCCTATATAAAGGCAGCTTAGTTGATGAATAAAAGATAAGTAGAAAAGTTCCTTTCTCTTCCATCAAGGGGCCTAGGAAAAGGTGTTTCCAGAAGCCACAACTTTTCCCGGGCACCTTTTTCTTATTCCAAGTAAAAATCTTCCTTTTCCTTTTCCTTATAGCCTGTCTTCTTTTGTTTTGCTGTCATGGTAATCTTCAATCAGTGGCGGTATTTATGGTGAGGAATTTGATATTCGCATTCTACTCTTAGAAGTAGGTGAATCATCATTCCAAACAAGGTTTACAATTTCGGCGGCACCGCCGAAATTTCGGTACAGGGACCCCCGACGATGCATTTCGCCGAGGGAAATCGTTCAGGGTGCATCGTCGGCGATTGGACGAAACTTCGACGATTTGTCACCGAAACGGGGCGGCCTGCCGAGCGAAATGTAACGAAACAGACGAAATGGAAAAAAATTATTTTTTATACGCGAAACGGAGCGGCGTGCCGACAAAATTTCCACCGGCATCGAAAAAAACCAAAATTTGCCCATTTTTTGTCTTTTTAATTTTTCTGCCGTTTCGGTGGCACGCCGCCAGTGTGCTGCTAAAATTTCGTTTTGGCCGATGGGCGGCACTCCCACCGACACCGAAATTATAAACCTTGATTCCAAAGAGTTTTCGTGGTGCACCTTGCGTTTATCCTTACAAGGACAGCTTCCACAATTTAATTATCACTACTTCAGCCTCTCTACTATCTTGATGGGTCCCCAAGTTACTTCTTAAAGTTCCTATTTTTGCTCTTTTTATTTGGAAGTCTGTGGAGGCCTGTCCCACGCACCAAAAGTGCCATTACGATTCTCGCACTCTGTTCAATTACTATCGACCAAATTCAATACATTCTAACCCCAAGGGGAGTCCATGTCAATAAGGATGGTTCCACTGAAAAAAAAAATGTCAATAGGGATGGATTCCCGTGTCAATAGGGACCCTACGCCAAAAGTGCCACTTCATGCTACCTACCAGAGTGAAACGGATGGATTCTCGTGTGCATAAGGAGCCCACACCAACCTAACCTCACCCCAGCCGGTGGTACCACGCGCGGCACCACCGACTGTAGCGCACAGGAGAAAAAGCATTCAATTTAAATTCTTAACAAATTTTTGGTTGTTGAACCATTAAACAAACTAATAATCAGATTTCTTAAGTAGTATTGAGTCCTAATGGCTGTTTAGTGTTGCTTCTTTCGTGATGTAACTAAAGACTTCACTCAAAACCACACGCATTTCATTTAAGAAAATCGTGAGATGCAATTCTAAATGAAGCACCTTTTGGAAAGCTGATTTTATTGATATAATTGATTCCAAAATTTTGTTAAATTGATTTTTTGGTCATTTGACTGATTTTTTGTTGAGTATTTTATCTTCAATCTTCATGCTATTTATTCTACAACTTGATTTTGGGAAGCGGTCCCTTCGATTGGATGATGTGCCAAAAAAAGAATTATTTTTTTCCTAAAACAACCCTATAATGCCAAGTTAAAGTACATTTCTATAGGTGTAAGTTAGTCTTTGCTTACCAAAAAAAAAAAACAGAAAAAAAGTTAGCCTTTGTATTTCTTACTTTTAAAAAAAAGGCATTTTCATAATTTATACGCATTTCCAATGTCCCGGGAGTCTCATTCAATCCAAGTCATGCTCTTACATGAGCCAATCCCCATCTAATATTTGCATATCTGTAGGCATGTGAAGAAATCCCTCCATGTGAGCCTGTAGCTCGGTAATATTTTTGTGGGTTGAAATCGTTTGTCGCAGTTCAGATCCTCCAGTCGGCAACTGTAATATAAAAGCAACTTCAACTGTGGCAGACAATTTCATTCCTGTACGAAAGAGACGCTGCTATGCGGAGCATCTAAGGGTGCAGCAGCATCTACATCACACAGCTGGAACCAATGCAACAAGAAATTTCACGTGGCAGCATCTCCATTGCCTTTTCCTCTGGTGAGTCTGGTTAGTAAAGATCCGTTAGCCACCTGCCTTACATTGCTACTTGCAAGCGGCATTGCAGGATTAAGCGGCAGAAAATTAAAATTTGATCTATGTGCTCTTTCCGACCCTTAAGGATATTTTTGGGTTGTTAACTCCCCATCAAAAGTAAATTATTGACATTCATATTTTTTACGCCCTTCTTCTTGCTTTGATCGATTATCGTCTCATGGTTAGTCTTTTTTTTAATAACAATAAAAAGTTTCATATATAAAAAAAAGTCTTTACCCTCTAGGGTTCATAACGAATTTGGCAGTCACATAGCACAGACAGGAATTGGGCCCGGTTTGATGGCGACTTAGCTTGTCAGTTAAGCCCGTGAGCGATGAATATTCTTGTGAAAAAGTTAAAAAAAAATAAAGCCAGTTGGCAGGTTGTTGGAGGATCAATATCAACCGGATGAACCAGGCCGACCCATTTGTCGCAGCCGCAAATAACTCAACATGTGGTAAACCGCAAACCGACAGGTCATTCGGAACCAACCGTGCAGCTGGGTAATTTTAGGAAACATTAGCTTTTGCAGCATTTCAGTCAAAACTACCCTGATTGTTTAAAGTTGGATTGTATCGTCCACGCCCAAGATCCCTATACGGCCCAACACCAAGACATATAACTGTGTGGCCCACAGAATATTTATTTGGTGGCCCCACGCTTATGTGTTTTGTAGAGGTGTAGGGAGATTTTGGTGTAGATGATGCAGCTCCGTTTAAAATTGGGAGATGCTGCCACGTGCATTATCTAATGGCCACTATGATTTTAGTGCGACGCATGCCGTCTGGTTACTGGCTCATGAGGTTCACCTCATTGTAAGTTTAAATAAATTACTTAAAATCTAGTGGTTAATTTAATGCATGCCACTTCTGAGTTCTGACCGAAATGCTGCACGTGGGAATCACATTTCAAACGTAACGTGCTCTTTTCTAATTAATTGGCAGGCATGAGCGGCGTTCTTAGACCATGTCAGCCTATCAGCATCAATCGTACGAGATGATTGGATGTGATAAAAAAGGAAACGAGACAGATCATTCTAATTTCTTATTATTTTTTTATTTTTTAAGACGTAGGATGTAAGAGAGCAGAATAATATAAGAAAAGACAAGAGAAAAAAAAGACAATGTCCAAACAAGAGTCGTCATTCCGTACAGTAAAGATAATGAGTGAAATAGTATTGCAGATGCAATACTCTCTGTCTCTCTCCAATTGGTCTCCCAGTTAGTCCCGCCCCACTCAAGACCAATCAACTTAGACGACGGATGGAAAGCGTTTGCAATGTCACGGCTCTTGACATATCCCCTGTTTCCATGTCTGGTACTCGTCTTTGCCTTTTACGCGACATGACAACCGGGAAAAACTACACGCACACCACCCCCCCGCCGCCGCCGCCTGACAACCGGGAAAAACTACACGCACACCACCCCCCGCCGCCGCCGCCTCCCCCCCCCCCCCCCCCCCCCACAAGCAGACGAATGGACTCCCTCAAAGACCAGCTTGCCTCCCTCGCGCGGCATCCCGCACTGTCGGCCCCCTGTTTTTGGGACTTTTCTTTTAACAGTAAGAGCAGAAGGTGAACTTCATATACTTAATTATATTCCAAACAGTTTGTAGTCGACGAAGAAGGGATTTTTACTCTTGAAAGAGAGAGGCAGGGCAACGAGGAATCCCCTCACCCTGCACAACTATAAGTATCGAACCTCGTTTTGAGTTCAATTTATCGATCCTTCGTGTTTCCTCTTCTTCTACCTTGCTTCAGTTGTAATTGCATATAACACAAGGTAAGAGAGATTAGATGGCGGCCAACTTCTTTTTCTCTCCACTATTTCTGCTTATCAGCTTCTTCATTGTCCATTCGTTTTTCTTTCACCCACTCAGCAATGCTTCCGTCACTGCCAACCCTAGGAAAGCTATCGAAATTATCATAGGAGGAGGCGGGGCTCCCCCTCCCGAATGTCAAGCCTGTCCTATCACTCCCACTCCCCCACCCCTGTGCCCACCACCGCCGCCTCCAGCCCCGCAACCACCAATACCGTCACCACCGAAACCTACAAATCCGTCACCAAAACCTCCAACCCCACCAACACCTCGGTCACCGCAACCACGAAAATCGTCACCACCGAAACCTACAAAGCCGTCACCAAAACCTCCAACCCTACCAAAACCTCCGTCACCGTCGCCTCCAACCCCCACACCGGAAGTTCCATTGGGCATCAACAATCTCCAAACGGTACTACGTGGAATTAGAACCCTGAAAGGCAGAATTAAGGACGATCCCAAGGGCTTTACGAAAACCTGGAACGGTAATAACCCCTGCAAATTCAAGGGTTTCTTTTGCGATCCCCTGCCTACCAACAACAAAATTAAAGGAGTCTCTGGCGTTGACTTCAACGGCAACAGATTCGGGGGGTTCGGCCAACGCGGCAAACTGCTCATTGAGGGCTTCATCGAGACTCAGTCGGACCTTGCCATTTTCCACGCCAATTCGAACAACTTTACCGGCGGTATCTCCCCAAAGCTCGCCATGTTCCGTTATCTCTACGAACTCGACTTAAGCAACAACAGATTCGAAGGCCCCTTTCCCGCGTCCGTTCTGAATATTAAAACCTTAACCTTCCTGGACCTCCGTTACAACATGTTAACTGGGCCTCTCCCGCCTCAGGTCTTCAATCTCGACCTTGATGTACTCTTCCTCAATAACAACCAGTTCGATCAAAATATCCCCAGTAACCTTGGTAACACACCCGCTCTGTATCTCACCTTCGCCAACAATAAGTTCACGGGTGAAATCCCGGCAAGCATCGGCCGAGCTTCCAAAACCTTAGTTGAAGTGCTGTTCTTAAACAACCAGTTGTCTGGCTGCCTCCCCTACCAGATCGGGCTCTTGAAGACGGCCACCCTTTTCGACGCCAGTATGAACAAACTGACTGGTCCAATACCACTGTCCTTCGGGTGCCTGGCCAGAATTAAGCAACTAATTCTAGGGAACAACCAGCTCTACGGGACCGTGCCGGAGTTGGTCTGCAAGCTCCCCGGGCTATTCAACCTCTCCCTGCCCAACAATTACTTCACGGAAGTGGGACCGGCATGCAGGAAGCTGATATACGAGAAGAAGCTTGACGTAAAGAACAACTGCATTCGAGACCTTCCGAACCAGAGATCCCATGTCGAGTGTGCTGCTTTCTTCTCCAAGTCTAAGTATTGTCGCGATCAGAGGATGTTGGGTTTCATTCCGTGTGACGTTCACTCCATGCCTCAGGAAACTTCTGATCGTGAAGCAAATCCTGCTCTCGCTCCCTCTCCTGCTTACGCTGCTCTTGTAAGGCCCCATTTGTGAGCTACGATCGATGCAGCGTTTAGCTAAATTAATTTCTCTGTATCCATGTCTCTCAGTACCATTAAGTACCATTAAATATTATATTAACCATCGATCTACATGGTTGGCGACGTCGAACTTCGTCTGCCTGCAGATGCTTAGCGTTCCAGCTCGTGCATTGTGTACCCTACTAGAAGAACTTGTTCTTTGTTTTGACGTAATAAAGACTTTAGCCATCGTTTTGCAGACGTAAGTGCATTCAGCTGCCATGAATAAAGCCATTTTGATTTTTGAATGATCAATTACTATTTTCATGGACACGAGTCACCTCGTTAGCAACTCGAGTCACACAGAACGGCGCATAAAATCATCTTGCAAGATGTTATTATCACAAACGGTCCATAGACCGGCCCATATCGTCTTGTAGGATTTCATCAAGCCGTAAATGAGTTTTCCATAATTTGCTTCTCTGAATATCTCAAGGATTTCAAACCTTGGATTAATTTTAATACATTTCCGATCTATTCTATGATTCCATAAACCTACAAGGTCGCTTGACATCTTCAATCAAGTAAACTAATAATAGCTTCTCAGAATCACTTTTTACATCTACGAATTCGATTTCCTAATGCTCACGTTAATCATTCCAATACAAACTTTGATTCAGCCACAGTGGAGTTTGTGAATCCTAGCTATTCACAATTACTCCTAGTGGTTGACCTCTGCTATCTCTCATGATCGGGCGCCAATAATTGTTACACTTGGATTGTCCCGATCAGCAACATCCATGCTTAGTTTAGCCTAGTTGTTTTTTGGTCTCTGTTGGCCGTAAGTGCTATCACATGTATATATATAGTTATTCTTATCCAAAGGCTTTAATCTAAGAATAAATCAATTGTTAAACAAATAAAAGTTTCTATGAAACCCCGCTCAGGATTTCATGTCGAGAAACCTTCCATATGTCAAAGGCTATGTTTTTGTATAATTGTGTCTTTTCGATCCATTTTTGTTCTTTTACCGTTGGGCGGTGTTATGGGTAGTTGGTGATAGTCTGTGAACGTTAAGAACTTTAGATCAGTATATCAGGCATTCAATAGAAGGTTTCATTAAATCCTTTTAAAGGGGACTAGAAGCCTATGTTTTAATTTGGGTATGAGAAATACTACAATGGAAAAATCTCTTTTCTCCTTTGTTGGTCTTCTTTCTTCTCTTCTGGTTTGAAAGGCAGTAATATTTTTGTGTGAGTTCCTTTTGGCTGCTATTAGAGTGCACTTTACCAGGAAGCTAGAGAGGCATGGAAGCTAAGGCTTCAAAACCCATTGCGCTGAGAAACAATCCAAAATGGAGCCTCAACTCTTTCAGTATAAAGGCTTTCGAGCCTTGCCTTGGTAAACTGATAAACTCTTTCATGTCGAGAAACCTTTATAACTTGCTTCCTGGCCTTGTTCAGTGTTTGAAATGAGGTGTCAAGCTTGCAGCTGCAGTCATATGCAGGTTGATGTAAGAGTGATTAGCCTTTATAACTTGCCTCATGGCCCTGCTCAGTGTTGCATACGAGGTTTCAAAAGATTGTTGACAAATTCTAGATGTAATCTTACTATGCAGTGGCTAGTGAATATATTGAACAGAAATGCAAGGTCGCAAACAGGAAGGTTGATGAATGGGGAGACCCATTGGTGAACTTGCACACTTTGGTAGCGCTTTGTAAAAATTGCTCATCAACAAATTTTGTTTTCTTACTCGGGATGCATTTTTGATAGTAGCTGATGAGTGAAATTTAGGATAAGAATTTCATGTTCTTAATCCTTCCTATCGGGACTATTTTTATGTTGTTGATTCTTCCTGTGGGAGTACATTAACCATCAAAAAGAGGAAAATATGATGGTGCTCCAGATGAGTCGGAATGCTGGAATTCAAAATTTTCAGACTTTTTGCTTAATTCTACTTGCATTTTACATGCCAAAAACTTGATCTTCCTTAAACTATGTTTTGGTTGCTGCACTTCTATATAATATTGTTACCCTTTTTTTTTCCTTTTTTGGGCTTACAATTTGCATTTTTTTTAATTGCAGGTGAGCTTCATGATTTGGATTTTTAGTATGCTACTAGTTCAAGATGATCAACCTTCTCGTTTCCACAATTATATATTCTCATCCATTCATAATTTATTAAATAAACTATTTTTTGTTATTCTAGGATAGCATTTTTTTATTTTTTCAAAATTAGAATGGTTGTATAGGATTGATGAAAAATAAGGAATATTTTGTTGTTACAAGCTTATACATATGAAAAGTGTATTGTTACAGTTATAATAAGCCTTAATGAAATTCATTTCGTTTCTATTGTTCATTTAATTTCAATATTGTTTATAATATAATTTATGGTTTGGCACATACACAGCTGGTTCTATTTAATATTATAGCATTTCACTTATTTGGGATTTTTGTTCCCGATGAAAAGTTATTATCAGCGGCCAAAAGAAACCGTTGCTAAATAGTATATATATTGGAAACAATTAGTAGCGGTTATTTAAGCCATTACTAAAAATTCAAATCATTAGTAGCGGTTTTTTAAATTAGTAGCGTTTTCTTCTTTATTGTAGTTTAATGAATTAGAAGCACTTGCTAAAAAAAGCCGTTACTATATGTATGCAGAATTAGAAGCACCTGTGATAGAAATTGCTACTAATACCCTTTAGTAGCCCCTCTTTTAGTAGCAGTTGTAAGACCGCTACCAAGACTTTTAGTAGGGGCCAAGGTGTCTTTAGTAACAGTTTTTGGCCGCTACTAAAAGTTGTTTTTCTTGTAGTGCGACACTGTATAAGCTCCTTCTGAAATACCTTTCCAAATCATTTGATCTTTCTGTCTGGTATTCTTAGTTTGGAGGGGATTTGTCCTCTCCTCGATATATTGAGACCAAATCAAATGAAGGAACTCAAGCTTCCTGCAACCAACATCTTGCTTTAGGTTTGGCACTTTCATCACGTTGAGATTTGGGTGATGACAAAGGCAGTCATGCTCCCAAGTGTTTGTTGCTACAACACTACAAAAAAAATACCGATTTAGTGGCGGACGGTGTGTACTTTTTAGCAACGGTCGTTTGAGGACCGCCGCTAAAATCCCTATTTATCGTGAATTAAGTCCTCATTCATTCAATCTCAGCTCTTAATCTTGATCTCTATGTTTCTCTCCTCTCTCTCCTTCTGTCTTTTTTCTTGCGAAGAAACCCTAACAATGTCTCTCGATCTAGATTTCTTGATGCTGCGCTCATTGTTTCTACTTTCTTGAGTTGGATATCTGAATCGACGGTGTTGATTCACAGCTTCTTCTTGTTGTTTCTCACTGTTTCCCTATTTTTCAGATGTGATATGTGAGAAATTGGTTAGGGTTTCTACAGGGCGAGAACATGTCCACAAGATCTTGAAGAGTATTTCTCCCGAGGATCTGCAACCAGCAGTAAAGATCTGTGTTGATGATCTTCAATCCCCGTTCGTCGCCATCAAACGTTCCGCCGCCGCCAAACTACTTTTCATCACTAAGAGCAGATCTGAAATTCGTGCTTTGATCGGTGAGTCTGATGCGATTCCTGCTTTGATTCCCTTCCTCCGTTGCAACAATATATTGTCCTCTTTGACGCTGCTCCAAGCACGCTAAGCTGTCATCTCTCCACTTCTTTTCCTGCTCAACCGACTCGCCGAGTAGATTATCTTCGGTCACCAAATTTAAGTCCTGATACTGAAAAAATTTACAAGATTTTCCTAATCTTTAGGGCGACTGTAAGACTGTATATGATATAATGGTAAATAGTAGTAAAGGATGATGGTAGTTTCTCTAAATTCCTGAGAACATAAAATTTATAACAGGAGCGGTAGCCATCCGAGGTGGCTTCAATCTCAGAGGAGGGCAACAATGGCGGTTCTACGTATGCTCCTCGTGATGGCGGTTTTGCTCATGTGCATGACCAAGGTAGACACTACTATAGGATTCAGTATTCTTCCATTCGTTTTCTTGTTCTCTCTGTAACATTGTACCTGCATGCAGACCTCGTCTGATGCTATGATAGGAGATGATATGGCCCTGATTAGCCTGCAGGTAAGACAAATGCCCTAGATCACAGAGTATCTTCCTTTTCCCATTTTACTTGCTTCTCTTAAGTGCTCAAACCCCTTTTTTGGACATGACGATGGATGACGAGTTGCTCTGCTTTGAGTCCGAAATTCGTCCTTGATGTGTTTTTTTTTGTGAATAGTGTCTAATGGCATTCCATAAGAGAATGATGAGCAACTCACATCGTGAAAGGCTGCCTGAATTAATCTCAGTTGTTCTCTTGAAACTGTGCTTACCTGATGAAAGCATGAGATTTAAAAATAGTTCTCTGTTGACTTTTTTTTGTTCTTTGTTTTATGAACTTTTGTTCAGATCTTTGAATGCTTGAGAGTTCTATAGGGGTAAGGAGCTGTTATGATGAAGGAAAGCGCATAGCTGACACTTTGGCAATGGATTACTAGAGCTGGAAACGGGTCGGATCGTAATCGGGTCGAGGTTAAACGGGTCGGGTTCGGGTTGACCCCGATTACTGGCGGGTTGGGAATCCCCAAACCGAACCCAACCCGCCATTAAACGGGTTCAACCCGCCAACCCGATTATATATATTTTTATTTTTTCAAAAATATTATTAAAATTGGATTATTGGGTAATCGAGTCATAATCGGGTTGGCGGGTCATAATCGGGTTGATGCATGCAATTTTTTACACTTTTTTTTATCGGGTCATAATCGGGTTGGCGGGTCATAATCGGGTTGGGAAAACCCCAACCCGCACCCGACCCAATTAATAAACAGGTCAACCCAACCCGTTTATAATCAGGTTGACCCGTCGGGTCGATTTTTGCCGGCTCTATGGATTACCATTGAGGTGCAGGTGTTGAGGTAATTGAAAAATTAAATCTATATTTCAATTGAAAATTATTGAAAATTTCTTTAGAAAAAAATTGTATACAATATATTATATGTTAGTGAAAAAGATGCAGAGCACAGATTTTGAATTCTCTTATAAGCTTCAAATATACCCCTAGCACTCAACTCTCCCCTTTCCGGAGATCTCTCACATCTCTCTCTCTCTCTCTCAAACACGCATATACTCAACGATTCATGTACTGATTTGTTCAAGTTTTGTTTTTGATGTCATTTGGAATTCAAATTTGTGGCAATGGTTAATAAAGGGTTGGGCAGGGGCAGGGGGGCAAAGGGCAGGAAGGAAGGAAGGGGCGCACCAGTAATATATTTTTTTTAAAAAAATTGCACTTTTTAGTGGCGGTGAAAAGCCACCACTAAAAGCGAAAATGACTGCCGCTAAAGGATTTAGCAACGATGCCTTTAGGGACGGACAACCGTCAAACCCCCGGTAAAGGTCTTAATTTTTGTAGTGCTGGGGATCCATAACAGGTCTTGGACATCAATGGATTCCCGATTCCCAGTTATCCAACTCATGCCTTCTCTAATAGTTTTCCTTGTGCTGCACAATTAATTGTTCGGAAGCCAAGATGAGCACTTATTACATGAGGTTTTGAGGAAGCTTTCCTCCCAAGGTATCTTGAACAAAAAAGTCAATCCCACAGCCATTGTTCTCAAGTGGGTGGAGCCCAGATTTCTTTTGTTAAGGGGATAAGAATGATGCAAGTATGGTTAATATATATGACTATCAAAAATCTATATTTTGAATTCCTTTACGATATTGCAAGTATCTTCACCCATTATGCTAAAACTCTTGATAGAATAGGCCCCGAAACCCATCAGGGCTTGGGCTTTAAAAGGCCCCCATGTGATTGACAGCATCCTTTTGATTTCCTTATCCGTCATAGGAGCAATGAGTCTTCAGTTCTCATCATTGAAGAGTTGGGTGTTCCAATGTTCAATGATCCCATTTTGGCTATTATCTGTAGTCTCTTTGTAGATGGCCTTGAAATATTCTACATATATAGGTTATGTCGTAGTACTCATGATCCTGCATCTCTAAGTTTTTTCATCTTTGATTAAATTTTATTGAAGTTTCTCTGGTTCAAAGTAGTCACATGACTTTATATATATATATATAGAGGTCACCATATTTGAGACAATTTATGCGGGTCTTTTGCTCCTAATGAATTTCTTGCTGTTTTCAGACCCGCATAGAGTATCTGACTATAAGCGTTGGACTTTTCCTTATCTTGACGTGATACTGAGGCAGTTCGGAATGATGATATATTGAAGATTAATGTTGCTGAGCTGAAGTCAATGTTTTGCAAGAGAACCCAAGCCATATCAGCATCAGTATCAGACTGAACTGATCCAAGATATACAAAAGTATATACATGTTGGTAATTTAAAAAAAAAATGCGTAATTCCATTCAAATACTCAGATCAATCTAGTCCGACAATAATCCATATCAGTACGGGAGCTGACTGATATAGCTACCCATACCAATATGTTAAAGCTTGTGCATACTAGTCCAATTCATCTTTCAATGTATATTTCTTTGAACAGAGAAGGAACAGTACTGAAGAGCGAGATTTGAAATCATCATGTACTCAGCTGAATGCAACTCTTTCCGGCAAAACTTTACCACTGGAGTTAAATCCAAACCATACATTCTGGTCTTGGAGCATATATAGCCTGCCTTCATATAATGAACACTACTCTGCTTATCCTTTCGGGTTTGTATCCTCTGATATATGGAAGTGGTCAAACCTCAGTCAGACCTGATGAATCATTTGGTTTAGTTACTCACCCGAGTGACCTATGCCACTTCAATAGAACCAGTTTTGCCCTCTTAAATTGGGAAAAGAAAATTTTCTTTGTATTATTTTTTATGTTAATGAATTGTAAGATTTGGGTAAAATTTATAGCAACTGAAGGCTATTTTGGGATACTGAGTATGACAGATAGGTAGGTGGAAAAGTGATACACATGAAAGGGATGTAAAAGAAAGCAGGAATTAGTTTCTTTGATGTTGTTTGGATGCTGTAAGAGACGTGCATGATTACGAATTGAAGTCCCGCATTTTGTGTTTCATAAGAAAATTTGATGTAATTTCCAATTTTTCATCATGAATACGCATTTTGTTGTGTATGCTAATACTTATTGTTATTGAATGTGTCAAACCCTTACAAATCCAAGCCAATAAGGGGCTGGTGTTCAAGATCAATATTATTACCATGTGATGCTTTGTGTGCTTTTACATGAACATTCCAAGTCCTTTATTTCACTGAAAATTTTGATCTACCACGCAAGACATAAGCTCTACAAGATTAATGTTTTTGGAGATATGCTTGAAACTGAATAACCATTCAAATACATTGTGCAGTTGCCCGCAACATATCGCTAGGCGAGGGAACTATGGAGCTTTTCTTATGGACAACCTTTCACTTATAGAATCTCTAGTTCAGAATTTGGCACTCCACCTCCATGTTCCTGTCTCATGTAAAATCCGAATCTTCCCAAACATACACGATACTATCACATATGCTAGAATGCTGGAGGATGTTGGTTGCTCTCTCTTGGCTGTCCATGGCCGAACAATAGATGAAAAAGATGGAAAGAAATTCCGAGCTGATTGGAATGCCATCAAGGCTGTGAAAGATGCTCTCCGGATTCCAGTACTAGCCAATGGGACTATACGCCACATGGATGATGTTCATAGCTGTTTGGAGGAGACAGGTGCTGATGGTGTGCTTTCAGCAGAATCTCTTCTTGAGAATCCAGCACTCTTTACCGGATTTCAGACTGCAGAATGGATTGGGGGCAGCAAAGAAGGAAATGAAGATGGTGGACTTGACCAGGCTCAATTATTGGTTGAATACTTGCAGCTCTGTGAAAGATATCCTGTACCATGGAGAATGATCAGGGCTCAATGTGCACAAGATGTTGGGACTGTGGTTTAGGATCCATCCGCATGTGAGAGAGGATTTGAATGCACAATCCAGACTCACCTTTGAATTTCTTTATGGCATAGTAGATCGGAATCGGGAGTTCCACTTTATGTCAAGAGGGAGTGTGGGATGAATTTGGGGAGTTGAAGTTGGTAATTGATTTGATATTAAGATAAATATACAGTTCTTGGGATCATTGGATGAATCATCGCCAGATGATTCCGACCAAGAAACCAAGCTGTTTGGTGAACACCATTATTTGGTTAGCAAAATATTCTTTTGGGAGCTCTGTCCATGTCATTTCATGGCACCATTGTGGGCAACTTTGAATGTGAAGCAACAAAACACTTGGTGGTACAAGTGCACTGCGGCAGAATGAAGCATTTTCCTTCTCTTTCTATTTTTGTTTTCCTTCTTTTTGAAATCTGAATGTTTGTGATATATTAGAACATTTTTTTAGGTTGAGGTTACCACGATTGTAATGGGTTGCCATCATTCATATGGTTGATACATTTTGTGAAAGCGAGGTTAAAGTGATTTCTGGCCCGAAAGAAACATATTCAGTATGTATTGATTCTGCCCTTAAATGGGGTTTTGATTAACATGACATCTGAATTGATAGGACTGCAATATTTGGAGCAATTTTCTAGTCTCTGCGCTGCTGTAACTTGTCAAATTCTGTTCCTTGTTTCAGATGAGGCCTTCTAGGGGGCGCCCCAAAAGAGGTAATAAGCCAGATTCTTCAGGCGCACATGGTTTTCTTTCTATGATTCTTCCCTTCCGGGCTACTTTGAATGGAAATGCATGAGCTGGGATATTGCTGTTGCTAAGCACAGCACGAATCTTCAATTCAAATTATAGCCGTTCAGATTCAGATTCTGTTAAACCTGGGGACGTGTGCATTGAATAGTGACAATGGATTGCAGATCATAATGTTATCATACGATTAGAGCCATCAATGGAGCCCATAACTATGATATATTTGTTGATTAAATGAAAGAAATGGATCAACTGGGAAAGGCAGTGAAGACCAAAAAACATGAGATTGCCAAGGGTAGACTTGTGTCTGTGGGCCTTCATGGGTGGGCATATGAATTTGTTCCATGGACATGGAAAAGAAAAAGAATGAAGGGAAAAAAGGTAGATTTTACTAATAAGCTATACAGAATACATAAAACCAATGGCAGAGTCCCCGTTCCAACCCAGTTTTGTCTCCATTATTTCAATGTCCATTCGGCTAAGTAAACAAACAAGTCGTTGTGTTTTATATTAGTATCTATACTGCACTAACGTCCCTTTCACATTCCCACCACCATGCGCGGCACACGAGGGACGACGGAGTTCAATTATTGAATCTCATGGCTACAACGACTTTCTGGAAAAAGACAACTCCCTCTCTTAACAGGCAGATGCTTATGATGGGATGAGCTTCCAAACCTGATAAGATAGCCAATATCGTGTGGATTAGGCGAGCAAAACCTTAATTTTCCTGTACGGCTGTACCCCCAATTTTTCGGCATTTTCCACGGGCGATAGCGAAGTGAAGTGCGGAGAGGGGCCTAGGAAAAAGTGTTTCCAAAAACCCCAACTTTTCCCGGCACCTTTTTTCTTATTCTAAGTAGAGGTGGTAATTGTGACCTGTGACCCGCCAACCCGTCCGATCTTAAGCAGATTTGGGTTGATTGTTTCAACCCGCGGGTTGGGTTTGGGTCATGAATTCTCAACCCGATTATAAACGAGTTGGGTTAAGGTTTGACCCCTCAACCCGAAATGATGCGATTAAAACCTGTTTATTTTTTTGAGTAATAAAAGTTTGGAATATTATAATAACAATACTTGTGGCTATTCAACCTTTCCTCTTATAATATAAATAATGACAAAGGATAAAGTGAAGAAAGACTTTATACGTATAAATATTTCAAATTTCTTAGCCTCTATTAATATAAATTGAAGTATTGATGACAAGTAAAGTTTTTTAAGACTTTATTATTATGTTTTAATTCTTTTCTTCATGTTATTTTAGTTCTATCTTGATGATTGTTGTGTTATTATGCTTATTAGGTGTACTTCGATAATAGAATGAATTAAAAAATAGAATTTGTATAGACATTGATATTAGAATGAATTAAGATTTTTAATTTTTAGTAGTAATTTAAATTATTTAAACGGGTTGGCGGGTTGAAACAAGTTAGAGCGGGTTGGGATATCCCCACCCATTTATTAAATGGACGGGTTTGGGTTGAGCTTTGGCTTATTAACCCCATACATCAAGCGAGAACCTGACCCATTGCCACTTCTAATTCTAAGTAAAGATCTTCCTTTTCCTTTTCCTTATAGCTTGTCATGATAATCTTCAATCAGCGGCGATATTTATGGTGAGGAATTTGATCTTCGCATTCCAAAGACTTTTTGTGGCACGCCTTGCATTTATCCTTACAAGGGCAGCTTCCACAATTTAATCAACACTACTTCAGCCTCTCTAGATAATATCATACTATCTTGATGGGTCCCCAAGCTACTTCTTAAAGTTTCTATATTTTGCTCTTTCTATTTGAAAGTTTGTGGAGGCCATTACGATTCTCGCACTCTTTTCAATTAGGTGTCGTTTGGCGTTCATTTTGGGAACTCATTTCAAGGCTTGGAATGAGTTCCAAGGCTTAAAATGAATTTTGAGGGGTAACAAAGCGTTTGGTAGCTACTCCAGAACTCATTCTCTCAAAGAAAAAGCATAGTTTTGTAAAAACGGCTCCGACCCCGTTTTCGGAATTTGGGAATGAGTTTTGAGATTTTGCGGTGGCAAACTTGTAAAATGAGATAAATGTAAATACATGAATTAGACACTTCCTCTTCCTCGAGCAGCAGTCGGCCCTTCCTCTTCAACCCTTCTTTAACGTAGATGCAAGACTCCTTTCCTCTTCCTCATTGTGCGTATTTTGATAATCTTTTATTGCTTCCTTATTTACTTGAATTCTGATCTACTATTCAGTGTTTCGTCAGTTGACGCAAGTCCAAATGGTTGGGTTTTGCTTCCTTGAAATCAGAACCAGAACAACGTGTAGAGCTCAATCCTGCAGATTGAGGTTTAGGTATTCTTCGCTTTCCCTTTCAACAAGATTTCTTTATCTTTCTCATAAGAATTTCTTACAAAATCCGCTTGGAGCTTTGCTTTTGATATTTTGGCAATTCTATTGTCGAAACATGCTCGGCAACAATGGTTTTATTCCTAGTTACTTGTCTCTCTATAATTTTTCTTCTTGTTAAAATTGTGGCTAGTAATCTCAGTGGAGAACCCATTCAGCCAAAAGGAGAACAACATGAAAATGGAGATATTTATTATAATATAATATTTTTATCTGCTATTTCGTGTGATTTGAATTGGGATAGCATAATCTCTATACTTGAGAGGGCTTATGTTCTTCCTTGTTAAATTGTGATTCGAATTAGAATAACATTTTTTTTTAAAACTTTTTGAACTTGGTGTTACGAGGTCATTTAAGGGTTTTAATTAGATCAGTAAAGTTATGTAAATTGTCATCCTTCAACAGGTTTATGTAAATCGTAAATGTTTGAGTGTAAAGGATAGAGATTTCAGTATTATTATCGTTGTTGGAATCCCTTGTCATGGATCATGAAAGCTGCATCTTCAATGGCTATTGCCTTAGCAAATAGTGATGGAAGGCCTCCAGATTGGTAGATCTTTGCTGGAATTGTTGTCTTGCTGGTAGTAAATGCAACAATTAGCTTTATTGAGGAAAACAATGCTTTGGGTCCATTGGATGGTATAAAGCTAGCTTGAGCGCTCAAAGCATCTCACATCATTCTCAAAGGGGACTCGCAAGTCATTATCAATCTTCTCAAGAGTTCGGATCAGAATTATCTATGGTGTATTCGAGGTCCTTTGATGGAGCTATATTGCATGCTTGTAATAGTGAATGGCCTTGAGAGTATTATTTGTATTAATGTAATGAACTTTGCTATAAATCATGGATGTCATAGGATTTTGTGACTTTACTGATAGTTGCTATCATTATCTGTTTTAAATTAATAGACATAATCAGCAAACCTATCTTTTATTTATTATATGTTTATATTTTATTTTTATCAATCATCTTTCAACTAATATATATTGCAAGAATGATTCAATTTTTGCAATTGAAAACATCGTTTTTAGGTGTTATATATTTGAATTATTTGGATAATATTTATAAGACGATTTTAAGTTTTTTTTTTTTCATTTCTTAGGTGTTTCAAGTTTTATCTTTTAAGGATCGATCAGTTTCTTATAAATATTCATGGAAAAAAAAATAAGGGAAAAAAATTTCATGGAACTCATTTTATTACTTGTTAACCAAACAATTTTCTAGATGAAAATTCATTCTGCTGTGTGCTAACCAAACGCAATTAAAAAGACTTCAAAATTAATTCGCAAAATGAGTTTTAAGAACTCATTCTCGGAATGAGTTCCTAATCCAGAATGAAAGCCAAACAAGGCCTTAGTATTGACCAAATTCTATGCATTCTAACCCCAAAGGAAGCCCATGTCAATAGGGATGGATTCCTGTGTCAATAGGGAGCCTACACCAAAAGTGCCACTTAGACCATTTCAGCCAGTCGGCATCAATCATACGAGATGATTGGATGTGGTCCGGAAAAAGGAGAGGGACAGGATCACAGTAATTTCTTATTATTTTTTTTAAAACGTTGGATGTATGAGAGCGGAATAATAAAAGAAAAAGATAAAAGACAAAAGGTCATGTACAAAGAAGAGTCGTCATACCGTACAGTAAAGAATAAAGAGCGTTACGATCACAACAAAGGAGATCCTTAAGCTGCCTTAGATGCCGCACGTGGCAACATCTATCTACAATTTGAAAAGCAACATAACTGTAGCAAACAATTTCATTCATGTATTAAAGAGATGCTGCTAGATGGAGCATCTAAGGGTACAGCAATAATCCCTAAAAACAGTCACTGTAAAGCTAATCGCGAATTAGGATTAATCACCGAGGGTAATCTCGAATCAAGATTAGCTTGGCAATTAATCGCGGACCTAATCGTGAATATGGACGCCCAAACGTCAGCCATGTTTTAGTCTGGATGCCCGAACGTCCATGAGGATTAAGTTGAATGCCCGAACGTCAAAAGCTCTGTTTTTGATAATTTTCCACCCTTTTCTTTCCTACCAATTTTCCAAACAACCTAAACCTCCTAAACAGCATCCTTATTGAAAGACATTTAAGTAAATGTCATGTATATTTTATGTTTCCATTTACTTAAGTCTTTACATGTAAACAAGGTTTCTTTTCCGCCATTTGGAACCATTAAAAATACTTTGAAAACCTAATTCCTTACCGATAAAAAGTCAAATTTCCAGTTCATGCATAAAATTCCAGTTTTGCCCGTTTTTCACCTAGAACCACTTTTGAGTTTGATACCCAAATGAAGGATTTGGAAGCCCATAAAATTCTAGAAAATTTGTCAACCCTTCATTAGACTACGACCAAAATTTGAACCCAAAACTCCTAATAGATTTGTCTAGAAAAATTATATACCCAGAAAGTCAACTTTTTTAACTAGACTTAAAATATTTTTCAATGTCGAAAACTTTTTGTCTCGGAATCCATTGATTTTTTGTGTGGTGACTTTATTGGGAATCCTAAAACTATCCCATTCATCAAATGCGTAATTGGGGAATTTATGGCTATTGGTTTGCTTGATGTGGATTTATCAAAATAAGGTTGAGATCTCTTATGTAATTTGACAAGATGCTTAATCTTGGTTTACTTGGCAGTGAATGTGTAGATCTCGCTTGGCCTTGTTTGAATGCTAGTGGATGGGGAATTCGACTTGGGCCTGGTTTATGTTTTGTTAACTTTATGGTGTATGTATTTTACTTTGATTTAGACTTAGATGTGAAGTGAAAATCGATTATTTCTTACACTTTATTAGTATTGATTTGATTTGTTAAAGTTCTAATGAGCTCTTTTATGTGATTTGACCAGGCAACTGGCCTAGGGATTAATTGGTAGTGAATGAGTATTCTCACTAGGTATTGAATAAGTTATCTCACTTAGTAATGGATGAGTAGTTCCACTAAGCAGTGAATTAATATTCTCACTGGGTAGCGAATGAGTTATCTCACTTAATAGTGGATGAGTAGTTTCACTTGACAATGAATGTGTAATTTCACTTGGCCTTGGTTGAATGGCGGTGGATGGGGAATTCCACTTGGGTATTGCATTGAGTACTCTCTCTTGGTTTGTGAAATGAGGCATTGGTTCTAATAAATGACGTGAAAGGTTTTTCTTACATTGAGTCCTACCAAGATATGCTTGCCATAAATGATTGGGTTTATGGAACTAATTCTTTGTGTTATACTATTTAGGTTCTTTGACTTGAGATTATACCGTATATCGAAAATATTATCACGATGTCAAGATTGCCATAAACTAATCCTATTTCTGAGTTTTATACTTTACATATAAGAAGGTTGTCATGATGTTATATGAATTGCATGAACTGCTTCCATTCATGCATGTTTGTTGCTTACTGGAACTTTAAGTCTCACGTGTGCTTTGTTTTACTGGATTTGTTTTCAAATCCTTTGTGTGAACACAATATTCGGGCAAAACCAGAGGAAGAGCCTGAGGACTACTACCGCTCATAGTAGGATTATCTTTGGGTTATTGTATTTAGTTTTGGAAACTATAAATGGGTTGTAAATATTCTTTTTAGACTTATACTCTTAGGAGGTATCTTTTGTGCATGTCTATATATTTTTGAAGAGAATTTGTGAGCATTTAGTTGTCTTAGTTATATTTTGTATACAGAGGTATTATATCTTTTAGAATTATTATGCAGGTGTCTTTTTTATCTCCATTATTTCAATGTCCATTCGGCTAAGGAAACAAACAATTCGTTGTGTTTTATATTAGTATCTATACTGCACTAAGGTCGCTTTCTCACATCCCCACCACCATGCGTGGCACACTAGGGACGAGGGAGTTCAATTATAGCTACAGCGACTTTCTGGAAAAAGACAACTCCTTCTCTTAACACTTAAAAAGCAGATGCTTACGATGAGCTGAGCTTCCAAACCTAATAAGGTAGCCAATATCGTGTGGATTAAACGAGTCACCCTTTCTTCTAGGCCGGAAAAACCCTAATTTCCCTGTACCCCAACTTCTCGGCATTTTCCATAGCCGATAGCAAAGTGAGGGGCCTAGGAAAAGGTGTTTCCAGAAGCCACAACTTTTCTCGGGCCCTTTTTTTCTTTTTCTAAGTAAAAATCTTCCTGTTCCTTATAGCTTGTCTTCTTTTGTTTTTGCTGTCATGCTAATCTGCACTCTTTCCGCACACAAAATGGTAATCTTCACTCAGCGGCGGCATTTATGGTGAGGAATTTGATCTTCCCATTCTTTTTTTTTTTTTTTTGATATTCATTTCATAAATCTAAAAGAAATACAAACGGTTATAAATTTACATAGAAAAAACTAGTGGACAAGTCTAGCAAAGGTTCTGCCCAGCAGGTCCTCCCTTACACATTGATTGATCTCAGTAGGAAAATTTGAATACCAGCAGCAAGAGAATTGATCCACAGCAAAGTTGGCTAACCTGTCAGCCACGCAATTTGCTTCTCTAAAGGCATGGACAATCTTGACATTAACTAGCAATCCACATAAGTGTTTAGCTTCATCAATCAGGTGAGTGATCTTCCAAGGGGCTGGAGAGCTTGATAGCATACAGTCGACCAAAACTTTGGAGTCACTTTCGAAAATGACATTGGAGCTGTTAAGAGCAAGAGCAAGCTTGACACCCTCCACCAATGCCCGCGCCTCTGCAAAAATTGCATTCTCAACCCCAATATTTAGTGCCACAGCACCAATAAGTCTTGCATCAGCATCACGAAGTGCAGCACCAATCCCTGCCACACCCGGGCACCCTCGAGCGACTCCATCAATGTTAACTTTACGCCAAACTCCTCTCGGTCTCTCCCATCTGATAAGGATTTCTTTAGTGATCTGTTGACTGTGCTCCTTTTCCTTCTTCATTATTTCTTCGGAATCAATCTGCAAAGCCACAAATTTAGACATACATGAGTTCAAATCTGGTTTGCAATTTTCAAAGATGGCTTTGTTTCTAACATTCCAGACAATCCAAGCGATGTTGGTCCAATCAGCCAACATCTTTTGTCTTCTTCTATGGTCCTCCCCTCCCATAGCCCATAGGTGATCAAACACCCATTCTTTGAGGGAAGTTACTTGAGTGCCTAGGAGGGAAAGCCGGCCCCCCAAACACCCGAACCACAAGGCCCTGATGAAGCTACACCTGAGAAAAAGATGAAGATTAGAATCTTGACATTGATTACAGAGAATGCACATTTCAAAAGGGGCTCCAATCCTGCTATGGAGCAGGTCGTTAGTTAAATTTCCCCCTTGGAGAATTTTCCACAGAAAAAACCTAAGTTTCTGAGGGCACGGGATTTTCCAAAGACCCAGCCAATACCTCTCTTCATTTATGTTTTCCTCAACATTTGATAAGAGATCATATGCAGATGCAACCGAGTACATACCTGATGAAGTTCCCCTCCAGATCATTTTATCATAAGTAGCATACCTGTTTATGGGGATAATACACATCTGGTCAGCCACCAAGGGAGGCCAAATGCTTTTGATGACCTCAGATTTCCACTCTTTAGCATCTTGGTCGATCAGGTCAGCAACCATTGAATACCCAGCTTCATTCCCATCGCTATCTCCCATGAGCTCCAGCTGGGCTTTCCAAGCTTTGTCGTTGCTATCAATATCATTACCTGTAGCCACACACCATCTTCTACCCGTGTCGATCACTTCCCTTAAACTGCAAATCTGCTTCCACACCCAAGAGGAGCTGCTTTTGCATTTAGCTTTTAAGAAGTTGCCATCAGGGAAGTACTTTTGTTTCAGCCAGTCAGTCCACATCTTCCTTTCCCCTACAGCCAAGCTCCATGCCAATTTACCCATCATAGCAAGATTGAATTTCCTACTATTTCTGATATTAAGACCTCCCACTCTCTTGGGGAGGCAAAGTTTTTCCCAGCTAAGAGTATGAATGGGTTTCTCTTTATCCGGATGAAACCAGAAGAACCTGCGGGCTTCCTTATCAATTTTATCAGTTATAGTGAGAGGAATTTTCAAGGAACCCATGTAGAATTGAGAAGTGCTCATAAGAGTGGAGTTTAAGAGAGTTAACCTACCAGCTTGAGTTAACAATTTTGCTTTCCAGCCTCTTAGTTTCTTGTTGATTCTCTCCATCAGGTTATGGAAGTTCTTAACTTTCGGAGCATTTAGAAATGTGGGTATGCCCAGATATTTACTAGGACTCTTAGTAGGTTTAATACTAAAAGTCCTAGCAATGATACCTTTATCCCTACCTCTGACACACGGGCTAAAGAAGATTTCTGACTTGTCTCTGTTGATTTTATGCCCGGCCATCTTGCAAAACCTGTCAAGCACCCAGTTAAAATTATCAGCATTTAAAGCAGACGCTCTACCAAACAGAATTAAGTCATCTGCATAGAGCAGATGGCTTATAGGTTCCCCTAATCTGCAAGCCTTAATGCCATGAATGAAGTTTTCCTGTTCGGCTTTAACAAGGGCATAAGATAGCAGTTGTTGAGTGAGGATAAAGATGTATGGAGACAGGGGGTCTCCTTGCCTTATCCCTCTTGAAGGAGCAATTCTACCACAAGGTCTACCATTTATCAGTACACTATAGGTAACAGAGGAGATACAATGCATGATAAGATCAATAAATTTCTGATTAAAACCAAAGACATGTAAAGTTTTCTCAATAAATCCCCAATCAAGTCTGTCATACGCCTTAGCAAGATCAAGCTTTGCGGCAAACAAACCTTGCTTGGAATTCTTCTTTTTCTTACCTTTAATGCAGTGGTATAACTCTTGGGCAGTAATGATATTTTCATTGATGTTTCTACCCGGGACAAAAGCACTCTGATGGGGATAGATTAACTTGGGTATCAGAGGCCTAAGTCTGTCCACCAAAATTCTAGCAATAATTTTGTAGCAGAAGTTGCACAGACTAATGGGCCTATATTCAGAGATTTTCCTAGGGTTTTCAATTTTGCGAATTAAGACAATGAAAGTGTGATTAATTTTCTGATCAAACCAACCATGCTGAAAAAAATCTTTAACCATACTGCACACCTCATGCTTAACAATGTCCCAATAGTTGCAGTAAAAAACCCCCTGGAACCCATCCGGACCAGGGCTTTTGAGAGGACCCAATTTTTTGACAGTGGTCCAGATCTCCTCATCCGTGACAAGTCTAAGCAGATTGTTGTTTTCAAGATCAGAGATAGAAGGGGGGATATGATCCAGAGAAGAGAAATCTTTGAGACAATTGTTTGCATTGTAAGCATCAGAAAAGTAATCGACAGTGATGTCCTGAATTACCTTTGGATCAGTGATTTCATCATTGTTCTCATCTTTCAAAGAGATAATTTTGTTGAAGTTACCTCTTTGGATGGTGGAGGTGTGGAAGAATTTCGTGTTCAGATCTCCATCTTTTAGCCACTTCACCCTGGACTTCTGAAACCAGATAGTTTCCTGGGCTTTGAGAGCAGCAATATACTCCCTTCTGGCGTGAAGTTCCGCATCAATTAATCTCTGGTTGTCAGACATCTCAAGGGCTTTCTGGCAGTATTTCATCTCCTCATATTTTTCAGACACCCTTTTATTTATGTCTCCAACCACATTTTTATTCCAGTTACTCAGCGAAGCTTTCAGATGGCTCATCTTCCCCATCAAACATCCTCTGCTCAACCCCCAACTATTGGTAATGATAGAAGCGCAACCCGGTTCCTCAACCCAGAACTTTTCAAATCTAAACACCTTATGCCTTCTGAATTTATTGCTTTTTAAGGTAAGACATAAAGGAGCATGATCAGACCCTACTACCGGGTCTTGCCAAAGCATGGCATGAGGGAACATTGTATACCAATTGGCAGAGCCTAAAACTCTATCAATTTTTTCACGAATTTTACCATTTCCCTCCCTACCATTGTTCCAAGTAAATCTCATACCTTTACAGGGGATTTCGATAAATTCACAATCATTGATAAGGTTTTGGAAGAGTTCTGCCTTGCGAACCTGAGGGCGAGAGCCTCCACTTTTTTCATAACTGTACATGACAACATTAAAATCACCCAGAACGCACCAAGGCTGAGACACTGTACTGGCAATGCGCCGCAATTCATTCCACTGTTGTTCTTGGACTTGGATGAGGGAGCTAGCATGAGCAAAGGACACTTCTAAATTCTCACCAGTATTCAGGCTCATGCACATATGGACACACCATGGTAACACTTCAGTAATCTCAATCTGGCAGGTTTGGTCCCAAAGGACCCAGAAACCTTCAGCTCTATCTTGAGCCGCTTTCCACCAGTAGTTTGGATAACCCATTTTACATATCATCCTTTCAGATTTCCTGTCATTCATGAGAGTTTCAG
Source organism: Buxus sempervirens (assembly GCA_947561395.2). Lineage (NCBI taxonomy): Eukaryota > Viridiplantae > Streptophyta > Magnoliopsida > Buxales > Buxaceae > Buxus > Buxus sempervirens. The sequence goes on from OX387190.1 coordinate 36,399,108, forward strand.
AGAGAAACACCACATTTGGTCTATTCATACGTAATAAATTACGTAAATGGAGCCTTGTCGGGGGCTGACCAAGACCCCGACAATTCCAGGCTAAGAACTTCATTGAGAAGGAGGGTGAACCAAGTCCCCCGAAACTGATCTCGGAAGAGGACACTCGGGCTCAGTAGAATCAAAGTCAGAAAAAATAATGGAGGACGAAGCTTTTCTCTTCTTACTCGGGTTAAGGCAAGCCTCTCCCCCTTGGCTAAAACAACGACCCAAATTGCTATCCCAGGTGGACTCCCTCAGGCGAGGCTGTCTAGTACTCCGGCCGAAAAGAAATTTCTTAGACGAGGAAGGCTGGGCTTTAGAAAGAGTGAGATGGGGGGAGGCCCTTAGCAGGAGGTTAGGGTCATGGTTGATCCCATGAGCGCCAAATTTAAAGAAGGCAGAAACGAGAAGGTTGGGCCCCTCAACACGAGGCCCACCAGGCTTGACCACAAAATCCGGAATAGGAAACGAGTTTAAACACTTAGGGATACCCGGAAACAAACCCGGATCCAAAACCATCGAACTTGCCCCGAGGTCGACACGACCGAAGAGGCTGTCAACTCTTCCGCCATCCGCCGTCCCCTCGGGAAATCCACCAGCCATCCCATCCCCGTCCAGGGCAGTCGCATGAGTTACCGTTGTGGCTGAGTTAGACTCGACCGGGATGGAACTCGGTTTTCTTCTACCCACGTCCGCCTGGGATTTTCCCGCAGACATGAGCAAGGGATTTCTGCGACGCGCCATGGGGATCCTTAGGGAGCCGTTGTACTTACGAAGCTGGGCCTGCAGATCATCATCCGGGCACTTCGACTTTGCCAAAAACGGATTAGAGCAACATATAATGGAATGCCCAATAATACCACACGAATAACAGAAACACGGAAGATTTTCGAACTTAAATTCAATCCAAGGATTATTACCTTCCTCAACCTCAAATAATATACCTGATGGAATCGGTTGAATCAAGGGCATCTTAATTCTGGCTTGAATCCCAGCATCAGGCGGAGCCTCGTCTTGCAAAATCACTTCGAGGCCAGTGCCGAAAACATTTAGCAAATCAAGGATCACCCGCGAGTCATGGAATCTTTGAGGTATATTATACATGTGCACCCACATGGTAACGTGATTGAACTGGAAATTGGCCGCTTCACTTTCCTTAGATATGTTATCCATCAGCATAAGCGAAGAATTGACAATCCAAGGCTGAGAGTCCATCACCTTAACCTTGTCGGAAGAGTTGTCGAAAGCCACCAGAAAGCGTCTAGGGGCGATTTTCAGAACTTTGCCAACGGCAATGTTTTTCCACAAACGAGAGATCGAGTTTCTAAACGAAGTTAACAGAGAGTCTTCCTCACACAACTCGCAAATAATCAGATTTTTCCATGTTTTTTCGAGCCTCAGCTTGTCCTCAACTGAGGGGGAAAAAATAGTGGTAGATCTAGGAGGGACGAAGAGGTTTTTCAGGCTTTTTGTAATGTCTTCCATGGGATACACAGACAGAGGGTAACAGGGAAGATGGATTAAAGCACGAAGGAAAAACAGGGAGGCACCACACAGCTTCACACGAGAGATGGGATAGCCCTAAGGTCGCTTGGCCAAGGGGGAGAGAAAACGCCAAGAAGCTACTCAGAGATGCTCATGAAGAAGAAATGAAGTCAACCCAGAGGATCCACGAACCCCAAAAAACCCTTGCACAACTCAAAAAAGGTTCCTGTGGAGAGAAAACGAAAAACGCCCCGAAATCGCCTCAAAATCGCCTCGCCTCGTCAGACCTGCTTGATCTTCCCATTCTACTCTTAGAATTAGGTGAATCATTCCAAAGAATTTTCGTGGCACGCTTTGCATTTATTCTTACAAGGGGACAGCTTCCACAATTTAATCAACACTACTTCAGCCTCTCTAGATAATATCATACTATCTTGATGGGTCCCCAAGCTACTTCTTAAAGTTTCTATATTTTGCCCTTTCTATTTGAAAGTTTGTGGAGGCCATTACGATTCTCGCACTTTGTTCAATTAGGGATGGATTCCTGTGTCAATAGGGAGCCTATACCAAAAGTGCTACTTAGACCATTTCAGCCTATCAGCATCAATCGTACGAGATGATTGGATGTGGTCCAAAAAAAGGTAATGGACAGGATCATAGTAATTTCTTATTATTTTTTTCTTTTTTAAGACGTTGGATGTATGAGAGCGGAATAATAAAAGAAAAAGATAAAAGACAAAAGGTCATGTACAAAGAAGAGCCGTCAAACCGTACAGTAAAGAATAAAGAGCATTACGGCCATGACAAAAGAGATCCTTAAGCTGCCATAAATGCCGCACGTGGCAACATCTATCTTCAATGTGAAAGCAGCGTAAGTGTAGCAGCAGACAATTTCATTCATACCAGATGATTGGATATGATCAGCAGATAATAGTAAATTTTTTTTTTCTTTTTTACAAGACATTCGAGGTAAAAGAGCGAAATGAAAAAACAAAGACGAAAGAAAAGGTCACGGACAAAGTAGAGTCGTCGTACCGTATGGTAAAGTACAAAGACGTGCTTTTTTTGGGTAAACAAGTACAAAGACGTGCTTTGCTGGGGCAATAAAATGGGAAATTTAATTTTTAATGGTATTTTATCAAACTATTTAAGATTTAGTAGGCAAAGTTTTGAGTTTTAACTTTTAATACACCTTTATCAAAATAATTAATTTTTAGTGCCATTTCACTATTACAATTCAAATATTCCAAAAATGCCCTTACGTCACTTATCCAAATGACTTGTACAAGTTACTTTATTGACTTGTACAAGTTAATTTTTGACTTGTACAAGTCATTTTATTACTTGTACAAGTCTAAAATGGCATGTACAAGTCAATTTATTGCTTGTACAAGTCTCGGAAGTAAATTGTATAAGGGTATTTTTGGAAGAATTTATTCATAACAGTAAAATGACATTAAAAATTAATTATTTTGATAAAGATGTATTAAAAGTTAAAATTCAAAACTTTACGAATTAAATCCTAAATAATTTGATAAAGTACAACTAAAAATTAAATTTCCCCAATAAAATCGTCTGAAATGTACAAAGACGTGCTTTTGCTATGGAATGAAATCGTAACGTACAGTAAAGTACAAAGAGGTGTTTGTTATGCGGTCATGCAACAGACCGTTCAGCATATGTAGGATGATACCCGTGTAGCATCCTACGAATACTGTGAAAATCAAATAATATTTTTTTAATGTAAAAAATGCAGCATCCCACGATGCTGTACGGTCTACCCATCACTACGACAAAGGATATCAACCCGCTTGTTGTACGAGTGAAATAGTATCGCAGATACAACATCCCAATTCTCTGTCTCTCTTCCATTGGTCTCCCAGTTAGAACCACACCCCCACCCCCACCCCCACCCCTAAAAACACCTAAGACCAATCAACTTAGACGACGGACAGAAAGCGTTTGCAATGTCACGGCTCTTAACAGGTCTGCTACTCGGCTTCGCTTTTTACACGAGAAGACAACCGGAAAAGACCCCACAAGCAAACGAATGGACTCCCTCAAAGACTAATTAGTGACAGCAGCTTGCCTCCCTCAAGCAGCATCCCGCACTGCCGGTCCCATATTTTTGGGCCTTTTACGACGGACGGATGTTGCGGGTTAAGCTAAGACTGTACTGATAACCCTCAAGACGAAGGAACCAACAGTGATTTCTTCCTATCTTTTCACAGTAAGAGCAGAAGTTTGTACAAGAGAAAGAAGGGATTTTTACTCTTGAAAGAGAGAGGCAGGGCAACGAGGCCTCACCCTGCACAACTATAACTCTATAAGTATCGAACCTCTGTTTTGAGTTCAATTTATCGATCCTTCGTGTTTCCTCTTCTTCTACCTTGCTTCGATTAGTTGTAATTACATATGGCTCGAGGTAGGAGAGATCAGATGGCGGCCAACTTCTTTCTCTCTCCACTATTTCTGCTTATCTGCTTCTTCATTGTTCGTTCGATTTTCTTTCATCCACTCAGCAATTCTTCCGTCACTACCAACTCTAGGAAAGCTATCGAAATTATCATAGGAGGAGGAGGCGAGGCTCTACCCCCGCCGCAACCACAAATATCACCGCTGCCTCCACTCCTGCCACGGCCACAAATATCACCGTTGCCTCCACTCCCGTCACCACCACAAATATCACCGCTGCCTCCACTTCCGCCACAAATATCACCCCTGCCTCCACCCGCCCCACAAATATCACCGCTGCCTCCACTCCCGCCACAAATATCACCGCTGCCTCCACCCACGCCACCACCACAAATATCACCGCGGTCTCCAACCCCCACACCAGCAATTCCCCCACCGGAAGGTCCATCGAACATTAACAATCTCCCAACGGTACTACGTGGAATTAGAACCCTGGCAGGCACAATTAAGTACGATCCCAAGGGCTTTACGAAAACCTGGAAAGGTAATAACCCCTGCAAATTCAAGGGTTTCTTTTGCGATCCCCTGCCTACCAACAACAAAATTAAAGGAGTCTCTGGCGTTGACTTCAACGGCAACAGATTCGGGGGGTCCGGCCAACGTGGCGAACTGCTCATTGAGGGCTTCATCGAGACTCAGTCGGACATTGCCATTTTCCACGCCAATTCCAACAACTTTACCGGCGGTATCTCCCCAAAGCTCGCCATGTTCCGTTATCTCTACGAACTCGACTTAAGCAACAACAGATTCGAAGGCCCCTTTCCCGCGTCCGTTCTGAATATTAAAACCTTAACCTTCCTGGACCTCCGTTACAACATGTTAACTGGGCCTCTCCCGCCTCAGGTCTTCAATCTCGACCTTGATGTACTCTTCCTCAATAACAACCAGTTCGATCAAAATATCCCCAGTAACCTTGGTAACACACCCGCTCTGTATCTCACCTTCGCCAACAATAAATTCACGGGTGAAATCCCGGCAAGCATCGGCCGAGCTTCCAAAACCTTAGTTGAAGTGCTGTTCTTAAACAACCAGTTGTCTGGCTGCCTCCCCTACCAGATCGGGCTCTTGAAGACGGCCACCCTGTTCGACGCCAGTATGAACAAACTGACTGGTCCAATACCACTGTCCTTCGGGTGCCTGGCCAGAATTAAGCAACTAATTCTAGGGAACAACCAGCTCTACGGGACCGTGCCGGAGTTGGTCTGCAAGCTCCCCAGGCTATTCAACCTCTCCCTGCCCAGCAATTACTTCACGGAAGTGGGACCGGCATGCAGGAAGCTGATATACGAGAAGAAGCTTGACGTAAAGAACAACTGCATTCGAGACCTTCCGAACCAGAGGCCCCCTGTCGAGTGTGCTGCATTCTTCTCCAACTCTAAGTATTGTCGCGATCAGAGGATGTTGTGTTTCATCCCGTGTGACGTTAACTCCATGCCTCAGGAAACTTCTGATCGTGAAGCAAATCCTGCTCCCGCTCCCTCTCCTGCTTACGCTGCTCTTGTAAGGCTCCATTTGTGAGCTACCATCCATGCAGCGTTTAGCTAAATTACGGTTGAGCCCGCAAATGGATTCAACCGTATCCAATGGTTGCTTGCCAAATAGGCAATCAACACCCCTCTCCTTTCTCTATCCTGCATGGGAAAACGATTAGGGGTGTTGCTTGCCTACTTGACAAGCAACCATTAGATAGAGTCCATTTACGATTCAACCGTAGATGATCTCATTCCTTAATTTCACTGTACCTATGTCTCTCAGTACCATTAAATACTATATTAAACATCGATCTACATGGTTGGCGACGTTGAACTTCGTCTGCCTGCTGATGCTTAGCGTTCCAGCTCATGCATTCTGTACCCTACTAGAAGAACTTGTTCTTTGTTTTGACGCAATAAAGACTTTAGCCATCGTCTTGCAGAAGTAAGTGCATTCAGCTGCTTACAAAAAAAAAATAATAATAAGTGCATTCGGCTGCCATGCATGATAAAGCCATTTTGTCTGATTAAATACTACTTTCATGGACACGAGTCATCTCTTCGGCAACTCGGGTCACGGAACGGCGCATAAAATCACCTTGCAAGATGTTATTATCACGAATGGTCCATAGACCGGCCCATATCGTCTTGTAGGATTTCACCAAGCCGTATATTAGTTTTCCATAATTTGCTTCTCTGAATATCTCCCGGACTTCAAACCTTGGATTAATTTTAATACATTTCCGATCTATTCTATGAGTCCAGAGACCTGCAAGGTCTTTTTTTTTTTTGGTAACGTTAACAAAACAGAGACCTGCAAGGTCGCTTGACATCTTCAATCAGTAAACTAATAATAGCTTCTCAGAATCACTTTTTACATTGACGAATTCGATTTCCTAATGATCACGTTAATCATTCCAATACAAACATTGATTCAGCCCCAGTGGAGTTTGTGAATCCTAGCTATTCACAATTACTCCTAGTGGTTGACCTCTGCTATCTCTCATGATCGGGCCAATAATTGTTACACTTAGATTGTCCCGATCAGCAACATCCATGTTTAGTTTAGCCTAGTTGTTTTTTGGTCTCTGTTGGCCATAATTATTTTATATGCTGAGGACACTGTATAAGCTCCTTCTGAAGTACCTTCCAAATCATTTGATCTTCTGTCTGGTATTCTTAGTTTAGAGGGGATTTGTCCTCTCCTCGATATTTTGAGACGAAATCAAATGAAGCAACTCAACCTTCCTGTAACCAACATCTTGCTTTAGGTCCGGCACTTTCATCACGTTGAGATTTGTGTGATGTGATGACAAAGGCAGTCATGCTCCAAGTGTTTGTTGCTGGGGGATCCATAACAGGTCTTGGACATCAATGGATTCCCGATTCCCAATTATCCAACTCATGCCTTCTCTAATAGTGTTCCTGTGCTGCACAATTGTTCCGAAGCCAAGATGAGGACTTATTACATGAGGTTTTGAGGAAGCTTTCCTCCCAAGGTATCTTGAACAGAAAAAGTCAATCCCACAGGCATTGTTTTCGAGTGGGTAGAGCCCAGATTTCTTTTGTTAAGTGGGATAAGAATGATGCAAGTATGGTTAATATATATGACTATCAAAAATCCATATTTGGAATTCCTTTACGATATTGCAAGTATCTTCACCCGTTATGCTAAAACTCTTGATAGGATAGGCCCCGAAACCCATCAGGGCTTGGGCTTTTAAAGGCCCCCATGTGATTGACAGCATCCTTTTGATTTCCTTATCCGCCATAGGAGCAATGAGTCTTCAGTTCTCATCATTCAAGAGTTGGTGTTCCAATGCAAAATTATCCCATTTTGGTTATTATCTGTGGTCTCTTTGTAGATGTCCTTGAAATATTCTACAAATATAGGCTATGTCGTAGTACCCATGATCCTGCATCTCTAAGTTTTTTCATCTTTCATTAAATTTTATTGAAGTTTCTCTGGTTCAAAGTAGTCACATGAAAAAACTTTATATATAGGTCACCATATTTGAGACAATTTATGCGGGTTTTTTGCTCCTAATGAATTTCTTGCCGTTTTCAGACCCGTATAGAGTATATGAATATAAGCGTTGGACTTTTCCTTATCTTGATCGTGATACCGAGGCTGTTCGGAATGATGATATATTGAAGATCAATGTTTTGCAAGAGAACCCAAGCCATAATTCACGTTGATCTCCATACTGACTCATTCATGGTGACCGGTGATTCCACTCAGATACACATGCTGATAAGGATAATGACCGCAAGACCGTAAGTTATTGAGGACCATGGAAGACACTTGGTATCTTTTCCAGAAGAAGTTCACTACTCTTTGGGATGAAAACTAAGCTGGCTCTGAATTTAGGGGTGCAATTCGGTTCGGTTCGATCTGGATTAAGGTCAATCCAAGACCAAACCGAAATTACATATATTCAACCAAAAGTCGAACCGAATTGTAAACCAAACATGTAAAGCTGAACCCAAGTTAAATTAAAAAATCCAAAAAACCAAACCGAATTCCATAGGGTCAATTCGGTTCGGGTTAAACTGACACACACCCCCTCTTCTTCTCTCTCACTCCCCCCTCTCCTCTCTCTTCAGTCTTCACTCCCTATTCAGCTATTCTTATAAGCAGCAGCTAATTAGCCTTGGGTTCTCTTCCTTCCTCAACTAAAAACACCAAAATGATCCATCATGGTTCAACATGTCCAGTTATCTAATCTAACTTTTCCAAAGACTTAGAAGCAGTTAACAAATTTCTGACCCAAAAAGATGATCAATACCTAATAACGTCCATTAATAGAAAGAGAAGGAACCATCAAAAACCAAAATCATCCCCAAAAGCAAAGTTTGACATTGCTGCAACAGTGGCGATGGACTGAACTATCCTTCGCTAACTGCTTCCGTCAAACCCGATAATTCGAGCATTTCAAAGGTCTTTTACCGAACATTGATGAATGCTGGCTATTGAAAGTTGGTGCACAAGGCATATGTGACTGCACAAGGAGGTCTCTCCTTCACAGTTATCCCAATTGTCTTGACATTGAATCAACGACACCAGAGAAGACTTTCAAAGTGGTGGTGAAGGATGGGCCCACTACAAAAAAAGTCTTTTTATTACGGCACTTCAAAAGTGCCCTTATAATATAGAAAAATGCCGTTATAACATATAACGGCATTTTGATAAAGTGCCGTTTCAAGTAGTGTTGCATTATGTTATAGGGACAACTTATAATGACACTTCAGAATATGCCGCTATAAAGTGACTTTTTCCGGCATTTAAAAATGCCGTAAAAATATAAGTTATTACGGCATTTTTTGAAAGTGTTGTAATAAAGTTTATCAACACTCGAAGGCTTTTAACGGCAACCACCAAATGCCGCTAAAAGTATATAAGGAATCTCCAGCTCAAGCACTTTACCGAATTCATCTCCCAGCCTCTTGAGAAAAGTAGCATCCACTAGTTCTCTGGGCAAATGGTGCACTTGCATCCATATTGTCATTGACTTGAACACGTACTTATCCGCTTCCTTAGCACCACCAACTTGAGCTAAAAAGCATAAACTTCCATTTCGATACCAAGGCTGGGAACTTAGGATGGCTTCAATCTCCTTTTTCGAAGCCATCACTAAAAATCTGGCAGAAGAAATCTGCAAGAAGGATAAAACAAGGACGGATTTCTAGACTCTCTCGACTAGATTTTTGACAGCCATCAAGCTAGGAGTTGCATTTGACAACTCCAAAATCAATAAAAATCTCAATCGTGATATCAGTCTATAAACCCTTCCGTATTTGGATGGAATGGCAAGTTATTGAAACTGTTCTGATATATCCTCCATCACTCACAAGAACAAAACCAAGATACCACACACCGGAGTGATTAGTTCATGAAGATGGAAGAAAACAAAACCTAATCACCAAGCTAGCTGCAGGGACCAGAAAACACTCTTAAACAGGCAAGAAGGCATAAATGAAGGGATGAAAATGGAGATAGATTGAGATGACATGGTAGAGAAATAGGTAGTAGACTACAAAGCATAAAATAAAATATAGGAGATGACAAGGAATTAGATTAGAAAAATGGAAAGAAAAAGAAAAAAGAAGCTAAGTAATAATAAATAAAAATTTCTTTCAGACATGCAATGTCATGAATTGAGTATAATTTATAAGAGAATATAATCTTCAGAAGGTTGTTCTGGAATCAACCCACAGGGCAAATAACTAGAGATACCTAATGAAAGGCTATTTAGCATACTTGCAATTCAAAACTTCCCCAGAGCTGGAATGGCCCAGATTACTTAATATTACAACACAATCTCCATCAAGCCTCTCCCTTATGTGAACAACATCTACTTTCTTTACTTCACCCGTTGCTCCATAATCAATGCCTTCAACAACTCCTTTTCTCTAGAAAAGAATAACATATAAAATAGTTGATAACTGTAAATCTAATTATACACAATAACAGAATGAAAAGTCAAGGTACACAATGTTGACAAGAACAGAATGAACAATCAAATCAAAGGATTCAATAAACAAGAATGGGATTCAAATTTTTGCCAGAGCTGATGCATTAAGTACTATACTTGGAAAAATATATATCCCTCACCTTGGCTGCAAGAAAATTACCACTTGCAACACTAACACCTACATCATGCAAACTACTATTGTCACCATGTTGACGGATACTGCATATAGAGGGCCCAGCAGAAAGCTTTGCTTCAATCATGAAGCAAATTCCTCCAGCTGCTTTCATTGCTACCTCCAGAAAAGGATGAGAAGATGGTTTAGCTGCCCCCTTGTTCCATAACTATTATCCAAACATGTGCAATGAGAAGTTATTCAGAAATTGATGCATAAGAACTAAATAGCAGAAGGTTCACAAACCATAAATAGCAGAGAAAATCATAAGGGGCCACTTCAGAAGAATTCTGAACATACCACATGTGCCATATTGACATTATCATCCACTGCAGAAGAACTCCCTTGCATTGACACCAATGACCAATTTATATCAGAAATTGATGCATAAGAACTAAATAACAAGTTATTCAAATAACAATGACAACAGCTAGCAAGAAGAATAGCCACTACATTGAGAACAGAGATATCAACAGTGAACTCGATAGCCTCAGCTGCAGCTCGTGATCACAGATAATACAGTCCTGTTTTCAGACTGTTGCATGGAAGAATAAGGAAATTTAGCAGATATAAGGGCAAACCAATTATAGGGGAAAGGAAAGAAACATAAACATCAAATATAATTTCAGAGAATTTTTTTGACCAATAGAATGCATGAAACATGGTATCATGCATATATAAATCAGCATTTGCATCAAAATGCACATACATGCAAATATTTATACAAATATTAGGAAGTAAGCAAGTTTTTAGATCTAGAGAATAGGATGAGTAATGACTGATTACCTTTCCTAAGTTCCTCCTCTTTGATCAACATTTTCATAAAGAGATAGAGAGAGAACTAAAACCATCAAAGCAAATACCTGTTATTGATTGCTGCAGCCATGGCCATGAAAACCTGCAAGTCCCTGTAGAAAGGAAATTTTATTTGCTTAAGGTGTTCACAAGAAATAATTAAAACCATAGAGACAATCATCAAAGAAACTACTAGATATGATATTAAAAGTAGACTTCAAAAAGAAAACAACATAAACCATCAAAGCACTTCTATGAGGGAATTAAGGATGTGGCAATTAATAAGATGTCCAAGACTAGGAAGACATCAAAATGAAGGAAAATAAAATTCTGAAAATGATTGATTTCTAAGTTGATTTATGTCTGAAAATGATTATTCAAGTAGACTTCAACACAGGCTGTCTTTAGCAGTTGAGCCCCTCTATGACATGACATTTGACATCTGTTAAGAATTTAATTCAAAAATGTATATTAGATATTTGAGTATTTCATTTTAAACTTTGAAAACCAATATCATAGAGAATTGGTAGTACCAGTAAATGTTCCGTGATGCTCAATCTGCATTGAAGATCACCAAGCTCCTTATGGACATTAGCCATTTCTTTATCCTTAGTTGAAATAATTTCTCTTAGTTGCTCAGCTTCTCCACAAGAAAGGCATGAAGTGGATCCCCATACCATAGCCACGGACTCGGCCTGGCCTCTCCCGTCCCATGACCCTAGCATATACATCACCAAGACCATCTTTATCTTGTGATCTTTCTTGTGTTTGTGAAATCAATTCTTCCATTTTTTCCTAAAGTGAGTATTTAAACTATTAGTATAATCACCTATAAATTTCCAAATACTTGACATTTACACAATGACACTTACAATTGCCTCTGCAGCAGCTGCATCTACAGCTGTGCCATCTTTATGCTTGTGGGTTTTTATAAACAACCAAGGTCGGTCAATGACCATATATGGATCTTTTCTTTGCTACAAATTAGGAAGACAAGCAAGAGTAAGTCAGAATATTCGTTTAATATACAATAATTTTTAAATTTATTTTCTATATCAAGAAATACCTCCTCATACTCCACACGAGCAAAACTCTTTTGCCCAGAGGTGTGAAGCATTTCCTGCTTATCACGACTGGCTTTGTTTTTAATAATTATAGCCTACATTGCAATTTAAAAACATAGAACTTAAAGTAGAAACACACCTATTTTCCTAATTCATGTATTAATTATAACTTATACATACCTTGCTTTTTTCAGAGTCCCAATAGTCAATAAGTATAGGCCATTGGGAGACTTCAACTTCAATGGGCTTATTCATTAACCTTTCAGTACACGTGGAGAATCTAGTATAGTATTTCTCCTTCAAAAAGTGGAGAATTATGATATGCAAAATGCAACCCAGAGCAGAAATGATATACAAAATGCAAGGCTGAAAAAGTGGAGAATTATGATAGACCTGTTAAACATTAGCCATACCAATACTGTTCTTATTCCTGAAAGTAGCATGGCTGAAAAAAGTGTAAAATTATAGAACTGTAGCTCAAGTAATGCCTAGCAAAGCATAATTATCAATTTCTGAGTAATAGATTGACTACATTTACAGAGAAAATAATATCTTCCACACAAAATTAAATTTTTTCCAAAAAGGTAAAGCACTGATATCTTTATGACACAAGAATTATTGGTTCATCATTTGAGGAAGAAGAGGACTTTGATAGGTTGAGTCACTGCTAATAAAAGATATACAAGGTTGGAAGCAACTATAAGCAATAGATTCCCAAGAGTTTCCATTTTCCATAAAGCAATTAAATTCTTTGGACTACCTTGAAATGGACGAAATATGGTGGTCCAAAGTTCAGCAAAACAGATCCCAACTCATCCCTTTTAACCATATTCATTTCTCTCCTAATGGAATTATATTTTAGTCATTTCCTATTTAGAGATCACCACCAACTAATCTGAGACTATCTCAACACTTTGGACACTACAATAACCATGCACCAAAAACCATCAGCCACCACCGACTGGCCATTACTATTACCCTGGCCAGACAACAATTATCACTTTCAGCAGTAACCATTGGTCACTACCATCATATCTCTGTTAAAACTCAATGACTATCTGATATCATTTCCCAGATGGTCGTAAGGGGTCAAAAGAAAAAAAAATTCTGTTAGAACTCTGATCCTATGAATTATAATTCCATGAAATACAAGTCTAATTCAATTTCCTCTTGAGAGAAATCAGAAATTTCTGAACTAATACATCTCAACTTGCCAAATCAGCGTAGGAAAATTTAAACTCAAAATTAAAGTAATACTTCTCAACTAAAAACTATCGCATTGAAATGAAGTAGTAACAGAAATTGACGACGCACCTTGCCAGATCAGCTAGAAGGCCGAACTCGACACAAATCCCCCCGGGAGTAACTGCAATCACGAGGGAATCCTATCAGACACGAAATGCACAGATCATTTGAACAGATCTGGAAATTAGTAGCAATCGAGAGTAACTGCAATCACGAGCGAATCCTATCAAACAAGAGATGCACAGATCATTTGAACAGATCTGGAAACGAGTTGCAATCGATATCTAGATGTAAAGAGGGCGGCGGCCCTAAAGTAAACAGACACAGAGAAGATATGTTCTTCCAATGGCGAGATGAGGGCCCTAAACTAGGGGGGAAAACCAATGGCAAGAAAATAAAAGGGAGGATTAGTGTTTTTCTTGGGGTTCTCTTTACCTTTGGAGAAGAAGAACGGAAAAAAAAAATACGGAACAAAGTTTCATTTTGTTTAGGTCGTTCGTAGCAGATTGAAAAGAAAAACGGAAAATTTGTTTTTTTGGGGTATTTTTAAAACTAATTCATATTCAGTCATCCCAAATCTTCCTAATTAGCAATTAATTAAGTTTAGTTTAAATAATTAAGAACAAATCTTATTTCAAATAATTGCATGACTAAATCTAAATTATTCTAAAAAAACATTACTAAAACAAAGTTTCCCAAAAATATACTTTATTTTTAATAATTCTTTTAAATTTTATAGCGGCATTTTATAATAAAGTGCCATAATAAAATATTCTATGAATTATTGTTTAGCGGCATTTGATGGAGAAGTGCCGTAATAATTTGTTTTATAGAGGCATTTTTTATAAGAAATGCTGTAATAATTTGTTTTATAATGGCATTTCTTAGAAAATGCCGTAACAAAATGTTTTATAAGGGCATTCAATTAGAAAATGCTGTAATAAATCGTTTTATAATGGCATTTTTCTAAGAAATGCCGCAATTAATAAATTGTTTTATAATGGCATTTGCATACAAAATGCCGTATTAAGGCACTTATAAGGGCACTTTTATATAAGCGCCCTTATATTAGTGTCGTTATATCACATTTTTTTTGTAATGGCCTCTCTCAGAAGGGAATCCAACGATATCTGCATCTCTAGTGTGGAATGATTCGGAGCAGAGTGTTAATCAGAAAACCAATCATTCCTAATTAGTTTAAAATCCTCTTTCCGTAGAATTTGCTTAAAAAAACCGGTGCGATGTAAAAATTACACAATCATGACAATTTCGCCTAATCCGAGGTGAAATCCAATACTAATAATCAAGATTCAACTGTATTCGAAAGATTAGATAATTATAGATACAATTTAGTCTAAATAATAAGTCTTATATATATTGCTTTATAGTTCTTTCAATTCTAAAATTAACTTTCTAACATCACCTTTTTATCCTAGCATTATCCTCAATTAATTTTTGTAGTTTCCAGAAGTCCAGCACACCATCCAATAGCCAACAAGAACCATTACATTTAGTTTACCAACTCTTTCCATTGTCTTCCATAAAATCCCTTTAAAAGTCAAATTTTAGTAAAAATGTTGTTATAGGTTTAACCGGCAATTCCAGATGTTGAAACCATAATTTAAATACTATTATTAATTTCAACCTTGAATTATTAGACTTGTGTCCCAAACAGTAGCTCTTTCTATAATTATTAACCTTAGTTCACTATCTTTAAAATAACCATTTATACTTCCTATTAACACTTCTAATACCATTATAAACAAATCCCAGCTTTTCACTCTTTTTAGTTAATTTAGTCTTCTGGATTTATTTTCTTTTATATCCTCAAAAAATCCCAGATATAAATCTGAACCTAGAAAAATACATCCTCCTAAGCTTTACTTTGAAATCCCCAATGCACTAGAATTATTTGTATCATATATAAAATAATACTTAATTTCATAAGGTTAAACCCCATTTTATACACTCATTTCAGTTTCTCTTAATCCTCTCTAATTCCATTTAATCATCTCTAATTAATCCTTCAAGTGATTCCTCAATTTAGTTATGAAATTTTAAATGTGCATGTGCCGGAGAAATTCCAACACCCTAAGTATACCCCTTTCCCTAACTAGAACAGTTTTTAGATTCCTTTACTTGATACCATAGATTTGCTACTATTTCCAGTGCTTCCTATTTACCCAAAGTCCTTTAATAACCCCTAATTAAACTTCCTAAATAAACCCCCATAGGATACTTAAAACTAAGACAAGGGTACTGGTAGTGAGCTGGGCGCCAACCTCTAGGGAGGTAGGCACCACGCAGCACCAAACCTAGATTTGTGATGCAAAGTGGCTAATACAATACCATCCAGGTACTTCAAATTACATCTAAGATAGTTCACAAAGTAATCCTAAATTAACTCCCAAAATAGGTTTAACAAGAGTTTGAAATGTAATAAAAAAAATATAGGCTGCTGAGAGGGTAGGCGCCCCTCAGTAGCACTCAACACACCTACAAAAATCTGCAAACTTCAATTGCATTTGAACAAATTAGAATAGGACTAACCTGATCTTTGGCTTTCAAACTTATTTCATCATAAACCTAACCCTCTAAGTGATATTTTGGCATCAAGTTGGATTTAATTGAACACCCAAAACAACACCAACAGCCTTAGCCGCCCATGCCCTTCTTCCAACAAAGTTCAACAACATTGTTATTTAGTTCCATTCTCAGCACCTCTTGTTCCTTCGAAGAACTTCAATTTTTCTTTTAATTAATATCCCAAAATCATTCCCAAAATAGCTCCCAAGGTCTGATTAAACAGAAGTGTTCAAAGAGACAAAAATGGATTGATATGGAGCTGGCGCTGACCTCTGGAGAGATAGGCGCCAGTTAGTAGCCCTCAGCGTCAATTCCATTTGGGTTGTTATACAATACGGCTAATCAGATTTACTTAGGACTGAACCTAAATTTCACTCCTAAACCACCTCTCTAATGATTCTAACCCTCCAAACAGTATATTTAACATGATTCGAATTTAATTAAACTATCAACAAAATCATCACAAAATTAGCCGCTCATGAGGTTTTTCTAACCGAGATTTCAGTATAACAATTGAAAATACGTATGGTATTTATATTCTGACCTGATCTTTCTTTATCACTTCAACTCCAGCAACTCAATAACCACCCAAATAAATAGAAAATATACTCTGGAATCTAATTAACTCACAATTGATTGTTGACAGGTCCTAAGTGCCAGAATTTTATGAAATAGGGGTTCAACTAATTTTAGGTTCAAGACCAAATCCAATTTCAATTCAAAATCATCCAAAACGAATTAAACTATGCTACTTACTTGTTAGAAGCAATTTTCTGCTGAGAAACTCCTCAATTCTTCAATTGAATTTCTGAAACTCAAACTCTAGATCTGATCGCACGAACATGTGCTTCTAAAATTTTTATTCTGATCAGATCTCTTTAGATTTGAACTCCTTTTGATATAACCCAACTAAATAGAGCCTAATTAACTAATTCTTACATGAATTTCGGATTGAACCACTGAATTTGCAATTCTATAACATATTTGAATGCTGCCGCATGAGCTCCTCAAACTCTCTCGAACAGAGATTAAACGGCAGCACGAACTCCCTCTAATCAACACCACTTCGTCAATTCAGACTCCAAACCCTAACTCAACTTCCTCTCCTTCCTGAGTGTGCGCACCTAAACCTCGCCTAAATCGCACACCGGGCGCACTTTCAGTGCGTGCCTCGGGACATTTGGAGTCGCCACTGCCTGAGAGGTGCAGGCAGACACGGTTTTGCTCTAATCGGGTCTAAGTTTGGTCTGCGGCTTTTCAGAGTTCTAGTTAAGTCCTCGGTTACGTCCGGGGAAGCCATAAGACATCCCGGTCCGCCCTGTCGGTTTGACAGGTCCCTCGGGTCTCCCTGGTTTTTTGAGTCAATTTCACCCTTCCTAGACCAGCATGCTGCCTTGTTAGGTCTGGTGGGGCCCTTCGGAAGTGTGGGTCCCTTTTGGTTTGATTTTATCTTTTCATTTATTTAAGTGAAGTGGGTCGGACCCGAGTCCCATTGGAAGACCCGTGGGTTGCCATGGTTGGGCTTGGGGCCCAGTTGGGTTATTGGGTAACCCATTTGGTTATTTATTTAAATTATTTACACATGCAATGGGATTAGTGGGCTTGGATTTGGCCCATTAGCCAAGGATCAAGGGGCCTGGGTCTGTTTATTGAAAACAGGCCTGGTATAGGCCAGTCAAAAGTGGGCCAATCATGTGGGCCAAAAAGGGGTCTTGGTGGGCCCATTTGGGCCCACGGTCCAAAGATGGGCTTAAGATAGCCCAAACTATTTAAAGGGCTGGTTCAGGCCGGTTCGGGTCGGAATAGATCCAACCAGGCCGAAAAATTATATTTTTTATATTACTTTTACATTAGCCCGTATTTTCTATACGGTCCACCATCGCCCGTAGACAAAATCCGGTTTGCCTTGCCCGTGAAGCAAACACGGTCCAGCTCGGACCGCTCTGAGTTTACGGGCACCTCTAGTTTTGCATTTTTTGCGCCGATTCTTCTCAGAATCCGTTCCGTGGCCTTCTCAGGTATTCTGGCAGCTTCAGAAAGGATTGCAGGTTCTTCCAGGGGCTTCATTTGCCTCATTTGGCTCAAATGACCATTCTATTCTTTTCTTTTTAGTTCTTGGAGGAGATCACCTTTCCCTTTGATTGTTCATAGCCGGTTTTCAGGGGAAAAGAGAGGAATTTACAGGGCTTAAGAATCTTCTTTAAAGAAGTCCACTCCTTCCATGCTAAAAACATATATCTCAAGTCAATAAAAGTGTTCTTAGAACATTTCCCTTTTTTTCTTTCCTTTTTGGCTTATGACCACCTTTTTAGAACTTGACTTAATGCTATCAACAACAACCAGGTTAGTGATATCCAAACGAAATAATCAAAGGAAGGTGGAGAAAGCTTGAAATGATAACTTTGATCATATTAGAAAATGTAATATACTTACAATGCTAGTGATGATTTCTCCAACAAATCCGGCAGCACTTCCGCATCCTCCGGGAATTCTTAAAATGGTATGGAAAGGGTTTGGTTAGGTTCTTCAATCCAAGAAGATGAAAGGTCAAAATTTAGGCAAGGTTTTGGGTGTTTGGGCATGGTTTTGGGACATAGGGGCAATTTGGGCATTAAAAAGGTTTAGGGTGGTGGAGTGGTGGCATGATGGCAGGGTTCAGCTATGGGTAGCTTCAGGAGGGCAGGGGTTATGGCCAGAGGAGAGGGCTTTCTCCAAATGGGGGGCTGGCCCTCTATTTATAGGCAAAAAAGTGCCGGAACCGCACTTGAAGTGCGGTTGTGACAAAATTGCACTAAAAAATCAAAAACCGCACTTTAAGTGCGGTTGGCATTCAACACGTGCAAATCTGCGCGAATCTGCCTGCTGTTGCCGTACAGGACACGCGTCCACCTTCTAGAAGATCAAAACCGTATTTGAAGCACGGTTCAGACTAAACCATACTTCAAGTGCGGTTACGCACATTTTTTAAATGCCGAATTTGAAACACTTTATTAAATTTGATTTTTAAACGGTTTTTATTCGATTTTAATGATTATTATATTAAAATATCTTCAGATATTTATTAAAATATTATTAAAAGTTAAGATATTTTTTATAAACAATTATTTTATTTATTTTATTCATTTATTCTGCCTTTTTGCTGCTGTTTTGCCACATGGGCAGTTTTCTTGAAACTTCAACTGCCCATAATTTCTTCGTCCAGTGTCCGATTTCGGCAAACTTAGTGTCGTTGGAACCGGCTCGGAACCACCTATCCACTGGGATCAAGTTTGGTAGCTGAATTGGGGTCGAGCAAAAAGTCAACTCTTCGCTCCCAAAAGTTTGACCAGCTCATAATTTTCTCATCCGGACTCTGATTCCAGCAAACTCAGTTGCGTTGGAACCGTGTCAAAATGCTCTTTTTAATGATATGAAGTTTGATGGTCAAATTCACTTGAATCAAAAGTCAATTTTTTGGCCCCCTCAGGGTTTGACTTTTTAATTGAAATTTTCATTTTCTTCATTTTTTGGGGTGCAAAAATCAGGTGCTAACACTGAGATCTCCAAGTTCTGATCGCTTAATCGCCAAACAAACCAGCAACTGAAAATCCCCAATCTATTTTTAGTTGCTGCCTTCGGGCAACTTAAATCACAATCCACCGCTACGACACTCCACAGAAAACCCTATACCAGAACCTAATTTAATTAATATCACCTGATTGCCACATCATCAGACCAACTTAAACCTTTCAATTTAAAATTAAATAATTTTCCTTACCTTCTTAAATAAAATTGCTAAATTGGTTCACCCTAGGATCCTATCAAACCCTTTCGATTTCCAACTCTGCATAATTTTCCAATTTGGCATTAATTAATTACTAAAATAATAAATTTTAATTTCATTAAAATTTGGGATTTTCCATAACGGGGTTGCCATCATTCATATAGTTGAAACATTTTGTGAAAGCGAGGTTAAAGTGATTTTTGGCCTAAAAGAAACATATTCATTATGCATTGATTCTACCCTTAAATGGGGTTCTGATTAACATGACATCTGAATTGATAGGACTGCAATATTGGAAGGGATTTTCTTGTCTCTGCGGTGATGTAACTTGTCAAATTCTGTTCCTTGTTCCAGATGAGGCCTTCTAGGGGGCATATCCGTTGGTCCTTCACGTTGGAGCATCTGCTGGTCCAACGGTGGAGGGTGTGTACACATAGTGTAAGCACCTCATTTTTGCGCTCCCGAAAAGCCAGAAATGCAAAACCCGGCTAAAAGTCAAAACTCCGAGGGGTGAAAAGTTGACCTTTTAATCAGATGAGATTTGGCCACCTCGCTTTATCTCAATGGATAGAGAATCCCGACACGAGTCCAGCGCAACTGGGTTTGCAGGAGTCGGAGTCCGGATGAAGGTTCTAAGGGCAGTCAAACTTAAGGGAAGGCCAAAAGTTGACTTTTCCTCGAACCCCGTGCCAACTATTTAGCCCTATGTCATTAAATAGAGGGCTCCGATACGAGTTCAACGCAATTGAGTTTGCTCAAATCGGAGTTCGGATAAAGGAGATATGAGCTGTCGAAGTTTCCGAGTAGCAAAAACCAGGAACTGCACACGTGGCGCAAGAACTGCACACGTTTCCGAGTAGCAAAAACCGGATACACTAGCTACCCTTCATGACCGGACTTGAAGATTGGATACAAGAAGATTTTCACGCGAGATTCGCGCCGATCGCCCGACAAATTCGCGGCGGCATTTAATTTTCAAATGATTATGTTTTGTATCCGGACTTGAAGACCGGATACAAAGGAGCCTTAGTGTATCCGGCCATAGAGGCCGGATAAGAAGGGGCCTTAGTGTATCCGGCCTGAGTTGCCGGATTCATTAAGTTTTCTATAAATAGCAAACCAGTAGCTCATTTCCGAGGTTGGCTTCATTTCTTCTGTTTTCCACTCCTCCTCCCTGAGACCACCTACTCCAAAACCCTTCCTTTTGGCCACCCTTGGCTTCCCAAAGCCCTCCAGGCCTCACTCCAAGGCTCTCCTACCCCCTCCTCTCCCCTTCTTCTCCATCTTC
Organism: Buxus sempervirens; assembly: GCA_947561395.2. Taxonomy (NCBI): domain Eukaryota; kingdom Viridiplantae; phylum Streptophyta; class Magnoliopsida; order Buxales; family Buxaceae; genus Buxus; species Buxus sempervirens. The sequence goes on from OX387190.1 coordinate 36,419,958, forward strand.
ACCCCACCAAGAAGGAGGGTACCTGCTGTTTTGGTGTTCAAGAGGAGGAGCTCCAGCTGCTGCCACCACTCGAAGGAGGCTCAACACATCTCCCATAAGGGTTTAGACCCCAAGGTAAACCCTTCCCCTGTGTTATGCTCAACATATATTAAAATGAGCATTTTCTGAGCATGAATTGATATTTGCTGTTTTAGCATGTTTTCCACAAGCTTGCCTATGTCATCTTGTTTGCATGGGGGAGCATGTTCCCCCATTTGGTTATTCATCTAATGTACCCCATTTTAAACCCCCCATTCTCATCCTTTCTTTGCTGTTTTGCATGCTCACAATCTCAACTCACTACCACGAACCATGTCTAGGTGACATGATAGGTTTGCGCATGCTTGAAGGGCCATGAATCTTCCTCCTGTTTTTTTTTATTTTATTTTCATCAATTTGCTGACCGGAGGTTTTCCACATGTATGCTCCCCTATCCCATGGTTCATTGCTTTAAAAACCCCAAAGGAGATCGGGAGATGAGGTGATCCCTCATCTCCAGCACCAACGCGGGCTCACACAGGAGCCCACATGATCACTGGAACATCCCAAGAGGCATAAGAGGCCAACCCCAGTGCCAAAAATCCGAAAAAAGACCATCTTGAGGTGATCCGGCAACTCAGGCCGGATCACCTGTGGACTGTGTGTATCCGGCCACTGAGGCCGGATCACCTATAGTCCCAATGTATCTGGCCACTCAGGCCGGATCACTTGCAAACCAGGCATATCCGGCCTGAGTTGCCGGATACACACACAGAGGTGTTTTTTGTGTATTTTGCTGTACTTGGCCGAATTTCATGATATTTTGAACCAAACCATTTGAACCGATAGGGTTTCCGGGTCATCCGGAGACCCAACTTGGGACATGGACCGCCGGTCCAACTCGGAACACTCGTGGGCCTTCCAACGGGGCCCACCAAGCCGAATGAACCCTAAGGCATGCCATTAAACAAGTTAAGTAAAATGAACCATGTGAACCGGGCGGGCCAAACCCAATGAGGCCCACCCGCGTCTTGTAATGTTTGGATTGATGCATGAATTGCCTGGATTGACCGAGACCAAGGGCTAGGGCTTGTCGGGCCCACCGAAGCCCGTTAACCGAACCAAGTTAGGGTACAAGCCCTAAACTCCCAAGAGCTGGGCTTTCAAGCCCAAAACCTGGATCACGGGCCCCAAGCCCAGTGACCAGCCCGTTGGCAAAATTAAATAAGATAAACTAATCTTACTTGGCCACCATGTGGGCCCACCTAAGGGGCCCACAAACCGATCCGGCCCCCCTTTTGCATGAAAGTGACTTAATAATCAAAACTTGAACCCCAATGTAAAATCAATACACTAACCAAACCCAAAGGGCCTCCCAGGTTAAACAGAGGCCCACAAAAGGCACATGGGCTTACCCAAGCCCCCCAAGGGCACCGTGGGCCTTCCAACGGGGCCCACCCAAACAGACCCAGATCACTTAAGTTAAGCAAAGATAAAATCAACCAAAGGGACCCACACCACTCAGGTGGTCCCGCCAAGACCTAACAAAAAGCATGCTGGATTAGGAATCGGGTGAGAACCAAATAGGAAAAGCTGACTCAAATCAGGGAACCCACGGGACCCGTCATCCGACAGGGCGGACTGGGGTGTCTACGGACTTCCCCAGACCGCAACCGAGAACCAAACTTAGAATCTCAAGCCGCAGACCCAAAGCCCTAAAGAGACAAGATTAGGTACCCAGGTGTCCGCCTGCACCCCATCAGGCGGTGGCGACTCCGAATTACCCCGTGCCGCGTTTCCCACGCGCGCGCACATAGGCTTCATGCACTTATGTGGACACACATTTCATCGTAGGACCAACAGATCTTTCAGCCAAAGGCTCCAGCAGATTTCAAGTCGCCTTCTAGGAGGCGCCCCAAAGAGGTAATAAGCTAGATTCTTGAGGCGCATATGGTTTTCTTTCTATGATTCTTCCATTCCGGACTAGTTTGAATGAAGATGCATGAGATGGGATATTGTTGTTGCTAAGCACAGCACGAATCTTCAATTCAAATTATAGCCGTTCAGATTCAGATTCTATTAAACCTGGGGACCTGTGCATTGAATAGTTACAATAGATTGCAGGTCATAATGTTATCATACAAGCAGAGCCATCAATGGAGCCCATAACTATGATATCTTTGTTGATCAAATGAAAGAAATGGATCAACTGGGAAAGGCGGTGAAGACCAAAAAACAAGAGTTTTCCAAGGGTGTAGACTTGTAGTTTCGCTCTTGTTCGGTGCCACTTATGATTGGCCTGTGAATCCACGACGCATGCAAGTCTAGTCTAGGTGTATATATGCTTGTGTCTTTGGTCATCCATATGGGTCCGTATATGCATGTGTACCATGGACATGGAAAAGCCAAGAAAAAAAAAAGGAAAATAGGTAGAATTTAATAATAAGCTATACGGAGTCATGCTTTTTGCAAATTGAAATGCCAAATGCATACTCCCAAAGTTGGCAACTTGGAAGCATCTTACACAATACATGAAACCAATAGAAGAGACAAAGACAATTCGTTGTGTAACGTGTTTTATATTAGTGTCTGTATCTGTACTGCACTAAGGTCCATTTGTCACATCCCCACCACCATGTGCAGTAAACCAGGGACGAGGGAGTTCCAATTATTGAATCTCATAGCTATAACGACTTCTGGACAAAGACAAACTCCCTCTCTTAACAGGCAGATGCTTATGATGGGCTGAGCTTCCAAACCTGATAAGGTAGCCAAATATCGTGTGGATTAAACGAACCACACTTTCTTCTGGGCCGGCAAAACCTTAATTTCGCTGTACCCCAACTTTCGGCATTTTCCATGGTGATAGCGAAGTGAGGGGCCTAGGAAAAGGTGTTTCCAGAAGCCACAACTTTTCCCGGGCACCTTTTTCTTATTCTAAGTAAAAATCTTCCTTTTCCATTTCCTTATTGCCTGTCTTCTTTTGTTTTGCTGTCATGGTAATCTTCAATCAGCGGCGGTATTTATGGTGAGGAATTTGATCTTCGCATTCTACTGTTAGAATCAGGTGAATCATTCCAAAGACTTTTCGTGTCGGGCCTTGCATTTATTCTTACAAGGACAGCTTCCACAATTTAATTATCACTACTTCAGCCTCTCTACTATCTTGATGAGTCCCCAATCTACTTCTTAAAGTTCCTATATTTTGCTCTTAATTTCTATTTGAAAGTCTGTGAGGCCTGTCCCACGCACCAAAAGTACCATTACGATTCTCGCACTCTATTCAATTAGTATTGATCAAATTCAATACATTCTAACCCGAAAGGGAGTCCATGTCAATAGGGATGGATTCCCGTGTCAATAGGGAGCCCACACCCACCTAACCTCACTCCAGCCGGTGGTATCACGCGCGGTACCACCGACTATAGCTCACCGGAGGAAAAGCATTCAATTTAAATTCTTAACAAATTTTTGGTTGTTGAACCATTAAACAAACTACTAATCAGATTTCTTAAGAAGTGGTATTGAGTCCTAATAAGGGCTGTTTAGTGTTGCTTCTTTCATGATGTAACTAAAAACTTCACTCAAAACCACACGCACTTCATTTAAGAAAATCGGGTGAGATGCAATTCTAAATGAAGCACCTTTTGGAAAGCTGATTTTATTGATATAATTGATTCCAAAATTTTGTTAAATTGATTTTGAGAAAATCAATTTGGTCATTTGACTGATTTTTTGTTGAGTATTTTATCTTCAATCTTCATGCTATTTATTCTACAACTTGATTTTTTTGGGAAGCGGTCCCTTAGATTGGATAATGTGCCAAAAAAAGAATTATTTTTTTCCTAAAACAACCCTATAATGCCAAGTTGTAGTACATTTCTATAGGTGTAAGTTAGTCTTCGTATTTTTTACTTTTAAAAAAAACGCATTTTCATAATTTATACGCATTTCCAATATCCCGGGAGTCTCATTCAATCCACATGAGCCAATCCCCATCTAATATTTGCATATCCGTAGGCATGTGAAGAAATCCCTCTATGTGAGCCTGTAGCTCGACAATATTTTTGTGGGTTGAAATCGTCTATCGTAGTTCAGATCCTTCAGTCGCCATTAATGCTACACGTGACAATATCTAACTGTAATATGAAAAGCAACTTTAACTGTAGCAGACAATTTCATTCTTGTACGAAAGAGACGCTGTTATATGGAGCATCTAAGGGTGCAGCAGCATCTCCATCACACGGCTAGAACCAATGAAACAAGAAATTTGACGTGGCAGCATCTCCATTGCCTTTTCCTCTTGTGAGTCTGGTTAGTAAAGATCCATTAGCCACCTGCCTTACGTTGCTACTTCAGCCTACTTGCAAGCGGCAGAAAATTAAAATTTGATCTATGTGCTCTTTCCGACCCTTAAGGATATTTTTGGGTTCTTAACTTCCAATCAAAAGGAAGTGTTGAAATTCATATTTTTTACGCCCTTCTTCTGGCTTTGATCGATTATCGTCTCATGGTTAGTCTTTTTTTTAATAACAATAAAAACTTTCATATATAAAAAAAAAAAAAAAAGTCTTTAACTGAACCCTATAACCAATAGGATGGACCCTATTGGTTATAGGGTCCATCCTAAATCGAAAAGGTAACGAATTTGGCAGTCACATGACAACAGACAGGAATTGAGCCCGGTTTGATGGCGACTTAGCTTGTCAGTTAAGCCCGTGAGCGATGAATATTCTTGTGAAAAAGTTAAAAAAAATAAAAAGCCAGTTGGAAGGTTGTTGGAGGATCAATATCAACCGGATGAACCAGGCCGACCCATTTGTCACAGCCGCAAATAAGTGAACATGTGGTAAACCGTAAACCGACAGATCATTCGGAACCAACCGTGCAGCTGGGTAATTTTAGGAAACACTAGCTTTTGCAGCATTTCAGTCAAACCTACCGGGTGATTGTTTAAAGTTGGATTGTATCGTCCACGCTCACGATCCCTATACGGCCCTACAGCAAGGCATATAACTGTGTGGCCCACATAATATTCATTGGGAAATTTAATTTTTAGTGGTACTTTATCAAATTATTTAAGATTTAGTCGGCAAACTTTTGAGTTTTAACTTTTAATACACTTTTATCAAACTATTTAATTTTTAGTGTCATTTCACTATTACAAATAAATTCTTCCAAAAATACCCTTATACAGTTTATTTTCGAGACTTGTACAAGCAATAAATTGACTTGTACAAGTCATTTTTGACTTGTACAAGTAATAAAATGACTTGTACAAGTCAAAAATTAACTTGTACAAGTCAATAAAGTGACTTATACAAGTCATTTGGATAAGTGACGTAAGGGCATTTTTGGAAGAATTTATTCGTAACAGTGAAATGACACTAAAAATTAAATAGTTTGATAAAAGTGTATTAAAAGTTAAAACTCAAAAGTTTGCCGACTAAATCTTAAATAATTTGATAAAGTACCACTAAAAATTAAATTTCCCATATTCATTTGGAGGCCCCACACTTATATGTTTTGTAGAGGTGTAGGGAGATTTGAACATAAGTGAGATGCTGCCACATGCATTATTTAATGGTCACTGTGGTTTTTAGTGAGACGCTGCATGCCGTCTGTTTACTGGCTCATGAGGTTCACCTCAATCTCATTATGAGTTTAAATAAATTACTTAAAATCTAGTGATTAATTTAATGCATGTTACTTCTGACCGACATTGTGTCCTGCACGTGGGAATCAGAGTTCAAACGTAACGTGCTATTTCTAATTAATTGGCAGGCATGAGCGGCATTCTTAAACGATTTCAGCCTATCAGCATCAATCGTACGAGATGGTTGGATGTGGTAAAAAAAAAGGAGAGGAGACAGATCATACTAATTTTCTCATCCCTTATTTTTATCCTTTTTAAGACGCTGGATGTAAAAGCGCGGAATAACAAAAGAAAAAAAGGTCTTGTACAAAGACAGCCCGAATCCTCTCTTTCCTATCGTCGTTCGAATGGTCATTCGAACGACGATAGGGCGACGCGTGTCAGGCTTTTAAACGAAAACGAAAACGGCAACTAACGACGATAGCCCCGTTAGTTTTGCGTTTTCGGCCAGAACCGTGGCTTTTTATTTTCGGCCGAATGGTTAATAAGAACCATTCGACCGTGGTTCGGCTGAATGGATTTTCTCCTTCGTACTGCGCCCGCGAAACACGAAACGAACGAAGTTTTCAAAACTCCCTCCGTTTTCTTCTCCGATTCCTGTTGCGCGCAGACGATTGAAATTTATTGATTTCCCCTCACGTTTGTTGGAGAAGAGAATGATTGATTTGCCCCACCCACCGATTGAGTTCAAGTTGATTAATTGTGTGAGACTGTAGATTCAGGTGCTTCTTCTTCCCCATTTGGTTTCCATCGACCTGGCAATTCATCTAAATTTAACTGTGCAACATTGTACATTGCGTTCAGGTTGATTAAATTGTGTGAAGGAGTTCATACCTGAAATCTTGAGGAATTGCCCGAATTTCGGGAGCTAACGGCTTGAAGGAGTTGCTTCGGAATCGAGTTGCGCGAACGGTGAACTTCTAAAAATTTTTGAAAATGCATGGAATGAATTATTTGCTTTTTCACTATCAAGTAATCTTCAAGTGACATTGTGTTTTTTCGTTTTTTTTATGAGTAAACCTAGAGTTTATATTCCAGATTATATTTCCAAGATTTAAGAATCTAAAAATCCTATTTAGATAAGCAAGATTATGAAGTCAGATTTGTAAACTAGAATCTAAAAATCATGTTTGATTGACATTGATTATTGAGATTAAATTTGAAGTTTTTGTATAAAAAATTGCATAAAAAATAATATAATATAATATATATAGAAAAATAAATGTCTTACTTAAAGTTGTATATATTATTATATAATATGTATCTTTTTACTTAAATATTCAAATTTATATATTAATAATATTATATATAATATCATATAATAATTTTATATTATGTGTATTATAATAATATTATTGTAACATTATATAATACTATTATAATATTATATAATATACGTAACAATTATAATAATTGCACACTTCTATAATATTATATTATATTATATTATAATATAAATCAGATTATAATAATATAATTTATGTTTATTATATTAGTATAAGAAATGTATTAGAATATGAAATTGTAAAATAGTATATATATTATAATATTATATTGTCCATTTGTTATTATTATTCATTACTAGTGGCTTGATCATGTGCCCGTGTCTGAGTAATGCTTATTTTCTTCTCCTTTTAAATAAACCTTTATTTTATTTAATTGTTTTTTTTTTTTGGTTCAATTTGAATGTACCATGGGTTGATCATCTTGGATGTTAATTACTTCGTGAATGTTGTTTATCCATTGTATTTGTTGGTTTTAAGAAGGACGAAACAAACCTGGCCTCTTATGATCTTTCATTTTAAGTCTGGTTATTTGCTTATACAATAGTGAGGGTTTTATATGTAAACAGAAAACACAGCGGAAATGGATAGTGCGGAGGAGTTGTCATCTGGATCAATTGATGGCATTGAAGACACCATTGATAGGGATGTTGATGGTTTGCAAGAATCAATACAGACAGCATATTTACCAAAGATTGGTATGGTGTTTGATTCAGAAGACGACGCACATCAGTTTTATAATGAGTATGCAAGACGAATTGGTTTCGGAACGAGAAAAGACTTACAGCACAAGCATCAACGTACGGGCATCCTACTGGATAGGGTTTTTTGTTGCTCAAAGGAAGGCTATCGTCGGACAGATAAAAGGGATATGGTGGTTGTAAAACATCGTGCAGATACAAGGACTGGGTGTAAGGCAAGAATAAAAATTGTATTGGAAGCGAGTGGAAAATATATAATTACACAGTTCGAGGAGGGGCATAATCATGAGTTACTTTTGCCAAGCATGGTCCATATGTTACGATCGCATCGGAAAGTAACAGAGGCCCAGGCAGCTGAAATTGATCTTGCAGATTCGATAGGGATACAGCCCAAGAGAACTGTCGAAATGATGAGAAGGGAAGTAGGTGGCGTTGAATGCCTAGGATTCATGCGGGTAGACTGTCAGAATTATTTGCGGTCCAAACGTAGGGTAGCCATGCAACAGGGAGATGCAGGAGCCTTATTGGAATACTTTCAAAGAAAACAATCGGAAGATGCATCCTTCTTCTATGCCATTCAGTTAGATGAAGACGATCTTATTAGTAACATATTTTGGGCTGACTCTGGGATGATGGCAGATTATACTTACTTTGGTGACGTGGTTTGTTTTGACACCACATATAGAACAAACAAGTATGGTAGACCATTCGGGTTATTTGTTGGTGTTAATCATCACAGACAAACCAAGATCTTTGGCGCTGCCCTATTATATGATGAAACCGTTCAGACATTCAGTTGGTTATTTGAAAGCTTTGTAAGAGCAATGTCTGGTAAGAGGCCGAAGACAATTCTCACTGATCATGACCAAGCTATGACGAGTGCAATAGCTTCGGTGCTTCCGGATACATTCCATCGCTTCTGTGTTTGGCACATGTTCCAAAACGCTGCAAAGCATCTTAGTGATGTGTTTAACAGTGAGAAATCGTTTGCAAAAGATTTTAGTAGATATGTTTACGAGTATGAAGATGATGAGGAATTCATAGAAGCATGGAACACAATGATTAACAAATATGATTTAGCTTCCAATAGATGGTTGAAAGCAAAGTTTGAGGAAAAGGAGAAATGGTCTCTGGCATACGGAAGAAACACGTTTTGTGCAAACATGAGTACGACACAAAGGTCCGAGAGCATGAATGCTTCACTGAAAAGTCATCTACAGAGGCAAAAGGATTTATTGCGATTCTTGGGGCGCTTCGATGAATTACTGGATGATAGGCGGTATGAGGAACTGAAGGCTGATTGTAAGATGATAAATAGTACTCCTGCGTTGCCGATTGAGGGAAATCAAATGTTGGAATGTGCACGAAACGTCTACACAGAAGCAATCCTTGAATTAGTTCGTAAAGAAATACTTGATGGTGTCCTTAATTGTGAGATGTATGTTTGTGGGGAAGTTGGCGGATTGGTTGAGTATAATGTCACTAATGATGCCGAAAGGAGAGTTCGTCAACATACGGTTACATTCGATCGCGAAACTACTTCAGTCAATTGTAGCTGTAAGAAATTTGAATTCAGTGGCATATTGTGCAGTCATGCATTTTATATTCTTCGTGCTAATAGGATAAAGAAGATTCCTGATCAATATATCTTGAAAAGATGGACTAAAGATGCAAAGAGTGGTTTGGTTGCATATGAAGAAAGGAATGTTGCTGAGGAGGACTCCAAAGCAGCAATTGGGAGGAGGTTTAGAGAATTGTGTCGCAATTTTGTTCAAGCTGCAAGGAAGGCCTCACTGCATGAAGAGTCCTCTGCTTTTGCGAGTGATCTGGTTAAACAGATTGAATGTGAGGCGAATAGAATAGTAAAAGAAAAAAACAAAGCTAGAGATATGGATGATGCATCAAGAAAAGAAGGAAGTCAAAGTGAAGTTGGAAGGGTGAATGTTTCACAAGCAAATTCTCAGCCAGAGTGTACACCAACAACTAGTGTTGGGGACAATAGTGTTAGGGACAATGATTCTCCAGCTACCGGCTTTGACGATAGGGAGATCCTTTCAAGGGCAAAAGGTATTAAAAAGAAGGTAAGGGGTGGTCGGGTTGGCTCAAGTGTTCGTAGGCAAAAAGGTGCGTTGGAACAATCTATCAAGCGTACACGGAAGAAAGCAAAACAAGCGGTCAATGAGTCAGTAGAGGAAACCATGAACCAAACAGAGGTTGCAGCAACTTGTGGGGCGTTTACCTCTAGTAGCCAATCTACTCAGAATTCTTGCACTCCACTAACACCTTATACGAGGGATGCATTTATGATGCCTATTGCAACGATGACTCCACATACGCCAGCAGTGCAGGTATACTTGACTCCATTATTTTTGTTTTGCAAACAACCCCAGTCTTGGTGTTTCTTATAAGGCAACTGACAAAATATGCAGGCATATTTTGCTTCCAACCAAATGTCACAAGGTGGTGTTGTTGATCATAGGATTTTCGCCCAGGGTATTCAAGGGAATTATGGCTTCACTCAGATGCTGCAAGTAATAATTCAATTTTCTTGACTAACAATCAATAATTTACAAACCAGTTGTAATAACAAAATTATCGTTTTTGCAGCCATTTGTGATGCAGCATGGCAATCCACCGAATGCAAGCACACAATGGGACAACCTAGGGTATTAGTTGAATACTTCAAGTTGTGAATACTCTAACTTGCTCCTGCCGTTTCATTTTATTAAGTCACTTGTTCACTTTTTCCAGGTAGCGGATTCCTTCAACTTGCCCTGCCACTAAAGCAATGCTTCTTGCCCTATAGCTTTGCAGCTTGGATTTGTTTGAACTTGCTCCTATTGTTTTCTTTTGTCCTCCTCCTCGGTCCTAATTGTTAACCCGATATGGGTTCATTATTAAACTTGAGTTAAAAAGTAAATGTAGCAATTAAATGAGCATAGACGTGGGATTTTGTGTGGTACTTTGAGTTTTATCTTGTATAGATATTCATCTTAGTGGCTTGCTTCAATTTATTGTTAATCAGTTACACAACTGACAATTACATGTTATTTGAGTTTGCGTGATACTTTGCATGTTTTAATCTTTAATTTCCATATTTTTCATTTTTTATAATCTAGAAAATTTAAAAGCATAAAAATACAATATGCTATTAGCATATAATCTTGATCTTATTTTCTTAAAAATGATCACAAGTTCAAATTGTTTTCCGGTTTTTGAAAATAAGTGACAAGAAACCCGTTTGGTAACAAATCAATGATAGAGGGTCACTAATCAATTTTCATGCCTTAATATTAGTTGGAGCATGAGCTCTTTAATTTGCTATTACCAATGGTGAAATATGTGGACACGAGCTCCTGCATACACATTTATCGTAGGGCGACCAGATCTTATATCGAGTAGCTCCGACTGATATGCTTTCATTTTTTCATTGATAGTAAACCCCATCATTTACGGCGCCAACCACAAAACGCCGCGTCGATAAGACACAAGACCAGCGTTCTTGTGTACGCTGCTGAACCAATACGAAGCGTAAACCAATTTCCAAATACAGTAAGCAAAATATTGTAGCATGACAGAGATGAAAACAATTTTTCTAAGAAGCAAGCTTAGTGTGCTAAATTTGCAAGAGTGCAAGCCAGTAATAGAGTACAACCTTAAATACAAATAAATAAAAAAACCAAGCGTTTGGCCACAAAATAGAGCAAATCAAAGCCATGACAAAAAAAGCAAAATTTCTGCTCCCCTTTCTACTTCAGTCTGCCTCACTTCCTTCATCGTCGTCACCCTCGTCATCATCCTCGTCTTCATCCTCGTCTTCGTCTTCTTCACCCTCGTTACGGTGCAGTTGAAGTTGCGACACTGCTCCCTGTAACTCTGAAAGCTGCCGGCCTTGCGTTTCTTGGGTAGATCGGATCATCGCCAGTTCTGCACGCGATTGTTGCTGGACTTCATAAATCCTTGACAAATAATCCATAACGGCAGGTGGATCAAATGTAGGAGCAGCCGAAGATGAACCAGAATGAGAGGTTCCAGCCTGGGAAGCTGATTGACGCCGTGGACGAAGAGCACCAGCTCGAGTAGCAGCATTAGCATGTGCAACACTTTGTGCTACAGTGGTAGGCCCAATAGGCGGTGGAAGCACTAGAGGTCGCTCAATTTCTGGGATTAATACTTCAAGTCCTTGCATGAGTCGGGTAATGAGGCAAGGAAAAATAAGTTTCCGCTTCCGTTTGACGTGCATTATAATGTGTAGCATGGAAAGAATCATTTGAGAAGGAAGGTCTATTGAATGACCTTGGAGTAACGCATAAAAGAAGCTAAGTCTCTGGAGTGGGAGGGTATGTAAATGACCAACTGGGCATATGTTGGTGCTCATAATCCGAAGTACAACTGACCGATGAGTTGGAATATTATCAATCACTAGATGTGTTCCGTAGAAAGGGGTAGTACTGCCTAACACAAAAGATGCCATAACAGTAGGTGAAGGGGTGTCTGTCTCATGGTAAGGATATCGAGGCTCAGGCACTCTTGGTATCCCTAATATCTCAGAGATGATACCAGGGGTGATGGAAATTGTTTGACCGCGAAAATATACTTTGAATCTGGGAGGGGTAAGGGACCAATCATGCACGTTTGCATAGAACTCCCGAACAAGGATGGCTTGGGGTGCAGGAAGATTTATGAGCAAAGGCTCCCAACCCCTAGAAGTAAAAACTGAAGTAATGTCGGGATCAAGCTCGCGGATGATTACCTCCCGCTCTAACAGGAGACTCCGGTTGTGCAGGTATTGACGAAACCTCATTTGCGCCTGGCGGTCAATAAAATATTCGGTATCAAAATCATGAGGTTGTACGTTAGACGTAGACCCTCGGGTGCGTCTTTTAGGCATCTGCATGAACAGTATAGTATTAGATCGCGATGAAAAGAAAGGTTGAGATGCACATATTCAAGCAATGGAAGAAGGAGAAAGGAAATATAACAAAAATAAAATAAATTTTAAAAGATACACCCCACATGAGAGCAACAAGAGAAGAGAAGTTTTCTTTTGACAAAAAGAACACTTATCAAATTGTATGCATAACGCATTATACTTAAATTAAATGGTTTAACCATGTAATTTTATGTTTGTAACCGATATAGTCATAATACAAGGAGATTTAATTTCCTTCATTTCAAAAGGATATCTTCTTTCTAGATCACCTTTTCAATTATTATTAGGCATACAACATATTGCATTTTATGCAACTACTTTCAGTGAGTTGAGCACTATCTCATTGAAAGATTTGCTTAATTTTTTTATTAAAATTTTCAATAGCAATATTGTTTGCTTGAGTTAGAAAACATTTTCTCTGACTTAAAGAAAAAGACATAAGTACAACAACTATTTTCATTTTCTAACCAAAATAATATATTTATTAAATTCGATTATCAGTTTTATTAAATAGTAAGGCATACAAATAAAAGTATAACTACCTAAAACCATAAACTACTAACCAAAGCATATATGAACCACTTTAAGTGTTTGTTTATTTCCACGTATCTAAGATACATTACTTAAATTTTCTATTTCAAACGTGTCTATCTATTTAGAGTTCGAATTTAGTAAAATAAACCTCAAGAAAAAAGGAAACGTATAAGTGGGGTAGAAGATGACAAGAGTCGTCTTCTTCAACGTAGAATCCATCCTAAATGAAATCTTCAAAGCATGAAATAAATTTTAAAAGATACACCCCACGTACCTTGGACGAACGCAAATATGCCCTTGATCCAATCCCAAGCACAAATTCGAAAATTCCTGACGAAATCACTGCCAATAGTGAAAGGGGTGGCGGGGGCGGCGGTTTGAAGGTTGCAATAGGAGAATAGAAGGACGCGCGCAAGTATTTAGGGTTCGTGGTTGTTTTTTGAAATTTGCGCCTTGACGCTCGAGCGGGAAGAAAACGCGTAGAACGCGTCACGCTAGGCTTTTCTGGGTTTTTTTAAAATTTGCCTTGACGCTCGAGCGGGCGTAAAGCGCGCAGAACGCGTCACTCTCGGGTTTTCTGAGTTTTTTAACCTTTGCCTTGACGCTCGAGCGGGCGTAAAGCGCGCAGAACGCGTCACTCTCGGGTTTTCTGAGTTTTTTAACCTTTGCCTTGACGCTCGAGCGGGCGTAAAGCGTTCCAAAATCGTCACCCTTAGTCTTTTTTTTCCATCTTTTACGACTTGTAAGTAGGGTAGGTTGGACTTGTAAGTAGGGTTCGTTGGACTTGTAAGTAGGGTAGGTTGGACTTGTAAGTAGAGTGGGGTAGGTTGGACTTGTAAGTGAGGTAGGTTGGACTTGTAAGTAAGGTAGATTGGACTTGTAAGTAGGGTTCGTTGGACTTGTAAGTAGGGTAGGTTGGACTTGTAAGTTGGGTAGGTTGGACTTGTAAGTAGGGTAGGTTGGACTTGTAAGTAGGGTTCGTTGGACTTGTAAGTAGGGTAGGTTGGACTTGTAAGTAGAGTGGGGTAGGTTGGACTTGTAAGTGAGGTAGGTTGGACTTGTAAGTAAGGTAGGTTGGACTTGTAAGTAGGGTTCGTTGGACTTGTAAGTAGGGTAGGTTGGACTTGTAAGTAAGGTAGGTTGGACTTGTAAGTAGGGTAGGTTGGACTTGTAAATAGGGTAGGTTGGACTTGTAAGTAGGGTAGGTTGGACTTGTAAATAGGGTAGGTTGGACTTGTAAGTGGGGTAGGTTGGACTTGTAAATAGGGTAGGTTGGACTTGTAAGTAGGGTTTGTTGGACTTGTAAGTAGGGTAGGTTGGACTTGTAAGTAGAGTGGGGTAGGTTGGACTTGTAAGTGGGGTAGGTTGGACTTGTAAGTAAGGTAGGTTGGACTTGTAAGTAGGGTTCGTTGGACTTGTAAGTAGGGTAGGTTGGACTTGTAAGTAGGGTAGGTTGGACTTGTAAGTAGGGTAGGTTGGACTTGTAAATAGGGTAGGTTGGACTTGTAAATAGGGTAGGTTGGACTTGTAAGTGGGGTAGGTTGGACTTGTAAATAGGGTAGGTTGGACTTGTAAATAGGGTAGGTTGGGCTTGTAAATAGGGTAGGTTGGACTTGTAAATAGGGTAGGTTGGACTTGTAAATAGGGTAGGTTGGGCTTGTAAATAGGGTAGGTTGGACTTGTAAATAGGGTAGGTTGGGCTTGTAAATAGGGTATGTTGGACTTGTAAATAGGGTAGGTTGGACTTGTAAAATAGGGTTTGTTGGACTTGTGGGACTTGTAACATGACAGTGCTTCATCCTGTTCTCACTACAATGGTGGTGTTGCTTCGTAATGATAATTTGGATTACCAGAAAATTATATAGGAAAAAAATTGGGATATAATGAAAATTATATAACCTAAAATTATGTACAAATATTGTAATTTTACAATTGTTTTCCTCTAACAGATAGAGACCGAAATTTACAACCATCTTCACTCGTTAGCAAAATAAATTTACAAACAATTTAATGTACAAGTTTTCTATACACAATCTTCCGTCCTACTTGGATATTTAAGACGTCCTTCAGCTTCTTCACCTTGCTATCGAGCCAGGAATGCTGGAGTTGTGAATCATACCTATAAACAATGCAATCATAAGTTTATGTACGCACTTGAATGTTATTAGTTTCAAATCACCTTGTTATTGAACATGTGACAGGTACGTCTTACCTCTTCGGCTTCTTCACCTTCACTAGTCTCCGCCTCAGTTGTGTTTGCTGCCTTAGACAGAACTATGTCCCGCACTTGGTTAGAAGGGTGCTTAACGAGGTCAATAAGGAACTTATCCCTAAAATGTGCCATATAACTCTGAATTCATAGAAGATGTACTTGTGTGTTACTAGCGACGTACTTCATAACTATAATTATAAATAAACCATTTAAGTTATATGTGCACCTGATCAAATTCTTCAGACAAGGTGCTGCCATCCCACACCTCCATGTATTTCATCATGAAAACACCACAATCAGACCTGACGGTATATAATCACATCACATCACTTGTAAGAAGCTAACATATGTATGAAGCAAAACAAAACGAGTGTCAAGCAAAACAAACCTAACGGCTTACCCGTTGGTTTGGTGTGGGACCTTAACCCGCCGCAACTCCCACAGTAGAAGTGGAAATTGATCACCACCTCCGAAGTCACGTAAGATCTTATCCAACATCTGGATCTACAAGTGACGAACCATGGGTCAATATGCTAAGTGTTGTAAATGGTATGAGAAAATTTCATTAATAAAAAAATTACCTGCGTTTCAATTATGGATTGATGTCCCGCACGACGCCCCCCATCCATTGAGTCAAGCACATCCACTCTCCGCTCTTTTAGGTTTAAAACTAAAAGAAACCAATGATTGCGCAGACACATGGGAACAAAAATCTACATACAAGTAAGACACCCTTATAGGTAAAGAACGTACTACAGACTGCTAAGTAAGTAAGGATACAAGCATAAAAAAATCTGAAACTAATCATTTGTGAAGGTGGCACATTGCATCCCAAGGAACTTACAAGATTGCATGCAAGCACAGAATACCCTAGTCGCCCTGGATCGAAGTAAGGACGCAAGCTCTCAGTGGAACCACGATCACTTTTCATCATCCACTCCTACATAATATATGAAAGGAAATTTTAGTCATTAGTCTAGCCTTGAACAACAACATTTGTATAATCATAACGACTACTACTGCTATCACAAAAAGTGCTTACACAAATATATGTGGGACAATAATGTCGGCTAACTTTGCGGCTAGTCGATAATTGTTGGTTCTTCATAAGACATGCTCCAAAAGCATTGATAGCCTATAAAAAAATACCATGAGCGATGACATGCACAATTGAATAAACAATATATTATTCACAAGATAAGCTTTGCATACCACACTATTAACATGTTTGTTGTCTAACAAACACGCCAATTCAGTTGCCGACGCGAAGATGGAATCAAATTTGAATATTATTTCACTGAAAAACACAAGCAGGAATTATTCACTACGAATTATAATACATAAATAACATTTACAAGTTAGTTTAGGAATATTATCTTACTCAGAATGTTTGTTTCCGCGCACGTATTGTAGGATTGAGCTTCCTTCTGGGCCCAATCGAGGACGCAAGCGATGGCCAATAAATGGGGTGCGATAATGTTTCCCACGCGTCTTCTTGCGTGACCCTCTTCGAGGTTTGGTTACCTCGGTCCCGATGCTGCTTCGAGACGGAGGTGTTACCACCTCATCCTCTTGCATTTTATCTTTTTCTACCTCCACAACCACCGCCGTGTCGAGATCGGTGGTATGATCACCGCTCTCGTGGGTGCTATGATGGGAGGGTGCCATCCTTGCTTCATCAGGAACATCAGGCATGGAACAGTCGGGAGTATCCATATGAGCAGGGCTCTCACATCGCATGTGGATATCGGAGGGGTCCACGGTTTCCCTTGACCTCACATGATTTAGCATCTCGGTATACGTGTCTAACATCCTCGTGAGATGACCTTGAATAACCTGGAATACACAACACCCAATCATAAAACATGCGGAGGTGCTCGTAATAAGAAAACTAATAAAAAATAAATAAACAAAAAAAATTCTTACAGGATCTGGATCTCCACGGAATTGGCGAAGATCAATGAAATTTTGTTCACGTGCTTCGCCGGATGCCTCATCTTCCACAGCACTCTCAACACGGTGCTCTACCACCTACAATATAACATACATGTATATTAGTGAGTGCATAGAAATATTGCGTTATTTGCAAAATTAACAATAAAACCTACAATAATCAGTTCAACTTAAATATATATATATATGTATACCTTCCCATGTCCATAACCACCGAGTGCCATTTCATCTTTCTCCCTTTGGAAAAGCAATGCATCCGTCCACGCTGCCATACGTGGAGTGGTGGGAGGTGCTGCTTGACCAACGATCATCCGATCGTAATACAAATACTAAGCAACAATCGAAATATCATTACACGCACTATAATTATCATAAGCTAGGGTAAAGAAGCCAATGCATCTTTTAAATACTATACATACCTGTAAAAATAATAAGCAGCCATTCACGGATTTCCGTTTGCCCTTTTGAAACTTGGCTACGTGATGCATCAATGTCTCTAAAAGGTACTTCCCCCAGTTGTAACCTCCTATCCTCTCTACATCGACCAGTAATGGAAGATAGGATGCACTCACATCAATCATTGAAGATGGATTTACTAAGGTCGTCAACGAATATAATACAAACGAACGGATCCACTCATGATCGTTCTCTGGGCTCTTCAAGCTCTTCTCAACATTCTCAATAGGGATGCTTCCATTGCGTACCCCATAAAATCTATGCAACTCTGTCGTATCGGGGATTTCTGATTTAGATGTATCAACATCTATCCCCTCTATGGGTAACCCAATTATAGTCTTCACGTCGTGTGTGTCAAAGAAGATATTCTGGGACCCAACTCTGATACATCTCTTCTTCGTATCTACATTCGGAAGAATCCAATGACAAAGTCGCCGATAAAGCTTCGTCGCGTGTAAATTCAGTAGACAGTGAAAGCCACTATCTCTAAGGCACTGCTCCTGAGAAGCCGTGAATGAAAGACCGTGCATAAACGTAATGAAACGTCCAGGTGAACAACGTGTCTTTATCTCAGCCTACAAAAAAGAAAGGTAAAACGGAATAATATATCAGTCTCAACTAATTATCCACAATAATTCCAATTATAGATAAGATATTTTACGAACCTGTTGTTTCTTTCGTGGCCCTTGCTGTGGGATAGCCCTCTTGTATTCGTCCCACTCAAGCCGCGACGCTCGCTTAAATTCTTCTTTCTCAGCTTGACTCATCGACCTCCATGCTCCCGCAGCATCCGCAAATAACTGAAATGCAATAACTAAATAGATAAATTCATTTGCATAGAAACGACGAAGTGCAAAATAAATAAAATTAATGATGTCCCTTAACCGGTACCATTGATAATGCCTACCTGCTGCTTCGTCGCGATTTGTTCACCTTCAATACAATTCTTTATTCTTTCGTTTACATAATATTCCCTGAAACAACAAAAGGAAAATCATGGTCTATAATATATTAAGAATTACAAGGATGCCAAAGGAATTAAAATAACCGTCATCTTGACAACCATACCCAAACTTATACAAAGAGAATGATCCAAAATATTGGATCGCTTCCATGCTTACTTCTAGAACAAAACAAATAAATAAGTCAAGGAAACTTTACCTGAAGTGTAGCCAACTATTGCGCGGCTGTTTTTGTCTTGTTGATGATGATCCAGCAGTTTCCATTGCAGTAGTCAAACTTTTCCTGCACATTAACAAAGACAATTTCACAATTTATATTTCCAGCTTCAAGCAAAAAACTCTCACTAAAGCCAAAAACATCACGTAACAGAGGAATTTTAAAATGAAGACAAAACTCTCATTAAAAGCCTTTGTATTTACATGGGGTTATATCAATGATAAGTGTTGATCACATGGCATTACAAGTTAATAACTAACAACAAAAGAGATGACTAACATTTCCTTCAAGTACCTGAATTGCTATTGCAAAACTAACCAAAAGTTTACATTACTGTCTCAACCCCTTTCAGACCTGAATTCATTACAAAATTAATGACCTTACAAAACTTTAAACAATATGTTGCAAAACTTTAATGACCTTAAAGACTTAGGTCTCTTTAATTCATGTGTCCTTATTTTCATTTCCCCCCAAATATTCTTCTGGGAAGAGCTGCAAAAGGGGTGGGCTAGGGTGCCCTCTAATCATTTCAGACTCACTTGATCTGAACTTGGTCCAGTCTGAACTGAATCCATGATCTTTGAATAAGCCTGACCTAAATACAAATACAATTTTTGACTTGGATTTTGGGTTTGAGTCAAGCCAAGCTAGTCTTATCCTTTCATGATTTTGTGGGTCACCTAGTTCTACAAAAAAAATACTAGATTTGTTTATTAAGTAGTTCTACAAAAAATACAAGATTTGTTTATAATGTTCATACATTATGTTCATTGGATATAATTTAATTAATTAGGATATAAAAGTCAATATGGATAGAGGTGAAGAACTCCTTTGGCAGCAAATCTTAGTCCAAAATCTGCTTGGAATCTACCTAGTTCCCTTTATGATAGTATAGATGAGAGTACGACGTGTATTTTTTGGGCTTTTTGTGTTGTAGCAACTTTAGCTAAGAAAAAACTTCACGCCTAAGAACATACTTCTAAACCAACTTAATTAGCCGATTGGACCTCATAGTTTTGTTCCTAGGTTTTATCCCGAAAGCCCTTGTTGCTTGTGAGAGTTACAAGCCTATATATATGGACCTTAACTTCTCCTTCCTAAGCAATATGGGACTTTAAATCTCACAATCCACCCCCTTAAGGGTTCCAAGTCCTTGTACAATAACTTGCCAACCCACTAACCCGAGCCTGCCCACATTAACTAGGCAATGGGTCCCAAATTTCCGATCAGGGTTCGGTTCCGACTATCCGCAATGTCTTTGATCTCCATAACAATGATATTGTCGACTTTGGCTTACTTGGTCTTACGTTTTGTTTTTCGGTTTTACCTTAAAAGGTTTTATTACTTAAGGGAATCATAAGCCTGTATATATGAACCTTGAAGTTTCTCCTTCCTATGCAATGTGAGATTCAAAGGCCTCACATTAGGCCAATGGATTTAATATCGAATTGGGTTTATATAAGTTCTTTATAGGTTGGGCTTTCTCTGCATTTCTATCTACGAGATGTGTAGGCGGCTTGGCAAAAATGTTTGAGCCTAATCTCGGCCTTGTCCATCTTGTTTCCTGTGGGTCTTAAATTTACCAACCTTTTCTAACAACTGATTGTACCGCTTGAGGTTTTTGAGATAACACCATCTTCCCTTTTGATTTTGTTATCAACCGCATATTCCTCTTCTATTTTTTAAATTAATGTTATTAAACTTCGATTTTTTTAAGGAATTTATCCTTCTTTATGTACAAAACTTTTAATAAGATTTTTGATAATGAAAGATGATATTATTTTCACAATTAGAATTAACAATTAATCATGAGTGATTTGATCTTAACTTTCAAATTTATTACTTTAAATAAAAATTAATGAGGGATAAAATGATCAAATTATCACTTTTTTTTAAAATTATTTTACAACTCTGACAAGAGTGGTTAATCTCATTCTAAAACCTCAGGTCCTCAGGGGAGGTATTTGCAGTTTTTAGAAACCAGAAAGGAAGTAAGTATAATTTGCTCTAAAGATTAAAAAATTGTATCTATTCACATATGATATCTCATAATCCAATCATCTAATTATTGAACTCAAGATTTGCTCATTTCTAGCCCTACCTCCCAAAAACTAGATTATTGAAACATCGTTACACCTAATGTATATCAAACCCAATCCCTTAAATTAATCACAAACAATTAAATATCATTTAAAGCTAATCAAAACAAAACATAGAACCGTAAGTCTGACTCACTTTGGACAAAAGTCCATCTTGGGGGAAATATGTGGTTCTCTTTTCTTTTCCTTTTTTCTCTGACTTTAATTCATGTATAATGTATATATGGGTGTGGAAAAATTCGAAACATAGAAATGTATGTATAAGTCATTTCATGAATATTGCATACAAAAAAACAAGGGAAATGAAATGATACTAATCAAGTCAACACTTACAAATCAGTTAAAGATGCAAACGTTGGAGAGGAAGGAGGTTAACCAAGAAATATGCAAACGTTGTTTCTCGTTCGTTGGAGAGAAAGGAGGTAAACCAAGAAGTTTGGTGCCCTTCGTTCGTTGGAGAGGAACGAGCTAAACCAAGAAGCTTGCAAATGTTGAAGAGGAAGGTGGTTTTGTATACGTTGAAGGATTTTTTGAAAATCCTCTGCCTCTCGCGCTCGTCGGAACAGGTATTTGGGCGTTCGTCAACTTCGTTTGAATAGGTAGAGGAATGCTCACGGGCGAACCACGGTCTAATGCCTCCTTGGTCTAGTGGTTGGACGGTCCAAAAGTAACAGGTTTTGGCCAAAAACTCAAACTAACGGACCGAACGCGTTAGTCGACGTTTGCTGAGGACAGAGATGACACGCGTCGCCCTATCGTCGTTCGAAAGACCATTCGAACGACGATAGGAAAGAGAGGATTCGGGCTGGTACAAAGAAGAGTCGTCATACCGTACAGTAAAGAGTAAAGAGCGTTACGGTCACGACAAAAGAGATGCTTTGCTGTATGAGTGAAATAGTATTGCAGATGCAACATCCACGCACTCTCTGTCTTTCTCCGATTGGTCTCCCAGTTAGTCCCGCCCCACTCAAGACCAATCAACTTAGACGACGGATGGAAAGCATTTGCAATGTCACGGCTCTTAACAGATCCCCTGCTTCCATGGCTGCTACTCGGCTTTGCTTTTTACGCCAGAAGACAACCGGAAAAGACCCCACAAGCAGACGAATGGACTCCCTCGAAGACTAGCTTGCCTCCCTCGCGCGGCATCCCGCACTGTTGTCGGCCCCTGTTTTTGGGCCTTTTACGACGGACGGACGTTGTGGGTTAAGCTAAGACGGCACTGACGACAACCTAGATGAAGGAACCAACAATAATTTCCTCCCATCTTTTAACAGTAAGAGCAGAAGTTTGTACTCGAGAAAGAAGGGATTTTTACTCTTGGAAGAGAGAGACAGGGCAACGAGGAATCCCCTCACCCTGCACAACTATAAGTATCAAACCTCTGCTTTGAGTTCAATTTATCGATCCTTCGTGTTTCTTCTTCTTCTACCTTGTTTGAGTTGTAATTGCACATAGCGCAAGGTAGGAGAGATTAGATGGCGGCCAACTTCTTTCTCTCTCCACTATTTCTGCTTATCTGCTTCTTCATCGTCCATTCGTTTTTCTTTCATCCACTCAGCAATGCTTCCGTCATTGCCAACCCTAGGAAAGCTATCGAAATTATCATAGGAGGAGGAGGCGGGGCTCCCCCTCCCGAATGTCAAACCTGTCCTATCACTCCCACTCCCCCACCCCAGTGCCCACCACCACCACAAATATCGTCACCGCCGCCGCCTCCACTCCCGCCACCGCCGCCTCCACCCCCGCCACCACCACCGCCGCCTCCACCCCCGCCACCACCACGAATATCACCTCCACCACCACCAAAAATATCACCGCCACCGCCGCCTCCACCCCTGCCACCACCACGAATATCACCTCCACCACCACCAAAAATATCACCGCCACCGCCGCGTAGACGCCAGCCACCACCAAAACTGCCACCGTCGCCTCCAACCCCCACACCGGCACGTCCATCGAACATCAGCAATCTCAAAACGGTACTACGTGGAATTAGAACCCTGAAAGCCAGAATCGGTCAGTGCGATCCCAAGGGCTTTACGAAAACCTGGAAAGGTAATGACCCCTGCAAATTCAAGGGTTTCTTTTGCGATCCCCTGCCTACCAATTACAAGAAACTTCGCGGAGTCTCTGGCGCTGACTTCAACGGCAACAGATTCGGGGGGTCCCCCCAAGCCGGCGGCACCTGCGGCAAACTGCTCATTGACGGCTTCATCGAGAATCTGCCGGACATTGCCATTTTCCACGCCAATTCCAACAACTTTACCGGCGTTATCTCCCCAAAGCTCGCCATGTTCCGTTATCTCTACGAACTCGACTTAAGCAACAATAGATTCGAAGGCCCCTTTCCCGCGTCCGTTCTGAATATTAAAACCTTAACCTTCCTGGACCTCCGTTACAACATGTTAACTGGGCCTCTCCCGCCTCAGGTCTTCAATCTCGACCTTGATGTACTCTTCCTCAATAACAACCAGTTCGATCAAAATATCCCCAGTAACCTTGGTAACACACCCGCTTTGTATCTCACCTTCGCCAACAATAAGTTCACGGGTGAAATCCCGGCAAGCATCGGCCGAGCTTCCAAAACCTTAGTTGAAGTGCTGTTCTTAAACAACCAGTTGTCTGGCTGCCTCCCCTACCAGATCGGGCTCTTGAAGACGGCCACCCTGTTCGACGCCAGTATGAACAAACTGACTGGTCCAATACCACTGTCCTTCGGGTGCCTGGCCAGAATTAAGCAACTAATCCTAGGGAACAACCAGCTCTACGGGACCGTGCCGGAGTTGGTCTGCAAGCTCCCCAGGCTATTCAACCTCTCCCTGCCCAACAATTACTTCACGGAAGTGGGACCGGCCTGCAGGAAGCTGATATACGAGAAGAAGCTTGACGTAAAGAACAACTGCATTCGAGACCTTCCGAACCAGAGATCCCATGTCGAGTGTGCTGCATTCTTCTCCAAGTCTAAGTATTGTCGCGATCAGAGGATGTTGGGTTTCATCCCTTGTGACGTTCACTCCATGCCTCAGGAATCTTCTGATCGTGAAGCAAATCCTGCTCCCGCTCCCTCTCCTGCTTACGCTGCTCTTGTAAGGCCCCATTTGTGAGCTACGATCGATGCAGCGTTTAGCTAAATTAATTTCTCTGTACCCATGTCTCTCAGTACCATTAAATATTATATTAACCATCGATCTACATGGTTGGCGACGTCGAACTTCGTCTGCCTGCAGATGCTTAGCGTTCCACCTCGTGCATTCTGTACCCTAGTAGAAGAACTTGTTCTTTGTTTCGACCTAATAAAGACTTCATCCATCGTTTTGCAGACGTAAGTGCATTCAGCTGCCATGAATGATAAAGCCATTTTGATTTTTGAATGACCAATTACTATTTTCATGGACACGAGTCATCTCTTTAGCAACTCGAGTCACACAGAACGGCGCATAAAATCATCTTGCAAGATGTTATTATCACGAACGGTCCATAGACCGGCCCATATCGTCTTGTAGGATTTCATCAAGCCGTATATTAGTTTTCCATAATTTGCTTCTCTGAATATTTCCGGGATTTCAAACCTTGGATTAATTTTAATACATTTCCGATCTATTCTATGATTCCAGAAACGTGCAAGCTTGACATCTTCAATCAGTAAACTAATAATATCTTCTCAGAATCACTTTTTACATCTATGAATTCGTTTTCCAAATGCAAACTTTTAATCATTCCAATACAACCTTTGATTCAGCCACAGTGGAGTTTGTGAATCCTAGCTATTCAATACTTGCTCCTAGTGGTTGATCTCTACTATCTCTCAAGATCGGGCCAATAATTGTTACACTTGGATTGTCCCGATCAGCAACATCCATGTTTAGTTTAGCCTAGTTGTTTTTTGGTCTCTGTTGGCCATAATTATTTTATATGCTGAGAGGACACTGTATAAGCTCCTTCTGAAGTAACTTTCCAAATCATTTGATCTTTCTGTTTGGTACTCTTAGTTTAGAGGGGATTTGTCCTCTCCTCGATATTTTGAGACCAAATCAAATGAAGCAACTCAACCTTCCTGTAACCAACATCTTGCTTTAGGTCAGGCACTTTCATCACGTGGAGATTTGTGTGATGACAAAGGCAGTCATGCTCCAAGTGTTTGTTGCTGGGGGTCCATAACAAGTCTTGGACATCAATGGATTCCCGATTCCCAATTATCCAACTCATGCCTTCTCTAATAGTGTTGTTGTGCTGCACAATTGTTCCGAAGCCAAGATGGAGGACTTAATACATGAGGTTTTGAGGAAGCTTTCCTCCCAAGGTATCTTGAACAGAAAAAGTCAATCCCACAGGCATTGTTCTCGAGTGGGTAGAGCCCAGATTTCTTTTGTTAAGTGGGATAAGAATGATGCAAGTATGGTTATATATACTAGCAGAGTGCACGTGCATACTGCACGTATATAGTTTGGAACTGAGTGAAATCCGTTTGCAACCATCTACGTCTATATCTCCTCCATTGAAAATTCTCAAAGAACGTGGTCATTAACATACCCTAAATATATTAGTTCTACCGATAAGAATGAGAAAGAAATATCAATGTTGAATGTGAATAAACAAAGATGTAATAAGTCAACCAATCCATGAAGGATATGAATGTCTCACACTTGAGAAAGAGTGCATAAATTAGCTCTAGAAATTATATGGTGAGTTGTGGTATTTCTTGGTCAAGCTTATACTTATTGCTTGCAGGCAAAATAAGATTTTGGATCTACTCGGAAAGGCACGCGTTAGTTTTTGTGACTGAAGGTACATGTATCATGAGTGTAAATATACGGATTATATGATTAAAAATAATTTTATATACGAAAATAAATACAATTGTATTATAACAATTAACCTGTATTTTTCCGTGACTTATCATGTGACAGTTGGAATTGCATAATGAAAGAAAATGTCTTTGATAGAAAACGAATAGTGACGATAAAGAAAAAATTCTTAGAAACAACCTTGATATGTTAACATCCAATGGTGCATCGTATAGTTATGTGAAATCCCATAAAGGACAAAGCATCAATATTGGGTTCTTATACCCCGTTCCCAATAATGGGTGCCTATTATGCATAGGATATTGCTCACCGTAAATGAAAAAACTGCAGCAACTTGAAAAATTTTTTAAGTCGTTCTTCTCGATGAGGAAGCTTCTATTGATGAAGACAATCACCTTATTTGAGAGGTTATAACACTTCAAAACTCCAACAATAAGCCAACCTTTTGTCGAACTAATTACATCCTCAAATAAGGTCACCCAAGTGCAGTTGTTCACCATGTTCTTGCAATTATTTCCTCTTTGATATATTAACTTCCTTCATGTATTTGACAGGTTTATGAGACAATGTAATCTATAAAATAAAACTTAAAGATTAGAACAATAATTATATAAAAGCTCTTGTATTAAATATAAAAATAAAACATGAGTTTAACAGGTTTCTATTTCATGCTATTCTTCAACCAAGGCATAGCACGAACACATGAAATGTTCGAGGGAAATTCATATTATGCAACCCACCTCTCTGCCAACCAAAGGTTCAAAGCAAGCAATACTCAGTCACAACAAAATAAATCTAACAGCATTTGGAGGATTCAATGCAAGTACTACACACACATAAAAATAAAATAAATAATTTCACCAAAACATAGCAACTATTTTGGTTGCTCTGTTTCCTTTTGTTTCTATCAGTCTCTTTATATAGATTTTTTTTCCAAAGTTCATGAATAATCAGATATTGGAAAGAAACAAAAAAAAAAAAAAAAGGAGAGAGAGATGTTTGGAAAGAATCAAACTACCAAGAAAATGAAAGAGGATTGGTGCATACCGCGAAATATTTCAGGTTTTAATCGGTTTTGTGTGCTAATATAATAAATTTACTCACCGCAGCAGCCATGCTAGATTGGGATTCCTCCTCCAGTTAGCAACAAAAAGAATTATGACGTACAGTACCCAAGTTTTTGTAATCATATATGATTCCCACATGAGAATGTAATAAAAAACTTATTAAAAATATAACAGAGGTCAATCCTAGAATTGTAACCTTTGCTTCCATAAGAATCGAACACTTTAAAAAGCAAACCAAACCTACGAAAAATAATACAACAATGCACATAAGATTGCACGTAACACATGAATGGTACCAACAAAAGCCAATAACAACAACAGATATATAGTAATATAATATCTTGTTACTGCTGTGTCTGCATCCTCAAAGCTACAATAAAAAAACAGAGACAGAATGATAAAAGTTGATAGGAACCAGCTAATGTTTCTAGATCAGAGATGTAGACGTAATAATATTTAAAAATGATCAGGAGAAAAACAGGCATCCCCCTTTTTTTTTATATATACTTCATAAATAGAGTTGTTCTCCTAAGACTTTCCAGGTTAGTAGTTGGCACCTTAATCATTAATCCCTTGCCTTGCTAACTACCATATAATGAATAATTAGGATGGAGATAAGGTTACCAGCCTTATCTTTAAACTTTGTACTTAATGACGAATGATTTAAAATTTCAAGTAAAAGACAACAGAACCATCATATAAATTCTGTAACTCAAGGTAATGATAGTTAATATGAGAAAAAAGATAGGTGGAAAGGGAATTAAAATAATTATTAGAGTTTCTAAAGGTATGAAGAGAAGGCATAGAATAAAATTTCTATAACATATATACCTTATTAAGTCCACCAAGTTATATACAAAGTATGATAGAGGTTCATAAAAGCTTGATTCTTGAGGGATAGATATCACACCAAGATATTGTACTGAATGGATGGAGGGAAATAATAAGGCAATACCAGCTAATGCTAGCCACCAAGTCCAACAGCCTTCTTAACAGACTCAGTCCAGTTATTTGCAAAATTAATACAACACAAAATATGTTGGGAAGTACAGAAAGCTATCCAACACCACTCTCTTTATGATAAGTAAACAGAAAGCAAGAAGAACACATCTTCAAAAGTAGATGAGAGCCAATGCGGTAAACATCCATCATAATATCTCACAGCATCAGGATTATGTTATTGTTTAAAGCACTCATAAATACTATTCTCGGCCATATGAATGTGTAACAATAGCCAAGAGGTGAAATAAATAAACATTATTTTTTGAGTAAAAAGAGTTTTGAACTAAAGCTTAGAAATAGAAGAGAAAGAATGCTTCAACTCACTTAGTTTTTTCACTTTCTTTTGGTGTAAGGTATCCATATTATCCCTTCATCACAAATTTCTAAGTGTTAGCTAGAAATGCCGTACACTTTTATTTTTTTAAATTGAATAGAAATTCAAAAGGGTGGATAATTTAGCTACCCTTAGTGGAAGCTGACAATGGCTGAGAAATTTAATTAAAAAAAATTAGTGATAATGGAAGTGCATCCCTATGTGTTAGCTACCCAATATGCCATCGGCTGTCCAAATGTGACGAAAATTATTTTACATGCCTTAGTACTGAAAATTAATAGAGAAAAAGTTCAGCAATAACAATCAATGGGTATCCACTTTACTCATTCGTGATTTTGCACCATCCGCAATAAACAATTAGATCAAATGTAGAAAAACACAAAGGGAACGAACCCGAATCAATCGCGTGACAGTGACACCATCTTCGTAGCATTTTCCACAATTATCCGCCATTGTCGTACCACAGGACACTTAAATTGGCATATGATTGCAATAGTTCAGCAATAACAATCAATGGGTATCCACTTTACTCATTCATGATTTTGCACCATCCGCAATAAACAATTAGATCAAATGTAGAAAAACACAAAGGGAACGAACCCGAATCAATCGCGTGACAGTGACACCATCTTCGTAGCATTTTCCACAATTATCCGCCATTGTCATACCACAGGACACTTAAATTGGCATATGATTGCAATTGCTTCCGTACAGATTCGATGTTGATCCACAGCCACCATAGGATGGCTTCAGAAGGAGATCAAACGACATCTCTCAGTCTAGGAAAAAAAAAGTGTTTAGGAATGAGTCGAATCAGAGAGAGAGAGAAAGAAAACTGGGAGAGCAGATTAGAGTTCCGCAGAAAGTTCAGAAACCAAAAGTAAAGGTTACGTCTAATTCAGAAAGAGTAAATCGGAAAATATGAAAAGCAAAATGATTAGGGTTTCGAAGAATTTGTGAAAGTTAATAAATTAAAAAAAAAAATAGAAGGAGAAAAGAAACACACCGAATCATGAAAGACGTTTGAAAAAATCTGATTAAGAGAGAACTAACTGTTAATTTTGAAGGCGTGAATTGACTTCCAATATGCACAAAGCTTCAAATTCAGCAGTTCATTGTTTTCTCCTCAAAGAGAGTCTTCGACTTATAGGCGGCTCCTCCGAAGGCTAAACGGACAATTTGCGTAGCACCTAAGTCATCCGGTGAGAGTAGACATCATATATTCATGCTTACCCATGAGAACTGCACAACGTCAGCATGAAAATGAAATTGGAAAAAAAATAAAAAGCAAGAAGAAGAATGTGAATTATGTTTAGCAAAGAATAAAATTAAAATTTTTTGAACATTCTAATAAAAGATTACTGGATCGGGTGGCTGGGACGACGGTGAATGCAAGTGACTAAAAGCACTGGGTATCTTACAGATCGTTAGGCTAAGCGCCTCCCCTTCTGATTGCACTGTATGTGGGAAGCATGCAAAATGCGATTCCGAACAAATGAAAGACCTCATCTGTTGCTGTTTCACCGAATTGAAATGGAGCAAAATGATTTCGTGTGTTGTTCAGAGAGCGAAGGGGTTAGTCGGAGAAGAATTAGGAGCGATTCCAGGGAGCCGTTTTCGTAACTGATCACGTTCTATGGGAAACTTCGGAAGCATTACAGTAAAGACATTAATACCCCGTTATGAATCAACTTTAACAATAAATTACAAGGGCAATATGGGTAAATTAGATATAACATCTGGCACACTTTCCAAAGGGGCCAATTCCTTTTATATATTCCTTTTATATATATAGTATAGATAGATGACTATCAAAAATCCATATTTGGAATTCCTTTACGATATTGCAAGTATCTTCAACCGTTATGCTAAAACTCTTGATAGAATAGGCCCCGACACCCATCAGGGCTTGGGCTTTTAAAGGCCCCCATGTGATTGACAGCATCCTTTTGATTTCCTTATCCGTCATAGGAGCAATGAGTCTTCAGTTCTCATCATTCAAGAGTTGGTGTTCCAATGCACAATTATCCCATTTTGGTTATTATCTGTGGTCTCTTTGTAGATGGCCTTGAAATATTCTACATATATAGGCTCTGTCGTAGTACCCATGATCCTGCATCTCTAAGTTTTTTCATCTTTCATTAAATTTTATTGAAGTTTCTCTGGTTCAAAGTAGTCACATGAAAAAACTTTATATATAGGTCACCATATTTGAGACAATTTATGCGGGTTTTTGGCTCCTAATGAATTTCTTGCCGTTTTCAGACCCGTATAGAGTATATGAATATAAGCGTTGGACTTTTCCTTATCTTGATCGTGATACCGAGGCTGTTCGGAATGATGATATATTGAAGATCAATGTTTTGCAAGAGAACCCAAGCCATAATTCACGTTGATCTCCATACTGACTCATTCATGGTGACCGGTGATTCCACTCAGATACACATGCTGATAAGGATAATGACCGCAAGACCGTAAGTTATTGAGGACCATGGAAGACACTTGGAATCTTTTCCAGAAGAAGTTCACTACTCTTTGGGATGAAAACTGAGCTGGCTCTGATTAGGGTGCAACTCGGTTTGGTTCGGTCTGGATTAAGGTCAATCCAAGACCAAACCGAAATTACATATACTCAACCCAAAGCTGAACCGAATTGTAAACCAAACATGTAAAGCCGAACCCAAGTTAAATTAAAAATCCAAAAAACCAAACCGAATTCCATAGCGTCAATTCGGTTCGGTTTGATTTTGGGTTAAACTGACAAACACCCCCTCTTTTTTTCTCTCACTCCCCCCTCTCCTCCCTATTCGGTCTTCCACTCCCTATTCAGCTATTCTTATAAGTAGCAACTAATTAACCTTTGGTTGTCTTCCTTCCTCAACTAAAAACACCAAAACGATCCATCATGGTTCAGCATGTCCAGTTATCTGATCTAACTTTTCCGAAGACTCAAAAGCAGTTAACAAATTTCTGACCCAAAAAGATGATCAAAACCTAATAACGTCCATTAATAGAAAGAGAAGGAACCATCAAAAACCAAAATCATCCCCAAAAGCAAACTTTGACATTGCTGCAACAGTGGCGATGGACTGAACTATCCTTCACTAACTGCTTCCATCAAACCCGATAATTCCAGCATTTCAAAGGTCTTTTACCGAACATTGACGAATTCGGGCTATTGAAAGTTGGTGCACAAGGCATACGTGACTGCACCAGGAGGTCTCTCCTTCACAGTTATCCCAATTGTCTTGACATTGAATCAACGACACCAGAGAAGACTTTCAAAGTGTTGGTGAAGGATGGGCCTCTCTCAGAAGGGAATCCGACGATATCTACATCTTTGGTGTGGAACAATTCAGCGCAGAGTGTTAGAAGCCCCATCTTCATCTATGCTGCGTACTGCCTTTCGATCTTTGGTGTGGAATGATTCAGAGCACAATGGCAAAAGCAGAGGAAGACTTTTAAGGAGTCGGCAGTGATGACTGGCCTTCGGCACTCGGCAGTCGGCAGTGGTCGCCGGGAATCGGTCGGCACTCTTACTTCTTGTTTCATTTAGGGCTGCAACTCGGTGCGGTTTGGTTCGGGTTGACCTCAACCCAAGACCAAACCAAGGTAACTGATAGTCGGCCCAAAACCAAACCGAATCAACAATAGAATCGAAATACCCAAATCAAAAACCGAACCGATTATTTAAAGAAAACCCAAACCGAACCGAATTGCTAAGTTCAGTTCAGTTTGTGTCATTTTCCCATACTTAAAACCTGTTATCAAGAGAGAGATTCCCATTTGCCCAAAAAAAATTTAAAGAATACACACAACAAATTTAAAGGATCATCACTTACATGCAGTCCAATCCCTTAAGTAGTTCACATGCATATATAAGATGGAGCAAAGAGCTTAAAATCCCAAGTCATATGTTAATTGTTATGGATCGCACTTTTGAGCTCATGAATTAATTTAATAATTAACTACAAAGATTTATAAAATAATAATCTTATTCATTATTTTATAACTTATAATTTATAAGTTATATTTTATTATTACAACTTTATCTATTGTATATTTTATATATATTATTATATTTCGGTTTGGTTCGGTTCGGTTCAGTTCGGTTTTACACTTAGGAAATTTGGTTTGGTTTTCGATTCGGTTCGGTTAACTTGAGCCTTCAATCCAAAACCGAACCAAACAAATTCAGTTATCTATTTTTAGAACCAAAACCTACCCAAAGACTATATAACCCAAACAAAACCGACCCAAAGTCGGGTTGGACGGGTTCGGTTTCGGTTTTAACCAACCAAAGTTGCAGCCCTAGTTTCATTGGGGGGCAAAGGCGTTGAGCAATGGGCAACATGTAGTGCTATGGTTTGGAAAATGGGGATTAAGAATTTGGGGTGGTTTTGATCGATTTAATTGAGGGTTTAATTGTAACATATTCAAACTTTAAAGGTAAATTTATATATTAAAATAGGAAATCAGGTATAGAAAAGGAAATCAAGTAGCTGACTGTTTAGCAAATTTTGCTCTAGATAAATTTAACTATATGTAGATTTTCCCCCTTCATTTTTATCTACCATGTTGATAGATGATGCAAGGGGCAGGAGTTTTATACGTTGATTATACTTGTTAATATATTTTTATGTTCTCACCCAAAAAAATTTTATATATTAAAATATGTATTTTTCAGTTCGGTCTGGTCAAGAGAAATGTATGACTCTATTTTTCAGTTTGGTTTGGTCTAGAGAAATGTATAACTTCGATTCAATTCGGTCATACCAAGCATCCAACTCAAAAGCGAACCAATCTAATTCGGGTTAGGGATTTTTAGACAAAAACCAAACCGAACATATAAAAACCCAAACCAAACTGAACAGAAGTCGGTTTGGTTTGAGCAGTTTTCGAGTTGACCTGAACCGAGCTGCACCCCTAGCTCTGATTAGTCCTCATGGGCTATCTAGTAGAGATGAGAAGGGGTCAACTTTGCAAAAGAGAAGAACATTCCTATTGTAAAGCTTAGAAAGAAAAAAAACTCTTGATGAAAAAATAAATAAATAAATAAAACATTTGTTTGGTACCCCCCGTTGAGTGGGCAATTTTGTCAAAAAAAAAAAAAGAAGAAGAGAATTTCTTGTTGTTTAAGGTTACGTTTGGCATTTCTTTTGTGCTTATTTAAGCAAAATCAAGCTTTTTGTAGTAATAAACATGTTTGGTTAGTGCTTGCTTTTGCTTCTCATGATGAAGCAAAAGCAATCTAATTGCCCTTTTTTTTTGGACTCTTTTGCTTATTTTTACTAATCTAATACCAACAACCAACTCACACCACTACTGCCACTCATTATCGTTATTAACCACTATTATCGCACCACCCACTACCACTACCTATACTCTAGCCACCACCACCCCACTACCACCATCCACCCTGACTTCCCACCATGAGCACCACTACTAACACCACCCACCACTACACCCCATCCACCATCACTAGAACCAATTACCACCTACCACCACTGCCCACTGCCGCCCACTACCGCCCATCACCCACCCCCCCCCCCCCCCCCCTACCACCACTACTTACCACCTCCCATAGCCCCACCACGGCTATCACCATACACTCACCACTCCTACCATTATTATCACTGCCACCCACCACGACACCCCTACCACTACTATCACCACCAACACTCCCACTTACCATCACCCACCCCTACCATAATGGTGTATTTTGTCATAATAGCTAAGAAGCGATTTTTATACTTTTGACATTATCAAATATGCTATTTTTCCTTTTTCAACAAAAGCAAATGTAAACCAAACGTTTTGCTTCACAAAAAGATTTTTAAAGAAGCAAAAACAATCTAATTGCTTTTCTTACTTTTTGAAGCAATTTTTGAGAAGTAATACCAAACTTATCCTAAGAGCGTGGCAATAGGGTTTAATAATTTCAATTTCGTTCACTGCCAATATATCATTATCTTTGTGTTCTAGCAAGGCATGAATTAGTTGATAAGGCTTTACGTGGAACACAGAGCTGGATAATGAGAAGGAACACTAAGAGTGAAGCCTTATCAACTAAACTTGCTCAAGAATATGTCCAAGTAATCTCTACACAATCTAGCTACATACAGAAAGCTCATTATTATTATTTCGTCTGCCCCCCCCCCCCCCCCCCCCCCCCCCCCCCCCCCAACTTTTTTTTAAATAAAAAATGTATGTATTTTATATATTTTTTAATTAAAATTTATGTTTTGCCCCCCCTAACCCCCCCCCCCCCCCCCCCCCCCCAATTGAAAATTTTTATATTTCATGAGAATCCTTTCTAAAATTTCTAGTTTGCCCCCTCAACTCATTGAAATTTTTATATTTCATGAGAACCCCATTTAAAATTTCTGGTTTGCCCACCCCCAACTCATTAAAATTTTTATATTTCATGGAAAGTGTTAATTGAAAAAAAAATTTTGCCCCCCCCCCCCCCCCCAGATTTGGAGTACTGGTTCCGCCACTATGCCCGCTCCACTAAAGTCTAGTCTCCCAATCCCTTAACTTCCTCCAGCAGGTTCCATTTAACAAAAACACTTCTGATTTTTTTTTTCTTCTCTTTCACAGTGAGCGAGTCTTTGAAATTTGCCTTAATCCTCTACCTTCACGGTGTTAAGAAAACTCATCATATACTTCAGGCTGGATCTTTTTCCTTAAAATACAACTTTATCAATTGAATTCCTTGTAACGCAACAGAAATTTGTAAACTAGGATTCAAGCTGTGTATATCCAGCTTTCTTCATTTCTTTCTTTGCCATCTTGAAAAATCTTTTTCACGCATTCATTGAATATAACCGGCTCCCCCATGGCTTAAAATTTTTTTTCTTCAAGTCAAACCACACTGCAAGGGCAAATTAATACCCATTTAGTAAAAAGATGAAGGATTGTTTTTTTATGTTTCATTGTGGTGGAACTCATTCAACAGGATTGCAGCTAAATTTATCAGCAATGAGATTTGGCAAAAACTGTTCCAACTCTTCCATCTTCTATTAGATTTTAATATTATGCCCATGCTTGAATCTAGAATAAAATAAACTGATTTTTTCAGACTTACCTTTGATTTTCTGTAAAACAATATTGATCAGTGCTAACTCTTCCTCTCCTTGCTCCTCTTTATCAGAACCCGTCAAATGAAAGACGTACGCTATGTTCTGTCAAAAATTGTTAGGATAGGAGAGGGGATCAAACCTATTTATAATACAAGAGTCCTCCTATTAAAGATTTCAATCCCAAATAGGATTCTATGGAGGCTCCTAATCCAATATAATCTCCTGGCCTACATAAGACTTATATCACATATCTAATAAACAAGATAAGGTGCACCAAACCCAATTAAATTGATCATTCATAATATTGAGTCACTAATAATATCATCACAGACTATATATTTAACCTGTTTTTATAAAACCAAAAATACAATTAATGCGAGCTCATGTAAAAGGAAAAAATTCTAACTATCTTCCACCCCTTTGTTTCCGTAGCAATGAATCTTCCCCTAGCATCGCTCTTTTATTTGCTAGCTAGCACCAAGCACTGCCGTTGACTAATTGTAGGCTTCAATATGGTACATGTTTGTTTAAGTAATGATGGGAAGTAAATGTCATACAAAAAGGAAGATTTTGCGCTGCATTGTTAAATTGGGCGTGCAGCGTGCTTGCCAAACCCATTTCGCATAGTCGAACTCAAATCTTGGGGAGATACAGATGAGTATGAGAGCGTCCGACTAAAGGGGAATTCCTATCTGATTGCACCTTCTATTTAAAAGTACTATTCAGGCATTATTGCATCAGCCACAAGTTAAGACATTGTTTATTTGGCTAACCCAAAGACTAACAAATAAACACTGTAGATTATTCTTTTTAACCTACGTTTGTTGCAGTAGCACATAGGTCGTCCATATGGGGGAAACCGACATGTCAGTTGAATTTAGGGAATGAGTTATTCCAGAATGAATTCTGAAAAATACACTGCAAAGAGGAATCACGCCTAAACCCATTTTGGGTTTTCAAAACTCATTTTGCAAAAGTGGGGTGGCATACTTGTAATGTTTAAATATTCTGAAAGATATATTTGAATTTTTGCTTTAAAGACTTCTTTATAACCTCTAAAACCCATTTCTAGGGAATGAGTTCACTCCTAGATTCAAAATGATGCCAAACGAGGCCTTCACAATGAAACACGCATGTGGGTATGAGAACATTGTTAACTTGCTCCTTTTTATTATGGAAGGCAATAGCGGCCATGTTTCGCTATTTTTGGGATGTAATCTTTTGTAATTTTCCTCCACATTGGTTATTACCGTTAGCGTGAGATGCTTTTATATCAAGGTTAGTTGCCTTTGTTTTTTTTTTCGGGGGTTAATTACACTTATATCCCTTAAGATTTGTCACTTATGCACATAGACCCCATGATATTTACAAAATTGCAAAAGGCTACCTGGATATACGAACAAATGATCACAAAGCTCCCTTTTAGAGATTTTATGCCTAAAATACTTTTTTAAGTTTGAACAAAATACTTTACCTTATATGTTAAATGATAAAATTATCCGTATTTATAGATTTGTAAGCAAACTTTTGATGCATGCTCAATGGAGAAAGTTTGAATTTGTTTTTGTTAGGACTTATTTGATGTTGCATTAACTCTTTAACCTTAGTCTGATATTTTTGGGATTATATTGGTTCTTAAATAAATTTAATCTCAAGGGTTAGTTTTGTCTTTTCAATATTATTGAACTGACAAAAGGAAGCTTTGTGACCATTTATGCGAATGTTAAGAGAGCTTTTTGTCATTTCCTAAATGTCAAGGGGTCTACGTGCATAAATGACAAACCTTAGAGGGCCTAAGTGTAATTATCTCCTTTTTTCTTTATACATGTAAGACATAGAGGGGTCTAAGTGTAAGTGATTGTGAAGTTCTTAAAAACTAAGATGGTTTAGACTACCCTTTTATTAGTAAATTTTCATAATGATGTGTAAGTGTTGTTTTGGAAATATGCACATTTTGGTTAGCGCGATTCCAAGAGGGCACGTCGCTTTGCATACAGTAAAGAGATAAATGTTTTACGTGGAGCCCACCTCGAAGAAACGATTAAAGGAGCATCTCATGCCAACGGCAAAACCAATGCAAGGGAAACTTGCAATCATTTCAGCCTATCAACAACAATTGTACGAAAGAGATGGTTATATGAGTTCCAAAAAGGGGGACAAAGGAGAAAAATAATTCTACCCAAAAAAAAAAAGAAAAGAGAAAAATAAACAAAAGGGATAATTAGAATTCTCCCCCTTGAGGTTTCATACATTCACTCTTTCTTCCATGGGGATTTTGAAATATCATTTTATCATCTTGAGATTTGATGTGTCATGTGTGTAATAGTTTCCTCCCTTATAGAGGTTCTAATGATGACATGGCAAAAATATATATATATATATATTGATAATTTTGCGCCTTTAATTTTAACCCTTTGAAGGGTATAGATTTGATATTTAAAAAAGAGCAAAGTTGTCGATATATAATTTTTTACTTGTCACCTTGTTATTCAAATCTATAGATAGGAGAAAATGTTGTGCACAACAAATTTTAAGGTGATGAATTGATATTTTAAAAACTTCCAGAGAAAAAATGAGATTGTTTGAAACTTCGATGGGTAAACCTATAACTCTCTAAAAAATAATTAAGTGGAGATCATTTTTCCAAAGTATAAAGGACAGTCCCACGTTAAAGAGAAAAGAGAAAGAAGGAAAAAATAACGCAAGTGGATATAAAGGAAGGGCCTTTTCGTACAGTAGGGAATAAAGATGGTTTGGTCACGATAAAAGTGATTGTTGCATTACGAGGAGGAAAGCAGATGCCACAGACCCTCTGAGCGTCGCTCCCGGAGCTGTCTCCAGGTATTCCGGCCCTACTCAAGACCAATAAATTTCGATTTGGTCTGGAAAGTATTTGCCAGATCAAGAGTCTTTAGCATATACGTTGATTCCGTTCTTTCCACGTCTGATAGTCCGCTCGGCTTTTGACGCAAGAAGACAAAAGGGGACGACCACACAAGCCGACGGATTGACTCCCTGAGAAAAGCTTTTCCGCGTTAGAAGGGGATTTCACTCGTGATTCACAGGGATCAATGCGGGGGATTACCCGTTTAACCCGTCCCTAATGATAAGGGTTTGGTATTTTCATTTTTGGATTAGGAGCAAAGTTCAGGTTTAGCCACCCATTCAAGAATCTGGCCTTGTTGTATTAAAATAATTTTTTTATATTTTAAATAGCATTTTAGTATACATTATTTATAAAATATATATATAATTAATAAATATATTATTAATTGATATATGATTTTTTTTTAAACAAAACTTTATTTAAATTTTGTAATACAACCAGCTCAACCCCGACCCAATAAGAACAGGTTACGGTTTGGTATTAACTAAACCCTTTTATGGGACGGATTAGGATTCACCAAAACCCATCCGGCTGCCATCCCTGTTCCTGAATGAGGGGGGTAGAGATGCAGCGACAAATCAATCCGGAGTTGAATCATATACTATTGGACATGTAAAATGAGTCCAACGTGGCTGCATGGGGTTGGCTACAGTTAAACCATTATACAAGTTCAACCGTAGATGTTTGTAGCTCCAATCCGCTCACCCTGCACAACTATATATATCGAACTTGGGTTTTGAGTTCAATATATCTTCTACCTCGCTTGAGTTGTAACTGTTTGAAGCAAGGTAGGAGAGATTAGATGGCGGCCAACTTCTTTTTCTCCACCCTCTTCCAACTTATCAGCTTCTTCATTATCCATTCTTTTTTCTTTCATTCACTCAGCAATGCTTCCGTCACTGCAAAAGGTAGGGAAGCCATCGAAACTTTCATAGGAGGAAATGGAGGCTACACTCCAGCTGCAGCTTCCGGATCCCAGCTTCCACCGTCCTCACTGCCGTTTCGTCAACTCCTGCAACCATCACTACTACAGTCACCGCCGCCAACACGTCCAGGTCTCCCTGCTCCACGTGCATCCTCCCCCTCATCCCCCACGTCTCCTTCCAAACAGGCAGTTCCAGGGAACATCAACAATCTCCAAACAGTACTAGGTGGAATTAGAAACTTGACGCGCAGAATCAGGTACGATCGCTTAGGCTTTACGAGAACCTGGAGAGGTAATAACCCCTGCAAGTTCAAGGGTTTCTTTTGCGATCCCCTGCCCAACAACAGGAACACGTTCGGAGTCTCTGGTGTTGACTTCAACGGCGTCAGATTTGGGGGATTCGGACGAGGCGGCAGACTGAACATCGAGGGCTTCGTCGATAGACTACCGGACATGGCCATTTTCCACGCCAATTCCAACAACTTTACCGGTTCTATCTCCCCGCAGATCGCCAAGTTTCGTTATCTCTACGAGCTCGACTTAAGCAACAACAAGTTCGGAGGCTCATTACCCGCTTCCGTTCTTAACATGAAAGGCTTGACCTTCCTGGACCTTCGTTTCAACAGGTTAGCTGGGGCTCTCCCGCCTCAGGTCTTAAATCTCAACCTCGACGTCCTCTTCCTCAATAACAACAAGTTCAATCGAAGTCTCCCCGATAACCTTGGTAACACATCCGCCCTGTATCTCACCTTCGCCAATAATGGGTTCACTGGTGAAATCCCGGCCAGCATTGGCCGAGCTTCCAATACCTTAATTGAGGTGCTGTTCTTAAACAACAAGCTGTCGGGCTGCCTCCCCTACCAGATCGGGCTCTTAAAAAGGGCCACCCTGTTCGATGCCAGCAGGAACACACTGACGGGTCCAATACCACTGTCCTTCGGGTGCCTGGCTAGAATGCAGCGACTGGTCTTTGCGAACAACCAGCTCTACGGGACCGTGCCGGAGTTGGTCTGCAGGCTGCCCAGGCTACTCATCCTCTCTCTGCGCAACAACTACTTTACGAAAGTGGGACCGGCATGCAGGAATCTGATCAACATGAAGAAGCTGGACGTAAGGAACAACTGCATTCCAGGACTTCCGAATCAGAGATCACCTATCGAGTGTGCTGCATTCTTCTCCAAGCCCAGGAGCTGTCGCAATCAGAGGATGTTGAGTTTCATCCCATGTAACGTTCGCTCCATGGCACAGGAAACGTCTGATCGTGAAGCAAATCCGGCCCCCGCTCCCTCTCCTGCTTACGCTGCTCTTGTCAGGCCCCATTACTGAGCTACAATGCTAGCTGCTTTTATCTAAATTAATTTCTCTGTACCTATGTCTGTCAATGTCAAATATTGTGTTAACGATTGATCTGCATGGTTGGTGAGGTTGAACTTTGCTTGCATGCAGATGCGTGGCTTTCCAATTCGTGTGTTCTGTACCCTAGTAGAACTCGTTCTCTGGTTTGACGTAATAAAGACTTTAGTATCTTTTGGCAGATGGAAGTGCAGTCTAGAATCTAGATTGAATGGTATGGATTTATCCAATTACTATTTATAGGGGAGGAAATTGCTTTGAAATTTCTCTGTAGTAAAGGATGAAGGATAGTTTTTTTTTTTGCCCTTGTGGTGGAATTCATTTAACAGGATTGCAGCTTTTATCAACAATGAGATTTGGCAAAAAATGTTCCAACTCTTCCATCTTCCACCATTTTGTTTTGCAGCAATGAATCTTTCCCTAGAATCGCTATCTAGTTTGCTAGCATCAAACCCTGCCGTTGAACCTAGCGTAGGCTTCATGGTACATGTCTAGTTCGAAAATGATGTGTCGTCAATTTTGCTGATGAAAATCATCTGCAATTTTATTTTGTTCCTGTTGTTACGTAGGGTGGGACGCCCGGTTAATTTTTTTCAAGTGGGCCTCAGGTGAAACTTTAATAATAAGGAAAAACACTAACCACAGGAAAAACTAAACATTATTTGGTTCCTGCTGCAATTCAGGCTAAAATTGCATCAGATTTCGTCCCAAATTTCGCACAACTAGGAGGCTCAACCCTCAAAAAGATTCTGCATTATATTACTAAATTGGGCGTGCTAGCCAAACTCGTTGAACTCATTTCGCATGAATCGCATAGACGAACTCAAATCATGAGAAGATACAGACGTCTATCTGTTGAAATATAATATGTAGACCCTCTTATATACATATAGTTTGACTTCACCTATAGCTTAAGTTTTTAAGTGTAAGGGTTGTTTAACAATATCAATAAGAGCGTTGGAGGAAAAGGTATTTCCTATCGCACACCGTAACATAAGGCTTTTAGAGGTTAAAATATTGTCTATTTCGAAGGTTATCAAATAGAGACAATGCAGATTTTTTTATAAAATCTTTTCGCCAGACATAAATCATCACAGGCCAGAAAAAGTTTAGCTTTACTACATCTAAGGCTAAAGAAAAATTTTTACCCCTATACAGGATAGGAGAGTAAATATCTCGAATTTGCACCCATTATTCTATCTAATCTTAGTCAGGTGATCTGACTTGCACCCATTTATAATCGAATTCGATGTGCCCAAATCTCAAGATCCATGCTTGGCTTCAATTCGTCATACGTATAAGCAATTCCTCTAACATCTTCCATCCTCTCTTTGTAACAGTCTACAGTCTTCAATCAGATTTATATACGTACCTGTTGAATTTTCAAGCTTTCCCTTGCATTCAAAATTCTTAAATCAATTCAAGGGTACGTGTATTAGTCTCATTGGACACTGATACAAAGAGAGGATGGAAAATCTAAGAAGAATGACGAAAGAAAGAATAATGAAAGTGGAAGAAACCAAAAATCCAATGAGCGATCGTGTAAGGATTAAGGACCATGGGAGACTTCACTATTATATATTATGATGTCAGTGGACTCACACTCGTTGCCTCATAGCGGGGAAGGCACAAGGCAAGCTGAGCAGAACTATAACATGAAAATTAACAGAATTAGATGTAAAGGCCACATCACAACTAACACAGCGGCTTCACCAAAAAAAAAAAATTAGATTAGCGCCCCCCGTCTCACCTACTGAAACTTGTTTTGAATGTAGACAAAACTATAAAATAAACTCTTCATCTTTTTGACAAGTAGATGACAACCAAGAAGGGAAAAAGAAAGAAAAAATACGGGAAAATGATCATCTTACGATTCTCGTGGTGTCCTTTCTCTACATAATTCTTCCTTCTGCCGATTTTGAAGTCTCAAGCATCTAGGCTTGTTGTCTGGCTTCCTCTTAGTTTCCTTCCCAACTTAGGAAGAAAACCAAAGACAGAAAGAAAGATGGACTTCTCTTTTCACAACAAATGCCTACTTTTTGCCGCTTTCATCGGCCTTTCGTTTTTTCTTTGCATTCTGGGTGCTGATGATTCCAGTTCACTTCATGTGACTTTATCTGCAGTCCTTAACTGAAGCCTCCACATAATGCAAACACATGTCTTGTGGATGCAAACACGCAACTATCAGTTATAGGACACGTGTTTGCATTGTGGAGGCTTCACATAAGGGTTGCAGATAAAACCACCACAGCACCACAGGAAGTGATCCGTTATGATTCAGTGAAGAAATCAGATGGAGAAACCTTAGGAATCATTGTGTCTGGGGGAGGCACTGTTTGCATAAACGAAGATTGTAATTGAACTCCTCCCAATACACCTGGGGCCGAAACTGTTTGTTCACCACCAACCCCATCCAAACCAGGACCCTTGATCTTCGCGGACGAAAGGCTTGCAGCAGTGTACCCAGTAATCCAAAAATTCAAGAAAATTATAACCTCAGATCCCCTGGGCATCACCAAAACCTGGGTTGGCTCCGATCTATGCAGTTACAAGGGCTTCTTCTGTGATAACCCACCAGATAACAACTCGGCCATTGCACTAGCCTCTGTCGACTTCAATGGATTTCAACTTGGTGCTCCCACTCTCGAA
The DNA here is from genome assembly GCA_947561395.2 of Buxus sempervirens. Taxonomy (NCBI): domain Eukaryota; kingdom Viridiplantae; phylum Streptophyta; class Magnoliopsida; order Buxales; family Buxaceae; genus Buxus; species Buxus sempervirens. Next base: position 36,463,092 of record OX387190.1, read on the forward strand.
GGCTTCCTCGACCAGCTCCGGATGTCGCGCTCTTCCACGCCAACTCCAACAACTTCACTGGTGCCATCTCACCAAAGATTGCCGAGCTTCGCTCTCTCTACGAGCTCGACTTAAGTAACAACAAGTTCTCTGGTGTCTTCCCTGCGACTGTGCTCGGCATGAACGACCTCACCTTCTTAGACATTCGGTTTAATTTCTTTCGAGGGTCAGTTCCAGCTCAGTTATTCACTCAGCTGGGACTGGAATCAGTGGCGGAACCAGGCATTGGCTAGGGGGGGCAATTGCCCCCCCCCCCCCCCCCTAACTTTTATTTTTTTATTAAAAAGGTATATATTTTATATATTTTTTAATTAAAATATATGTTTTGCCCCCCCTAAAATTTTTGATTTGCCCCCCTAACCCATTGAAAATTTTTCTATTTCATGAGAATCATTTCTAAAATTTTTGGTTTGCCCCCCCAATCCATTGAAAATTTTTATATTTCATGAGAATACCCTCTAAAATTTCTGGTTTGCCCACCCCCAACTGATTAAAATTTCTATATTTTATGAGAAGTGTTAATTGAAAATTTTTTTTGCCCCCCCAGATTTAGAGTCCTGGTTCCGCCACTGACTGGAATTCCTCTTCATTAACAACAACGACTTCATGCAGGAGCTCCCTGACAACGTTGGCACAACCCCAGTTCTCTATCTCACCTTAGCCAACAAGAAGTTCGTGGGTCCAATCCAACGAAGCATTGACAAGGCTTCCTCGACCTTAACCGAAGTACTCTTCTTAAACAACAAGCTAACAGGCTGTCTTCCTTACGAGATCGGCTTACTAGGAGAGGCGACGGTGGTGCTCGACGCAGCTTACACCCAGCTGACGGGTCCACTACCGTGCTCGTTAGCATGCCTGGAGAAAATGGAGTTGCTGAACTTTGCTGGAAACATATTGTACGGGGAGGTGCCGGAGGCGGTGTGCGCACTTGAGAATCTGGAGAACTTGTCATTGTGGGGTAACTATTTTATACAAGTGGGACCTTTGTGTAGAAAGTTGATCGAGAGAGGCGTGCTTGATATAAGGAAGAACTGCGTTCCAGACCTTCCAGGCCAGAGATCTATTGTAGAGTGTACAGAGTTCTACTCAAAACCCAGGAGCTGCCCTTACCCAGAATCATATTTCTATATTCCTTGTAAGCTTCCTTATTAATTTTAGCTCGACAGCTCTTTCATTCACCATCTAATCCTTCTCTGCTAAAAACATCATCGTGATGTAACGTACCCGTTGAATTTCAGCTCTTATCTCTTGTATGCGCTAAACTAGCACAGATGAAATGGACAGCAATATAAACCTTTTGATCATATCTTTCTTAATTTGTATTTGCACGAACAAGTTAATGATAGATCATCAGAAAGAAAAAGATAACGGGAAGTTGCAATCTTGCGTTAGAAAGTTAAAATTCTGGGAATCCGAGAATGCTATGGTAACTCACACGTCCCTAGCTAGTTGTCCCTCAAACCACCTGTAGGGTTGGCCGGCTGGTGGGGAAGTATGTACCAGCTGGTCTTAGTTCCGCGTTCAGTGATCCATCAAAGCCACAGAGCCCAGCGAGGGACTGCATGGTATATTATTATACTATATATTATTGTTATAGGGACAGCCTAAACCACACTATAAGCGGCGATGATCCAAGCAGAGGGAATATCACACTTCTACATGGGCAGGGGGTACTTGGATTCGTTTATAATCCCCGCAGAACGATGTGTCGGCATTTGGTCTGTCCTGCACTATAGTTCTCATGTTCGGTGATGAGTATCTCAAGCCTTCCACCAAGAACCCACCAAGAACAAACAAGCTGCTTTGTTTTTATTTAAAAAACAAAATAATTTTTTTTCTCCTAGAAGGACAAATTATCTCAATAATTGCACAGGTAAATTGATAAAGAAATACCAAATTGATAATTATTATTTCCGACAAGACAATGCAATTCTATTATTCCCAATAAGTAAGACAATGCTATAACATCAGATTTCATGACATTAATGTATTAATTAGACTGTAGACTGTAAATTTACTCTTTGACTAAGGTGTCATGCCCAACGGAATGCGGGCACCTTATTTTGGGCTGAGGGTAATTATGAGTTAATTTGGTCTTTTGAATGTTTGAATTAAAAAGTCGAAGTCACATTGGAATTCTGTAAAAACCATTTCTGAAGATCATAATCTTATCCCAATTCGTACTTCAAAGTGGCCTTTTACTGCCTTGCAGACTCCAATTTTCATAAATCATGGTTTGAAGTGAGAGCTGAAGCAGTTCGAGTTCAGCATGAAAAAAAGCTCTCCTAAGGGTGTGATGTTCAGATTTGGTGGGAAGTTTACATCAATTGACCCTGAAATTTGGCTTTTTACCTTTAACAAACCACTTATAGCAGGAAAACAGTTTCAATTTATTAGAAACTAAGATTGTTACCTTACAGATATATTGAGAAGAGGTTGAAGTAGCTTTGGATGAAGAGTACCCTGTATCTGATGTTTCTGGAATGTCTTAGAATTATTTTGGAGATATAACGCCTGCACCATTATAAATATAAAAGGTCTCCACCCAAATCACAATAAATCTGCTTAACGTTATACAAACATCAAGAAAAAGGCACAATTCAATAGCAGCAGCCACATATGAACAATTAATAGACAGCAACACAACTATGAGTTTTTTTACTGCCATAGCACCAAAAGAGTCTCCTCTAGGAGCAAAGGGAGTTCCATTTATTCATCTGAGAAGGGCGCCTCAGAGAAGAACTTGAGAGGATTCGAAATTGCTTATATCTTTTTTTATTTTTTTTTTGGAGTGTAATGGCTTATATCTTATTGCTACTTCATATTAAGTCTCATCTAAGAAAACCCTGAGATGATTTCTAAGTAAAAACTAGAAGACAAAATATTGAGGACCTTGCCAATTAAGTCTTATCTACAAAAAGCTTGAGTTTATACAAAAAATGAGACGAAAGGCACAACTCTTCAACTTGCAAAGTTTGTAAGGACCTTGCCAACTAAATGCTCTCCGTACACAGCTTTTTCAAACTTCGCAAATCCCCCTGTTTTTAGCTTACAGAACTCCAAGGGTTCGACAGCAGCATCAAAATTCGGCTGTGCTCATGTAACAAACATGCATAAGGCTAAAAACACGAGGGAAAGGAAAAGACGAGAGAGTTAGTTAAACAGGTGTACCTCATAAAAAAATGCTACAGACACCCGATATTTTGGAGAGTTGTTGACCACTCTATGTAAAGTTGATTCATACAATCCGTTGGACCAAATCTGCAGTTCCTCCAAGTTTCAGCTACGTGGAAGATATGTATGTGTGTGTGTGTGTGTGCGTGTGTTTGTCTATATATTAATTGTGGATTTGAATTGCATAAAAAGGTTGAAGCAAGAGCAAGGATGCATACTTTTAGCATGTCACCAATGTTGCACACAAATGTGCCAGGGATGGGAACAGCACCTACCCACTCACCACATACATTTCTCACCTTCAAAAACACATTAATTTAGAAGCGGCAGAGCAAAATGATTAATATATATCTACGTAAGGATATCTCAGTATTCAGAAAAATTAATTACTCCAAACAATAGTCTGGTTTCTTAATTCTAGACGCATCAACACCTTAACAGTTCTACAAGGTGATGCCTTCATTTTTTTTCTTTTTCTAATTAAAAAAAAATTTTTTTAATGACATTCTAGAGGCAAAGCCCCCATATTTAAACTAGAAGATATTGCAATTGATTTTTTATTTTGAAAGTAAAAAAAAAAACTTGAACTTTGATGAGTAATTTCATTCTCACTTAGAAGTTTAGATGGTTTAGGACGTGTTTATGTTCAGATGTCATAGCATTGGTAAGCTTTATGAAGATTATACCTGAGAAATAATTGGTGAGGGATTTAGAGGTTCTAATTAAGTTTTCAAAATACCCGTCACATATCCCTGTAAAACTCTGGGGCCTGCTCTTATACCCAATTGCCTCTGTGGCGTCGTGTAGTGGGTTCTACATAACAATTGAGCTCTACAACAAAATCTGCAACTGCTTCTATAAGTTGAAGCCCCTTGTTTGCATTTTCCTCTTTCATGCTCTATTTAATGTAGTTTACCATATGGGTAAATTAGTTTCTCTTTTAACAAAGTCTTTCATAGGTAGATGTGCTAAACGTACCTGAAGTGCAGGAATATCATCATCCTGATTAACCAATGTCAAGAGACCTGTCACACACCATTGTAAAACAACTACAATTAAAAATGTTTAAATCCATAGTGGCTTTTATTCCAAATATATCTACCAAAACTGGCACAAATATATTCTCAAGCAAATGGTCTAAAGTTCTGCCTATTAAGGGTCATATCATAGAAAATGAAAAATGAGAAACTTAGAAATAGAATGCGGTAGACAAATACGTGCAAATTGAGGAGTTTTGTCATTTAAATGACAGAGAGCTTACCATAGTCTGTGTGAGCACCACTGAATTTTGGTACAGAAAATCCCAAGAAGAAAAAAGACCAAAAATAAAAACAAATTATTGACATAAGACCATGCAAAAAATAAAAAGGCAAGTCCAAGCACACATCCACAAGCAATATGCAAACTTTGTTGCTTTACCATCCAACATCATTTTCAGACACCTCTGGACCATTTGAATTGGAGGCGCCTGGGTAACCAATAATACGCATCACCCAAAATGGATCTCCTGCTATTTCATCACCAAACATATCCATTGACCCACCCAATGCTAGAGCAATTCCCTGCATAATCTTTCTTGAAAGATCTGTCAGCAAGTCGTAAATGACTCTTATCAATCAAATGTATAATAGAGCAGAAATTGAAGACAAAAAACTAGAAAATCCCAATGCTGAGAGTGTGCCTGTAAGAAGGCTGATATACTCCTCCATTATTAGTTTGAAGTTTAAAGGATTATCTGGCCTGCAAAAAATAAGACAAATTAATACTACTGATCAAACAAAACAGAATGGCAGGGCCACGTTAGAGCCCTGACCACGCTATTTCTGGTCGTATTTTAGTAATGATTCCTAAATAAAAGTACCTCGACCTCAGAAACATTTATTATAGGTGAAGCTAGCCGGGATTGAATATACAGATATGTCTAGTAATCCATTTTATTATTTTGACATCAAGGACTTATAAATGCACTAGGAAAAGTTCATGATTAAAAACAATGTCAAATAGATTTGTCAAAGATTTGATTGCAACATATAAAAAATTGACAATAGTTATTAAAAAGATCACCAGTCCTTGTAATATTTTCAATAATTTTCTTCCAGGAAAACCAGACCTAAAATTTGACTTAAAAATTTTAAATTTCACATACCACAAATTAGATCCTTCCATGGGCTCACCAAGGGCTCCATACATCCCTTGTTTCACTTCTCTATAGCACTAAAACATACAAAAAGGGAATTATAAGTATGATACCTTAAAATTTTACTTTTCTGTTTTGACAGTTAAAAGATTCCCATGAACAAATGCTTCATAGTGCAAGAGGCATGTATCCAAATAATCTCAAAATTGAATACTGAATTGAGATGTCAGACCTAATATCTGCATTTGGATGTTTATACAATGCAGACAATGTGGAAGAAAAAACTTTTTTCCTGCATCTGGCATGCATTCGACTACTTGGAGAATAAAAGGAAGAATGGGGCAAACCCATTTTTAAGGTGGCAATAATCACCATTTATTCCACATATGACAGCAGAAAACACTAACTACAAACAACAATAGAAATTAAGACCTGATGTACGCCAATAAAACATAATAGGAATTGAAATTTGTCATGTTTATATGGCCTTATGATAAATTATCTACGAAATTGTGATATCACTTGTTGTACAGGTGTAAAACAAAAATACAGATTATTAATTACCTTGCTAAAGTATAGTCCAAGAGACCTTGGTAAGGGAGCATGATATCCACGTTGAGGGACTATCAATGAAATTGTGATATAACTTGTTGTACAGGTGTAAAACAAAAATACGGATCATTAATTACCTTGCTAAAGTATAGCCTGAGAGACCTTGGTAAGGGAGTATGATATCCATGTTGAGGGTTTATGATTATGATAATCATATGAGCAACCTACTAAGGCATTTTAAAAAGAAATTGGAAATTGGAATGTATTCACATATTGAAAGAAATTTCAATATGCTAACTCTTCATCATTCATTACATCAGGGTCTAGACAGCAAAAGGAGTCATTGTTGGTGATGTGCATTGACTGATTGGATCCATTTCAAGGCTCCATAACAAGCAACTGGGTGGAATTCTGTGGCATATCGAACAATACAAGGGCATTTTTTTTGGTTGATTCTTTATACCGATGAGTTGGATACAATCCATAATGTCAATACTTGAGCATGCTAATATAGTCACAGCCTTGATGATAGGTTACTAAATAATAATATACTAACTCATTCCATTGTAAGAATGAAGCATATGACATTGTAATAAGATCCATTGCATTATTCCCATATCCATTGCTTTGCATCAAATCCATTGGTTATGATATCTTATGACCAGGACTACAAATACTTTATGAAATATACTAAATTCAATTTTACTTGCACAGACTGAAAAATATTTGAATTGCATTGAAGCAAAATATCTTATGACTAGGGGTATAAACGGTTCTGAGAATTTACTGAAGATGTCAGAATTTATGCTTGTAAAAGCTGAAAAACGGAAATGAACTAACATCAATGGCTTCATGCATGTCAGGTCGGCCTTTTGTTACATTTTCTCCAACTCTTTGGTACCCTCTGCATTGAAAATTTAGCTGAGTATTAGTTTAAGTTCTACTACTCCTAATAGCTCATTATATGACTGTCATTGTAAATAACAAAAACGGCATTGATTTAAGGGAGCAAACCTGAATCCAGTTTTTGCAGACAGCTTGATCTTAAGTTTTTCCTCGTAAGGAAGATTAAAAAATTTGCGTGCCACATTTTTAACCTCTTTAACAAGGGCATCTGGAATGCCATGGCCCTTCTGTTCAACAAATACAACAGCAACATAGATAATTTAAAATAGTTGATTAACAATATATATAGCTGCATATATGCTTCCTGACCAGACATAGGCTTTAAATAGAACATAATATCAATTAAATTTCCATGAGATCCTTTTTTTTATCGTAGAAGGAATACCTTATTGAAATTTACAGCATAAAAACACCACTGTTGTGATTAGAATTAAACAATTAAAATGGCTCCAAGGTGGAATCACATCAAGGAAACTTTGACATGAAGAAGACACAGATTCCAGTAAAATCCTACTAGTATTTATCTTAAATGATTTGTTTATAAGCCATCTAAAAGAAATGAACATTTTCTTTGCACAGAGAGTACCTAAGACAGAAGAAGAAACCCCTGCCTCATCCCCAATCTGATTTTGTTTAGGTTTCGGGTATTCCTTTAACTTTAGTATTCCAATAATAGTGAAGGGTGAATAATTTCGCATCACACATAGACTACATGAAAACAATTCCAACTAAAGATAAAAATTCCATTTCAAAACCAGGGTGAGATTAAAAATCATGAATCAAATAAATTAAAGGAATTCTAAAAAGAATTTGTACAAAGCCAATCCCAAGAATAAAAAAAAAGTGCACTACGTAAAGAAAGATGCTGTGTAGATCTCTAGTTATATCTGAAAGATATGATACTGTGCACAAAAAATGTGCACAATCACCCTAACAAATCTTCCAGTGATTGAAGACTTCTTCAACAGAAGTTAAAGCAGTTGATATACTTGTAGGATATCAACTGCTAAAGTTAAAGTAGTTTAATTGTTTAAACAGTTGATCTCCTCACATGTGCGAGACAAGATCACAAGTTAAAGCAGTTGATATACATAAAACATCTTCAACAGAAGTTCCATAGTATCTGATAAATAAAGTTGATACCTCTGAAAGAGCGGAACTGCAGGATAATTTAAATTTTCAACATTCTCATGATAGCGTTTTTATGCTAATTTAGAAATGTAACTGATATGTGTAAAATAAAGTTGATAATTCTGAAAGAGTGGAACCTGCAGGCTAATTTAAATTTTCAACATTCTCATGATGGCATTTTTATGCTAATTTAGAAATGTAATTGAAATATGTAAAATACCACATAGAAAAAACCCGTCTCTCTACAAGCCCGATCTAATTGTTTAACAACTTCAGATACACCTTCGTCCTCGCCCATCTCAAGATCATCACACTTAGCCAAAAGAGGGCTAATATCTGAAACAAAAATGACAAAAAGGAAATTGACGAAACAGTTATACTAAAAATTCATAAAAGTTCAAGATTTTGGAGATTGTTATGCAACCAAATATCAAATTCATATTGTTGCCCACGGATGAAAAGGAAGAAAGAAAGGAAAAAGAAATTTAATATATCATCAAGATCATCAGTTAAACTAACCAATAGAAATTTTCCTAGGTCAAAAACTCAGAAGGAAAATATAAAATAAAATAAAAAAATTTCCATGCATCCGTAGTTCCTTGAGTATGAAAGAATCGGAAACCGTACGGGCAAAGCCATTTGCAAGCTGAGTAGTGTTATTCCTGGACGTGGGGTTAAATTAAAAGGTCGCAAACAATTATCCGTTGTAGATGGTCATTGAAATGTTGCCATAAAACAACGCTGATAATGATTTGAAGAAACATACCCGTAGATTTTAAAGGAAGAGGGAAAAACGAGAGGGCGAGTGAGAGTGCGAAATGTTTTACCTATTATGGGAATGGCCTTGAAGTCGGTAGCCATAATGGATGAATGATTCCGGGAAGAAGATCTTCTCAACCTGACATTCAGAACAGAAAACCGAGGAGCTTGAATCAAATAGTTATACACTGCCAAAATTTCATTCGGAGATCGCATTAACGGTATTGAAGCTTTTTCTGATACGCATTCAAAAAGTTCGAATAGTACTGTATCTATTACAATTAGGTTCGTTACCCCAGTAAACACCAGAACTAACAAATGAATATGAAATTAGCTAAGAGCCAAGGAAGCTCTGGTAACGTCAAGCGTACACAGAAGATCAGCATACGAATAAAGAAAAAAGTAAATATCATGCCTACGCAGAGATCCTCACCCGAGTGAATAAAAAAGTAATTATCAACAGCGTTCTTGGGGATCAGCCACGGTATGAAATTGCCGTAATCACTTAGCAAAAAAATGGAAATTGGAAATACTTTTTTGCGACGAACCCGTACATGACGAAACGCCGAAACCCTCCCTATCGGAAACTGGGGATGACACCGTCTGCAATTTCGATTTCGTCCCCGTAAATTGGGCCTAATTATGGCGGTTGAAACATACAGGGGGACCGACAATAAGCGCCTGACAACCCTCAATGAGGCCCCGTTTGCAGGGGTGACGGGACATTAGATTTGTAATTGTTGATTTTTTGTGCCAAAAGCGTTGGGTTCATATAGATATCAGACAACATTTTTGCCTGGAAGCCCAGTCCAAGTCTAAAAATTTATTATCTTTTAACAGTTAAAGCTACCTCTGTGGGGCCCATTTGCACGCACCTCAAAGGATCCCATTTGAATCCCCTCAAAGGAGTAATCCCGGGTAGGCTGCAACTTGGGTCGATTAAAACCGAAATTGAACCGATTTTGGATCGATTTGGTTTGGGCTATTAAGTTTTGGTTCTACAAATATAGAACCAATTTATGTTTGGTTTGGTTTTGTGTTGAAGGCTCGGTTTAACCGAACCGAACCAAACCGAAATATAATAGTAGATATAAAATATATAATAGACATAAGTTCTTTAATAATACAATTTAAATTATAAAATAATGAATAATTGTTATTATTTTATGTCATTGTAGTTTGTACAAAGTGTAACATGTGTATAACGCTACAATCACTACTTAAAGATGTAATGGTCTAGGCTTCGTCAATAGCAAAAGAGGGAGGGAGGAGGAAGGATACTGGATAGATAAGTTTAATGGAAAAATGAACTTATATACTTTTTCAAGGGCGAAAGTCTTTTCTCTTTTCATCTAGTGTGGATCTTGGAGTTACTTCAAGATTTAGGTTCCTTGATCATACGAATCAATAGTGTAGTCAAATCAACAGGTTCTAATATGTGAAAATGTCCCAAACCAAACCAAATTAGCAATTCGGTTCTATTTCGTTTCGGTTTGGATTATGGGTTTTCTAATAATAATCAATTCAGTATTCGGTTTGATTATTTCAGTTCCAAAATCGGTTTGGTTTAGTTTTGGGCCTATCATAAGAAACCTTGGTTTGGTCTTGGATTGATGCTAACCCAAAACAAAACCGCACCGAGCTGTCTCAACGTACGTGAATGATTGAATCCACCCGCAAAGCTCGTGTTGAACAACACAAGATACGGTTTGAACCCAAGACATCCGAGTTGAAGCTTCATCCAATGTTTCTGTACTTACCAACAAGGCAAAACTATGTGAGAAAAGAACTATTTATTCTTCAGAAGGTTAGACGATCTAAAATAAATAAATGATCATTAAAATATGAAAAGTTTTGAAAGAACGAAGTTAAAAGTATTAGGGACTTATACCCCTTTCAATATTTGTAATGGATATTCTCTCAAATTGTTGTTTAGTGTAATTCAAGAAAAATCTTTTGTCTTCACTTTGTAATAGCTCCAGGAACTTCTTGCATTGCCGTTGTTGGAATATCATATTTGGGCCCTCTTATACAGCTATAGTTACATTCTTTGGCGGGGAGATTTCACAAACATGGGAAGGAAATCACCATCAAAGACGACGTCAAGAGAAATTTGTAGGAAAGAAACAATGCTATTGCATAGAGTATGGGAATTACTAGGGCTATAATTGCAGAAGCTATGAAATTTGTTTAAGGCCTTGTCATGGCACAAAGAATTGGAAGCAAGAACAATATCATTGAGGAAACTCTACAATGTTTGATTAATATTCCAAGAAAACAATCTAATAGAAGAATGCCCTTGTCATCAATTGCACCGAAGATAATCATAAATAAAGATTTGAAGAACGAGAGACAGGACACCCAGAAAAACAACTCAAATTAAAGTGCATTTCCCTGTGGCCTTCACCTGGCACAGGAAATACCATAGAAGATTGCTATCGACGATTTGAGGCCCCACATCGGGGAGGACCGACACTTTGGTTTCCGTTCTCCATCCCTGCCTCGGTCCGAATTTCATAGAAATCCTGAACCTGATATTTCCAAACTCCATGAAACTGCAACCCTTCTTTATTTTGATTTAACACAGAACTTGAATCTTGAACCTATGGAAATTGATCTTAAATAATCACATACCCTTTCATGGTTTCATCAAGAAAAAAATAAAAATAAGGGCAGATTCTGTAGAAAATAATACATTCAAGAAGACGACGCCGATGATGAACTGTTGCGACAAAACTCGAAGGCGTTAGCATCCATTCTATCCAAAACGAAATGACCAAGCGAGTCCTTTGATTCCACCAGGTTCTCCCTGCACAAGTACTCATCACTGGAGACTCTCTCTGTTTCACCGTGGAAGTCATGGACAAACACATGCGTCTTCTCATCACCGCTTCTTTTACTTCTCGCAAGCACCCCCGTGGTGAATATCGACGACATCCTGCCGGGAGCCGACGGGAGGTACCCTCGTGGCCCGTCCACCAAAATAACATCCCACCCCACTTCATAAACATGATTTGGGAGGTCGTTAATCCCAAGCTTGCAGTCGGAGAACAGCAAGTTCTGGACGGGTCGGCACTCGTTTCGTGACTGCTCCCTCGCTGAAGCGAGCAGTTCCTTCATCTCGCTCGCTCTTGTGGCATAATGCACGTCGTAAGCTTCTATGTCGGGGTGCTTTCCTTCAAAATAAGCGACGTAATACTGATTCTCGTCCACAAAGACAGTTCGGCCATTGTGGTTGAGGGCTTTCCATAGAAGGGTCTCCGGTGTAAGCCCGAATATGAGAAAATTACAGGAGAAGGAACAACTGCTGAGAACATCGGCTATGGATTTGAGCTCGCTGTCCGACATCCGGCCGGTAATGTTGGAATGGGAGGCATAGTGAAGGAGGGCATCGATGATGCTCTTCTGCAATGGAGGCTTACCGGAGCCAGAAACAGCGGTCGTGTACATGGTGTTAATTGATTTTCCGGTACTGAAGAGTGCAAGAAGAAAAGCGACTGCGAAGAACGAAATGAAGGCGAGAAGCCAGAGACGGTGAGACCCTCCCTGTTTGTGTACGGAGGGGTGGAGGAGGATGAGCTTTGCGCTGTTGTTGTTGTTGTTGCTCTTCATTGTGTCTTACCGGAATCAGAGGAGAGGACTGTAATGGGAGTGATTTACTAATCAAGGAAACAAACGGGTATTCATGATTTTTCAGGAATGGGGGATGCGATATTGGGTGGACGAAAGATGTAAGGTGGGTTTGAGATTGTGATTGCCGAAGGGAAGGGAGATCTCAAAAACCAGTGAGACATCGCTATTGCCCCTCACGACTTTGCTTTCCAGTTAATCCCTTCTTTAAGATTAAGGAACTTCCCTCCTCCCTGCAACAAACTGCATTTAAAATGTTCACCATCACAGACCGAACACACCTAATACCTCTCTGTCTCTCTCAGTTCTCATACATCCACATCTCAGCCACTTGCCGTGCATCAATTTCAAAAAAATAAGTATTTAAAGCCCATTAAATCTTCATTAAATCATTGCAGTAATTCCTAATTAAAATATATTCATTTTGTTCCTACTTGGAATAGTTCAAAGATAATAAAGGTCAGTCAGAACTCAGAAGCATGATAACGGAAGGTTCTTTGACAAATCCATCCTGTTAATCTCTGGAGCTTATGTGCTGAATGGATAAACATTACTTAATTGTGACATACAGATAGGCCCCATTTTACAGATGGTATCAAGGCATCAATGAAATTTTATAACGTAAGATGGTGAAAGGCTAAGAGAATTAACCCCCCTAAGCCAAGAACTACAATGAATTTTCAACCATCAATGTCGTTGTAAATTAAGGCCGCTCCTCCCGCAAGAGTGTAGTCCCTTGAAGTCGTTTTTCCAAATTGAAAGATGTGAACCATAATGCAAAAGGGGCTGGCCTTTGAATATTTCAGGGACCCTCCACTGAATAGAAGTCTGGCTTGTCTCACCAGCTTTAGGTTATTGAGTTCTCCCTTTATGCTCAAATGGATGCTTACTGTGCACCTTGACACCGATAAAAAATGGATCACTAATGGCATTTGTCAATGGTTAGTACAACCAAACAAGCAAAATCAACATATCATAACCCTTTGTGCTGTTTAGGTGTATGGCAAAGGGTTTAAATCTACTGCTAAGCCCCTAAAAGTTACTACCCTATAGTTTTTTTTTCCTAATCTATATATTGCTGTGTTGTCTATACTACCCTATAGTTGAGTGCCAAATTAGTAAGCAGCGACAATAAAGAAGAAGGAAAAAAAAATTAATTCTAGCTTTCAATAAAAGATAGAGAAAGAAGAGAGACCAGCTGAGAGACAGCTGCTTGCTTAGATGGCAAGTAGCTGTAAATTACTGTGGAGCATATTTACGAGCTCAAATACCCTCCTAACTTAGTAAAATATGGGTTTTTTTAGTCATATAAAGTGATGATATATATGATCAAATGCACAAGCATCAATATATGGTCAAATGCAATGGCACTTAAATATATATATATATATATATATATATATTGCCCACCCTACACTATTCACCATATAATATTGTTGATTTTGTAGATGGCATCAGCATCAGTCACAATGACATGCACCTACCGTAGCTTGACTGGGGCTCCATACTATATTTGTTCTACATCAAGGTAAAGGATTTACTAATTTATTTACTTTTTGGTCATATGAGTAGGTGGTGGTCCTTCTAGACACCTTGTATGAAAGTCGATCGATTTTAAGAGTTGCAATGGATCCTCGCCTGCAGGGGAATTCCAGCCTATTGAATTTTGAAATTTGGTTGAATGTTGCTGGGTATGTGCATGTCAAGTTCTCATCGTGTGTGGTATCATGGGCAATGGTTGTTGATGGTTGGATTTTCTTTTGAAGCTAAAATTTCGTCCTTCACCTATATTTCACTTTTTTTATTTATTTATATGTATAACCAATATTAGTTTATAAACTGATTCGAAAAGAACCAACTTTATTTTGACTCAGTGGATATTAGGGTGGCTTATCTAGCCGTGTCGGCCCACCAATATTAGTTTATAAACTGATTCGAAAAGAACAAGCTTTATTTTGATTCACTGGACATTAGGGTCGCTTATTGGGTCGTGTTGGCACGGCCCACTCCCGTAGCCGTACCGTGCCGGGTCCTGATTATAGGGCACACAGCTCGTTAGGGCACGGCCCACCAGGCACGTTGGCCTGGTAGCCCATTCGGCATGCGGGCGGCACGACTTACGTCAAGCATGGGCCGATGGGCCCTCCCGCGTGCCGGCTCTCCAGACATGAAATGACTAGCAGTTTGGCAAGCTATTTTTTTCCTTCTTAAAGTAGTTTTACCACTTTTTTAAACTGTTTTACACCCCCCCCCCCCCCCCCCCCCCCCCCCCAAACGGCCCCCCAAACGGCCATATTAGTGGGGTATGCTTATAATTGACTGTAAATGACCATTTCCACCCTTCCAACTACCAAATAACAACCATATTTTAGTGTGTAGGTGGTAAAAAACCACTTTTGGTTTTCTATAAATAGGCCTAACCCTTCCCACTCCAAACCACGCCTCTTCTCATCTCTTCTAATTTTATTAGTCTTGTTTAAAGTTTTGACCAATGGTTGGTAAACTCGGCAGAGTGCTCACATGGGGAGGCCCCTAAGCCGACCATTGGCCAAACTTTTAACAAGACTCTAAGAAAGTTATAAATTTTTTTTTGTTTCCTTCATTTTCTTCGTAGAGTCACAGTGCTCCTTGAACTGGACCGTTAGCAAATCACTGAACAAGCTGCTTCATATCTACAAAGAGTTGCAAAAGTGTTACTTGCCTCAATTACTATTTGGACAACTAAGTAGTAATCGACACAAGTAATACTTTTGCAACTCCTCATCTTGGCACGGTTCAAGAAGTAAACATATTTTTCAGAATTTTTTTATTATTTTTTTACTATGTTTCCCATTTTTTCTTCTTTTTTTTACAAAAAAATACCCAAGCTCGCCGGCGGCCTGCCTGGCAGGGCACGGCCTAACCCTTGCCGTGCCATGGGCTGGGCTGGGCTGTGCCAGGGGTTTTGGCTAATTGGCCAGCACGACACGGCCCGCTCCCCAGGCAGGTTGGGTCCATTAGGCACGCTCTAAACGGGCCCGACCGTGTCAAGCCGGCCCGTTTAGCACCCCTGGTGGACATATTAAGTATTAAAAGTTGCGGCGTTAAAAGGCATTAGCCTACGTTTATCATTAGTTTATTGATAATCACTAGACTATATATGCTATGTGGTGCGCATCTTCCACCACACGGTGTCACTGTGAAATGGCATGAAGTACAGGAGAAACTGTTCATTTTTATTTTATTTTTTGGTAGAAGAGGAGAAACTGTTCAGGGACAGAGAATGTGGAGTCAGCTCCATTAATTAAGATTCTACAAAAAGAAAAAGAACTCGGGAATATATTCTAAAGGCATATGCATTTGATCAGAAAATGGACGCTTATCAGAGGAAAGATACTCGCAGGATCGATCAAGTATGCATACAATACACTAGTACCCATCCATCACTCACTCTCACCCCAGAAGCTGAATGGCGACTTCTTATTCATGGCAGATCGGTGCAACTGACGGGAAAGCCGACGAGTTTTATCTTGTAATATACCTTCTTAATTTCAAGCAAATGGGTTCGTCTAAAAAACCAACTATGTTATATATATCAGGTCTGGGAGCTCCGGCAATGCCGCCGCACCTCGATCACCGAACAAAACATTTGTGGAAAATCTTTGATGGATCAAGAATTAAGATGGTAAACGAAATGGGCATGCACTCGTAAATTTACTATTTTTCCAGAATACTCAATTCCAACTTCGAAGTCCTCGTGAAATTTAATGCATCGATGTATTAATTATATAGTTTTCAGTAACCGACCTCGAGAGGGATTAAAGCTAGCTCAGAATGGAAATCTCCTCTCGTGGATTTTTTTTTTATGTGCTTATTTGTAGCGCTGGTAGCATCTTAATTCTTAAACAATTGAATACTCAATATATATTAGCATAATATAGTTTCACTGATTATATAAAAAATGTAGAATAATAGAATCCCAATTGAGTTAGAAGAAACCGATTAATCCCTCAATCAGGGAATTCACAACATTGTTGTTCACATAATAATCTATTTTATACCAAATATATTGGGACTGGGAAGGGCATCTAGAAGATCAGAATGACACAATTCCTGCTTAGCTAAAACAACCTTAAACAGCTCTCTTGCAACATACTTTTATAAGTTGATATTTTTCTATATTCCAATCATATATCATATAATTATATAAACTAAGATCTGGTTTAAATCGGTTACAATTTAATCCAAATTCAAGGGAATCTAATTATATGTGAACGTGAAAAGAATGGTATAGTAGGGATTCTTTTGTCTGGAGAGAACAATGTTTTGGAAAAAAAATGGGATTAGAATTTGGGAGGAATATTTCCCATATTCTCTTTATTAATAAGATAAATTGATAATTATATTTGAAACCACAATTGAAACAAATATTTTAGGAAGCGAGCTATATCAGTTTGGATGAGCCAATCAGTTTGGGCTCTACGAACCCTAAGTTGCACCCACATGTATGTACTTGACACAAGTTCCTCCTAGGCATCTCCCCCACGTAAAGAGTATTGCAGAGAAGTCACAAATGGGATGACAAAAGAATAAATACTAGATTTAGAATTAACAAATATAGAATACTAGATTTCTGTAGTTTAATTTAAAAGCCTATGTCTATGAGCTTATTATATCTTAGCATGCCCTTGATTTTATATGTGATTTTTTTATTTATTAATAATATGTTATATATATATATAATTATTAATGTAAAAATTAAAATATAATCTTTATAATCCAAGTCAACTAAATGAGATTCTAGATTTTAATTATACAATTAAATTTTAAAATCTACAATACCTAAACAAGATTCTGAATTTTAAAAATCAATAATGCGACGCCATTAGTTCACAGAAGGGTGGAGGAGTATTTCCACCACACAGCATCTCTCATGATTCATGAGTCATCAAACCTCGCCTGTGAAGAAGTAAAGCCAGAGATAACTGTGAAGAAGTAAAGCCAGCCAGGCAGCCAGATCCGAAAAAAAACAAAACAGTAAATCCCCGGACTCACCGATCCTCCTAACACCCATTCTCGAACAAACAAAACCCAAGAAAAGCAGAAAATTTTCATAAAGGGTATGGCCATTGATTGACGCAATCAACGGCCTATCTCCTTTTCGATTCTCCAAAATCCACCGAGGCGCTCGTAGATTAAGGCACTAATGGCTGTGACCGTGTCAGACAATACAGTCCAGTAAAAATGTCGTCTCCATACGATTCCGACCCTCCCTCCTAGCTCAATTAACGCTCTAACCCAAAGATTCCATTTAAAATTTAGCCATTCATGTCAGGACGCGTATGCCAAGTAAATATGGCCCCACTAGTTCTTGGTGGATGCGCGCGCCAGAATAGTAGAGTCTTCAGACCTTTTCCTGACCTTCACGTGACGCTGAGTTTGCAGATAGACAGCTGCTCCGCCGTAGTACATACTTTGTCACGTACTGCGCCACTGCACAGTGCACACCCTCTCTCGCTATCCATCTCTGAAATCGTTGGATCTTACGGTGACAAACGAGGAAGAAGAGGGATTTCGAACGGCTATTCCATTTCATTCTCTCTTGACTGTTAATTTGCCAGCAACAATGCAGAAGACAGGCGAAACGATTGAACTATTACTGCCGTTGATTCTCTCCTCAATCACCATAACCTTGCTATCTTTCTGCATTTTAGTAGCTGATGCGGTTGAAGTTACTCGTTCTTCGCCGTCGGTTTCGCCTCCGGTGAATCTATCGCTTCCCTCCGATGCTCTGGCGCTTCTTGCTTTCAAATCCAAAGCCGATTTGGGTGATAAGCTTCCATTTTCTCTGCATCAGCGTTTCGATTACTGCCAGTGGCAAGGAGTAAAATGCATCCAATCCAGGGTGGTGCGTCTCGTCCTCGAAGGGTTTGGTCTGGGAGGGGTCTTCCGTCCCGACACTCTGAGTCGTCTTGATCAGTTACGGGTCTTGAGTTTACAGAACAACTCGCTCACTGGTCCGATTCCTGACCTCTCCGGACTCCTCAATCTCAAAACCCTTTTTCTTGACCATAACTCCTTTTCTGGAGACTTCCCATCTTCACTCTTGTCACTTCATCGCCTTCGAACCCTTGACCTCTCCTATAACAACCTCTCCGGTACTCTTCCACCCGGATTAACCCGTCTTGACAGACTCTACTATCTGCGGCTCGAATGGAATCGGTTCAACGGCTCGGTCCCTCCCTTCAACCAATCTTCTCTCCAAATCTTCAATATTTCCAGGAATAACCTCACCGGTGCCGTACCAGTCACGCCTGCTCTCCTCCGCTTCGGTACATCCTCATTTTCATGGAACCCCGGTCTCTGTGGTGAGATAATACACGAGGAGTGCGGTCAGCGTTTGCCATTTTTTGGGTCTTCTCCGGAGGCCGCCCCCGAACCGGCGGCCCTTGGGCAGGGCCGTCAAATCCAAGGAGTTTTGCTTCCTTCACAGTCTCCAAAGAAGCACAAAAGAACCGCAGTGATTGTGGGATTTTCATGCGGGGTCTTATTTCTAGTAGGGTCTCTCTTCTGTTTTATTGTGGCGATGAAGAAACAGAGGAAGCAAAAGGCATCCACCCTAACAATGGCTTCTGATTCCACAGCTGCTGCCGACGCTGCTGCCGTAATGCGTGTCGAAGAAGAGAAGGAATTAGAGGCGAAGGTGAAGAAGATGCAAGGATTACAAGTGGTGAAGAGCGGAAGCTTGGTGTTCTGTGCGGGGGAGCCCCAGGTATATACTCTGGAGCAGCTGATGCGAGCATCTGCAGAGTTGCTTGGTAGGGGATCCATTGGGACCACATACAAGGCCGTTCTGGATAACCAGCTGATCGTCAGCGTCAAGAGACTCGACGCCGGCAAAACTGCTGTGACAAGCAAAGAAATGTTCGAGAGACACATGGAATCTGTAGGTGGGCTTCGCCACCCCAATCTGGTTCCTCTCAGAGCTTATTTCCAAGCCAAAGAAGAAAGGCTCCTCGTCTTTGATTACCAACCCAACGGCAGTCTATCCTCCCTCGTACACGGTAAGCTCCTCCTCGTCCCTCGTCCCTCCTCTCTTCTGTTTACTATTCACTCAGTGCTCCTGTTCTTACCGATTCGTTCCCGGGTTTAACGATTCGACTCGGTTTTACTCGAAATGCCGAGTTAGTTTATAGAAAACATGGGTTTGAAGGGTTGACCGTCAACTTTACTAAATTTGGTGAGGTCTCAGATTTCCAACATGGAGAATCTCTTAGCTGACTATAGTACTGGAACTTATGACGCCATTTAATATGTTTTGCGTCGGTGGATCATAAAACTTTATAGATCCCTTTCATCAAAATAGCCAAACCGGATGAACTGGTAATGGGTGCATGCAGGTTCGAGATCCACAAGGGCAAAGCCTCTACACTGGACGTCTTGCTTGAAGATAGCAGAGGATGTGGCGCAGGGCCTTGCGTACATTCACCAGGCGTCGAGGCTTGTCCATGGCAATCTCAAGTCCTCCAATGTCCTCCTCGGCGCCGAATTTGAGGCATGTCTCACTGATTACTGTCTCTCAGTCCTGGCTGATTTCTCGTCTGATGATGACCCTGATTCGGCTGGGTACAGGGCGCCTGAGATCCGAAGGTCCAGTCGTAGTGCAACCTCTAAATCTGATGTTTACGCTTTTGGCATTCTTTTGCTGGAGCTGCTGACGGGGAAGCTTCCATCTCAGCATCCCTTCTTAACCCCCGCGGATCTTCCGAATTGGGTTAAATCGACGAGGGACGAGGACGGAAGCGAAGAAAACCGGCTGGGGATGCTAATTGATATAGCCATTGCCTGTTGCTTGACATCACCGGAGCAGAGGCCGACGATGTGGCAGGTGTTGAAGATGATCCAGGAGATTAAAGAGACCGTGATGATGGAGGAAAATGAGGTTGATGCACATACAGGATTTTCCTAGTTAATAATTTACTACGCGATTGGTTATGCTAAGAAGAAAATGGAAGCGGACAAAAGCAATGGCGCCTCGATTGCTTTTGCGTAACATTGTCTTCCAATCTGATTTCTTCAGTTATCATCCATTTGGGAAAGATTTGAGTATGGAATGGATGGCAGCAAGGGGATAATTTCACGAGATTTGATGAAGAAATTAATCTGTTACGAACTCATCCTACAAATGCAAGTATCATAGATTGAAATTTGATTCTATTCCATTGTGAACTTTGTCATGGCTGTATGGATTGCTCGTTAGAAAGGTGGCGTTTGATAAAGGCGTGTAGTTCAGTGCTTCTTCAAATTAATAAAACGGAATATTTTAAATTTTGGGGATAAAAAAATCAAAATTTAAAGTTCTACTAATATCTTGGGAGTAAAATTATCACTTGTTAAGATTTATAGATGTAGACCAAATAAGACCAAAGAAGAAGCAAAGATGAAATTGTAGGAAGTTACTATGGGATGAATGAATAGCTAATTTATCATTTTTCATTATTTTATAACGAAATTAATGAGTTTTGCGTTTGATACAAACAGTAGAGATGGAGTCCGGGGTAAGAATAGAACAATGGTCTAGAAGTCTAATATTATTATTTGATAATGCCAGTAGAATTTGAAACAGAAATTTCTTTCAATTTTATATACATAATTTTAAATATGAATTAGACATATTGATTCTTAATCATAATAGTATATATTATTGTGATTATTTTTGTTTTTCATGAATTTATGAAAACAATCCAAATCTATATATTATTATATGAAGAGAACCTTAAAGATGTTGGCCTAAGAATTGTTTTCGGAAGGATACCCATTCTAATATTTGAATGACTCCTCTATCACCTTGATAACTAGCCATCTACATAACTATCTTATACATGGGTTCAAGCCCATATGTGTAGTTACTTGCATGAAGTAGCTGATATTACATATGTTACTTATACTATAAATAAAGCCAACCCTGGAAATATTCTCAGAGATTTTGGCCCTTCCTTTTTCTCCCCATAAGTACCCTTCACAATACATAAAAACACAAAATGAAACCCCTTTCTAGTCGACTTTCTATCTTGAATCACATACTTTGATGTTGCACGGTTATCACCAATAGAAATATAGCTATCTACAAAAAAAAACTATCCATGAAGGTGGGTCGATATGCAATAGTGCACGTGCCTCTACTAGTCTCTAGTAAAGAAAAAAGAAACCCTGTAAAGTAGGGAAAAATGTGCTAACTAGCGTACTATGTTTTGGAGTCAAGTCGTTCATGAATTGCCTACTTCAACTTTATATAAACAATCATTTATGTTATTTCAGAAACATAAAAAGGAGCTACCTGTAATTTTATAAATCTCATGGGAGATTTATATAATTTAATCTGGAAAAGAAATTAAATACGCCACAACAGTAAGAAATGGCACCGTACAGGAAAGTATCTGCTAGAAACGTCTAGCCAAGCGCAAACGAGTGGATCTATTGAAGGGATTCAAGGTCGCGATCGATGGCGATAGGTTAAATACCAGTGAGGCTACGGAGACGATGAACAGTACGAACACGGAGATGGATACCGAGATGGCCAACCGGTCGGACGCCACGACAAGCTCCAACCCCGACAACAATCTGAGGGGTTTGCTCTCGTTGGCCCGGCAACTCATCAATGAGGGAAAGCCTTCTTTAGCACTCCAAGCGGTAATCACCTCCAACAAACTGATTTCTTCCTTTAATTTATTTCCTTGTGTTGTATTTTATGTTTTCGTTATCGGATGTTCGAATCTTTGGTTTCTTGATAATCTTTTTGTGTTGATTTCTGGGGGTTTTTTTTTCTTTCTGGATATAAATTTAAGCTCTCAGAATGCATCTCTGTTCCTTAAGGGTTAGTTGCTTCTTGTGTACGTGTCTATTTGTTTTTTTTTTTTTTTCATTTTCTTGGGAAAATATCAATAAAAATAGTATTAAGATTTGAAGTAGCAATGAGATTAGGTGGTTCCAGTGTTTGCAATTCGTTCTGTTTTGGTAACTAGAGACCGACGTACTTGATTTGGATGTAGCCTCATGTTTTTCCCTGTTCTACATTAGAGGGGAAAAAAAAATTCCCTGTAACGGCTGATATGAAAACCTTAGTTCTATTGGGTACTAATTAATCTATGGAATTTATTGAAATCAGAGGCATCTTAATATTAGGTGTCAATACATATGATCCTATGCACAAATTGCAATTTTAGTGATCAATTAGGGCAAGAAAAGAAGTTCTACTTTAAGGAGCCTTTGAACTAAACTGGAATAGGTCTCATCCTACTCGTCCAGCTGCAAGCATGCTATAAAATATTTATGCACTGCATGGGAAAGTCCATTGGATCAAAGTAACTAGAAAGAGTGGGATGAAATTGTCCAAAGAAGGAAATGCAATGTTAGAATAGATGCATAGAGGTGGCAATTTTTACTTGGGTTGAGGTTTTTAGTTAACAAGGCATCATCAGATAAATAAATAGGATGGTTTTATGGGGGCTCTTGAACCTTTGGGGTTTTTGTTCTATATAAATTTTTAATCAGCTTATGAATTGTGTATTTGAGTTGAGCATCAGCCTCAGTAATATCTGAACTGACTGCATCACATTCCTATTTTTAGGTTAACGGCTTCCTAATTTTTCTCACTGCCTTCTAGCTATATAGCAGGAGAGAGATCTCTTATTGCATCAGCTGGTATCATAGCAAGTTCTTTCTTTGGGATAATTTCAAGTTCATTATGATGTTTTAATAGTTCACATATTGATGCAAAGTATCTATAATCATGTTAATTGAGAGCTGTAGGATACCATTTCTAGTTTAAGTGATGAAAATCCTTGTATTTCTCCTTCAATCTAGACATGGAATCATATTTGGGCTCAAAAGTTTCAGGTGGAATCATAATATGGGTGCTCATTCAGAGGTTCAGCTTTTTGCCATATTTACAACCAGATTGAACTGCTACATGAACACTCCAAACATCACGATGGCTGATATACTCGATTGCCCCTCTTCCCAAGTGTTAAATTCATCATTCTTGCATAGTTTAGCTTTTTGATGGTACAACTCTCATATTAGGGAACTAATCACTCTTTTACCAAAAGAAAGAAAAAAAAATTCCTGCGTATTTAGCATATGTATGAGAAATGTATGGCCTATATACGCTTGATGAATAGGCAGCTCTGCGTATGTGTTGAACTATTTGGTAATATGTGTTAAGCATGTGACAAATAGGCATTTCTGTCTATTTCTTGACACAGCAGTATTGATCAACTGGGTGAAGATTTCACCAATCGGTGGGTCAAATATGGCTATTGTCAGTGAGCTCAAATACAGGCAACAGGTCAGACAAATTCTTTCTGCGAAGATGATAACCAGAAGGATCAGTAAAAATCTCAAGTAGTTGTGCTCAAGACCTGGGTTTGACCCCCGAGAAGAAATTGTACATTCTAACCACTTTTGTCTCGAAGGTAATTTAAAAGACGATAATCACTGTAACCTTCAAGAAGATTAAGTAGGCATACATGTTAATTCTATATAATACATGTACAACTTAAAAACAACTGATGAAGTTGGAACATAGAAATGCATCATGTGATAAATCATAGCTCTTTCTAGGTAACACTTCAGAAGTAAGAGGTAGGAATGATTTTTTTTTTTATATCAGATATGGATTAGTATTGGATCTGATCTATTCTACAGACACAAACCCCTCATCTATGCCATATGTATTTTTACATTTATAGTTATATTAGGCAACAACCCGGCCTATTTAATTTATAGGTTCGGCTCATATAACAGTTGCTGAAATGGATGTGATTGAGCAATGACAACCAGGAGATGGGCTTCAGATAGGAAAAGGAACTGATGATGTGAGCTTTAACTGGATGCTATAGTAGATGTTCCCTTTGGATTTTAATTGTACTTATTGTCTTCTGATAAAAGTTGATTTAATGAAGCTACAAACTCCTGGTTTGTCCCATTTTCTATCGTTTGTGATTCCTTTGAATCATTCCCCATGTTACCAATTCTTGATGTTTAAGTTTTCCTGTCCTTTTTTTTTTCTTTTTCATTTTCCTTCCTGGATATGGTTTTGGTTTGTTGGTGTCCTCCACTTGATACTCACCATGTAAGGTGTAGAACAGGTTATGACGGCAGTGAGATCTGATGGTGGAGACGAGTCTGTATATCAAACCCTGCACCGTGCTCGTGAGCAATACAGAAACAAACTGCAAGCAAATGCTGCCGCTGATCAACTGGCCTCCTTGTTTGCTGAGTGCGCCATTGCTGAAGCTCAACCATCAAAACCTGAATCATCGCAGTTAGATATGGGTGGCCCAACAGTGGCACCAGATGCATATGAAACTTCGATACTAGCAAGGACAGGCAGGATGCAACTTGTTATGGATGCATTCTTGGATGGAAGCAGCTTCGTCTGTTTACAGTGCGGGGGTCTTGTAAGTAACAATCGGAGAGAGGAGCACTTTGCATACTGGTGCGGCCAATCCTGAATGCATCCAGTGCCTCAGTGAGCAACTGGTTGTCTCTTTATGTACATGCGACCCGTTAAGGCTTTGTGACCAACTTGATATATTAATTCCCATATGGGGCATTGACTGATTGTATGATCAAGATGAGAGATTAGCCTTTTTTGTAGGGTCAAGCAATCCTATGTTTATTCCAAGTAGAATTTTGAACTTCCCAGTCCTGAGTTCCATTTGAATGGATAAGAATGAACTGCTCAAATGTAAATTCTATTTGTGAGAATTCTTGCTTGGAAGGAAAGCTCCTCGCTTTATAATGGTTGTAATTATGAATAGGAGAATGAAGAATGTAGTGGCAGGTTATCTGCAGAGTGGCTGGGCAGACTCGTGCCAAACTGAAAACTCAGATGTATGACAAACTAAGGTGTTCCTAACTCTACATCTGATGGAGTTCATATTTCTTTGTTCCTTTTTATTCCAAATTGTATATTTTCTTACTTCTGTCCTTTATCACAGCCATAAAAGCCGAAGTGGATTCAAGTCTTACGTAATGTTACCAAGTGACCTTACAAGAGACAACTACTGCTCCGTTCTTCTCTTCTCTGCTGAGGTTGGTATGCACAAGTACACGCAACATATTTGTAGATTTTTTTTTCCGAGTACTGTCTCCAAAAATGCTATAATTTGCTGAGAAGTGAGAACTAAGTTGCTAATTACCATATAATACTGCTACAGACATATGGAACCGACGTTTAAAAGTTAAAGCTGACAAATACACAAGGGAGAGGCCTGCCTGCTACCCATGTTTTAAAGAAAAAAAAAAAAACGAAAATGGGGTTCCAAAAACCGATTTTGGTTTTTTGAACCTACAGATGACAAGTGAATGTAATCAAATGGTGTATAGACAACTGTTATATCGGAGAGATCTGTTAAACGGTGCTGCGATTAGTGTCTCTCTTTTTTCTTTCAAATGCAACGGGCACAAAAGCGTCGCAGGTGCAAAGGTAAGGTTGCAGAAGATTTTCATCCGTGTAGGATGTTTTCATTGAATGCTAAATGAGGTGCGTTCGGACCTCAGATGTGCCTTTCAGCCTGATTCATGTGGGTGGGGCTTTAGTGGCTGAGACATTTCTGAAGTTGGATTTGTATCCTAAAGTTTCTCTTCAAATCTGAAGGGCACTGAACAATAATATATATGATCTTCGGTGTAAAATCGATGATTAGATCGATGTAAACAGTATAACAGTTTCTCTCAACCTTAAACAAAGAAAAGAGGTCGTGTTCGGTCGTCTAATAGAATGAGTTTAAAGAGCTAAAGCAAGAAGCGCATGGTGGTTGGCCTGGTCGGTGTGGGCGGGGCTGGGGAGCAGTTCTTCGCAGAAAAGGCGAAAGGCTCTCTCCCATCGAGGACTCCCCTGGTGGTCGTACCGATGGCGTCGAGCAAAAATCTGCCGGAGCCGTAACACCAGGAGCGAAGATGCGGTGGAGACGGTGATGCACAAGTTTGGCAGCTGTCGAATCTGTGGCAGATACAGATTGAAGGGCCAAAGCAGTGCAGAAAACTTGAATAAGTGAAGCAGACGCATCTTCCTTACCGCCACCAGAAGGATCGCCACCATTTCTCCTGTTTCTTGACTTCTCGGACCTTTACTCTTTCTACTTTCTCATCTAGAGATGGAGCGAAAGAAGTAGACAAAACCAAAAGAAAGAGACTATCTGGTGGGCGATCAGCATCATGCCATCCTAAGGATCCGATCTCCGCTGGGTCGGACCACCCGTAAAATATCTTTTCTGCTAACCCTAACGAAATCTCGAATCATATTCCACCTTCTTGACGTCTTATGTAAGAAATAAAAATTTGGTTTCGATCTCTCCTTTGGTGGTTTCCATCTCTCTTTTACTTTGGTTGAAATTTTTAACACTTACGTTAGATGATAGAGAGGAAAAGAGAAAAAAAAAAAAAAACACCAAAATTCCACAAAGAATGGTTTGACAATCATACAATCCTTTAAAATGATTAAAATATCAAAATTTTTTGGTGTTAAATAGAGGAAAAAATCAGCTGACAAACTGCCAAATATTGAATTCTTGGCTTTTTCACAAAAAAAAAAAAAAAAAAGACGATAAAGAATTTTCTTTATAGTTTATACTACAACAAAACAAAAATGCTAGCCCCAATCTCTTTCAACAAATTCAATATTGCGTGTATACACAATAAAACTAAGTTTCGACAAACTCAAAAAAAAAAAAAACCAAATGGCAATAACTAACAAAGACAATTACAAAAGACCTTTTAATACACAAATCTACAACTCATTGAAAACAACCTTCACTGTAATTGCTAAGGAATACGGAACAAATATAAACCAAAACCTTATAATACTATCTCAATCCAGACGACCTCCCTCCAGCACATCAATACTTGAACCTCCAACCCTTCTACCTCTTTCTGATGATTTCTTTGCTTAATCTAACGGAATGTTCAGTATCACTTCACAAGATAATCCCAAAAGAGTAGTCACTGCTCATATTGAATTAAAAGAAACCAAATTTATCTTCACATGCCAATTTCAGCAACAACTTCCAGATACTGATTTCTCACTACCACTTTACAGCAAGCCTGCATGCAGGAAAAATTATTGAATTTTTAGTAATCCATTTCTCTAATATAAGAAATTATTAGCCTTCAAATATATTTAAATAGATGCTGTTCATTGTATTAAACACATCAATTCTGTTCACTCACACTAAATACCTACCAAGTCAACCAAAAACTACAGAAAATAAGGGGGAGCAACTCTGTTCATTGTATAAACATAGCTGAGCCCTCTATTTTTTAATTAATGAATTCCAAAAATTCACTCAAATCAACCAAGTCACAATTAGACTCGTCAAATTTCCCATCTAGGATGCACTTCACAAGCAAACAAAAAGGACCAAAGAGGAAGGACTTTCTCAAGACTCATGAAGGTTACCTGTACTTATTTTTGTGTTTTTCTCCGTGCCATGTGTTAGTTTGTATCGAGGTCAAAGATTAGTATACAACAAAAGAAGAGTGGCAGTTGTGAGATATCATAACATATCTGCCAGAGCATGCGTACGAGGTTTAGCCCTCACAATTGTCTCATCACTGTGTCTGATCCATTCTGATAGTCTCCATGGCTTCTGCCACTTCCATTTGAATTGTAACAGCCACTGATGATGACTTCTCTTCCACCTCCATAGCTTCCCAGCATGTCCTACAACTGCTAGTTTTTTCATTGATAATTGTCCAACTGGTACCATCTGCACTCAAAGCGATTTCACTTATTAAAGTAAATATAACATATGGTCACAAATCAAGGACAGGATGGAGCAGAATGTTAACCTTTCGTGTATGATCTAGAAATGCAGCTGACTCTCTGGCTGAGCCATTAGCAATACCAGCTGTATACTTGAGCTGCTTCTGCGCTGGGACTGACATTGGAGATAAGGAACCACTCATTTCATCAGCTAAGTGCTTCAATGAACCATGAGAGTTTCCCTGCCCATTGCCACTCTGAAGCATTAGGAAACAACAAGAACTGGAAGAAAGAAATGTCTGCGAAGTATAAAATTCAAAACCATGATGTACAAAAAATGGTTTCATATAACATCAAGATATGAACTCAAGATAATGCATAATATTTTCTTTCTTCCATAATTTCATATAACATCAAGATATAGCTTTACAAAGACCAAAGCACTCCAGCAGCCATCAATATGTTCACCAAATTAAGAGTTCTTTCTTCCATAATTTCATATAGCTCCAAGATTATGAAGACCAAAGAACTCCAGAAGCCATCAATATGTTCACTATAGTAAGAATACATTTCTCCCATAGCCTGATGTCAGACTTTGTTCTATATAAGTGTCTTATGTTCAAGTAGTATGCTCATTTTTAGTAACATATTTTGAGCCAACAACTGGATGTGTTTGAAATCATTGTCATATAATGAAAAAGAAGAAATCTATAAATGATTATGTAGATAATCTCACCGAAGCTGATGTAGCTAAGGCAATTGCAACAGTTTGTTCTCTCAACTTTTGCTCCTCAATTTCCTTTCTCCGTACTTCACTTTCTCGTAGCAGACTAACAAGCTCATTCAACTGCTCTTTCATCTCTTTAATTTCAACTTCTTTCTCCCATAGTTGGCACCTGTTCAGACCACAAACAGATACATTTAAATAAGTTTATCAAAAATGCTACAAACAAATATCCATTAGGAAGTAAGTGAGATCTGGGACATATTTATCGGTCTATGTGTTTTTGTAAGGTGGGCTAATTTGCTATGGAAATTCTGAACCATCGAGACTAGGATTTTACTGAAATAGATCTGTTACTGATGAAAACAGCTTGGTGTTGGACCCCATGGTTCAAGAGTGTGTTTGTGTGCGCATCAATTCTTACATCACTCTTCTAAGAATAGGTTAATAAAAAAAAAGGAACTATGGGCAGAAAAGAATGCTCAAGACCACATAAATTCTTGAACTATCATGTGTGGTTTGCGTTGCTTAATTATAGAAACCTAAACTATTTAATGAATTAATTTTTCAAATGTTAAAACCTCTGAAATTATATATTGGATCTTAGAAAAAATGGGTTCGTGGGAAAGCTCTCACAAAGAGTTTCCTATCGCTATCTACAGTCAGATTTTTTTGGGGAATAATTTATTTAATTTCTTATAATTATTTAATTTTCTAGATTATATTTTGCATTGAAATAATAACATTATTGTCTAAATTCAAGTCCATGTGTTTAGAAAGTGCCATCCACACGTAGTATACACAGAGCAGGATCTGAACTTATTGATGAAACTACCAAAATTTCAACATTTTTTTTTCTGTTGTTGTGGGAGTGAGGGAGGAGGAGGAGGAGAGGGGGGTGGGTTGTATTTCGGAGGAATTTTGTTTTTGTTTTGACCAATAAATGAAACTGACATTGAAAATGAGATTTAAAACTATAAAATTACAGCTTAAGGCAAGCCTTATAGGATGCTAAAGGAAAGAATCCTGAGCTCAGCTCATCAAAACATTTGAGAGTTATACCTTGAAGCATGTAAAATTTATTAATCATCTATAACCTGCCTTTGAGATTTGAAATAATTAAAGACAGCTAGATTGGTATATGAACTGGTGTAACAATCCTTGTGGAACTGTGGTCCATAACTCTTAAAACAAATCAAATTATTTAAATTGGATTGTCCATCAGTTGATTAAAACCATATGAAAAAAAATCACCATTTAATCACAATACTAATAGAAGTCAAATGATTTGACCCCACACTTTTTCACATAAAAAAAAAAAAAAAAAAATTCCCCATGCCCCTCCCCTTTTAATAAAATACGATACTATAGAAAGCCTATAAATATAATATATAGATATATGAAGAAACATAATTGACATCTGCTACCAAAAGAGCATTCCTATTATTCTGGTGATATATCATTCAAACCCAAAACTTTATACTAAATTTGAGGTAAAATCATAAGATTTATGACTTAAAAATTATGATTTTTCTCTAAGACGCTTCTTTTAACATGTGGAAAGAGAGCTTGCACAATGCGCTTCTATCTGATCCCTTTTACGTCTACTATCAGCAAGTTGAACAAATTTTGTTTTTCTGTTTGTTTTTTTTATTTTTTGCTTTTTTTCTTTTTTGGCATACAATGATAGAAAGTATCTATAAATTAACAAAAAAGGCTGGCCCAATGCACAAGGCTCCCGCTACTGTGCAGGGTCTGGGGATGGTCTAATGTACACAGCCTTACCCCCGCAAGCGGGAAGGCTGTTTTTTGCGACTCAAGCCCACGATCTTTAGGCCACAATGGAGAAACCTTACAATTGCACCAAGGCTCGCCATATATTTATAAATTAACACTGATGAAAAATTTTCAACAAATGAGCACAAGTTAGGGTCGAATAGATGGAAGCTTAAACCATTTAGGTTATTCACGGGGCCCCTGTCAGGTTGACCGTTTTGATTGGCTATATCATTCTTCCATATGGCAGGGCATCTTATGTCCCACCAAGAAACTTAATCTGACAATAAGAACAGAAAGCACTTTTCTGTTTTTTAAATTTATAAGAAGATATCTTGACAAGGAAGATATTTTGATTGGCTATATCATTCTTCCAGGGCATCTTATGGACTTGGAAAAAATTATTGTGCCGAGCAATTAAATCTCATTGATATTGGGGAAGAATGGAGTTACAAGCATTTAAAATCATAAATGGCAAGTGCAAGAAGCAATAACTAGTGCATGGAAAATTGGTGATTTCCCATGATAAGAGCTAACATCAGGGACTACTAGTGAGAATAGGCTTAATACTCAATTTGCTAGAAAAAATTACCGTACAACTACAGTAACAAAACCATTCAGGTCATATGATAATTGAAAGAGGATTACCTTGAATCTGCAGCAACATTAAACATGTACTGGAGCAAGCTCTTTGCATCTCCCATTGTACGCAACTGATTCCATCTTCCACGACTAGTAAAGGCACGTTCACGCTCTTCTGCCTCTGAAAGTTGTGAAGCCATTGTTACAAGTGTGTTCGACGACATGCTTAGCATGTTTTCCAATGAAGCTATTCTAGCCAATCTTGCGTTTGGTGACAATGAGGATGCCCTGAACAAGCAAGAGAAAGTAAGAAGACAAGAAATATTTAAATTGCGGTCCCCGATAAAGCAACATGACATGCTTCTTTCTACAAAACTACCTTTTCCCCCCATCTAAATACATAAGGAAAATATTTCCTGAAGTACCTGCCAAAAAAAAAAAAATTTAACTTGACAAGCAATATACCTAGAGTATCCATTCTTCCCTCTTGGGGGACTAAGCCCTTTTGCAGCACATTCATCCAGTTGTTTCAACACAGCTAACTCCTCTGCCAATGCAGCTCGCCTGATTAAAGAAATAAAGTACAGTATTAAGAAAAAAAATTAAGCATTATCCAACTTAGAAAGTAATAAAACAAACTGATTTCTAAATGCATACACTTCGCTTTGTTTTTCATATTCATGACGAACTTCATGCACATTCACCATGACTTCTAGCTCATGATCAAGCCAGCGCTGCAAGGACTTTTCATGACCCTGCAAATGCAACTAAGATTAAAAGAGTCCTGAATCTATATGGATGGCATAAAATCCAATCTAGGAGAGGAAGAGCAAAATATAGATCAATTACCTGTCCAGTTTGCATGTTTCCATTGGCTGAAACTGGAAGATTCAGCACATTATTAGGAAATGAGGATTTGTGATGACAAAATACACTTCCAAGGAAAAATCCCTATACCTGAGTTTTCACGTGCTGAGGATTTGCGAGCTTCAAGCAATTCCTTAAGCCTCTTGGTGGCCATAGCAGCCTCTTCTGTTTTTCTCTGAAGAACCTAAAAGGGAGAAGCATCTATCCAAGATAAATGGCAGTTCCTTCTGTTATACTGACTAAAAAAATTCCATATCATGATACAATACTGATAAGCAAAGGAAGGACCTGGATACTAATGCCAATATGATTTATTTCAATAAATTCTGAACTCAAAAAAGAACAATGCCAGTAGATGTACATGTTAATAGTGGTTGCATCCAAGTTAGTAAACATCAGTTCTCTTGAAACCAATTAGAATAAAATTTTCAATCAGTATTTCACTTGCTTGTTGCGCTTTGATTTTTATGGAAAACATACATTCAAAAAGAGTTTTTTTTACGCTCTTTCTTTGTACACAGGAACCAAGTAGCCATAAGTACACTCCAATCAAATTCATGAAAATCTTCACAAGAAGTCAAATAATTAGTCATATTATTGAAAAAATTACCATTATTTTCTTTTCGTCACATTTTATGAGTAAAGTATGACCATTACAAAACAAAAAAGGAGAAGAGGGAACAATGGAGGAGACATTGCAATGCAAAACTAAAACAAAATGAAGAGTGGTATATTGCATTTTTCAACTGTGCAATCACAAAGAGGGCAACAAAAGGAAGGTCTCAAACCTCTCCCTACCAACTTTACATTGTTTTGGAAAAATGAAGTCCATTCCATGGTGTCCACCATTTTGAGTCATCAAAATCATACTTCAAATTGCCTATGTTCCTATGGATCATTTTAAACCAACTCTATCAGGGTCCTTCTTCGTCATCCTCCAGCTCTTTTGATTCAGCCTGTATCATGTCACGCATCCTCATAGTTGTCTATAAAGGACCATAACCTGGTAAAGATCGCCAAAACAAGGTCCCGAGAGGGGTTGACCACTGAACCTATCCTTCTGAAATTTTTATGCAAAGTGGTCGCTCTCAAACTCGAACCCATGATCTCCATTGACAACTCAATGCTTTTACCAAAACAGTCAATCTATAAAGGTCTTCATTTAACATATCCTGACCTCAAATGACTCCTTTATTTTATCTCCTTTGGGGCCTACCAGGATATTTTTTTTCCTTTGAATTAACCTTTGTAAAGGTTTACCCCTTATGGATAATTGATCCAAGTGGCAAACTGGTCATTATGGGCATCTCTTGAGTCTATATTCTAGCCAATACAACTAATCTTTATGAAACTAGAACAGCAAAAAGAAAAATGAAATTTACAGTGAAAACATCCCACCTCCAACCCCAACCCAAAAACAAAAAAAGAAAAATTTAGAGGAGAAAAACAGAAACAAAAAGGGAAAAGGGTGATGGGATAAATAGGATTATAGATGACCATGGGAAGAATGATAAAGGGAGATCATGATTTTTGACATCTTTTATTGTCTTACTAAATAAAAATTATTTGGATACCTAAAGTCTAAGTGAAGATCTAGTCCTTGATGTACGAGGATGAGGAACAAAAGTCATGTTTCCAAGCCCAACTACTGGATATAAGGCATGTGGTTATTGGTAGATTGATTAAAATATAACTACAAAATCATTTAAAAATTGCAGCAAGAAAATAACATAAACTAGAATATAAATAAGAGAGAAATCCTCACCATTTTTTGGCGCTGGTTCAAAGTTAGTAATTTATGCCGTTCATACTCATTTCTTCTCCCCTCCTTCCGTAACTGTTGGAGAAAATGCATCACTGTCAGTACACAGAATAAAAAGTAATTTTCTCGTGTAAGGAACCATATGCTCCCCCTTAGCATACCCATCATGTCAATAATACAAATCCTTCCCAAATCCAAACTAAATTTATGGTCCAAACAGAAAAAAAACTGGATAGTTCCCTGTGATAAATTATAAAAAATGATAGCAGTCCTAAGTTTGTAAAGTTCATCAAATGGGCTTGTAGTTGATTTAAATCTCCTTCTTAAAAACAAATATGAATTAATAATGTTTACATGCCACATGCATTCAATGTTATTTCATTTCATTTAAAGTTTGTAGATATGGCATTAGATGTGAAAGTCATAGCAATTAGTTGCCAAATAGTTCAATGCATATTTGATTAAGGAAAAAAAATTCCTAAATTCTTGTCAATTTTGATTGGCCGATTCCTCCCCCCTTTTTCCAAGTTCAATGCATGACTTTTAGCATATCTCGAATTTCAAATGCTGCCTTAAAAGCAACAAAAAGAAAGCGATATCTTGGAGCATGAAACTTCCGTGGAGATTTGTTCATAAAAAGTTTCAATCAGTTTCTCAACTTTAAATTTGCCTTCACCTCATTCATTCAAGGAGGGGAAGGACTCTTGAAGGTGGGTGTGGAATTAGAAAGGAGACTTCTTGGTCATGTCAGCATCCTGTTTTTGAGTCATTCAGAAACTCAGAATTGCCCAATGAAATTGATTTGGGGGAACCTATCCATAGAACGGCGGCATTCTTGATGCGGATGGTGATGTTTGATTAAATTCTTATGCTTTACCATTTGATTCGCAGAAAGTGGGAGTTGCCAAACAGGTGTTGTATATGAATGTAAGACTGAATTGGTAAAATATTTACTCTTATATTGCAACATTGCATGTAAGGTGTAAAATTTTCATATGAATAAATTAGCTACAAACAAGCAGAGCCCTGTCATCCTTCTGAAATGCTGAAATATTGGCCTTGGAAAAATGGTACGAGTGGGAGAGCAATTCTAATGGAACATGTGCCCGTTTTGATGGAGCATTTAAAAGGAAAGAAATAGAAGGATTTTTAATGGGGTGAATTTAATCTTCAGTCCATTACTCAGAGAGTGGTAATATCATTTGGCATCTATAATTACTGAATTTTGTGACATTCCATTTGCTGATTTTTCACAGTTTTTGAACCAGGGCAGATTATGTAACGGCATAGAAGGTTTATATTTTTCTGGCTAATATACCGTTATTGGATCGAACAGTTGATTTTGTGTACTTTCTGCATGCATTGAGTGCACTATCCCTGTTATACTGAGGGTGATCTCCATGGGTGTTTATTTGCCCTTTCCTTTATTACTAATACAAATATATAACACACTCCTTATCACTGATCTAAAAAAAATTTTGAAAAAAAAATAAACAAAAAGAAGGATAAGGAGCAAGAGTCGATGATGATAAAGTAATGATGAACAGTGACAACAAATAAAAGGCTTTGTGTCTATGCATTTATATCTTGGAAGAAACTCAGCCCATACATAGGGCTGGAAATTTGTCGGGCTAGGCCAGGCCCCACATGGCATATAAGTATAAGATACCTTATGCATGACCAAGCCCAGCCAGCAGAGTTTTTTAGTGCAATAATTGAGCCAAGCATAGGCCTAAAGTAATGTAAAAGCCTGAGCCAATTCTTGCAATTTTCCTAGTTTCTTAATTTACTGGTCAATAATTTTTGCAATCTTTATATTCATTTATATTTAGAAATTTTGATACCTATTTTTCAACATCCCAACCAAAACTACACAAAAAAAAGTCATCAAATCAATTAGGAATATGATAAATATTCTTAAATATGCATCAAACCATTCAACATATAGTTTTATAAGTGCATGGAAATTGATACCAAGCTGGGCTAGGCTTTAACATGCCTTGTCCCAGTTCTGGCCTAAAATTTCCACCTCTACCTATAAGTAATTATAGAAAAAAAAGGGGGGGAAAAAAAAAGCAGAATACCAAGTACCTGCAGTAGTTCCTTCTCACGAGAAGCCTTCCACTGTCGGAACTGTTCTGCCTCTTGTTTTATCTTATGCTGCAGTTGAACCTAAAAGATTGGAAACAATTAGTAGCGTATACCCATGGATCAGATAAAAGTATGGTAGAAAGGAAAATAAAAGAAAGGCATTCTTTCACATGAATATAAAATTAATTGAAAATCAAGAATGAAATCCAACCTTTTGTGCCTTTATAAACTGTATTTCATCTTGCAGCCGCTTTGCTGCGTCATCACTTTTCTGTTTTTGTTTTAAAAGCTGCACTTGACTTTCTTGTTTCTTCTTAAGATCCAAAATCTGAAGTACAAAAAAAGAGTAAATTTATAATTTTGATTAAGGACCATTATGATATTGTGAAATCTCAGAAAGAAAAAACCATTCAATCACCTATGCCTCAAATGTCTTTGATTTCTGTGCATTAGTATCTTGCCTTTTTTGGATTTATGTAAATTTCTAAATTTTGATTAATAACCATTATGATATTAGGAAATCTATGAAGCAATCAAATGATCACCTGTGCCTCAAGTGTTTTTAATTTATGCGCATGAGTATCTTGCATTTTTTGTGCTTGACCATCAGAAGTAGCAGCAAGATTTTCCACTTCAGCCAATAAGCGGTCTCTCTCTTGCTTTAGTTGCACAAGTAGAAGAGTAAATTCAACTGTTTAAGAAAAAGCATAGAATAGGAGACATGTCAAGAATTTTCCATTTAACCTGCACAGTTCTTTTCTCATCCTCAAGCTCCATAATTTTCCTCCCAAAGTGCTGCTTAAGTGCAACTGTGTCAAATCCTCCAAATAGTTTCATCTCAGACTGCACAAATTTAAGAGCAAACTCAAATTAATGGTAACACACAGATGCAGGAAGAACAATTAAAATTCCCCAGAAAAATAACAAGGCATTATAATTCATATTATGGTACAATAAAGATGCTTGTTGTGATAAAATATAGCATTTAACTCACAAAAAACTCATACTTACTATTTAATAAGCATACATTATAATGAGAGCGGATGTGTGAGTAAAAATTAAAAGTCTCAGGTTTGAGTCTGAGCGTAGCCACTTCGTATAAAAATACTAGAGTTAGGCCTATTGCCAGTTTACCCCTCCTAAGACCCTGCTTCAGCAGAAACTGCACTGGGTTATGGTCCAAATAAAGTTTCATCATTCTTCACTATATGTTATATTTTGCTATTTCTCGTACTCATGAAAATAAGACACAAAGATGCTGGCTATAGGAGAAATACCAGAAAGGCTGAAGATATTTCATTCTACATTAATATTTGTTACAAAGCCATTAAGTATTACTCTGTTTATAGTGCTTCCAATTTACAAAAAAATTCATGATTTTAGTCTTATGTCCTATGTTATTATTTGTCACAAAACCATTAAGTGTTACTCTGTTTATAGTTCTTCCAATTTACAGTACTGTTTTCTTTGCAAAAAGTTCAATTAAAAAAATTTAATATTTTCCTTCGCCATTTGGGCTTAGCTAGGGAAAAAAATGTAAATGCTGCCACAGAAATCAACATTGGTTCTTTCTTAGATAAAGATGCCACTATGGGACTCATGGACTCTTGGGCTGGTGTTTTAACAGCGTTCACAGGGCTTCGCAGTTTCAAACATTATTAGATGCTGGATTTAGGTGGCTTTTTCTTACAGAAGTACCACTAGGATTCAGCTGTGTTGGAACCTGTCAACTGAGGAAAGCATCAAGCTTAACTTTGATGGTAGCTTGTTGCAGGATAACCCAAAGGGGACCCACAGGGATGGGAGTATTTAGGGGTTGAACTAAATTACATGCATTTTCAGGTCCACCTTGAGAAGAAGGTTAGTAGAGGGCTGAGCTATGTGCTTTATTGACTGGAGGATCCAAGGCAACAAAGATTCACAGATTTAATAGACAGGTAGATTCAGTTAATGTAATTACTTGAATATCTCATGAAGACTTGCCCACCTCTTTAAACTAGTTGTAACTTTGTGTTGGGGGCTGAATGCTTCCCTCTCCCACATTCCAAGTTCAACCAATAAAACAGCAGAAACTTTAGCTAGAGGATGGGAAGTGGAATCTTTTATTGAGGGCATTAAACCAGAGGATATGTTATGGAAATGATATTGATTGTTTAGGATGTTCGTATTTACTAAGTCATTGCCTTTGTTTTGTAATATAATTTTTTCCTGTTTTGGCCTTCCTTGATCTCTGCTGCACATTCTTTCTATCTCCTATTAATACATTTCACTTGAAGAAAACCAGGGGGAGAAAAAAGAAGAGAGAGTTCTTATATGTGATAAAAGGAATTTGTGGTGGATTTGGGTGGGAAAATTGGAATTGGAGTCTGGAATTTCAATTCTATTACCATGTGGCAGCAGCAAATTGAAATCAGAATTCCTTTCCCAATTCCATGAAACTCATTTTAAGTAAATTCAAAGATCAAGATTCTCTTGGGGAAGGGGTGCTATTTCAAATCCACTGGGCAAGATTCCAACCCCTTAACTCTAATCGCTTCATCATCATTCTTCTTCCCTTATATTCACCACCTGAACAACATCTTCTTCCCTTATATTCACCACCTGAACAACATCACCAGCATTATTCACCAGCGCCCCACTAAAATCTGCTCGAATTACCACTACTAGCCACCATTTCAACACCTATCAGCTACAACCACTGTTAAACAGCACCACCATCAGCTGCCACTGACACAACTACCACCATTTACCTGATTTTACCACCCATCATCACTACAGTTGTCATCATGGATATCACCCCCACAACTGATCAGTCTGTTACCACAGTCCACAACCCCATCAACCAATGACATCGATCTTTGACCACAACTCTCTAAATCCTGCATCACTTGCCGTTCCTCCATTAACATCTAGCATTTTTAGTTCCAATTCCACTTCTTCAAGAACTAGAATTCCAGTGATTCTTCCAAACATAAACTTTCAACTTGGTTGAACAGCAAATGAAATTCAAAATCATAGTCCTGTTCCGGTGTTCCCCCCTCCAACTATTGAACATGAAGTAAGAGTTTCAGGTTACATCAAACTTTTAACAGTACAATCAAGAACAGCATACTTCAGAAGGTACAAAATCTGTCTAGAAAAACAACTAGGTTGCAAAAGTGAAGTTTTCAGTTAAAACATCAACATTGTTCTGTCTTGTGCCACAAGGTACATGTGGAAACAAAATGCATACAGTAAACCCCATACCTCTTTCTCTTCCAAACGTTTATTCAACTCATGCAACTCTTTGTCCATGCTATTCTGCCGAATTGTATGCTCCCACTCTTTCGCTACTTCATCATCAATTTCCTTGGAACCTTCACCTGTGAAATTGGCCATTGTGCCACGGTTATAGAGGTCTTAATAAATAAATCAGAAAGAGGTTTCAAATAAAATAATTCTCAGACAAATTAATGCTAACCAACAACTATTAAAGAGAAGTGCCAAAAACATAACCAGAAATAAGAACCTGATATAAATGATCCTACTCCTACTGACAATACATAGTCAAAGTTTACCAGGTCATAAATTGGTTTAGTAATATGCTTAACCACAAAATGGCATACCTGTTATGGCATCGCCCATTTGATAATCAGATGATTCCATACTTTGTAAGCCCCTCTTAAGTCCATCACTTTTCATATGAGATGTGACACATTCCTGTAACATGAAGACCCAAATTCACAGGAACATTCTTCCCAACAGGCACTATTAATAAATTAATACTGGGGCAAATGAAGCAATGCATAATTATAGGCCT
This sequence comes from Buxus sempervirens, assembly GCA_947561395.2. Taxonomy (NCBI): domain Eukaryota; kingdom Viridiplantae; phylum Streptophyta; class Magnoliopsida; order Buxales; family Buxaceae; genus Buxus; species Buxus sempervirens. Next base: position 36,502,769 of record OX387190.1, read on the forward strand.
CTAAATGTATGTGTGAGTGCATGTGCTTATTTGAGTGAGTGTGTTTTTGTGTGTGTGTGTGTGTGCGCGCGCGTGTGTGTGCGTGCGTGCGGGTGTGTGCATGCCTAAGTTACGCGCACACGCAAGCGTGCGTGTGCATGTACGCGTGTGTGCGGGTGTGTGTATGCGTGCATAAGTTATGAACTTAGTCTTCTAAAGGACCACAACCCAGTGCAAGTCCTACTGAAGCAAGGTCCTGCCAGAGGTGGACTGGCAACAGACCTAATGTTTGCCATTTTCACACAAATTAGTTGTGCTGATACTTGAAACCATCAATCTACACTGGGAGCCCGAGGTTTCCACCATCACACTTAAGTGATGGCACATAAACTTAACTTAATCTTCTACAAGTAACAAGAACTTTTGGGAGAAGAAAAGAAGAAGAAGAAATCAAATTCGGCAACCCATTCATCAAATGGGGGAGAAAATCAAACTGGAAAATTCAAGAAAGAGTGACATACGTGAGTGTCTGTTTCACTTTGCTGTACTGCACATATGTTGCGGTGTTCATGAAGTTCCCGACAAAGATCCTCGTTAGCAGCCTCAAGCCATGCAATCCTTTCCTTGAGAACCTATTAATTATAGAAATTTAAAGAATGATTTATGTCAACAATCCATCAGAACTTGCATCCACTAAAATATCTGAGAGTGAAAAATAAATAAATAAACTTAAAGAGAGATTTTGGTTTAAGAAGTGTGATACCTGTACTTCATCAGATGAACCTCCTCCTCCACGAGCACATAATTCTGCCTGCAAGTATTCTAGTTGCTGGCGCATCTTTTGCATCTCATTTGATATTGGATCTCTGTTAACCTGTACAAATAAAATAAAAATCTTCATAAGAAAGCTGTGAAGATAAAACTCAATAACCACATAAGGTACCTCTATCTACGTTCAGTTCAATGAAAAAAAATTTCAAAAGATATGCTAATAATCAGTGACTTCAGAAAAACTTACAACAGGCTTATTCTGAATATTCCGAGCACGATTTGCATATTTGAGAGTGTTAAGAGTTTCCTCAGCATTGATATCTGCAGGACTGATGCAGGCTGGGAGGAGTAAAGAATTTCCAATAAATGAGAAAATCACAAACCAGTTCCAAATTAGGTTCACAAGTACAACCACATATATTATAGTATCTTTAAGCATCAGCATGTTAACATTTGAATTATATGGTCTTGAATGCAGTATATAACCTAAAATAAATAACAAAAATATAAAGGCACAATAAAAGGATAAATCCAAAAAACTAACAACACATGAAATGAAGGCAGCACCATCATCTCCCCCTACTCAAGAAACATACAGGTAGGAGAAGCACCAGTGGATATAAGGAGTTAGCAGCTCCTTTTAAGGTAGTCATACACCTCCTCAACATGGAGTCTGCATCAAAGTTCAATAAATTTGTTATGTCTTAGAGTGCTGTGTTGGCTTAATTTCATGCCAAAAGTATGTTTAGAGTGTTTCTGATGTGTCAATGTGTCCATGGTTCAAACGGCATCGAAAATGGAACTGAATAAGCAAGATTACACTTGGCACTCGTCTGCTGCTCAACCACAGCTCAAGCATGAAGAATTTATTAATAGTTAAGGTTCACACCTGTCCCATGCTCATGTGCAAGACAAGCACTGTTTCAAGAAAAAGTTAGAACATCTGTAACCCCAGCTCGAGCTTGAAGAATTTATTAATAGGCACTATGGTATTATGAATGCTGTGGCTTCTTCAGTCATGAGGCCAGTGCAACCTCTTTTCAGTTATTTCATGCAATCAAGTAACATGAACCACAGTTGTTATCCACCAGGCTACACAAGGTAGCTTTTGGCAAACTTATGAAAGTTTTCCATCTCCACGAAGTTGAGGAGTGTTGAATATAAATGTTGAAGATTATTTTATCATAAGGGAAAGTATCAGAAATTTAATGTATTATATGTCTATAAGATACGTCTATCAGAAATTTAATGTATTATGTGTCTCTAAGTTCAGGCTATATTAGTCTTTATATCATATTATACCTTTGTAGATACCCATCTGAGGATTTGCAATCTCAAAGTTTCTCTTCAAGAGTTTCTATTTTCTAACAAACACGTTACACATGCATAGAATATTCGTGGTTAATATTTAAGGTCCGCCATAAATTTCGCCAGCGCCGAACAGTAGCGGCACTCGTTGCACCGCTAAATATCTACCTGTTTTTTACCGTTGTGCCGGTCATTTCGACGGCAAGTGGTTTATACCATCGAAATCGTTTGATTCCGCACGGCAGAGGCGTCGTGCCGTGCGGAATCTGTGTATCCAAAAAGAAAATTAGCGGAGGGGAAAAAGACAGAGGAGAAGAGAGGGAGGAGGGCGACAGCGAGGAAGGGGCGTACCGTCCCCATACTCTCTGCCCAGATTAAGAAAAAAACAGAAGGGAATAAGAGAGAACAGAGAGAGGAAAGAGGGGCCGGCGGCGCCAACCTGATTGCGCCTCTTCTTCTCGGGCTTCAGTCGAGAGCGAATGAGAGCTCCTCGTTTTCCATCGGCTGTGGAGAATGAAGCCTCCTATCCGCTGTCGAGAACCAAAAAAGAAAGGAGGGGAATGAGAGAGAGCGAGAGAGCGAGAGAGACAGGGGAAGGAGGAGGGCGACGGCACGTACTTGGTCACTCGTCGCCCTCTTCTGCTTCTCGAGCTTCTGTCGAGGGCGATGGAGAGCTCTGGCTGGCGTCTGTCAGGAGCTCTGCTGTTGGGAGAGCATTTCACCTGGTGCCACTCAGTGGTACCAGCGTAAAACGTGCGGATGGATGCCCCCAGTTCAATGTGGAGCCCACATCCCAAAACACATCCTATTTGCTGGTTCATAGAAACACCGGTGGTTCATAGAAACACCGGATTCTGGCTCTAGAGGAAATCCATTGCTGTGTCGAACGTTAGAAACGAAGGGTTTTACTATTTTATAATCTGTAAAATAAACATATATACATTTAAACATAAAATAATATTTTTTTTGGTAGAAAAAACATAAAATATAAGTAAAAAAAACATAAAATAATATTACTTTGCAATTTTGCATATGTGTAAGAACAATTTTAAAATTAAATATATTATCCATAATATAAGTAAAATCTGTTTAAACTGAAAGAAATTATTAAAAATTCTTATTATTATCAAGCGCGCACACACATATATACATACATGTGTATATTTTAAGAGAAATTATTACACATATATAGTTATTTTTATTGCTAAAAAATTGTATAATTATTGACTTAAATAATTGCTATCAATATCTATATAATAAATTATTTTGATAATAGTTTTAAAATTTTTAAATAACTTTTATATGGTGTTATTATTTATATATAGTTTTTTAATTTTTCAGCATAACAACGCAATTAATGTAACAACACAAGTGGTGTACCACAGGACACTCGCTGAGACGGCACCAAAAACTGGCATGGTGAACCTTTACAATAAATCAATATGCATGCACAGATTAGACCTTCCCCACACATTTCACTAATAGTAAAGAATACTCTCTTAAGGGTTAGCATGAAAACAGGATATCAAGTTCATAGACGTATACTTTACCAAAAAAAAAGTTCATAGACGTATATGATCACTCAAGCTTTACCAACTGAAATTGGCTGGAGTATTCACAAAGGCAAAATTAATTGTGATATTAAAGATATCAGTTGTCAAAAAAATATGGTTTTAACCAAGTTAAATGTTCCAAACCCAGTTTTAGCGGACAGTTGGGCAAGAAACCACAAACTCTTTCTATAATCAGTACCGAAAGTAGTAAGTACCCAAGAAAATATGCATTTGGATAGAACAAAATAGAAAGGTGTTACCTATCATAACAGTTCGGCTGTTTCCACCAAGAGAATCCTGACAAAAATCCATAATATAAAGTTAGACTTAACATAAAATCAGAATAAAATGAAAAATATAGTTTTAAAAAATCATTTTTTTAATCAATTTAAACAATTCCTAAGTATATCATGTGATCTTAACCTTTATCTACAAGCTAATTAGCACTCACCAAATTCAGTTTGCAAAGCAAAAAAAAAAAAAAAAACAAATCCAACTGCTTGAATAGTCTATTTCAAGAGCAAGAACATGGCCTTGACATGGATAAGGTGGCAACAATATAAGATAAAATAATATGAGGTATTGATAAAATCACACTTTATTGAGTAGATAATCGATCTATCAAATTATATTAAACAGCATGTTACTAGATATGGAAGACACATACTCTAATAAAGTAAATTAAAGAAATCAAACTTGTATAATGAGTTTTGGATTCCATTCATAAATCATTGTACTAAATCACATCATATGAGTGGACCAATGCATGACTAAAAGCAGTTTTAACTATAACTGAACCATAGGAACGCCTTCGGGCTGAAGTATGCAAGATCATAAACTTAAATGAAACAAATAAACCTTTTATGGTAAACCAAACCTGCAAAAGCCGAGTAAGTTTACTATCCCGATAGGGAACATGAACAACTTCTTTCCGCTTTTTCTCATCCCCAAGTGCACTAATGACATTACCAAGTGCAAGAAGTCCCTTGTTGATATGAACTCCTGTTTGACAAAACAAGAATATTCATGAAATTATTCCTATGCACAACCAGAAAATTTAACAAAGTGATCAACTGTATGACCACAACCAACCTTCTTTGAAACGAAGACCATCAGACCCTGTTCTTTTAGCTCGTTCTGATCCAGCAAGATCTACCAAATGCAATTTTGCACACAAGTATTCTTCACTCATATCCTCATTTGGACTGGTATTGCCAGGAGGAAAAACTTGACTGGGTTTACGCATCTGCTCTAATGTGATGGTGAAGATGGCATGCGAACGACTATTAACAAGCATAGAAATAGGAAATGTAAGTCACTAAGACATGGTATCCACTGCAGTTTTAGTAGCAAAGAATCATCCATAGCCATGGGTACACATATATACATATCGTAATTTTTGAAATATTCAACACAATAGATACCACGTCTTAAATTCAAGTTGTAATAAAGTATATGAATAACAGCTATCATAGAAAAGCTTCAGTTCTCAAAGTAAATGTTGATTTTACTTTTTGTCCGAGGTAATTTCCCCTTTCTCTTAGAGACTTCATATCAGTCATTGGAGCCCCTAAATTTTTATTATAGTTGTAGGTTTACAACCGCTCTATAGCATGCACAAGGTGCTCCAGAAAATTTGGGGATATAGAAAAGAGATTCATCGATAGTGTAGAAGACTGCTAACCAACAACCATGTCAGCACAAACAAAATGACAAGAAAGTTCCTCACTTCCATTTAACATATCAGTGCTGTGAATGAACAATGTAAGCACCATTCCACCATCACATTATCGATGCAGACACTGTGATGGGAAGGTTACTAAGGTACTAGGTTTGGCAGCCAAGGGAATTGAGGATCATTTACGACCAAGTGTGGTGTGATAGCAGAGTTGGAAAGAGTCTCAAATCTAGTCTGAGCAACTGCATCAAGCCTGACATCACACCCCAAAAAGCCAATGTGATCTTGACAATGGTATCATACTGTTATCTGAGGACCACTTCTTACTCACTTGTGATTCACAAGGATGGCAATACTGTCAACAATGATCAAACTTCCTGATATTCACACCATGACAACATTGTGAAAGTGGTTGGAAACCGTCAAACCTTCCCAGGGGTTGAGCAATCATGACGACTCTACATCAAGAGCCTTCACTTCCTTAATCCTTGTAGCGGTTTAGAAGAATAATCCTTGTTAAGGCAATCAGTCTATTCACCTCCCATTTTTCTTTATATTGGCCCCAATATTGTGACTCTCACTCTCCAGCCTTGCTCTTCCTACTGGTAAAGAAATGGCAATCATAATGCCATGACCTCATTTTGGGCAGCAACCAGTGGCACCTCACGAGCTTTATTATGTACCCCTTGAACCAAACAGCCTGATCATCAATCCAACTCCTCCATATGTGTTCGCTTTGCCTACTCAAATTTTTAGCTTATATTTGCACAAAAAAAAAAAGGTTTTGTTCCAGATTTTAATGTAATTCCAGCATCACTTGAATCTTAATGGAGAAAAAAAAACAAGGTGCATATTTAAAAGTGCTTTCAGTTTACAATGACGTCCACAGTGACGTTAAGACAGAAACACAGGATCACAAATTTCTGACTAAAACATTCAGGCTTCAATATCTCTGTTAGACAACATCCTATCTTGCCTCTATGGAGCACTAGGAGACAAGTAGATGATTACACATGTTTTTCCTAGTTCTCAAGTCTCTGAATGGAATCACAAAAAGTTCAATTACAAATTCACAGTACATAAATAACTTTATTAGGCATCATCCATTGTGTTATATAGAGAGAGCGAGGAAAAAAATAAAAGGCAAGAGTAGGTAGTGAGTAAACCTGGACTGGTTGTTCATGTTTGTGCTTCCTGTTGCCCTGCTCAATGATCCTTGTTCCAGGCAAGCAGCCATTTCTTTTAGTGTGCTAACACCAACTTCAGTAATTCCTGCCAGAGTTATAACTCCATTTGATGTTTCACGAATTTGTATCGGCGGCTTCCCAGGAACTGCTACTCTCCCAGCATGTCCATTCGCTGTCTCTGACTTGTTCAAAGAAGTAGAATCTAGCAAGTCTTGTACTTCTTCTTTAAGAATCTTCACATCCAAAACTTCAAGTTACTTATTTGCTATAATAATCTTAAGACAGCAGCATACAGCAACAAATACAATTACCTACCCCAAATTTAACTCCAAGACAATAAAGCAGTACAAGTTAAAATATGCATATTACTTCATGTAAAACCCTAAATGAAAAAGAAAAAGAAAATACAGAACCAAGATGGCAGCTATCCTCATGAATTTTATGGAAACACCTGAGGCTCTATTGAAATGGTCTGATGTCGTAACTGGTATAGGCAAGGTATTATTGTTCCATTGTATAATTGAAGCATTAAAACAAGATTGCACATGCACAGTACATCCTTATCGTTCTGTTGTATAATTGAAGCATTAAAACAAGAATCCACCCACATGCACGTGCATCCTTGTACACGGATAGAAGCATATTAGGCAGCCAAACCTCTAATTTCATATCAAAGTCGAACGAGTTTCCTCTAGTGCTAGAAGCCTGTGTTGCAGTGGTACCACCGGCTGGGATTTTGCTTGAGGAGTGGGCCCCCTATTGAAACAGGCATGCAGCTGTGCGTTCCATGGATGGTACCATGGAACGCACTAGATGAGACCCTCTCATGAAAGTCACTCATTTGCAAAGCATACCACATAAATTGAAATATTACAAAAGGTAATCCCAATAAACTTTGTAAAAGTGCTACAATACCTCTTTTTCTTTTCTTTTTCCATTTTATTTTTTATTTTTATGGTGTCCCAGGACCATTAAGGATTCCGAAATCTCACTCTCTGTCAGCCTCTTTCTTTTACTCTCTCTCTCTCTCTCCATAACTTTCTTAACCTCAGGGTTAGGTTAGATGCTGGCTGTTACAGACACAGCTACAATTTTAGTTGTGCAGATCAGACATGGCCTAGAATGGAACCAACTTCTTTACATCCCCTTACATTTATCGCATTATTCAACTTTGTATGTTCAACATACGATGTTCGACTTGTTAAACTTAATTGTCATATTATTATAGAAATTAACCCACCATTGTCTGTACAGAAAAACAAGACATTAACAGAGCATCAAAAAGAGAAGATGTCAAAGTGGATATGATGCAAGAAAAAACAAGTAGTACAAATCAAATAATACACATTGTGGTTTCCTACAAATATTTGAACTTAAAGTTGCTCCCAAAGTCAGCTCCACACAGAAGTTCTTCATGAGTGAAGCAAAGAAACCCCACAACCTTACCTACTTTAAAAAGAGAAGCATGGCGTAATGGACGAAAAAATACAATTCAAGTTCACAAGGTAACAAAAGCTATAATCACTGTGGAACTCAGAATCGGTCAACCCACATACTCAGGAGTTAATAAGAGAAAGAAGCATATAAGTATATGATCAGAATCTATATAATGTTATGCTGTGAGAAAGAAGCACGTATACGTCTGTTTGATAGTATTTATGACATAAAGTCCATAATGTTAATTTGAGCTTTTCTGATTTGTTCTGCTATTATCCACATATATGATCTGGTCTTGCCAAGCAATTACTCAATTTGTTTACTCACATCAAACATCATCTATCAAACCAAAATAACACTAATGATTTCAATGAATATTCTAAGACATAAAATAGTATGTGACCCAAGCATTTCCACATAGAGATTGAGAGCAAGGAATGGTGGAATTAACCTCAATGAAGGAAATGTGCAATTGGAATTCAGTTTGATGCTTCAACATTTCAATCTTGCTGAATAACGCATTCATAACTTGAGGAATCAGTCCTGACTGGCAACCATCTTTGAAGCCAGTTCCCATGGTATATGTTTTCCCTGAACCCGTCTGCAACACATTGAAATGTCAAGAACCACAAAATACTCAGTGATGAAACTAAATAAGTCGATTTTATTTCCACTGATCTGTTCTGAAGGGAAAGTTATAAAGCTTCACCTGACCATAAGCAAGAACAGTTGCATTATATCCTTGGAACAATCCATCAACAAGTGGAGCAACACATTCTTCAAACATAGCTGATGATGGAGACCCACTACTTCCATAGACATGATCAAAAGTAAATGAATGTGTGCCTATTTGTACCTATATCACCATCACAAAAAACACAAAATCTTCAGCAAATGAAGTATAAACTTGATCCATAAAGAAGCATGTAATGAAGTGCACGGGCAGCAGGAAAAATGTAAAATCAAACTAAAGAAGAAAATAATCTTTCAGCAATCAACAAATCTACAAAGATACTGATGTTCCTTTACAGGAAATAATGGTGGATGTTATGGGTAGTAGTATGATTCGTATTTTCCTTTCAGGTCAAGAACAATGATCCTTTCCAGGGCAAAATCTTCTGTTAAAGCAAACATACTTTTCAAATTTGATTCTCACAACTATTTTGTTATTTATCTTCTTTTCACAAACACAATCCAGATCCCTTTTGGAGTTCATGTTATCCTCTTTGAGACCTGTATATAGACAAATCAATATTTCCCACAAGTGCTTGCACCCACTCTTGTTGCACATGACCAAAAAACCATCTCATTATTTTATGCAAGCAATCATTTGCATTTTAACACCATTAACTATAATTGAAATTTTTGCTATATAATTCTCATGTTGATAGTCGAAGACTCAATCTAATTCACGTGCAACACTTTTAAGATTTCCATTGTTCTTTCCCTTAATAACATAGCATAAATTGGCATGCATTGTATGTTATGCATTCCATTATTCCACAACAAAAATTTCTAAGCAGCAAATATAACTTTTCCTCCGTGTAAGTTCCCTAAATTATGCATTCAAGCATATTGACAAGATATATCAATTTATTCTGTCAAGTAAATCCTCACTTTAATTCTTTTCAATCTCCATCGAGACCATGAATCCGAAATTTCAGATATATCTTATCAGAAATGTTTATATGTATCAAAGTTTGAAATGCACCCTAATTTATAACTTGAATGAAAATTGTTAAAATGTGAGGAAAAGACAAAAAGGAGGTGCTACGCAAGGACAAGAAGATAATGAAGGAAACAAAGTGGTCTCAGGGATACAAAACAGAAATATGAAGATTAGCAACTCTTGATAGGAAACTACAAGTTTGGCACATGCTTATAATCTAGTGGATTTTAATCGTGAAACAGCTAAAGATATAATGATTCTTCATCCCAGATAATTCAAAAAAAATGCAAAACCCATCCCTATTCATGACAGCTAACATACTGATATTCCAAGATTAGCGGAAAAATTCAAAGCCAGACATTTCAACAGAAGAACTGAAAATACAAAGACAATGAATGCAAAAAAAGTCATGAGACTTCTTATAAAGAACCAGGAGGCATGTATTTTTGAATCTGAAATATTTGGAGCAAAACTATACAAAAAAGCCATACTATGAAAATGAAAATGAGAATAAATGGAAACACCGTACGCGGTGAATTAACAAAAATATGCAACCTAAAAACTACGCCAAATCCGGACAAATTTGTTGATGACAAAGCCACTAACGGTGACTTATTTTTATCTCTATAACAAGACGAGGAAAATCTGGCAAGATCAGGAAATGATCCAATTGATGTCCAGAAATCAGATCTCGAGAGCATCGCTGTTCCTAGGTCCCCGAGTCAAACTGTCAGTTCTTTCTGAGGAGAATCGAAAACCTCTGAAATTATAAAAGCATCGCAAGATCTAGATCTCCGAGCTGTTACAATCTAAAGCTCTGTAAGAGAACAAACAGAGCACTAACTATCAATTTTAAAGTACTCAATTAATCTGCAGGTATTCGCATTCTCTTTTCCCCAACGATTGCAACCGACAGGGGCAAACGTGAGTACCTGAGGCTTTCCAGGGACGACGGTGACACAATCCTTGCATCCTTGAAGGCGTTCATCGCCAATGAGCGGACGGATATGAACGGCAACCTTGACGCAGCAATCCTCGGCAGCTTCCATAGGTGTCGCAGAGGGAAATAGCGAAAATGGAAGACCAGTAGTCCTAGAAAATCGCTCTCATTGTCTGAGAATTTAGGAAGTATAGAAGATGAAAGTGATCTAGCAACCGAAGGGTGAGAAGGGAGAGTATTTAGACAATGTGCGTGCGTATGTAAGAGAGAAAGAGAGAGAGTGAGAGTAGTTGGGAGATAGCAGCGGGAATTGGAACTAAAGAGTGAGGGCACCAGCAGGAAGTAACTGCAGGGACAACAACAACCACTGTGATGATTTGCCTTGGTCTGCACTACACACCTAGTCCAGACCCGGTTGGAGAGATGGTGGTGGTGATGGTGAAACTTTAGTGACACTCTTTCCCAACTGCCCTTTCCTCTCCTTGGCTCTCACAAAAGGTGACTAGGTTTTGCCTATTTTACTGTTTTACATCTCCAGCTGAGCTGTTGGTCTCGCAGGTCGTGTTAATTAATAATCAAAGCTAGGTATATGTGGCCGAAAGTCATTAAACCGTTTCTTTACCATTTGTCACCGGAACACAAGGAAGGATGGATAATAGCCAGTTAGCCACCACGTGGTGTGGAATCTTAATATACGGTATCGGTCTGTGTAGTACAGCTTCTATTACGAGTATTATGGTCGGTAATCGGGGTCGTTGGGGCCGTAACTTCGACCACTTTCTTTCTTTAATTGGAGCGAGCCCAGAAATGGGAGATGGAGAGAAGAGGGCCGCGCCCAGCATCTTGGACAGCGACTGAAAGGAGAGATGGTGTAACTAAAGCTGAAACCCACACATGGCCAAAACAACAAGCAGTTGGTGGGCCCTTCCTCACATGCTCGTGCTTTTAGCCTGTTACCGGGTGAACCCCACGCTGTCACGGTCAGCAACTAAACTGGCTGTTGGAATTTCTTTTATGCCTTTCTTTTCCTTCATTGTTTTTGTCCCCATAATAATAAGAAAATTCAAATATAATGCGAACGTCTCGAATCATCTTTTTGTTTTTATTTGTTTTCTTCGTTCCCATTTTTCTTCGTTCCCATTTTTCTTCGTTACCGTTATGACTTGCACGGTCCGTGACTGGACGCCCTAAGCAAATGCCCCACCCATTAATACGTGATCAGGCCATTTATTTGATCATGGCCATCCTCTAATGTGGGCCATATCTGAAATCATATTAAAATCCCAGTTCATCTGGTAACGAAAACAGCAAGAAACTTGAACAGCAGAAAGTTATCAATTGCATTCCAATTGTTAAGCGATTTGACACCATCAGGGAGAGATGAAACATATTATATGATTAGTTAATGTGCCCCACATGCTGTTAGACTTGGATACCGAAGCTTCAATGTGATACCTGGTTAGAATGCAAGCTAAGCAAAAGACCTCTTTTGTTTTGGTTTCTGATGATGTACCGTTCATCCTTTTGAATGAAAATGCCTCGGCATATTTCCTACCCAAAAAAAAAAAAAAAGAGCAAAAGACCTCCGATCCGCCTAGCGAACTTCTCTAGCTTCTTTGCCCCTTTCTCCTTGAACAAGAAGATAGAAAAAGGCAGAGAAAATACAATGATCCTGACACCCAGTTTTCATTTTCCATACCTAACTCTCTCTATTCCTTGAATTTTCCCCATTCCAACCGTTAGTTTCAAGTGCAAACCAAGTAACTACAAGGCCCACATAATGATCTCGAATTAGTTACTTCTTTACTTTGTATTGGTACACACCAATTCGATCTTACCAACCTCCCCAAATGGCCTACTCTCACAAAATTAAACATGGATATTAATCTTTGCCTTGACTTGTGCGAGTCTACCACCCCTCCCACACCAAACTGATTTTATGATCTTGTACCTGAATGTGTTCACAGCTAAGACATATCGGTATGTGTCTGTCGACGGAAATGTGATCGAAAACAAGGTTATTTTGGTTATTGAATACTTAATTTGGATTTGGACATGTCGTCGTATGGTCTTCCCATCCGAGACATTAATTAAGCACAATTGTTCAGGGTAGTTTAGCACATGTTTATAACTAAATATTTATTGTAAGAAGAAAGCATTCGGATTTGATTGATTACCACAATAACAGCCTTATCATAAACCACAAGGACAAGCCACATGTTGATGAAGATGAGATGCAATATTTCAGCTAGAACTTGAAAACTTTTTCTTTTAAGTTTCAACCACTTTCTCTTATTCTCAGCCTCTTTTCCTCATGCTTTTCTTCCCATGTGGACCTTTCCTCACATGCTCCACCCCGCCTCCTTTTCCATTCCATTTTATTGCAGTCCATCTTTTCAGAGAGGCCCATGTTTTGGTTGCTCTCGTCCCACAAGTTCCTTCCTAACTTTTATTTATTAGTTTTGTTAATTACCATGGAAGTTAACTCAAAAACTCTTTATGATCCAATAGAGAGGAAGTGCGGCTTTAATTACATTAATCACTCCACTTACTTTAGTTCACTAACACGGCATGTGTTCCGAGAACAGATAATGATTTCATATGGTCCTCTCTCAATGAACAGCAATCCAGTTGCATCTCTTTACTTTTTTTTATCTTCCATCATATCTTGTCTTGGGTCAAATGCCTTCTCTCCCTTCTTTCTGCGATCTAGCTTGAAAGTAATCAACACACAAACATGTGCGCACAAGCACCTGCTGCCATGCGCATTTTCGTGTACTTGATACGAGTACTCCCCGAGGGGGCCCGTTCATTAATCGTACGTTTTGTCTTTGTTTTGATAGTGTACTGATTCGTATAAAATCTAGACCACATATGATACACAACGAGAATTTGGGATTGTTTAGTGGTTTTCAGGTTTTGTTTCCAAAATATCGTTTCTTGTTGTCCAAACAACAATATTATTCTGAGCTAATTAGGACCCCACCATTGTTATGTTGGTTGGGAAGGTGATCAACAGAAGAGCATGGTCTCTCAGCAGCTCCTTTACACATAGGATTTTCTTTATTTGGCTCCAGATCTCTAAGACCTTTCCCATCAGATAAACAACATATGATCACTGGTTATCATTACACATTGAAGAGCTTTGTTTATTGATTGCGACGGATCTTCGGCCGATTAAGCCCTTTACTGGACTTGGTTACTGTTAAAACCGACATTCTAATGAGTGGGACTCGGAAGCTGCAATGAATCTATCAAAGAACCGATTTGGACATTAATGATGGGATAACTATCAGCATAGCATGAATTTTCCTTTTTTTTCTTTGGTAGAAAGTGATTAAAACCTATTGAGTTTTAGCCTGTTTCCATTCTCTTGGTTTTTGCAGATCCAAAAAAATTCCTCCCTTAGCACATCTGCAAAGAAAGGGGGAAGGTTCACTCAGGGGCGGCTCAAAGGGCCGGGTAGGCCACTAAGGCCACCGCCTAAGGCCCCCCAACCATGAAAGCCCCCACCTACACCCTATACTAGGACAAAAAAAAAATTTTTTGTGAACCTCACCCCTTATTAAGGCTACCGTCTAAGGAGTAAACGCCCCCAATTTTTAAATGTTTTTTAACGTTTTTTCTTTATTAATGTTATTATTTACATCATTTTGTTTGGTTTTTCCTTTTTTTTATTACCATTATTACTAAAGTATGCAACAAAGTCAATTACTTTCTCAAATAGATTACTTTCTCTCTCTCGTTTTTTAGAGAAACCAATTTACTTTCTCTCTCTCGCTTTTTAAAAATTGAAAAGGAGCTCAGGGTTTCTATCTTTTGAAAAAAATGAAACACCCATCTTCTCTTCTTATTTACTTTTGAAATCAAAGAGTGGCATTGCTGATCTTCTCTTCTTAGTAAATCATACAATATCTTCAATGTAGGATAGATTTGAATTATTTTCAAAGTATGATGATATATTTGGTTTTTTATTTGGTCTTCACAGATTAAGTTTTTTTGTTGATTGTGATTTAAAAAAAAAAGTCTTGATCTTGAAAATTTTCTAAAGCATGACATGCATTCTAATATTGATGGTTTGGATTTGTTTTTAGAATCAAAGGTTTTAAAAGAAGTTGCAAAAATTGAAATTAATACTCCAATTGAAACACTTAATCTAATAAAAGAATTCGATTGTTTTCCGAATTGTTTTATTGCATATAGAATATTACTTACCATACCTATTACAGTTGTATCTACAGAAAGAAGTTTTTCAAAACTAAAGATTATAAAAAATGATTTACGAACAACTATTTTTCAAGATAGATTAAACAGTTTAACAATTTTATCTATAAAAAAAATGATTTATTAGCTAAACTTGAATACAAAAGTTTAATTAATATATAATTTTGCATCTAAAATTGGCAAGAAATAAATTTCTGGTTTAATATTAATTTTTTTTAATTAAAAGGCTTCATTTTTTTGACCTTGCCTAAAGCCCCCAAAAAGTTTGAGCCGCCCCTGGGTTCACTTTTGAAAAACATGAATATTTATCTGTTGCAAAGTTTGATAATGCATCTGTTGTCTTGTTTGCTTCCTGTATACATGGCACATGATAATTTGTTGGAACGGTTGCATTAACACAAATATCTCCGCTATAAAAGTCTCCTCCGCACATATCGGGCCCTAGGTTGGAGATGCGACAACCTATTTCTGACTGATGGCGCTGAGACTTGTTGAAACTTAAGTTCTAATACCAATGTTGGGTGGTCTTGATCCTCTCTCTCCGTCCCAAAAGATATCTCATGAGATGAGACTTTCCTTTACACCTATAAAGTGACTACGAGCCCCTTCTGCAACCTATGTAGGATAACCCAACATCTTAGTCCCTCTAAAAACTACACAAGCTTCTGCTACTAAAGAGTAAAGTAAGCTTCTGCATCAATTCAGACATTACAATACATATCTCTCACAGAAGTATGCATCTCTGTTTAAGGTCAACTTCCTAGACGAATCTTTAGTACAGAATGGGTCTTTTAATCAATTCTATCTCCATTTTAACCCACTTCCAAGAATTTCATTTGTGGTGTTGTGTTGCCATTTCACGGACACATCGTTCTGGCATTCTCTCAATTGAACTTGAGATACATAAATGAAAATTTTCTACGGTAATTCTTTCAAGGTCCAAGAGTTCTTCAAAATGCTTCAACAAGCATTGAAGTGGCTGTGCAACCTGACGTGTAAATGATCCATGTCCATCCCCTTCCAGAACGGATATCTAAGCTCAAATGGGTGTAAATGCAAAAATATAAGGAATAACTTACCGTGTAGCCAATTTATGTTGGGGGATTATCTTATAATTATTCAAAGTTGAGTTCAGAAACATGTAGAACTTGTGGGATCCACGCTGAATTGCTATCAAGCCTTATGATACTTAAAGCAATACCTTATGCGTCAAGAAAATGCAAACATGTACGAAGGCATGGAATCTTAGCCGTGGTCTAAAATGGGCACTATGAATTTCATGCTCATGAAAATTTTAAAGTTGCTGGAAGAGAGCATCTCAGAATCTGTTAAGTGAGAATCCGAAATAAGAGCACTGGCGCATTGCAATTTGATCCATAATTAATTAATAGAAACTTTAGAACTGATCAATTAATGCGCCTCGTTTACTAGAATGTCATGTAAAAGAATTAAATGGTAACTGGACAACTGTAATCAATTTGATTTGCATATTCAATTTTCAACACTAAAATAAAAGCATTTGCAATTTATTTCTCAAGCAGATTTAATAAAATAACAATTTATTTAATAAAAACTTAGAAATTAGATAATCAAAATTATTTGATGTTGTCATGTGTTGGGTTGTATAGTCTATTGCATCCTGCAGCAAGTTTGTTATTAGCTCATAAAAATTAAAAAAATTCAAACAAAAAAGAAAAAAAAAACCATATTAAACCCACTAGTTAAATTGAGTCAATCACAAGCCTTGCTTAGCCCTTTTTTTTTTCTCTTTTTTGAAGACCATGTAGGCCTATAATGTGCAAGACCCTGACATGCTTTTAAGACATCAGGGCTTCATTAATTTTGGATTAGGAACCCAATGGAAGAATGAGTTGGAAGAGTATGGGTTGGACGTTTGGTTTAGGCCTTTTTACTTGTTGAATAGAGCTAAATATTACAAATTTGCCACTTATTTTGGATTTTAGTATATTTTCCAAAAACCAGTCTTTACCTCATTTTGGATTTTAGTGTATTTCCAAAACCTATTTCACTAAGACCTATTCTCAATGTGCTAACCAAACCATTGTTTTCCCACTGAATTCATTAGAATCTTCGGGATACATTATTAAAATAAATGCCAAACGGGGCCTAAATTTGTCCTTCGTGAAATTTGGAGTACATCTAACTCCAATAGCGCGGGAATTTGTGGGCTGGATCTTTCTTACAAAGAATTGGTCCACGGACTAGAAAAGGGTAAAGGATCGCTAACGTAAAAGGACACAGGATTCGAACGAATCCATAAAATGGGTGTCGGTTACGGCTTCTTGCGGGGAAAACCAACCGTCGGTCACGTGGGTGGGCAAGTAGTAGCGTGATTCTCACGCGCAACATGCCATCATTGACTTTTTTCTCCTAGACAAGATTTATTAAATATTGAAATTAAATGTCGATAAAAATAAAATAAATAAGGTTGGAAGGGAAGCGTCGAAGCGAATCGGCGGTAGAAGGCGAGCGAAGAAAGAGCGAGAGTGCAGAAAAGAGGGGCAAAATGTCTGGAGGCATAGCGCGTGGTCGTCTTGCCGAGGAGCGGAAGGCGTGGCGTAAAAATCATCCTCATGTCCGTCGCTGTTAACTTTTCTGTGTTTTCTTTTGGTTTTATTTGTCACTGTGTTCAATTTATTGAAAGAGTTTATCGGTTTTGATTGTTTTGCCTTATTAGGGTTTCGTTGCTAAGCCAGAGACCGGTCCGGATGGCTCTGTTAATTTGATGGTGTGGCATTGCACAATCCCTGGTAAGCCCGGGGTAAGTCGTTTCCTGCCTTTCTTCTTAGTCCTGAAGAAAAAGGAAAAAACAAGAATTTCTCCTGTCTGGTTTTGATTTTATGCGGAGCGCTATAATTTTCTTTGTTTTGGCTCGTTTAGAACTTTTCTAGGTTTTGTAACTCTTTTTGCCCGGAAAATATTATATATATTCGTCGTGCAATGGTTTGAAGCCTTTTTTTTCTGTAGAATTTGTGGCGATCTACCATTCGAGGCAGCCAAGTGTGTGTCTCTGGTGATTTATTTGGCTTTGTTTCTTTAGTTAGGGTTCTTCCAATATGTACAAGTTTTTCACTATTTATTTTTCTATTCTTGGGGATTGCACGGAAAGGGATTAGTACGACTTCTTGCCCTTTTCCTCAAAGCTGAAAATTTCCATTGGTCTAATAGGAGTTAGATAATATGAGCCATTATTCATTCAAAATCACTAATTTACATAAAATACATCCAAACAACTCCGGGCAAGTCACAATGTTGGAATAGATGGTTTATTGAAAAACCACTATTTTGTACACATGTCGTAGTCCTATGTGGGGAAAGAAAATAACCAGCGTTTGCTCTTGCTTTGAAATTGCCATAGGTGTTTGATTCTACAACATGTTAATTCCCACACAAACAACTTCACTTTAGGGGAGGTGCATTTGGTTTTGAAATAAGTTTGTTTGAAAAGAAATGGAACAAAGTGATGAATTCAAAATTAAAAAAGAAGAAGAAAGGTTCTTGTAGAGAAGGCATAAGAGAAGAGTTTAGATTCTAATTTGAGACCTCAGTGTGCTATAATCAATATAAACATCTTTGAGTGGGGTCAAAAGGACTAGGTAGCATTATCGTGCTGTAATTTTCTGTTCCATCCTGACTCTATGTTCCTTAACAGAATCAGAAAGACTTTTGCAATTTTTGGGGTAAGATTGAAAAGGTGAGGAAGGGGAAGTAAGACAAACGAGTAACTGATGCAGGAGATTTTAGAAGCTATCAAATAAAGTTACAAGCTGTCTTGACAAATGTAACTTTTTTTTTTGGGTTCAATACTCATGTTACCATTATTTGTTTGCATACAGCAGAAAAACACCAGTGAAGACTAAACCCTTGGGTTTTGACTTCTTTTGTTAACCAAAATCTTGTTTCAAAAACAATTTCAACCAATTGAAATTCAACTTAAAGTGTTGTGCAATCTTCATTTTTAGATTGAAAGCATATACCATTTGAAGATTAAAGCGGGTTTTCCTGATTGTTTTTCAATAAATTTGATGGTATGCGTTGGAGTTATCTTTTTATTAACTCTAAATTTATGGTAAAGAGTTTTATTACATGGTTATATGGATTCCAACTAAAATTCAGAGATGTAAATGATTATTTTTAGAAAATTTGGAAATACTTTAGAGATTATTTGGAAAGAAGACAAGAAATTATTATTTTTATTCCTTGCAAAAACGCACCTTTAAGCATATTGTTCTGGCAATATTTTTGTTGTGATGAATCAAACTCTGATATGTTAGCTACATAGATTCATCTTAATTTTTAGGGAGAATATTTTTTTGAATATTTATCATTGTTATAAATTATCAAGAAAAAATAAAATTTTTTATGTTTAATTACTATATGTGTTGTATCATAGTTTTTTCTCTCTCAAGTGTAGTTTGCCGAAACCACATCATTTGCAAATAACATTCACAATGACATCTATTTTTATTGCAACAATAAGAATTTAATTAAGATATTCCTAAAAGCAATTAATTTAATTATCTTGTATGAACTACCAATAATGAGGGGATATTGATGATGATGTTGTATAGAATTATAGCTGAATTGCTTAAGTAGAGAGATGCTTCTTGAGTGTTATGTGATCAAGTGTTTTATGCAAACTAAATGAAAATTTTACAGGACGGCAATGAGACTTGTTATGATGTTTGGATTATAATTTTTGAGTAGTAAAGGGGCCCAATTTGTATTATATGGGAGTTTGCTAGGGTAAGGATGTTGAGATTGATGTAGGGAAAGTGTAAGACAATAAAGTAAGAAATGAACATATCAAAAGTGTCTAGGTGTTACTTAATCAAGAGATTAAGTAAATGACAGTAGATTAAGATGATTTTGCATGCACATCTAAGATTTGTGTAGATAGCTATGAGAAGATTTATTTAGGATACTCATTGAAGGATCTAAGAATGTAATAAAGACCATAAAGAACCAAAAGGAATCATAAAAGATTTGGATACTTGTAATCTGTCTGAAGTTATGGTTTTTGACAGATTTGGAGTGGGGAAAATGATTCATGTTGCCAATCCCAACTGATTGCGATAAGGAATTTTGTTGTTTCTGCTGCTGTTGTATTTGTTTTATTTTAGCTTTTCCTTATATTTAATCAAGTTTTTTTTCTTTTTAAAGTTTTAATATGTTTACCTGGGTACCAGTTCATTTCCATTGCATAATATATGAATGGTTGTATGTTATGAAACATATGCCAATTCTATATGTGTTGAGCGTATGAAGTATATTTCTAGTATCTAATTTTTAGCTTGTCCTTGCATGCATCTAAAGAGTCTTGTTTTAATTTCCTAAAATTTTCTACATTTTCATAAACTTTTACGAGTTATTTCCAAGTTTTTTGGTATGTATCTCATTATGTTTCTGTTGTTTGAAGGACAAATATGATATTTTGAGCCAGAGTCTTGGGATGCTAATCTCCTAAAGTTCAAAGGCTAATGGTGGAAAATTTTTTCCAAATGAGAATTTTTTTTATTGAATTATGAAGTTTTTGAACTCAAATGAGATTAGCATGGAAATGAGATTAGTTATGAATTTTTGAACTCAAAAATTCTCATTTGGAAAATTGTTTCCAAATGAGAATTTATTTATTGTGTTAACATTCCTTTGTATTTTTGCAGCTGTCTAATCTTTGATGTTGAAAACCTGATTCTACTTTATAAGCTTCATGGAGATGAGAATGTTGTAGTGGAAGAATTCATATATCCTGAAATATGTGAATGATGCTATTTAAATACTAAAAGGATAGATCTCTATAAACAATGGAGCATTCACATTTTTTCCCAGGTTGAAAGTCACCTTCTAATTAATAGTGTATATTGACTCTCAGTGGATTATCATGGGCCTGTGCAAATATTTGGATTCCTATATATCTTGTCGTGTGGTTAACATATAAGATCCATCAATCTAGATATCATCATATACATCTAGAAAGCCATATGCTTTGGAAGAAACTTTGCAGTTTGGAAAAATGGTCTTACTTGATAAAAAATAAGAGTCTATTTTAACTTATATGCCCTTAGGTACAGCCACGCATAATCGATTGGTCCAGCATGGATTGAAATAGGAGCCGGATCGACAGGAAGCTTTTGAAAATGCAGTGCATCCAGGTAAACAAGGAACGAGATAGAAATCACACTTGGAAAGTGTTGATAATTGGCTAGGGCAGCTTGAGTTGTAGGGAAACTGATCTCGAAAGTGGGTAATCAGCCACATTAGAATTACCTTCTAGGAGGTCCGTTTGTTATAGAAGTAACTGTTCGGCAATAGTTGGACAAGTGGGTAATGTTAGGGTGAACCAGAAAAGTTTGCTGGATCTAAGTGTTTGCTAGGTAAGCGTCTTGTAGTAAGAGAAGTGATTAGGAACCTTGTAGAACTATCCCTGTTGTGGATGGTAAATGGAGGGCCCAGTTCGTAGTAAAAAAACCCACAAATCTTGGGATTATCTTGCCCTTGAAAGAAGAAATAGAAAAAGGAATTAATATAGTAAAATTGTTATTTCAGTGTTTTTTTTTGGGTACACTACATGTATCTTCTTTTCATTGTGTATGTATTTATTTTTACATATTTTACCTTTAGTATTTTCGTAAAAAGGCAAACTTCAAGGCATGTTTAGGTGACTATATGTGGTGTTTATTGTCATTACTTCCTGTTAAATCCCGTTCTGCTATTTGCTTTACAAATTTTTATTATGCATCTTAAATATGATGTGTCATGAGGTAACTGTGTCTTTTTGGCAAAAGTTACTGTACTTTTTCATGTATTTTGAGTTGCTGGACATCACTGTCTTGTGTAATGTTGCAGACTGACTGGGAGGGTGGCTACTTCCCACTTACTCTTCACTTCAGTGAAGATTACCCTAGTAAACCCCCAAAATGCAAGTTTCCTCAAGGTTTCTTCCATCCTAATGTATACCCATCTGGAACTGTATGCCTATCCATCCTCAATGAGGACAGTGTAAGTTTTCATGCTTTCTGTGATTCTTTCCGGTTCCCCTGATTAGTGTATACTACGGGATAAAGTAACCATTGGTGTTACTTGTTTTCTGCAATATATAGGGTTGGAGACCAGCCATTACAGTAAAGCAAATTCTTGTAGGCATACAAGATTTGCTGGACCAGCCGAATCCAGCTGATCCTGCACAGACAGACGGATATCACCTATTCATACAGGTATTCTGGGACGTCAATTCAATGTTATGTTTCTTTTTTCAAATATTTTTTGTAATGTAACTAATGTTGCACGCTTCTGAGTTCTACGGCTTCTGATTTTAATCAATGCATTATATTACTGACGCAGGAACCTGCGGAATACAAGAGAAGGGTCCGTCAGCAGGCAAAGCAATACCCACCTCTTGTTTGATTCTATTACATGCCTAGGTACATCACCTTGGTTACTCTTGTATTTGTACACGTCATATTTGACCTTTTTAACAACTCGAGACAAACTTAAATTCCTAGTGAAAACTCTGAAGGCACCATTTCAAGTACATGCAGTGCTTTATTCCTGTTAGAGGGAAAATAGAGTATATTCACCCGTTTGCCTTAAAAATAATTGTGTGATGTTATAGCTGTTTTCGACTGAATAATAGGAAATATGTTGGGTAAGCAAGATAATATTAAAGCAAAATTTTTGTTTGTTACTCGGCTTTTGTAATATATGATATGCTTCCTCTTGCAGTGGATGCAGTGTGGGTGAGATTCTGCCTTTCATGTTGAAAAACGTAAAAAGATTTTTCTTATTGAACATAATCGTGTGCGGCACTTCTATTACAGTGGTTGATTAAGCACCAACCACTCCTGCAAGATTTATGGTTTTGGCCTTATTATTTTTTTAATCTTTTTTTTTTAATTTGTAGGGCCAACAAATTATAAAACTTAATGCCTTTGATTGTTGGTTTGTGTCTTTGTGTGCCTCTTTATTTTTTAATTTATATGGCCTACAAACCATGAATGTTATTGTAGGGTGCTGTAAGATTTTTCTGGTATAGATGATTTTTTTTTTTTTTTTTTGGTAATCTTTCTGGTATAGATGATACAGCTGCAAAAATTGTTATCCATGTATCATTACTCGATCCATACTCCATAGTGCCCCCTTACTGTTATTCAGTCCCATACCGTTCCACCCATCCATTCCCCCCTCTCCCTCCATCTCTCAATGGCTAGACCTATGCAATTTCATGAAGATAGAACTGAATTACGACATTTGTACCAAATGAACAAAAAATTACAGAAGTGATGCTAAGAAATTGAGACTCATAATCCTTATCAACACAGTTGCTCTTGCAAATATGAAGAAATTCAGGTCAAGGATCAGAGCCAGTCATTGATGATAAACCATTAGGAATGCCTAATAAAGGGTCCACTTGAAAGTGGATTGGAAATCCTATTGAAGGGAAAGCCGTTTTCCATGCCGGATAAGCAACGAAGAGAAGGGTAGTAAACGGCAAACTGCCAAGAACCCAAACAAAGCTGAACTTGGCAAGCCATTGCCTGCTAGTTGCTAGAGTCCATACAAGGACTTATTCAATTTATAGACTTCATAATCCTTCTACCCTTAAAAAGCCTATAGACTTCATAATCCTTCTCCCCCTAAAAAGCCGGGAGGGATATCCGTATCCGTGTAAATGTCTTCCTCTAAATCACCATAGAAGAAAGCATTGTTGACGTCTAATTGTTTTAAGTGTCATCCTTTGATGGCTACCACAAGAAGGAAGGTACGAACAGAGGTGATCTTAGACATTGGACTATAAGAATAAAAATATTCAAATCCTTCTCGTCGAGTATACCCCTTTGCAACTAATCAAAGAAAGAATAGGAGGTAATTTTATGGTAGCATTTAAGTAGAAACATAAAGAAATTTCAATTGTAATCGTTCGAGAGAGAGAATGTTATTGAGGGAGAAAATGTTATTTTAGAAACGTATAGGAGGATATGTGTGAATATTGCATACCTTAGGGGAGACACGAAAAAGAAATTTTTGATGAAATTGTGAAAAAAAAAAATGTAAAATCCTAAAATTAAAAACTTAAAATAAAATGAAAGACTTTTTGTTCCCGCGCGTCAAACAACTGCAGTTGCTTTTAGATGTTCAGACCTTCCCTTGTATCAGTCTCATTGCCCTCCCTCCTGAATTGCTAAGCTTTCCTACGTACATGTATCAATCTCTGAAACTGAGAAGAATCCTTCTTTACTTGCGACGCCCTGAAGAACGGAACAAAAGACAGTTACTGTTCAGAGAAGCTTAGTTTGGTCGTTTGGGTACATTTTAATGTCGTCAAGCAAGTTGGCTAAGTCAACGTAAGAGGATCCACCCTCCTCGACGGCTCTCTTGGCCCGTTCTCCGAGATTCTTGGCCCGTTTTCTCATCTCCTCGGCTTCATCTCCTCTGCCGATCACCTCACTCACAGCCCTCTCGATGTCTTCTCTTTTCACCAACGTCCCCGTATCTTCTATTGCCAAGGCCCTCCAAACCTCATTGCCCATACCCACTCCGATCTTAAGTACCTGAGTCACCAGCTTCTCGTTATAGAATTGCTCCGCAAATATAGGCCAAGTGATCATGGGGACACCCGCGCTCACGCCTTCCAGAATAGAATTCCATCCGCAGTGTGTCAAGAAACCTCCAACGGCCTGATGGTGAAGGATCCTGATCTGAGGAGCCCATCCTCTTATTACCAAACCATTCTTTATCTCCTTCGTCCCCTCTTCAAAACCTTCTGCTTCTGGCAACCACCATTCGTCTTCCTCATCCTTTCCCTTGGTCACAATGTCAACTTTCCCTAAAACCCAGATGAACGGATGACCTGAAGCTTCGAGGGCACTCGCGATCTCCTGCAACTGGGCACTACTGAATCGGGTGAGGCTTCCGAAACAAGCATAGAGAACCGTGTTGGGTTGCTTGGTATCAAGCCAGCTCATGCAGGTGTTCTGAATAACCGAATGTTTGTTCCCTCCTCCAGCTCTGCCTTTGGTGTCTCCGAGGTGGAGGGAAACCGGACCTACGTGCCATGACTTTGTTCCCATATCTTTCGTGAAATGATCCACATAAGCAGGCTCCAATTCGTAGAAGCTGTTCATCAAAGCACCATAGCTCTTCCGCTCCGACTCCTTGATCCTCTCGAATACGTTGGAAAATTCATTTCGGGATTTGACAATGTCGGGAAGCTGGGACCTGCTGAACTCTATCTGGTGTGGGAGGCCCGGCACCAAGAATCTTTCCGACTCGGACGATACTTTCTCATGAGGCGCGTATCGTTGAATTGAGTCGTAGACGCAGGGATGGAAGTAGCCGCTGCCATTGAAGAACAACCTGGGTATGCCGAGCTGGATTGCCACATCGGCCGTATAAGGGAAGAAAATGTCGGAAACGATGCAATCAGGACGACGTTGGTAAAGCAATTGCTCGATGGGGTGTTGGAGCATTTCGATGGCATGGAAGAGTTTCATGGTCATTTCTCGGCTGGTAGCGCAGCTCAGATTTTCGCACCCTTGAGGTAGGCCGGCTTGGACCGAAGGGAATGGAAGTATTTCAAGAGAAATAATCCGGCGACCAGAGTTGATGTCTCGTTCCACGGCGCTTTGGATGAGAGGAGCGTTCATGGTGGTCGTGATAATGGAAACCTTCACTCCACGAGCAGCGAAGAGTCTGGCCATGTCCACCATGGGTATCATGTGGCCTGGAGCCATGTAGGGAAGGAAAAACACGTGGAGATGCCGCTCGTCGTTGGAGTTCATGGCGCCCTTCCCTAATTCCAGTCCCAGCGAAGAAGAGCGCTGTTACTTGTTTAACGGAGGCGAGCGATTTTTTGATTCGGTCACTTGAGAAAGAAGTGAGGAAAACAACTCAACGACTACATTTCGACGGTCACCCTGTTTATAGAGGATGCTGATGATGGGCGTTGGTGTGCGTCTGTACACAACGGAAAATGGTTTTCAGTGTGTGGTTTGTCACAATTTGCACGGCTGCACATCCTCTACGGTGTTCGCTTCACAGACAGCGGCAACGCCGTAAGACGCGTGTCCCAACCATGTCCGGAGCCATTCCTGTCAGGTCTTCCATCCTGTATCAGTCTCTTGTACCTTGACCAGAGAGTGATAAAAGAGGCACTACATGTATCAATGTTATCGGAGACTCATGCAAGATATTCATGGAAGATCTGCGAGGAATTGCTCCCATTATCTAGGAAAAGGTCTCCTTTAAAGCTTAATGTGACATTTTCTTATATTATTTGCTACAAAGATCTGCGAGGAATTGCTCCCATTATCTAAGAAAAGGTCTCCTTTAAAGCTTAATGTGACATTTTCCTATATTATTTGCTACAAATAATTATGACAATGACAGGTTATTATGCATTAAAACTCCTTACAAAAAAAATCTAATCAAAGAAGATTTGCTATGGAGGATTAGTGGGATGGTTTTAGAAATGAAAAATCTTTGTCTATCATTTGCGTAAGTGAAGTGGAATAATGTTTGGAGGGAGGCAAATGCTATTGCTGACTGTTTGGCGAATTTTGCTATGGATAGGTTTTCTTGTTTTCGGATTAAATCTTCTCCCCCTGTTATTAGTCCTCTTCTGTTTGATAATGTTCGTGCAAGAATGTTTTATCCAAAAAGTTAATATATTAGAAATTTTTTCACCCAAAAACCAAAAAACCAAAAAGGTTTCTTTTCTATGAAACGTTTTATTATTATTCCAGCCTTCCCGTTACAAATCACAAGATGGTGATGGTAGCACAATATCAGAGTAACTAAGCCAAGCCCATGCAATCTTGACTCAAATCAGATACGGAAATGAGCCTCTTTATTGGCCCATAAAAACTTATCTCTTTTAGATGAGCATGAGATCTTCTACCAAAAGAAAAATTGGATGAGCATGAGAAAAAAATTGGATGAGCATGAGATCCGAGAGTAACCGGAACACCTATAGAAATTGGACCCCGTTGAACCTGCTTGGACAAGACCAACCATCGTGTCAATGGTGGAACCAGGACTCCAAATTTGGGGGCAAAAAAAATTTTCAATTAACACTTCTCATGAAATATAAAAATTTTAATGAGTTGGGGGTGGGCAAACTAGAAATTTTAGAGAGAGTTCTCATAAAATATAAAATTTCAATGAGTTGGGAGGGCAAACTAGAAATTTAAAAAAGGATTCATATGAAATATAAAAATTTTCAATGCGTTAGGGGGCAAACTGAAAATTTTAGGGGACAAAACATAAATTTTAATTAAAAAATATACATAATACATACATTCCGCCGCTGCATCGTGCGCTTCTTACCCGATACCTGCAGGTGTTTCGTTTCGATCTTGCTGCTGCTCGCTCGTGAAATTGTAGCAACTACAACGGCTCCTTGTCTTAGCCGCCGGAATAGCTTCTGCCATGAAAGCTTGTTGGACGAGATGCTCGGCTGGCGGTACCTTCGGCGACCTCACACGTTTCAACTCACGGATCCCAAAATCCTTTCGATGCTCTCCGACCGTGACTCCTGCAGGTTAGATTCTTCAAATCAAATGCATCTTTCTGTTGCTCTGCGCTGCTGTATATGCTTTTCAACCATTTCCATTATCATCAGAAAATTCTCAAGATTTTTCCTCATGAAATGTTTGCTCCTTTGTTAAATTCCCTCTAATTTTATCTCCTATACCCTCCAATTCGCCCATCTGAGAGGTCATTCGAAACAACGCATTCTAATAGCCTCAGACGCATGCTAGCAAAAACCATGTTGTTTTACTAACAACCGTGGGCGAGATGAGAAATAGGAGCCGACCAGTGATCAGTTGTTGAACCAGGTCGTTCCCTTCTGTGCTTCATCCTCCTGCGCATTTTATCAGAAGCGGGGTTCATTTATCTAACATGTGTCCCTCTGATCGTTGTAGTTGGAGGGTCGGGTGGCAGAGCGTATGATGCACTGTTACTGGATGCGGGAGGTACCCTTTTGCAGTTAGCGAAGCCTGTTGAGGAGACCTACGCTTCTATTGGAAGGAAATATGGTTAGTCACAGCTGTTTGTGTTCATTCCGTATCTCTCTGACTGATTATTATTTAGGGACTGGTTGATCGGGCACCAAATTATTAAAATTCAGGGCATGATGATATTTTGATTCTTGAGATACTAAGCTCTTGCAGCGTATAAAGAAATTGATAGATATTTCAAGTAAACTGGTCGGCTTGATGTTGTTGGTTTTTCTTGTTTATGTTGGAAAGTAGAATGTTTAATGCCTATTTGCACTAAATTTGGAACTCTTCGTACAATATAGTTCGTCCATTCTGTATGTCATTTTAATCATCATGATGCCATTTCATCAGTCGCGGGAGCTGGCTGCACGAATTCTGCTCAATCGGTCTTGCCTACGAAGATCTAATTTCTTTTGGTATACTGTAATATGTAACCTCTCTGCTGCTTCTCTATGGATTTATCTAAACTAATCATAGTCTTTACTGTTTTGCTTCAAATTTGTTATAGTTATTTTCTAAAAGTCTCCTTTTCTAATCAGTTTTTATTAGAAATTTGAGCATTTTCTGTCAGGTTGCATTGGTATTTAGGATTTCTGCATTTTTATTTATTTGCAACATTTGAGTTTTAGATATTCACTCATTTGAAACCTTTGGCATGAGAATTGGATTGAAGTTTTAGATTCTGGAATCACTTCAAGATATTGCATTGAATTTAGTGTTTGATTTTTTCTTCATGACATTCATCCATGTCATTGTTAGAATTTCCAGTTAGTATGATTTTCAGGCTTTAACATACAATTGAGCAGTTTAAATGATTAAACAGGTTTAAGTAAATGGCCATTCGTACAACTTGATCCAGGCTGCAAATTAAGATGTTGTCCATTTAATAGCATGCACCATATCTTTCTTTTAATTTGGGCAGGCATCCATATAACTCTCTCTTGCCTGGCTTTTTGGTACAATGAAGCTTGTTCATGTTGCATGTAACCTAAAAAATTGTTCTGATGTTAGATTTGTCACATTTCACATAATATTATCTGTTTCTGTATTTATGTATTGTATGCTTATTTCTAACCATAGCATCATTCTTCCTTCACTGTTACATCAGATAAATTTTTTTTTCTTGGGTTGCTTTTAGATATTTAAATTTGCAACATGATGATTTATGGTTAAATGTCCCATTGTTAAATCTTCTAGCCATTCATTGTCTGCAATTGCTGCAGGTTTAAGTGCTACCACTACTGAGATAAAGCAAGGATTTAAAAGAGCCTTTTCATCCTCATGGTCTGAAAAGCTTCGTTACAAGGTCTTATTCTGTGTTGACTGGTATTCTGCATGTGTCTTAAATATAATGATAAGAAATGTATAGGTTTAGCAAATTTTTACACGGTACATAGATTTTTTTTTATTCACATGCTCCCATATGAGTTATGAGCAAACTTGGATTTTATTTGTTTTGAGAACACTGCCATGATATCATATTCACGCAATAAGTCATGCATGGGGCATTCCTTTCTTCTATGTATTTAAAAGAAAATACTATCATTGATTTCAAAAAACAGGTTACCAACAGTTACAGTCTTATACTATCTAGAGCAGATATCTCAATGCCAAAAAAAAAAAATGTAACTTATTCCCTGGTTATCTTTGTATATTTTCTTGCAATGACAGGGAGATGGACGACCATTTTGGAGACTTGTTGTTTCTGAAGCCACTGGATGTGAAAATAATGACTATTTTGAAGAAGTATATAAGGTGAAGATTGTTTCAGCCTACTTGAATGTTTGAAGTGGTTGTTCCTCAGTGAGTTGTTGGTTAGTTACAACTTCTCCATGCATTTTCATAGAGCTTTTGATATGCACAGACCTTCATACTCCAACCATATAATAATAATATCCACAAGAAGTTAATGAGCATATGCTACCATCTGAAGTTCTATTTGTTGGTTTTCTCAGTATTTTGCAAATGGTGACGCTTGGCATCTTCCGAATGGAGCTTATGAAACAATTTGCCTTCTGAAAGATGCTGGAGGTTACAACTATTTTCTGTTATTATCTTTTACATCTGAGCATACTGAACTTAGATTTTGTTCTTTGCATTCTTAGTTGGAAACAAGTTAGTAAATGTTTGAATGATCCTACAGTTAAGTTGGCTGTTGTCTCGAATTTTGACACTCGTTTAATGAAGCTATTGAAGGACCTCAATGTCTTTGATCTGTAAGCTGTGCTGTCATCTTTTGTTTGTTCCTTGAATTCAGTTATCATATGAAGCTAGCATGAATATACACACAATCATGGTAATACCTGAGCACCGGAACTGTTTTTTTTTTTTGCTTCATTGTGAAAGATCTGATCTGGTGCATAAATGGCAGCAGACCAATCTGCAAATCTGGTGACTGGTCTGGGATGTTTTTTTCTTAATTGAGGGCAAGTGCTTATACTCTCCTGTGAGGTTGTCTATAATATGCCTTAAAAATCATCATTGTTTGGGATTGTATTGGTGATCCCATCTGGAAGCAAAATAGTTGCCATGCTGGTTTGGGAGAGGAAAAAGGTAGCTTTGTGGGAAAAAGGCACTAGATTTTAAGATGGAATTGATGTGTTGGTTTCACATCAGGTTTGATGCCATTATCATATCGTCAGAAATTGGATATGAAAAGCCGGACCGGGAGATCTTCAAAGCTGCTTTAGGTAATAAAAATAACTAAATTACATGACATTATCTGCAAAAATAAAATTTTTATTCATGTTCTATCAGATTCTATATGATATCCAATTAGATACCAAATTAATTGATCATGTTTGCTACGTATGTGTTTTGAAGGTCTCCAGAATTGGAACCTTGGTTGATCATTCTTGGTTGTTTATGGCGTCAAATTTAATGTTTGTAAATTGCATAGATCAAATTGGTGCGGAGGCTGGCAAAGCAATACATGTTGGAGATGATTATGAGGCAGATAAATTGGGGGCCAATGCCGTTGGGATTGAGTGCTGGTAAGTACACTATATATATTATCCACGCTTGAGGATTTTCTTTATGTAGAGCTTTTCATTACTTTGATGGAGAATATATGAGATTAGACATCCCTTCTGCCAGCGTCTAATGATAAACTATGGGAAGGATTACCAGAGCTCTTCAATACACTGAACAAAGGTATTTTTGGACTATAAAAATGGATCAACACCCAAGGTCTTCAAAGCATTGATTGATATACATATAGTTACAGATGCAGATGTTAAGGTTTCCTTGTTTGACTGACGAGTACAAACAGACTAACATTGTTACCAGTGAATGATGATGGCTTGGGTAGTGCCGTGGTTCTCATTATCAATCTGACTGAAACAGGTTGTGGGGTTCTGATGTGAAGACATTCGCGGAGATACAGAGCCGCATTCTTGGTTCAAACTGGGCTTCTGTTTCTAAGGAGTGAGGCTTGCTATTGCAAATGCTGTTCCTGATAATTGACCACCACTTTGTTATATTTGATTTCATCTCCGAAGAAAATTACGTCATGTTGTTAAGTCTCTATTTGAGTTGTATACGTCTCTTTGTTTTAATGTCGGCTTTGTTAGGCTAACTGATTTCCAGAAAGATTTTCTTATTGAAATTTGAATTATGCCTTTTTTTTTTTTTTTGGTTGAGTTTCATGATGAGGATTGTACTTATTTAAGACCATAATTCCGTGGTCTTTGTCCTCTCTCATTAAGGTGCGTAATGATGCCATGCTGTTCATGACATTCATTAATAATCTCTTAGTGGAAACCATGCCACAATACTACGAGCATTACGAGATCACCGTTCCAGTTTATTAAAAAACAAAATACAGAGTGCCATGATATCTCTTCTGCTCTTTTTTGGTTTTCTCTTCGGCCCTTATCGAAGAACCGTGAGGCCCCAAGGCCTTCTCGGCCCTTAATCCGAGTCCGAGCCCTCCGAGCCCATCTCATCTAAATTCATGTTAAGGACTCGGTCCACGCAAGCTTTCTGCTGCAGGCATAATTCTCGGGGAAATCCTCTACGATCCCACCGTGTAGCGCGAAGGAACGGAAATGCGTAGCGCGTGAAAAGGAGGAAATAAAAGGCGAAGAAAGAAAGGGGGAAAAGATTTAAGTTGATGGATGAGTCGTCCTTCCTCTCGCTCTTCTTGCTTCAGTTTGCTCTTGCAGTATGCGGACCAGAAAAACTTTCAACAAGGAAGAGCTTTGCATGCTCACATCGCCAAAATCGGTCTATGTTCGAATATTTTCCTCACCAACTGCCTTGTCAACTTGTATGTCAAGTGCGGCCATTTGCTCGAAGCCCGGCTCCAGTTCGAAGAGATACACAACAGAGATGTGGTTTCCTGGAACTGCCTCATCAATGGATACTCGCAACTGGGTGGTCCCGCGGCTTCACTTCTTGTCATCCAGCTCTTCCAGAGAATGAGAGCAGAGAATGCCTGTCCTAACCCCCATACGTTCGCGGGCGTCCTCTCTGCGGCCTCAGATTTTTCTGACGCTTCCGCTGGAAAGCAGGCTCATTCCCTCGCCATCAAGACAGCTAGTTGTTCCGATGTCTTTGTTGGCAGCTCCCTTCTCAACATGTACTGCAAATCAGGCCTTGTTTTGGAGGCTCGTCGGGTGTTTGATAGAATGCCTCAGAGGAATTCCGTTTCTTGGTCTTCTATGATATCTGGCTACGCTGTTCAGAGACTCACTTTGGAAGCTTTGGACCTGTTTAAACTGATGCGCTCCGAATGCGATGATGCTGACAATGAGTTTGTGTTCACCAGTGTTTTTAGCGCACTGGTGCTTCCCGAATTCGTGAAGAATGGAAAGCAAGTCCATGGCCTTGCACTTAAAAAGGGTTTGTTATCCTTTGTGGCCGTCTGTAATTCACTCGTTACCATGTATGGTAAATGCGGGAGTTTGGATGAGGCACTTCAAGTGTTTAAACTGTCTACTGATAAGAACTCCATAACATGGTCTGCTATGATTACTGGCTTTGCGCAATCTGGGGATTCTGACAAGGCATTGATGTTGTTTTCAGAAATGCAATTTACTGGGATTAGGCCAAGCAAGTTCACCTTTGTTGGGGCCCTCAATGCTTGTAGTGATGCGGGTGCCGTTAGAGAAGGAAAGCAAGTTCATAGTTACTTATTAAAGTTGGGATTTGAATCCCAGGTTTTTATATGCACTGCTATGATAGACATGTATGCAAAATGTGGTAGCATCATTGATGCCCGAAAGGGTTTTGATCAACTACAAGATCCTGATCTCGTGTTGTGGACCTCAATGATTGGAGGGTATGTGCAAAATGGCGAAAATGAAGAAGCTTTGAGCTTGTACAGTAGAATGGAGATGGAGGGAATCTTGCCTAATGAGTTAACCATGGCTAGTGTCCTTAAAGCCTGTTCAAGCCTTGCAGCCCTAGAACAAGGGAGGCAAATCCATGCTCGCACGATCAAGTATGGATTTGGACTTGAAGTTGTGACTGGAAGTGCCTTGTCGACAATGTATGCCAAATGTGGGAACCTCAAAGATGGCAACATTGTCTTTAGGAGGATGTCTAGGAGAGATGTAGTCTCCTGGAATTCAATGATATCTGGGCTTTCTCAGAATGGGTGTGGTAGTGAAGCCTTGGAACTCTTTGAAGAGATGCGGTTGAATGATACCAAGCCAGACGGTGTAACATTTGTTAATGTTCTCTCTGCTTGTAGCCACATGGCCCTGGTGGATGAAGGTTGGACCTACTTTAAAATGATGTCTAAGGAATATGGTATTGTCCCTAGAGTAGAGCACTATGCTTGCATGGTTGATATCCTTAGTCGTGCAGGGAAGCTCTGTGAAGCCAAAGAGTTCATTGATTCAGTTCCTGTTAATCATGGGACATTTTTGTGGCGTATTTTACTGGGTGCCTGTCGGAATTACCGTAATTTTGATATAGGAGCCTACGCAGGAGAGAAACTAATGGAGTTGGGCTCACAGGACTCTTCTGCTTATGTTTTGTTGTCGAGTATCTATGCTGCCTCTGGCAGGTGGGAAGATGTAGAACGGGTCAGGAGAATGATGAGACTAAGAGGGGTGAGTAAGGAACCTGGTTGTAGCTGGATTGAGCTGAAAAGCCAGGTTCATGTTTTTGTCGTTGGAGACCTATTGCACCCACAGATTGCAGAAATATGTGCTGAACTACGAAAGTTGAGCAAATTAATAAAGGACAAAGATCATCAACCTGCCTTTGATACAATTTTATGACTGTTATATATTGACATAGCAATTGCATCTCATGGGCAACATGCCTCTTATCATGTACCATATGGTTTTCATGAGCCTCACCGCCATTATTATCCACTTCCACTGCCTTTTGGGGCGGCATCACCTCCTACACTATTGGTCGTGCCTTCACCATCACACTTACCTCAGCAGTACCATCTTCACTACCACCAACACCCCCCAGCTCTATGCGCTTCATATGCACCTGCCACTACCAGAGGTTTTCAGTTTGAGGTGCAAAACCTATTATTGCAGGAATACCAGGTACACAAAATCATAAATGAGATTGTGTAAGAAGCCAATATTATGAGGCAGAAAACAAGGGGAAGAAAAATTGACATAGCTGGTGTCATGATGCTGTATGAGTCCCTGTCACCTATTTTCTTGGGGAGCCATACCATGGAAATTGCACTGTATAAACGTAAGCTGTAACTGTCTTACTTTTTCTGTGTTATAAAATCACTTCGGAGTTAAATGCTGTGTGTTTACCTGCTTGAATTTTATTTCCCCAACTTCCATCCCACCCCCTTTCTCACCTCCATCAACTTTCACATGTACACGCAAGCCTTAAACCACAGTTTCATTATTCTCTTGGGCCTTGACCAATTCGAGCAGGTTTGACCATTTCTTTCTTCATATTTTTGTGTGCTATCTTTGTATCTGAATTGTCTCAGTCTTTAAGGACTGCTGCTCCATTCTTTCAACAAGGCTGTTGTGGAATTGCCTTTGAGTATACAATTTCATTCATCAATGCAAGTCATCCATGCCGTACCCAGGCTTATTCAACTAAAAGTTTACATCCCTGATCTGGGCCTTGGAAGATCTTATGTGGTTCCCATGACATAATTTTGATTTTCATGGCCTTGTTAAAACTAAATAAGTAGCACCTGGTTTTGATTCTGCATTGTGTAGTGATGCATGGTTTACACCAGACCATGAAATATTTCCTATTAGCCATGGAAGAATGATTGTTGCTACCATCAAGGTTAGTTTTCTTTTACCCTGGCTTGGATTGGCAGCTTTTGAGGTGTAGTTAGTATTCCATTTGTAGGTTTTGTAATCTCAGGCTTGTCTCAGGCCCCTAACCCATGTTTCACATTTTGAGCTTGAGCATAAATTTGCGTGTTTAAACCTTATATGATACCCTAATTCTGGTTCTTTTTTCTCTCAGGTACAATGCTCAAGTGTGGGAAATATGAGGCATTTTTCTGCTTGGCTGGTAACAAAAGCTGGTAAGTCACCATGATTTCTTTACAGTGGCTAATGGTGCTTCATATACTAAATAAAAATGGTCGTTATGATCTCTAAATATTGGATCTGCAAATAACTTATGATGGTGCCCCTTTCCCATATTTGGTTGGCTGGCTGCTAAATCGAACAAGTTTTTCAGCCATATTTGTGCTTTTCTTGAGGTTAGATATGCAAATTTTGCTTTTCAACAACTGATCTTTTAGCAT
Source organism: Buxus sempervirens (assembly GCA_947561395.2). Taxonomy (NCBI): domain Eukaryota; kingdom Viridiplantae; phylum Streptophyta; class Magnoliopsida; order Buxales; family Buxaceae; genus Buxus; species Buxus sempervirens. Next base: position 36,538,245 of record OX387190.1, read on the forward strand.
AATATTTTGGAAAATTTTCCTGTTTCCTTAGGAGTTTTATGTTCTGCTGGCTTCAATTGCTCTCGTTGCAAAGATCTATCATGCTTTACTTTTTAAGTTATATATATATGCTATGCCAAGGAGATTCATCTAGTCCTTTCTTGTATGCTTTTATAAAGTTCTTCTTAATATACTCATTGTAGTCTTTGGGAATGGAATCTCCCAGTACGAATGCTTGGTTGAGATGTTTTATTATGTATTTTGTTCTGTAAGTGTAGTGGAGTTAATCTATGGTTTCCATACATGGTAGGATAATCTTTTCATTGATTTTCTCCTTATCAAAGAGAAGGAACAAGATTTTTACCTCAATTTTGTATGAGACATAGCATTGTGCGATCTGCATACTTCCATCTTTAGAATGGACCATTCTTTACAATGAGGTAATGGAGTTGTTGACACGTTTGAGACTTGACTTCCTGTCTGGAATTTCTCAATTGACTGCAAGATTGGTTTCTTTGAATGGGCATCGTCTACAAACAGCCCCTCACATTCATTGTGTGGGCCCCCCAAGTGAATGGTGGGCCCCCCCACTGAATGTGAGGGGGTGTATACAGCGTAAGCTGTAGGGGATGCGAATCGGGTTTCTACTTTAAACCCTAGGCTCTTTCCTCATTCCACTTATCTTCAACTGAAATATGATTGGGGAAAATCAAACTTGTGCTATGTTCCTTCAGCCATCGATCCTTCCAAAATTTACTCACTTTTTTTGCCGATAAAGTTTGTTCATGTCATCAATGGTTGGAATGGAGCTTGGTGAGGAACCATTTTTACCTCACAATTATAGTTCGTTAGTCGTCTGCACAGTTATTGGGTGCTTATGTGAATTTGATATGGTATGATGAAATCTCTCTCTCTCTCTCTCTCTCTCTCTCTCTCACTCATATCTGTTTGTCTTATCAATTAAATTCTAAGAAAATTACTGTTTAGTTACTTTTTGGAAAATTACTGTTTAGTTACTTTTTGGAAAACTTATAACCCCTTGGTGGTACCTCTTTAGTAAATGACTAAATAAGTCTGGAAATAATAAAATATAGACTATTTGGTCATTGTTAATAAAAATTTACAAGTCTGTTGACGGGGAATTCCAAGTCTGATGATGGGAGTTACAATTTTAGTTGACGGGGATTACTCCCGTCATTTGACTTCTAATTTCCATCAATAGACTTGTAATTTACATCAACAGGATCAAATGATTCATTTGACTATTTGCAAAAAAAAGTGCTTCCAATAGGTCATATGTCTTCCAAAAAATAACTTAACAGTTATTTTCCCTTAAATTCTCAACTTATGCGTAAGACATACGCCACCACCAGGCATGATTTGTGACGAAGATTGTGTATGATGCGTGATGAGTTTGAGAAATCTTATTCCAACCCAAGTTTGTGTATGAATTTCTGTGTTTTTTAAGCGTTTGTTTTATTGAAATTGTTTCAGACATTTTTGGTTATTTCTTGCCGTCCCTCAGTTTCTCCTTCGACGCCCAAAGCAGCTTACTTTTCCCTTTTACCCTACTTCTCATAGCCACCCTTTTTAAATAAATGTATTCAATTTCCTTTCAGTCAATACGATATCGTGAGTGGAATACACCAATGAATCAATAATAAATAAATAACAAAGAGGAGATGCGTTAACGAAAAGTCGGATCAAGCCGACAGCTTCGATGTTGCGTGGACGTCAGTCATAGCCTCCAATGACCACCACCGACCTTTCTCTGTCGCTCTCTCTTGATTTTGTCCATGTGCGAATTTTTCAGCAGTTTTGTGGACAAACAACGCTGGTCTAATCATCTAGATATTCCCCTCCAGCTTATTAATTTCTTCCCAACTTTTGACGAACAGAAGCATAAAGCAGTTCGTCATCTTTGAACCCGATACAAAATACAAATATCTTGACACAATTTTGATTTGAGCACCGAATACAAACATGAGTATTTGTGCGTCAGTGGGGTGAATGAAGTAAGAGATAGAGAGAGAGAGTGAAGGGCTGGGGAATGGATAATGTCGGCCAACTTTGGAAGTACAACACATTAGGTAAGGATAAGGTGTCAGCAGCCGACACAAATGACAGCTTAGTGTCCAACTTGGAGGGAATGCTCGCCGGCTTTTTAGCATAGAAATCAAGAAACCCATCTTCTACAGTGGCTTTGATTGCCGCCTAGAGAAAGAAACCCTTTATATACACGCATCTCCCATCCTTTCGTTGCAGCCTCGACTCGATTTGCAGAATGGGAGGAGGAGAGTGTTGTTCGACAACAGAGACGCGGAGGAGGACGCAGAGTGAGCAGATGAAGAAGCCTTACAGGGGTATAAGGATGAGGAAGTGGGGAAAGTGGGTGGCCGAGATTAGAGAGCCCAACAAGAGGTCCAGGATCTGGCTTGGTTCCTATTCCACGCCCGTCGCAGCTGCTCGAGCCTACGACACCGCCGTTTTCTATCTACGGGGGCCATCTGCCAGGCTCAATTTCCCGGAATTCGTGGTTGAGGAAGGTGAGCTTGAAGACATGTCTGCGGCGTCCATACGAAAGAAAGCTACGGAGGTTGGGGCGAGGGTGGATGCGCTTGAAACTACTCTCCTCCGATCGGGATTTAGTTCTTGCCGGTTTTTGGAGAAGCCCGACCTCAACAAGATGCCCTATCCCGAAAGTTCAGACGAAGATTGATTGATTGAGAGGGGAGCTTTAATGATTTCGTTATCTCTATTACATTTCTGTTCTTTCCATATCTTTTACAGTCATCGTCTCGGATTTGAGACTTCATCGCGTTTCCTGAGCGACGAGCCTAACAGATGATCAAGGACAAGAAAGGAGGGGGATTGGGAGGTCATAGCGTCCGGACCAGATGATGAAACAGGGTTCGGTATTGAGATGGCTCTTCGTATTTTAGTCGGTTATACGAGATATCGTATCGTCGCAAAAGTTCCCTGTAAAAAAGTGTAAACAGATTGAAGCCGCCATGAAGACTTGGAGATAAGATTTTAAGTCAGATGTCCATGTCCATGTCGCGTCACTTTGCAAAGGCGACAAGATGATGAGGGCTGGACGGTTGTATTGGATGGACGACGATGACCGGCGATGAGTTTTTTTTCTTCTTGTTTTAGTGGTTTACCAACCCCTTGATTACCCACGGACGTGTCGAGGGAAGCAAAGGTCGCTTGCGTCTTTCCTGGGACTTCTTTTTATTTTATTATTAATTGTTTGTCTACGGCCGAACAAATTGTGCGGCCGCCTCTCTGGAGTTAATAGATTCTCAAACAAAAACAGCCATGAATTTAGGCTGGGAGTTGGAATTAGGAATTATGTATTTGGTGGAAGATAAGACATTAAATTTAAGAACATTTATTCAATTCGTTAGAAATGAGTTTTAAGCTTATGTTGAGAAAGTAAAATTCTTTATACTTATCTTTGTTTTTATAATTTCATTTTTAAAGATTTAGAGAAAGTCCATAACGGCTTCTAACGTTATTGTCTTTAGTTAACCACCACCTCTCATACTCCCATTGTCATTATCACTACCATGTTACCAGTACAAATCTAAAATCTATACGCGTCGTTGTAGTGTCTATCAATTTGACTGTGCTAAGTTGCTGTTATCACGATTTTGACAAAAAAAGATATTTCTAAGATATGTTTAAGATGCCCCCTTATAAGATATTTCTACAAGGGCAAATGGATTTCTTCATTCTCTACGTTTAGCAGAATACCTCTTCTGTTTTTTTTAATCCAATGGCCTATATTTCTTTCTATGTGCAGTATTGCACGCGCCACCCCTTAGTAGCCAATAAATGAAAAACGAATAAATCCCAAGAACATCACCAATCATTACATACCCTGATAGAATGCGAAAATGGGTTTTCCTTCTTAGGAGCTTCCAAAGTGCTTAAAGGTTTTGCCACCTCCGGCCTGCCCAGTACCGGGCGTGGAAAGCTCAGAGTGCAAAACCAGATTACTAACTGATGGAATAAGCCCGCATATGATGAATTACTTTGCTTTAGATTAATAGTGACTCGCACGCCTTTGTTTCTTTCATCGGATGCCTTGGAAATCAACAAAATATTACAGGTTATATATTCTGCTTTGAACATTTTTCTACTGCTTGGTGCATTATCTGACAGGAGAATGAGGATTTGACGACTCAAGGGAAGAGAGATCCGGACTTGCATTCCACATAGACAGGAAGTAGCATGGGAGAGGTGTTTCTAATGTCGGCAACTAGACAAACTCTTGATCACAATCACAACCTGAATACATTGTCCATGAGTTGCAGAGAGAGGCCATCAATCTGCTGGTTGTAATAAATAGCTTCCCAAAACGGTTGTGGGGCTATAAAACATAATATTTAGACTACCGTGTCTAAAGACTACTCAAATTTCCAGCAAAATTTTCTCCGTTCCCAAACGATAAAAAGGAATGAAAAAGGCAAAAAAGGTAAGAAAGAAACATAACTAGGTTGTCATACATGTAGTCGAGCGGTAATAAAGCCACCAATCTCTTCATCAAATGCAAATTATGCAATTGTTGGCCAACAGAATTCTTGGGGCAACAACCCAGACAGTGAATTTTAAAATTGCCTGATAACTTGAGCAGCCCAGAAATCGATTCCCAGTCTAGGAATTATTAGCCTCTTTGATAGCACGTTTCATCTGAAGGGCAGCCATAACAATGTTCCCCCTTGTAATGAGTCCAACCTTCATATAAAAACAAATACCACTTAGAAAATAAAGCAAATGACATATGAAATGAAAATGGAACAAGAAAAATTGCCATACCAGTTTACCAGTGCCGTCCACAACTGGCAGTCGACGGTACTTTGTTTCCAGCAATAATCTGATATTGAAGATCCCAGATTAGATTATCTTTTCTTATTTTTCAATTTTTGGCTGGTTGACTTCAAGTAAATAGCTGTAACTATCCCAAGATATTTAGAGCATGATATACATGAACAAAACACAGAAAGGCAAAAACATATATAATGGAAGGGATGAGAAGAACCTAGCAGCGTCTTCAAGATGAGTCGTCTCACGAACCACCAGTGGAGCAGGTGTCATTACATCACCAATAACTTTGCCATTAGTCTTACTGAGCAACTTCTGTATCTCATTAAATGTCTAGGGGAAATATGTATCCAGATTTAGAAATATCAGTCATTCGTGAACAACTTTTTATACTCTTTTTTCTTTAACAAACAATACTTTTCAATATTTCTAACACAACTACAGCTAGAAAACTTATTTCTTTTGTTGATTACGAGGCAAAGGAACTGAGCATATTTCGACTCTAAACTCTGCATGTATGTTGCTGCATATACTTAATTTGCACCAGTTTCACATGTTTGGGTGAGTAAAACATTATTAGTTACCAAAGAAATAAAAGGAGCATAATCAGTTTCACACGAATTATAATGATATTAGTGGTGGTGATATTTTTTTTTTCGGAGATAAAAAAAAAAAATATATCACCACCCCTAATATCATTATAATTCGTATCAATAAGCAGAAGGGCACAGAAAATATCCAAACATTAAGGTGAGGAAGATGATATTCATGATTGTCCACACCATCCGAAAAGTTATTTCCATTTGTTAAAGCATGTGATTTAAAGGAACGTATTAAAAAATCAACTATGCAAGAGCCAAATCTCCTAAAAACCTACAACAAACTCCAAGGACTTGAGAACTCTTCAATTATACGTAATGCCAAAACGTATAAATAAAAAACTCTTCAATTGTTAATCCAATAACAATTAAATGAGGGAAACTCTTACATACTTTCCAAGTCCTATCAACTTCAGGAAACAAGTCCATATCAGATCTTCCACCACCTAATGCCAAAAACATATACATAAATATTTCTTTCATGTCACAACATCACAAAGTACAGACAATCTCAGCGCATATTTAGTGAAAGAATTTCTACCAAACTAGCATGTATGATTGTATCTTAACCACATGCTAATAACCCAACCATTGATTATGACATGCTAAAGTTATTATGGGAAATATAGTATCCAATTATCCATATTACGATTAGGAAAGTACATGCTAAGGCTTTTAGAGGATAGTTCGTCTCATACCTCAAGGAGTATTAGGCTGCTGTCTAATAATCATGTCTTAAGAGACTGGATCTCTTTTGCTCTGGAGGCAAGATATGTTGTAGGTTAGGCTTGTAGAAGCCCGTTTCTTTTGAGAGTCTCTGTACTCTGTCTTTGCTTTCCTATTTTTTTTCTGTTTTTCTGTCCTTTCTGTTTTTTAGTCTCTCTATGTTCCAGTTTCCTGTCTTTAATCCACTTCTTGTGGATAATAAATCAGTTCAATGAACATTATTTTCGGAATAAATGACCAACACAACAACTATTTGCTGCGAGACTGTTGCTTTGAGGCAATGCCAGGGTTATGTGATAATTCCACAGAATAGGAATCTAGAATAAAATATATGGTAGTCCCTAGAGACATTGATTCAAAAATGGTTTATTTACCTTCTCTTAACTCTTTCACCTACTTCATCATATCACTCTGAGGCTAATTGGGACATAAATGCAGAGAAGTTTGAGATCAGACTCTATGAAGCAAGTTAATTAACACAGAGGCAGAAAAATAGCTCTGATAAATGGTATTCCCTCCTCAATCCTTTTTCTTATTAGGGGATTGCATTACTAACTATATAATATTACAGGTAAGAGATTCAAAAATACAAAGTTGGTCATGAAAAGACAATTCGATTTCGAAGATCTTCAATGTGGCAATACTATCTCTCCAGATGGTAGACCTTAGAGAAGCACTGCGTAGACAGATTTCTTAAGGTCCTGCCCGTGGGATATTGTGTTGTCCATATTTTCAGAAATATTTAAGTGAATTGTCCATATTTTCAGAAATATTTGAGTGAATGGGAAGGGGCCAGCCAGCTATTTTTTTCAAGTACTCCACTAGGTGTATTGCAAGTGATATCCAAGAGGCAGTTTCTCAATAAATCATTCATTAACTCCTTGGCTGAACAATGAAGGTTATTTTGAGAGTCTGGTAAAAGCCAACTCTCTTACCTAAGATTAGCTTTCTTTGAAACACAACAGAAGTTAGAATATCTTCTTCCCATTGGTGATGTTTCCCTTCATACATGGACTTCTTTCTCACAAAAATATACAAATCTGAAAAAATCCCAGAGAACTTTCTAACATTGACCAAATGAAAAGAGGGCCAATCCCTTGGCTCAGCAAAGAATTTTCTCAGAATAACCTTCTTTGGCATTTCATGAAGGATGTTATGGAAATTTGTCCAAAACAACAAGTTTTCCACCTTTTTTTGTGCACATTCCAGTAACATTCCTATTTTATCTTTTCTTCTTTTACTGTAAATTTTCTTAGGTTATTATCCTGTCTTCTTTTTGGTTTTGTCCCCCAGTTGCAACCTCCACCATAAAAAATTCAATCATTTTAGACAAAAATACATAAATAATAAATAAAAATTGTCTCATAGAAGGCAGAAACTTTCTTTGCATTTCATTAACCAAAACGAATATGAAAAAACTTCCGAAAAGGACCACACACACACACCCACACCTGCCTAGCCAGTGGTGGAGACAAGGCGGGGCTGGCTACATCCCTCCCAAAATTTTTTTAAAGTTTTTTAAAAATTTACATAAACATTGGCTATTATAATTTTCTTTTAAATTAAAATATGTGGACCCCCTGAACAGATTTTCTAGCTCCACTTTTGCACTCACCTGCCAACGGATGGATAATTAAATAAAACATGGCAACAGAAACTGCTTCTCAATCAATCACTAGAAGCTTGGGGGAAAAAGATGCAAAGCATTGACAGTTATATAGTAAATTATAGTACATTAGAGAACAGGCTCAGCAAAGAAATGTCATAATTCCATCACAATAATCAGTCAAGTGTCAAACAACCATTGATGGTGCTCTATTGAAAGACTAAGTTGAGAAACAACAAAATAATACAAAATTAAGGATATAAAGAATTCATTTCAAACGTTAAGCTCAAAAGATGCATGTCATACTCATCATAGTTCACATATGACGACACAATCCTTTAATTCTCAACCAAATTGAAGCAAATAGATAAATATCATTTTGTGAATATTAAGTGAATCAAATATATCAATGTCAAATATATAACTTTGATAAATACCTGAAATGGAGTCCAGTGCTAACAAGTCGTAATCCGAAACAACGCCAACCTGCAGTAATTAATGACCTTACAACAATATTTTAAAATGATATAATCAAATAGATAATTAGTGTTCAATTATTCCAGCCGTGACCTCAGGCATGGATAACTTACAAAATACAATTGAATTCAAGGTAGATATTTTTGCTCACAAAAGTGATGATGAAAAGTGTTAGGTTTAGAGACCTAAGTTGGCTTAATTCTGTGGCAAAATGTAGTTTAGAGTGTTTAGGATAGGTTTTAAGAGTTGCGGTTCAAACCGGGTTGAAAAAAGAGTCAAAATAAGCATTTTTGTATTTCGGTTCTAAGGCCGGCTCAAGCTTGGCTCTATAGCTTGAAGCATAAGGCTGAGTTTTTAGAGTCAAACATGACCCAAGCTCGAGCCCAGCTCTAGCGCGAGGAAAAATAAAGCTCAGACAGAGAAACCCGATAGTAGCGTTAGAGAAGGTTTGATGTGCCGTTTGAGCCATGGAGTTCAACATGGGAGCTGCGCCCAACCCAAGCTCTAGCCTGGCTTAAGCCTAAAGAGAAATCTGGGAAATTCAAGCCAGTCCCGTGCTCGACTCAAGCTCGAGCCTGAAAAGTTCCAAAAATTAAAAAACCCAGTTTTTCAATTCCTATTTGAATTCTATCTTATCTATAACTTCTTGGACCTATAAATAGGACTAGGGGACATTTCTAAAACAGGTTAGAGATATTTTAGAAACCCTAGACATCCTATTCTTCCAGAGCAAATCTCCATTCTTATTTTCTCTCTTTAAGCCATCTCTTTCTTCTATTCTTCCTTGTTCAAAGCCTTGGATTTCTAAGTAGAAAAGGATTGCACATGGGAATTCCCACAGTACCAGACTTTGGACGTTTGGCGTGATCGTGTGAGGAGATCTTCGGAGTTCCGGAGTGCTGCGAGTTGCAGATCTGAAGAGTTCTTCAGAAGCTTGACAAGTCAGTGAGTTTCAGAGTCTAGCAAAGTTTGTTGAGTCGTCTGAACCACTTTGTAAGCCTTCTTCTCATAGTGGATTTTTAGGTGGCTCCTGCATAGCCCGAAAGGTTTTTCTCTAGTGAGAGTTCTCATAAAATTTTCCCTTCGTCACCAAATTTCTTGTATTGTTTATTTCTTTATATGCTTTAATTGTTTTGCAATTTGGGTGGCTTGCTACTTAGTAGCTATTTTCTGAAATTAATTTGAGGACTTGAGCATGCTATTTAATTAAGGACTTGTCTTTAGTTAAGTAGAAAATTTTAATTTCCGCTATACAACACATATTCACCCCCCTCTAGGTGTATTTGGAGTCTAAACCGTATTTTTCAAAGATGATTTTTACGATGCTAAATATTCTTTTACGAACACAAAAAGCTTAAAGCACAAGTCGAAATTTTGCTAACTTCCTAGTAAAATATGAATGTAAGAAGGATAAACCTATGCTGTTATTATCATGTAACAAAGAGTACCATACCAGTATTCTGAAGAGGTTGCAAATATGGTTAACTTAGTTGACTGCCTTCTCAATTTCTATAATATTATCCTGAACTGGATTGGTGGAGAAAAATACAGAAGGCCTTAGTTAAAAGAAATTTTTTCTCGAGATATGAGGAAAATTAGGGCTGAATATATTCTCCAAGCCACTACTTTTTCATTATAATTTCTCTTGATACTCTCTTCCCATCAGTTCCTCCCTCTAAGGCTCCAGATATCAAAGTCATATACTAATGGCTAAAGCAAATAACAATATACATCATTTATTACTCAATAAAGTAAGTTTCTTATTTTTTCTGGAACTTTAAAAAAAAAAGGATTTGATAGATTCAACTTGAAAGTACATTAGCATGACAAGCATGAGACTCACATGCATTTGTAATCAAAACAGATAGTGATCTGGTTGCACCATATTTCACTTAATGACCTCACACTTAGACTGTTTACTTCATCCAAAGCAGGTTAATGACTCCCAGCTCTATAAATTTTGGTACAAATTTCAAATATTTTGCAGAAAATTTCTTGTTTCACCATCCTAGAAAAAAAAAAGTTCAGCAAAACATTCACATGATTTCACAATAATATTCTACATGATCTTGCAATAACGACAAACGTTGAATGGTAGGATCCAACAGTAGATTGTGATAGTTTTTGAGAGATTCTACAGTAAAAATAACAGAAAGAAAAGAGCACTATACAAAACACTCAACACAGAAAGTGTGGACTTTGAAATCTATATGAAAAGTAGCACTCTTACTCAATAGAGGAGTGAGATAAACTTACCAATTTCCATTCATCATCAATCACAGGAAAACCAGTTATTCTATTTTCCACAAGGACCTCCAATGCTGCTTGGAAAAAGTGTGACTTATAAGAAGATGAAGATCCATAACATCATTTGCAACATAAATCTAAGATCATAATTACCTTCATCAATAGTTGTTGTGGCCTTTACTACATGTAAATCCTCTTTCCTCGTCATAAAATCACCCACTGTGTACAGTCCATTCTTTGGCTGCAATTCAACAAGCCAATAATTAGAGAATCAAGGGAGCAAGATGGCAACAAGAAAAACTTTGGCGGAGGTGGTGATAGAAAACAACTTCAGGAACCCAAGATGGTAAAATTATAGCTATTCTAGAGTTTATAAAGATAACTCAGTTGGTGCAACAATTGGCTAGAGGTTATCCTCACATGGGTAACTGTGAGTTAACAGCCAGTCAACATAGAACCACAACAAATGAACATCTCCAATCTAGTCTATATCTATATAATTAGAATGAAAATTCGATGTTATATTACGAGTATTGTATTAATTATTGTCAAAACAAAGATATGAGAACCGTGATATGTGTGTGTGTTTCTCGCTTTTGACATGCCTCGTACGTTTGGTCTATTTCATTGGTAATATTTTGAGCCAATGAGTGTGATACTGTTTGTTTTAATATTTTCTGAAGTCCATATAAACTTCCCACTTTCATCGAATCCTTCTCAATATTTTCCGAATTTCTCCATTGTTTATGCCAAACAATTATCTTTCTGAGTTATTTCCATAAACTTGATTAGATTACAAGGGTGAACTTTCACAATATGTGAAAAAAAAAATGCATAGTAATTCCCCCCCTAAAAGAAAGAAAGAAAAAAGAAGAAGGTTCATGCAGGAAAACAGCTTCCAGTGTAACATTGCGAAATTATTTAGTGCTATTTTTCTCTCTTCCAAAAAAAAGAAAAAAAAAATATTATACCGCTAATACAAACACATGATAGATCTTTAAGTTCCCACCAAAAGGACATAAAAACCCTTCCCACGAATTTTTGTCATAATAAACAGTCCAAGGTAAAACTATCACTTTAGAAGTTCCTTCCAAAAGAAGATTGCAACAAAGACTGAAATTGCTTAGGACTCTGAACACAGCCATATCAAGTTAACAACAACAATTTAAAATAAGCAAAAGTCAAAACATCCCCGTCTAAATGTGATGCCATATTTTCAAAAAGAAAAAAAAAAGGCCGCTGAACCATTTGAAAATAATTTCCTTTTCAATCCAAATTTTTGTTTCCCTAAGCATGAACTATCTTCATCATTTTGTCGTCCAAAGATTCTAATATAAAAGTTTGTGATGTGTCCTTTGAGGTCTCAATCACAACAGAGGAAAATCAACTAAATTCTTTTAATAATATCAATAATAGAAAACATCAGTCACTTGGATAAAGAAATAAGGGAAAATTAGTTTTTAGTGATGCTTTTTCAAAATAATTTAGATTCAGTAGGCAAATTCGTGAAAATTGAGAATTAGTGATACTTTTTTAACATAACTAGGAATCAATGTCATTTTACTATTAGGGAAGAATTTCTTCCAAAATACCCTTAAAAGACTTGCAAACCTCACTTGTACCTAAATGAGTGAAAAGGTTTTCAAAGTCTTTTGAGGGCATTATTGGAAGAAAGTCTTTATGAACAATAAAATGACATTGATTTACAATTCTTTTAATAAAGTATCACTAATTCCCAATTTTCAAGAATTGGTAGATTAAATATGAATTATTTTGAAAAAGTTGCACTAAAAACCAATTTCCCCAAGAAATAAATCACCTCCTTCCATTAAACTATGAAGAAAAGAGTCAAAAATAAAAATTAGAATCTCAATATTTAGAATGATGAATCCACTACCAAAAACTCTCGAACCTTGCCTCTTCAAACTCATTGAATCCGTGTAATTCCCTTTACTTAACCATAAGACCTTCATTTATGTCATCAACCATAAACATATGTGACGCAGGGGTGCAGGTTTCTCAATGCAATTCGTGCAACCACTGTACTCTACCACCTACTTATGACCAATACAGCCCAAGCATATCCAAAGCTATCCCAAGCAAAACTTAGTACAATGCCACGTCCGTATCACAAATCATTCATATCAACAATAATAAGGGTGGCCAACGGCGGGGTTTAAGAAACCTTGAAGAATACAATATATTCATAGATAATACGCTATTTTTTTCCTTTTTAATACTAATAAACAAGGGATAATTCATGTTAAGGAAAAGAGCAGTCTCACACAATCGATACTCTTAGGTTAATCAAACTTAAACCAGAAAGAGAAATCGACAATTACGAAACTATAAATTCCACAATAGATGATGAAATTAGGAGATCTCGAACGGTAGAAAAAGAGCGGTGACGAATAATTGGGGGAAGGTGACATACCGGCACTGAATTGAACGTCACGGCGGAGCCCGCACTAACAACCAAGGACCCGCGATTGCGTTCCGAGGCATGGAAGCGTCGAGATAAGGAGGCAGCGAGGGAGTGAGTTCCCCGAAGGGAATGACAGGAGAGGAGAAAGGGCAAGTTATGATGAAGGGCTGAAGAGGCCACCGAAGTGGTAGCGGAAGCAGGAGAAAGCCTCAAGAGGTGGAGAGCGTCCGGAAGAAGAAGCGAATCCATTTGTGATTGTTCTCTCTTCTTTCTTCTCTTCCTCACCCTCCGGCCTCGAGAGACTCAATTAGATTGGACGGATTGAGAAGGCGTTCGGAGGCCAACGGAAGGATCAACGAGGGTTCTTCCGTTGGGGTATTTTATTAAAGTGCGCGCCGGCTGTGGGCCTGTCGAACATGTAAAAGGATTTGGTACCCGAATAAAGGCTCCGCATCGTCAGCACCGTACTCTCTGCACCGGTGTGCTGAACTGGCACTGGCACGCCGACAGCTGCCAGCTGTCACCTCACACAATACAGTTAGAGATTTGAGAGACGGCCACGGCTTTTTAATCGTGGAAACTTAGTTTATACTAATACTTTTTTAAAATAATTCAGACACAGTCATCTAGTTCTTAATAATAAAAAATAATAATACTTTTTAAAAAATAATTAAAAAAGATTGTCATTTTACTATTAACAATTTCTTCCAAATATGCCCTTACAGATCAATTTCTTAACCTCATTATCTATACTAATATATAAAGGGAATATGGGAGATTCGGGCTTGACAATCCATGTTCAAATCGTCCCTTTTTTTTCCCTATTTTATAGGTTTTTTTATGTTATGTCAGCATAACTAACAATGAAATGTGCTCTATTTTAACATAGAGTTTTTTTCTAAGTAAGCTTCAAGATTTTTGTTATTTGCTACATGCGTGCAATCCCTAAATCGTCCTAACAAACAAATTATTTACAAATCTTTTGAAGGCATTTTTGGAAGAAATCCATGGTAAAATAATACTAATTCTCAATTGTCTTAAAAAAGTATCATTACTTTCCAAATATCAAGAATTAAGTGACTCAATCTGAGTTACTTTTAAAATGAATAACTAAAAACCAATATCTCCTTTTTTTTCTTCTTTAGCAAGCTCAAAAGAAAACTAATCCAGCATTAAATGAAGGATTGAGATCATTTACACTTGAACCCATAAAAGGGTTCAACTGTATCCAATGCTTGATTGCCACCTAAGCAAGCAGTAGTCCTCACAACTTCTCTCTCATACATTAAAAAAAGTGGATTTTTTTTTCACTTCTTTAGGATTGCTCCTTGCCTAGGTGGCAAGCAGCCATTGGTTACAGTTGATCTGTAGATTATCTCAATTGCATGGTAAATGAAACCCATCTTCGTATCGTTCTCGCCTTTTTCAAATGAGCCTCAGCTGAAAATGTACCAGACGTTTCTTCCTCAATTCCATTTTATACTTCTTTGTTTAGAGAAACGAACTTGGAATTTTCTCCTTTTTTAATTTCTTCTTAATTGTTTTATTTCTTCAAATATGTTATCCAACATTTCATCAACATTTATCGGATGAATAGCTAGGTTGATCAACCTTTTAAGGTAAATTTATTTTAACATTAAGAAGTATCTTGTGCTGCTCCTCCAACTCCAAGTTATCATAGAAGCATGGAATATGTAAGTTAGCACTTAGGCTTTGTGTGTGCAAGGGAACTCAAATATTAGCTATAGTTCAAGAATTAATGTTTTTGAAATAGAGTGAAATATACATATAGCAAGTGTACATTAATTGGAATATGATCTACAATTATATGAATAGTAGGAATTCTTGAAAAACAACTCAAATATTATATAAGAGCTCGGGGAAAAATAGAAAGAGAGAAAGAAAGTAGGGAGGTGAAGACTAAAAACAAAAAATAAGAAGCTTGTAACATGTGTATCACTGCTAGCTCCATTTCAAAAAAAAATCTTAAAGGCCCCCCTAAACTAAACCAACAACTCAATGCTTTGGAATTTCTTTGTTGAAGATTTGATTCTTCACACAGCTGAGTTTCAAGAACCATTTTTTGTTTTCAAGTTGACACAAAACCAATAAATTAGACCTCTAGCTCAAAGCTCTCTATTTCTCTATTGCCACGCATGTATAAGAATTAGGGGAAAGGCACGTTGTATATAACAATGTTAGAATTTTTGTTAACGCAGATGTCAATATAAGTAGTAGAAAGTTAATTTCTGAAAAGTGAGCTTACAAATGTCAGCTTAACTTTTAGAACTGGTCAAAGAATTAGAGGTTGTTTGGTATAACTTTTCAAAATTACTTTTTAAGTTTTCAAAGTAGAATTTTTTAACTTCTCTACTTTGTTTCTACTTTGAAAAGTTATACAAAATAGTCTCTTATTTATATGTTTAATTAATTTGGAATTTTGGATTGAGATACAATGGCTTTAAGTAGTTAAACCATCTTATTAATTTTATATAATACATGTTAAATATTGATTTGTTAAAATTTAAATTGATTAATTATGACAATAATATTTATGGTTATGACTATATCGTGCCATGTACCATCATTAAGGCATGAACCTGTGTGGAACTATAATCATGAAACTAATAGCTAACAAACTAGAATTCTCTTAACGGGAATGTCCTAAGGCTTAGAACTTTCAAATTTCAAAGTAAATTTTTTTAGATTCTAAATTCATAAAATATATATATACGATTATATAAAGGGAGACAATATATTCTAGTTCAACATTCTCTTTCTAAAGCATGTCCGTTGGTATTTTGAAAAGACTTATATATCCTAAATAGTTATTAATGTTTGTTCTCTTTTTGCTACGTGCAATATTTTACATACACCCATTAGTTTAAATAAATATCAATTCCGCCCATTAGATATGATAGATTTATACTGTATTTAAGGAGAACACAAGCTTGGGAAGCATGCCAAAAACTATCTTCTTTTCCTACAATGACATTCTAATGTCATTTTGTCTTCTATATTTAAATGAATAACTTTCCTTTTTTTCATTTTTCACTTTCCAAAAGATACCCTTCGACATTTCTTATCTCTTACATGTCCTAAATCTTTTTTTCAATTTTCACTTTCTAAAAATGCCCTTCAATAATTTTGAACCCCTTATATGTCCTAAACTTTTTATTTACTATGTGCAATACTGCACGTCCACCCTACTAGTCTAATTACCTAATATGCATGTGACTGAATATATGTGAATTACCTAATTTTTAGTTTTGACTTTCGAAGACATAAGATTTGTGGCAATTTTTCTTGTCGGAAAGAATGGGGGATTAAACCATTTAGTCAAACTAATAATTAGCATGTTTAATATCCTTCAAGCAATCCATGTGATGATTCTTCTCAGTTGTTTTCAAAATCAATATGCAAGTCATTAGATTTCATAGCTGCACAAACTTGACCTCTTCACCAATGTATTTGCAATTTCTATGCACCTAGGTGACCAATTAGTGTTTTTTGATGACCTAGGTGAGCACCTATGTGAACAGACTACTAATTGTTAGGTATAATTTTGGGCCAAATCACCAGCTCACCTAACAAATTGTATCTATATTAAAATTGAAACTTAATGATGAAACTTATATTTTATTTTATGAGTTAGTTTATTGATGATTAATTATTCTTTTCATGACTTGATACCTACTTTTCCCTAAAAAAATCTCCATTTAATTTTGTCATTCTGACAATAGATTTTGTCTTATTTAATTTTGTAATTTGTAATTTGTTCTACTTATGCATTTTTAATATGATTGGTTGTACTTAATCAATTTATAATTACATGTAACTTTCGATAGTTTTCAATTCAATGAATTGTATTAAAATCCATTGATTTTTTGTTTTGGTTTTTATTTATCCTATTTATTTCATAAGAAGATATGAAAAACTTTGAGTTGGTTCTAATCCAACCTAAACTTAGAAGAAAATTTGTAGTTTACATGTGGATTTAATGTTTAGAAGAAGAAAATATCGCCTATGTGAACAATTTGAAAATATCGCCTAGAAGAAGAAAATTTGTAGTTTGCATGTGGATTTAATGTTCAAATTATTTTAACTAATTTGAAAATAGCTTTTCTTATCTTTTAGTAACAGCAACTTATCCATGACTTGTGTACATGTATTTACCCATGTTCTAGTATTAAATTGATCAAAGCCTGATTTGATTAGAGCTCAACCCAATCCGACATAGTTAAGGCTCCACTCATGAGTCGGAGATGTTAATCGGTGATGAGTCAAAAACTTCTTTTAAACACCCAGGTTGATGAGTTAAAAACATCACAATAGGGAAGAATGCTCCAGTAGCAACGGTTCACTAACAGTGCTATATAGCTTAATACTGTCATCCAATGTCCCGGCAAATCCCTTTGCCTGCAAATATGCACCCGCTTTTCCTAACACGATTGGATGATTTTTTCGTCTCTCTCTCTCTTACTCAACTTCTTCTCTGAAAGAAAAAACAGGAAAGAAAGCCACTTTATAAATCCCTAATTAAGCCTAAGATACCTATATAATCTTAGGGAGAATGCCATGATTTCTACTTACAAAGTCACTTTATTTAAAATGAATCGGGATTCCCCGACAACCCTTTTCCATCAATTTCCAAGTTAAAAAGGTTTCCAGAGCAAAATGAAAACGAGAGTTCCATTTTTTTAAGTGAAGAACAAAGCTGGCTGAAGCGACTCTAGCTCTCTCTCATTTCTAAATCTGTTGATCTATTGATACAGTTTTTATCTTCTTGTTCTCTCCTTTTTCTTTCTTTAACTCATTTCGGTGTAACGTGGACACGAGCGAATGATAGCATTGTCTTCCCTAATTATGCATCCGCACTGCTTCTTCGGTTCTTCCACCGTGTGGGATCCCTCTTCTCATGCACCGCAACCTCACAAAGTCCCTTTTCTATGTTGACTAATCAGATTAAAACTGTCTTAATCAGTGATTTCTAACTGAAACTGTATTTCTCCTCACGAATCCATAGCTATATTAATGATATTAACTAGTACAGCTTAGACACATGCAGCATAATGACTTCTTGCGTCACTGTAATGAAGGAGAAATTTTCTCCTCTCTTGTCGTGATTGATGGTGTTATGATATCTGCTACAATTATGCTAAAGTGACAACTAAGCTCATGATCACGTAGTCAACGTTCGGTCTAAATTCTACTCAATATCCTATCCTAAAGTTCTAAAAACAAATTGATTGCCCACAGTCTTGAAATCCATTTGTTATGAAAAGAGATCAGAAGACATGAACCATGCATTGTTTTTGCTTAGGTTCTTCTCTCTGTCATTTCCCTTCTTATTCAATTTAGTTACCTTTTTTCAAAATAATTGTCTTTCACTCTTTTCCTTCGTTCTGCTTTTGAATATCTATAAGATAACCTAGCTATTAATCCAGTATCTCAATTTGTTGATACTTTGTTTTGTTGAGATCAAACTTTGCCCCAGACCAGTATATCTACTCATTACATCGATCTCTCTCTTCTGGGTTTATAATCAACATGTAGACTACTGAAGTATAGAGTAGATGACTGATTGTACAAGGTTGGCACCGTCCAGGAAATGTACAAGGCATATCCAGAGTTTCTTGGAAATTATCAATAACCTTGATATTTCCAGTAATCCTCTTGGGGTGGGAAACTCTAGGCTTGGCACAAACAGTGTCCGGGGTTGAGCTTGGCCAAGAACTCAAGGCCAAAATGATATTGATCTCCCCAATGCTTGGTCTTCGGAAATGTAAAGAGAAGTTTTTTGTCCAATACATTAATTCTCAAAGCAGTTTTGATGCTTTCGCATATGTATCTTATTCGTGTGGAAGCAACCAAAATTGACTGGGAAACTGCAACCCCATTTATTGATAAAATTCTAGGAAAAGAAAAAAAAATTTCTTTGGAAGGCTGGTCAGGGTGTGTGTCTAACACAGCTGGGATTTTCAGTTCTGTTATACTGTTTGGGAACTGGAGCTACAGTTCCAAAGGAAGGGGAGGATTGTTGGCTCAGATAGATTTGGCTAATTGGTTGGTCATCTTTTCAACATTATCTACCACTTAAAGACGGCGTTCAGTTATTCAACACCATATCCGTATGTAATCTAATCTAGGAAAGCAGAATTGTTATTTTCAAGTTTAGGGATTTGAAGAATCCTTTACACTCAGTCATTCCACTTTAACAGAGAAAAAGGGGAGAAGAGAGCCAAAGAGGCCACCGAAAAGCAAGGAGACCGTATCATGAAAAGCAAGAAAAAACACACGCACATACACATTTACATTATCTCTATGTCATCCGTCCCCGTCTCAACACCAATCAGATCTTTCTGTTCTCCTTTTATTTCTATCAAATACCCCAAGTCAACCTCACCTCATCATTTGGTCTTTCTTCTTCTAAACACCAACTCATTTCCCACTCACATCTCTCTTGCTCTTCTATCTATATAATCACCACTCCATCATCCTCTCTTCACCATGGAAAGCATGAAGGTGCAGCAGCTCACACGTGGGTTTTGGGAGCATGATCCCTCTCTCACTCTTGGCTGCAAACGACTCCGGCCTCTTGTACCAAAGCTGACAAACGGGGACACTGTCTCTACTTTCGACCTGAAGAGCTTCATCAAGCCAGAATGTAGCCCTAGGTCATTTGGGTGCACCAACGAGAAGCGAGACTCAGCTCAGGTGATGCTGACTTGCTGTTTCCCATTTTAATTAGTTTAAGCTTCCTGCTGTGGCTAACATAGTTGATTATTGTCATGCAGGTGGAGACTCAATCTGGAAGCACACGATGGAACCCAACACAGGAGCAGATTGGGATACTGGAAATGCTCTATAAAAGCGGATTGCGTACTCCCAATGCACAGCAAATAGAAAAAATTACTGCTCAGCTGGGAAAATACGGCAAGATCGAAGGGAAGAATGTGTTCTATTGGTTCCAAAACCATAAAGCACGTGAGAGGCAGAAGCAGAAGCGCAATGGCCTTGGTCTCAGCCATTCTCCCCGAACAGCCATAGTAATTTCGGACAGTAAAGTGAGTTTCAGTGTACAAGTCATCCATTTGACGGCTTATTGAGTCTCTTCCGTTTAAAAATTTAAATGACCTTGTTGGTGATTGTGTTGCAGCGAGAGATGGGCAACGAGGAAGATAGCCAGGACAAGCGGAAGTGTCGGAACTGGACGGTTGATCAGTCCTTCGAAGAGGATGCCAAACTTTGTGGGGATGAGGGAGATAAAACTCTGGAGCTCTTTCCATTGCATCCGGAAGGCAGATGATAGGGTCGACGTTTCCTTTATTTGAATGTTACTTGCTCTGGTATGCCTTGCTTTCTTTCTTTGCAGGAGGAAGTTGTTCTTGTAGTTTCCCATCATAAATTCTTGACTTTGAAACCAAAGCGCGGTTTACTCTTTAGCCTTTATCCGTTTGTACTTAATGTGTCGTGGGCTACCCTTTTGAATGCATCACCTGTTCACCCCCTAGCTAGGCTTAATTAGGTGCATGCCGTTTGTTGTTCGTTTCTGGGAATGAATTCCAAGAAGTGGTTCTTGTGGATAAGGAAATCATTTGGTTAACAAAGGGAGTAGAATTAGGATGAGAAAAAAAATGCCCTTTTTCACCAAATTAACCATAACCCATTTCTGGAGTTCGGTGATTGACTTTTTATTTTTTAAGTCAAGAATATCTCCACTTGAAAAGAAGATTAAAACCTTATGAATATCTCCATTTTATAGAAAAGCATTACAGGATGATTATACTAAAAAATAAAGAACCAAACATTTATTTTATCACCATTCATTTTGTTTCATACCAAACATGACAAAAGGAACTTCAAACTCAGTATCCCGAGCGAGTTTAAGGAATTGATGATTCTTGGGCATGTGGAATATTGCAGACAATAATGAGGGAACCAATCATCCATTATTATTATTATTTTTTTTTTTGTTCGCTTGTTTGGAAGTGGATTATAGTAAGAAATAGAGTCCAGTGCCAAATATTCCCCCTTTTTTTCTTTTTTTTTTTTCCTTTATTTTTAAATAATGCTAGAAAGAAAATAGCAAATGAGGGGCTAATCCAAATTAATCGTTCCTTTGACAGGTACAAGAAACCTTTCGAAATTAAATGTCATACGTACAATATCTTAGTTCCCTAATGTTTCACTGATAGCTTGTTTGCACATGAAAGATGCATGTAGCTAGGTTTGTTAGAGACTTTTTTTCACATTAACAATAACAAATTAATGTTTGTATCTTAAAGCTTCAAGGCGATATCAACTTGAGATATACATTTAGTTGAACAATATTTAGCTCGAATTGAGCCGTGGAGGATGCATTACCATGAAAATTTTCATATATCTTGAGGAAGTGAAACCCATTTGCTCTATAATTAAGCTTGATTTTATTAATCTTGTAAGAAAATGTCAAAGGTTGGTGTATATATGGACGATTTCCAAACAGATATTATTTTATTAGATTGAGAAGATCACCAAGATTTCCTAATCCATTGCTAAACATACTCCAATTTGGAGGCCCCAGCACTTGAAAGTTCAAATATTAACTGCAAATATATAGATGTGAACGAAGGAAAGAAGAGGGAAAGGTCAGAATTGGGTGGCTTTCTTATGTAAGATCCATTTTTCCTTTGATTCTAGTTTAAAGGGTTTATCCAAACGTTATTGCGTCCTACCTTTTTGAGTAGATAACTTAGTTGTGCGGTAATTAGTTATTAACTTCTAGTTAAAAAATATTATTTATTATAATATATATCTTGTAGGAAGCGTTAAATTTAGGTTTAAAGGCCTAGACCAGATTCCAAGAATACCAACCTAGACAATTTTGTTGAGATAAAATGATTCCTTTCCAAAAGATAAGCCATAAAGATAGGAGGTGAGGTAGGATTAATAGGTAGGATTAAAAGATAAGCCATCAATTGGGATTAATACAACACTAGCCAATACTAGGGCTGGCAATGGGTCGAATACGGTATGGATCTACTATGATCCGAATCTGAACCGAAAATAAAAATCCGATATCCGAAATCCGATGAATCTTTTATACATGAATCCAAATTCGAAACCGAATTTATATACTGTATTCGAATTCAAAATTCGACCGAATAAATAACCAAAATCCAAATTAGATCCGATTTGAACTTAAAACTCAAAAGTCAAGTTTAACTATTAAAGCAAATTTTAACTATCAAAACTAATGAGTCATATAAATATTAAAGCAAGACATGAGTAAGAATGGTTCAACCATGGTTTATACAAAGTTTACCAATGGTTTAATGAAAAGTATATGTTGATTTCGGTTCGGATCTTATTCAGATCGGATATGGACAGATTCGAATTTGGATCCGAATTCGGTCAAATCCAAAATCTGATATCTGTATTCGAACCACAGATCTATATCTCATATCCGAATTTGAGATTTTCGGATCGGATTCGAGTCGGATTTGGATATATATCCAACCCATTGCCAGCCCTAGCTAATACCCGTGTTATTGGTAATTATAGGAGTGCAACTTGGTTGGTAAAAAGGAAGAACCGCGTGACTAACCCAAAACTTTGTATCTTCTTGGGTTGGGTTTAAAAGCGTATGGTTTAGTGTTGGTTCTAAAATTTGTAAAATGAATTAATTTTTATTTGATTTTGGGTTAAGGTTTTCAATATTAAACTATACCAAACCAAATTGAAACCCGACCTAAAAATATGCTTCACTAAATTAAACCTAATAGAACCTAACTAAACATGTATATACATGAGTTGGATTTGGTTTTCAAGTTAGAGTGATTGGTTCTTAAATCAATTCGGTTCAATCATCGGTTAAGAGTCACAAACTTTGATTTGGTCTTGAGTTGATGTCAACTTGGACCAGACCAAACCAAGGTGGCCCCTAGGTAATTAATATATGTTATATTTATTAAAATCAAATGTACCATACATTATATCTTGTTTTGTAGCACCCAATATCAATAAGGTTGCATTACTTACTCCTTTATTAGATGCCTATTTTTACTTTTATATGTAACAACTTAAAGAATTTTTTTAAACCATAAATTTGTTTGGTATAATGTAACGTTATATGGGTAATTTTTTGCCCATAAGCATAAGAGAAAGGCTAGTCCATAATGCCATACTTTTTTTTATCATACTTATAATTTTATCTTGGTAAAGCACTTAACTATATATATGTATTTATTGTAATCTTTTTAGAATATATAAGCAACTTACTAAATTAAATGTTTGTAAAATTTTTTTAATGTGAACATATCAATTGCACTATTGTTGTAATCAGGAGGCTATAGGGTGTTTTTCTACATACAATGCAAAGAATGATTATTTAGTAAAAATCTTGTATCCCCATCTATGATTGACCTGTTCATGTTAAAAATATTTTTTACTAATGGCCTTGCCGTCTAACAAGGTATGTTGGCACTTGGAACTTGACTGCATGAGTCACTTGGCCACCACGCCAATACGGTCCCCTCATGACTCTCCACCTTGGCCATGTCAAGACCGATTTGTCCTTAGCTAGCCGCTATATATGTCCCAGACGCAGCTTGTGCGCTCAACCACCATGAATTCTCAGTTGCATGGATGCCACCCACCACAAGGTGGAGAAACCTGAGAAAGATCTGCAACTCCCAAATGTTCAACACTTGACTTGACGCCAATCAAAGCCTTGACGCCAAAAGATTGAGGAACTTGTTGCTCATTTTAGAAACTGTGCTCACACATGCCAAGCCAGCTATATTGGCCGAGCAACTTCCACCACCAGCTTTAGTTTGTTATCGTACACCATCTTCTCTAATGATGTAGTTGATTTACAGATACCGTGTCTCGTATGGTGGAAGAATTGAGGAAATAGAATCTCAGACTCCTCAGTTTCTTAGATTTTTGGATCTACATACAAGGTATCAAAAAGAGAATGGCAATTCACCCTGGTAAACTAATGGATTTCTTTGATGGCATGATCGAACAAAGATTACAATCTGGAACATCCCATGTTCTTCCTGCAAGTGGTGACCTCTTGGATGCCCTACTGGACTACAGTAAAGAATACTACCGAATTCAGCCTTAACGATATCAAACACAACATGAGATTGCAGCTAGCAGAAACAATGACAAAAAAAAAATTATCCGTATAGAAGTCCATAAATAGGAGTCATTGAACAATTTCAATCCTCTTGCATCTTGTGGTTGGGTTCTCCCAAATATCAAACACTCAAATGAGTTACATCAAGTAACATTGCCTTCCAATAGAATGAAAACAGTTTAAAAATGCTAGTTTTCATGATTAAACATGATGCCCTTCCCGATAATTTTACCTTCTTGGTGGAGATCTAAAATGAATCAAACACTCATGGCCAAGAAGCCTACATAGAACCACAGAGACCGTTAGAATTCTATGAGACAAAAGCACCTAACTTTGCCTCACTATATCCATCAAAATCCTTGCTTTTCCTCCTCTTGATAAAAAAAAAATAACCTTGCTTTTTTTCCCCTCGTTATGTAACAGATCAATGGCTTTGATCGCTTTGATGTAGGCTGAAGAAAGCATGGCTCCTATTCATGACTATATATCTGATCTGTTGAGCATGTGCCTGGTACATATTTTTCAATTGCTCAGATACGGTGACCGGGAACACTGCTCTCTTGGGCTTTAACTTCAATTCTCTGAAGTCGAGGGATAGAGTGCCCCGTCTCTCTCTCAACATGAAATCAGAACTGGAGAGGTTACTTAATATAGGAGAGGAAGAGATATTTATTATAAGAGAGTTACGGGAACGGAAGAGGCAGGAGTTACAATAGAAGTTATAGGAGAGTTACGGGAGAGGAAGAGGCAAACAATGGAAGGAGACATTTTGGGTTAATCATGCCCTTTGACGAGTCAGTTGCCACGTCAGCTGTGATGTGGAGCTTCTAGGTTTGAGAGACTCGTTTTTTGGGGCTCTCTTGTGAGTTTACCTATTGCTATATATTATATATAGATGAGTGAAATCCTCTTGCCCTTGTATCGCCTTACACGCACACTTATCTCCTTGTATTGGCTGGGCATAGGTGGAAAGAAGAATTGAGATATATCTTTCTAGTTTTTAGTAAGTTTTTATTTGAGTATATATAACAAATAGGCGGTAGTACCATTACACGTCAGTCACAAAAAAGCAGCCAATCTTGCTTCAGATTTTTTGGATTGGTGTTTGGTGTGAAAGAATCGTTTGGAGCCACTCCGTGGATCCAGCGTGAAACGCATGGATGGATGCCCATGTCATTAGGGGGGCCCGCACATCCATACTCCATCCCAGCCATGCGTTTCATGCTAGATCCATTGAGTGGCATTAGACGAAATGCATTCGAAAGAAGCATATATATTATGGTATATGTTTGATGAGAACGTTTCTTTTGAAAACCACTTAATGGTACCAGTGTGAAAAGGATAGATGGATGCCCGTATCAGGAAGGCCCCAACCCATGGATACATTTCCTCTAGTGCCAGAATCCAGTGGTACCATGATACCACTAGCTAGGAGGGAGTATTGGTGTGTGGGCCCCTCCTAACATGGTCATCCATCTGTACGTTTCATGCTGGTTCCACTTGAGTGGCACCAGATGAAACACTCTCCAACCCATCCCAGCCCGTGGTATCACGGTAGGTTCTGGGATAGAGGAAATGCATGCATTCGTGTTTTACCTGAGATCCAAGGAAATTATCTCGTACGTTAACCGACCTGTATCAATTAAAGTGAATCAGTTTTTTTTTTGGGTAAGGAACACTCAAAAAACAACTTTTATTAAGAGTTAACAGTTCTTACATGAGTACCACACAAATAATCCGAATTTAGGAGAGATCCAAGAAAACAGGGGGGCTAATATAACCAACAACAAGAATAATCATCCAATGCAAAATTTCCTAAAGCATCCGCCATGGTATTAGCTTCTCTGAAGATGTGCTTAATAGAAATGAACTCAAACTCACGGTGTAGGTGTTTAGCCTCTCGGATGATATTGGCAACTAACCAAGGAAGGTCCATACCTGTGTCGTTCATGAATAGTACCGTATTCTTTGAATCACTCTCAATTTCAATCCTTTTACAATTAAGTGCTCGAGCTAGTTTCAGACCCTCTAACAATCCATACGCCTCAGGTACACCCTCAGAGGTGTATCCAATGTCAAGAGCCATTGCTGCCCAGAATTGCCCCTCATCTCCTTTAATGATGCTGCCACAAGCTGCCCTGCCTGGGTTTCCCCTAGAAGCTCCACCCACATTTAATTTGACATTTCCCACTCTTGGTCTATCCCACTTCACTGTCACATCCACTTTTCTCTGTTCTTTTGTCTTGGCTTTCATTATGATCCTTGAATCTGCCTGCAAGGAGTTAAAAGAAGAGATACTGAGCAAAATGTTTGGTTTAAACCCTTCGAAGATTACCTGGTTTTGAACTCTCCAGACAGTCCAGCACAGGTTAGCTAATTCGGCCAATCTTATAAGGTCACCCAAGCATTCCTTAAGCCTTTCAAACCAGCAGTCTCTACAGTTGTCTTGTGTTTGCAACATATCTAGCCGCCCACCAGTACCTGCAAAATAAATGGCCTGTGTAAAATCACATTTTGATATTAGGTGCAGGCCAGATTCAATCGAGTTTCCACACAAGACACAATCATGGGAAGGGACATGTAGTCTCTTATGAAGCAGATCGCTAGTTGTGATGCCATCGTGTATCACTTTCCAAACAAATAGCCGGATTTTTTGTGGGACAGGTATTTTCCAAATTTTATTCCACCATCTGTTAGTAACAAGCTGCTCTCTGTTGATGGCTAAATTGTAGGCTAACGCCACCGCGAACATTCCATTTTTCTCAGCTCTCCATATGGGCTCATCCCTCTCATGGTTATGACTGATGTGAACAGCCTTTATGGCATTAATAGCATCTTGGTTCCACAGTTGAAATAACGTAGTCCAGTTCCATTGTCTCGTCCCTGAGGAGATGAGATCAGCCATAGTTTGGATGTGGGGCACAACATTCCTGTTTTGGCCTTTGGGCAATTAAAGTTCCCTGGGATCTAGCTTGTGTCTTCAATGGGAATTGATAAGCCGTTTGCGATGACCCATCCCTTGCCTCTGTCAATAAGCTCCCTTGTGCTGTTTATGTGCTTCCAAATCTGCGAGTCTGCGTTTCTAGTAGAGCTGTCTAGAAAAGATCTGTCATTGAAATACTTAGTTTTAAAAAATCTAGTCCAGAACTTACCATTGTCCACCAGCAGGTCCCACCCCTTCTTGGCCAAAATAACAGAGTTAAAAGCTCTCAAATTCTTAAAGTTTAAACCACCAGCATCAAAGGGTTTGCACAATTTCTCCCAGCCAATGGTGTGCAGGGTTTTATTTTTTTTTTATGTTGAGCCCAAAAGAAAGACCTTGATTTTTTTCAATAAAATCGATGGTATTACCAAGAAGCTTGGTGCATGACATGATGTGAAGGTGCATACCCATGATCACAGAGTTAATCAGGGTAGCTTTACCGGCTTGAGTGAGTAGCCGAACTTTCCAAGACGCCAATCTACTACTAATTCTGGCAGTAATGTCAGCAAACAAACCATTAGTAATTCTCCCATTAGCAAGAGGGATGCCTAAGTATTTTTGGAATTTAAGTTTGGCCTTGACTCCAAAAATTCTACTAAGCATCCCTCGGTTTTTTCCTTTGATCAAAGGGCTCAAAATAAGTTCTATCTTTCCAAGGTTTATCTCATGACCTGCAAGGGAATAGAAAGAGTGAAGGATCTTAAGTATGCAAATACTTTCACGTTGAGTGGCCTTACCAAACAGGAGCAGGTCATCTGCAAACATCAAGTGAGAAATTTGGGGGATTCTACTGCTGATCTTGACGCCATGAATTGAAAGATTTTATTCGGCTTCTAGCAGGGCTTTGGAGATGGCATGTTGAGTCAAAATAAAAAGATAAGGGGACGGGGGGTCCCCCTGTCTGATTCCTCTAGATGGAATTATATCCCCCTATCTGATTCCTCTAGATGGAATTATATGACCCGAGGGGTTACCATTGACAAGAACAGAGTAGGAAACCGTAATAACGCATTGCATGATGAGGTAAGTCCAGTGATGGGAGAAACTAGCATCCCTTAGAGCCTTTCGAATAAAATCCCATCTAATTCTGTCATAAGCTTTAGACAAGTCAACTTTTAAAGCAAAATTCCCAGACTTCCCAGCTTTCCTACCCCTAATGTGATGCATGATTTCCTGAGCGAGGATTATATTATCATGAATAGACCTCTTGGCGAGAAATGCACTCTGATTTGGGGAAATGATTTTCCCCATGTAAGGTTTCATACGGTTCACAATAATCCTCGAAATGATTTTATAACTGAAATTGCACAGGCTTATGGGACGGAAATCCCCAGGCTTGTTAGGGTGATCTACTTTAGGGATAAGAGTTATGAATGTGTGGTTGATACCAGGATCGAGAATTCCATACCTGAAGAACTCTATTACCATGAGGCAGATATGAGGCCCAACCGTGTCCCAGTATCTATGATAAAATAGCCCCTGGGAAACCGTCAGGTCCCAGGCTCTTTCTCAATCCCATTTCGTTAACCGTTTGGAGGACTTCTTCATCTGTGACGTGCTTGAGAAGAAGTCTATTATCATCTTAATTCACCACAGAATCCATAAGGTTAGTACCCTGCATCACACTAGAAGGAGAATTCTCATGGAAAATGTTAGAGTAGTACTGAACAAAACAATCTTCAATATTTTCTTGGTTAGTATACACATTAT
Source organism: Buxus sempervirens (assembly GCA_947561395.2). Lineage (NCBI taxonomy): Eukaryota > Viridiplantae > Streptophyta > Magnoliopsida > Buxales > Buxaceae > Buxus > Buxus sempervirens. The sequence goes on from OX387190.1 coordinate 36,566,955, forward strand.
TATTTTCATCCTCAATGTAGGTGATTTTGTTTCTTTGTCTCCAATTCAAAGTGGAGACATGGAAAAATTTAGTGTTGAGATCACCTTTTGTAAGCTAGCTAATTCGGGATTTTTGGGCCCAAAAAGTTTCTTGCTGCTTTAACACATGAAAATACTCATTTCTAAGGCTTTGCTTCTTGGACTTCAAACTGGGATTGTTAGAGTATTCAAGGGCAGCTTGGGTATCTTTGAGGTCATGAAACAGCTTAGTGGCTTTATTGTGGATATTACCAATGGATTTTCTATTCCACTGAGTAAGCATGTTCCCAAGGTAGCATAGTCTATCAGTTAAGGTCGAGTATCTTTCAATGTCCCTACTCCATTCTTTATCAATAACTTCTTCACACTCTTTTTCATCCATCCAGAAGAACTCAAACCTAAAGGGTTTATGCTTTTTCTACTTGATAGGATTGGTACAAATGAGAAATGGGCTATGGTCTAAACCCAAAATGGGTTCTTGGGAAATGATCGAGTTAGGAAATTTGATAATCTAGTCATGATTACAGAAAGCTCGATCAAGACGTTCCCTTATTCTGCCAATACCATCCCTACCGTTATCCCAAGTATACTTTAAACCCTTAGGTTGGAGCTCCAATAGGTGGCAATCCAAAATCAGATTTTGGAAATTTTTAGCTTGACAACCCTTGTACTTCTTACCCCCTTGCTTCTCGTTTTGGCCCATGACAATGTTGAAGTCCCCAAGAAGCATCCATGGGCAATCCTGGAGTTCAGCAACAGCTCTGATTTGATTCCATTGTTGCATTTGAACTGTTGCATTATGGTTCGCATGAATGGAACTGACCGAAGCCTCCGTTGACAAGTTCTTGTTGATCTTCATATGCATCATCCAAGTATCCTGAAAAATGATCTCAACAAAAAGATTATCATCCTATAACATCCAAAAACCTCCAGAGAGACCTCTGGAGGCAGACCAGTAAAATTTTTTGAATCCAAATTTCCTGATATGTCACTCCGAACTTCTGTCTGATGCCATTGTTTCAGATAGAAGTAAAAAGTTGGGCTTGTGATTCCTACAAAGGAATCTTAGATACTGTTTTGTCGAGGGTTGCTTGATCCCTCGACAATTCCACGCAAGAATCTTCATGTTGGCGCCTTCGGCCAGAAGGAGCCATCAGAAGAGGTAGCCTCTTCAATGCGCACACCCGGAGAAGGAAGCATCAATTCTTCATAGGAGTGGAGATCCAAACAGTAGTTATCTTCTTCTTCAATTCTTCTATGCTTACTGGATGAACAGTCCCCCTTCCCTTTTCCCAAACGTCTTGGAGTCTTGCCTTTGGAACTTCCTGCCTTAGTTAAAGAGATATTGGATTGCCTCGACTAGGTTTTTGGGCTTCTATTGGGTCTTATAAAACTTTTGGGCTGAACAATCCTCATCTGATTAGAGATGAGGCTCAAAGTTAGGTGGCTTTGGTTATGATGGAAGCTGGGTTGGGCTTTATTCTTAGGAGGTTGGGCTTCAAACGAAAAGATTTTAAGTTGCGGGCCTAGATCGGACAGGTTGGGTAGGGGGTCTGATAAGAAGGGTAATGGGTGGGCTTGGTTGGGCTTAGAAGGGTTAGCGATGTAGCTAGGTATGAGGTTAACAGATATGGGTTGGTTTGGATTCACCTCATGAGTCGGGTTTAGTCTGACCCAGATTTCATGAATGATAGAATCAGAGGAAATCTACTGCGCACTGCTCGAGGCTTCTCTGCTATCAACCAGATTTGATAGCGGCGGTAGCACAGAGCTCGAGGCATTTTCTAGATCGGTGATCTGAGCGAGGGTTGAGTTGACTCGCCGAGATGTGGTTCCAATTGGCATTTCGCTCCCCCTGACTCACCACGCTGAGATCCTTGGTTGAGTTGACCTCTCCCTGACTCGGAAGGATGGGAGAAGCTTTGAGCAAAGGGTTATTTCTCCTTAAGAGGGAAGAGGGGGGGGGGGGGGTGTGTGGATGGCAGGACTGTAAAACTTTTCGCCGATAACTTCAGTTCCATCCAAACTCTCAGAAAAGAACGAGTTAGTACATTCTACAAGATTATGATCAATCATCTCACAAGAGAAGCAAACAAGAGGAAGGAACTCGAATTTAAAATCAATCCAAACCTTTTTACTTGGTTCCTCCTCAAAGAACAAACCCGATGGGATAGGCTTGGCCATAGGGAGAGAGATACGAACCGAGGGGAAGCTATCAAGGGTTTCCCCTTTGCACTCTATTTCCCAGACCTTAGTGAAGCAACATTTGGTGAATAATGGATTCCTCCTTGAATTTGAGGGGCATGTTATGTATTTGCATCCATAAGGTGATGGAGTCAGGCTTTGCGCAACTTGCTTCCTTATCGTCCTCTATCTCTTTGAATCTCATGAGCTAGCCATTAATGGTCCAAGGTTGAGCCGCTGTGATGGTTGCTCTATCGTGCTTATTTTTTAAATAGAGAAGGAACCTGCTTCCAGAGATCTGTGTGGTTGATATCAACTCGATGGGCTTCCAGACTCTCGAAGCGAAGTTCTTGAGAGAGTTAACATGAATCTGAGCACCCGGGACATCATAGATGAGAAAGGCACTCCATTTTCTTTCCACTTTGGCTTTGTCTTCAACGGATGGTTTAAAGGCTAGGGTGGGTCTGGGAGGGATTATGAGGTTTTTGAGTTTTTTGGCTAGATCCTCCATGGGAGATGACAGGAGAACGAAGAGATGAAACAGGGGGAACGAGGAGAAGAAACAGACTGAAAAAAGGTGGAGGAAAGATGAGAAGAAACCACACAAGGATCAACTCAAACGGTCACACCGAGGAAAGTTGGGGTTAAGAGAGGGATGCGAAGGGGCGATGAGGAGGCCAATCGAGAAATGGAGGCAGAAAACCCAGAAACACCGCCAAGACAAGGGAAAAGAGGGGAGGGGAAACTCAAGGATTTAGCCTGCCATTAAGCGAGACTGAATCTCGTCAGGCCCACAGGAGCAGCCTTAACCCAAAACTTTTTTCTTCTTTTGTGGGTCCAGTGAACCGAAGTTAAATGTGTCTCTTAGCACCAGATTTTAAGCACACTTCTTTTTTGAAAAGTGTGGTGGCCCAATAAATTAGAGTAGCAGGCTTTGGGCCGGCATACCAGAGACTGAATTGTGGCCCATCATGGTTTAGAGCTGAGGCCGTTCATGCAAAAAATTAAGAAGCCCGAGCTGCTCTGTTCGCGGCACACCTGTTAGTGCGCGCTCCAACCCCGACAGCACGCCTAATGTGCAAGCCTGAAATGCGGCATCGTTGGGTTGGTTGTATAGCCGATGAAACGTCAGGTGGGGTATGGGTGGAGATCACACGGCGGACATTTCAGCCCAGGAATTGAATTAGGGTTTAGAACCGCCGAGCCCTTACTTAAGCGTTACGGCTCCGCTGCGGCCATTTGCATTTAACTTGGGGTTTGCCCTCCCAAGCTTCTTACCTTTTTTTAATTGTTGGAGTGAATTCCTCGTCGTCCTTGTGTCTAAACTCCGTTCGGATCTCCGACTGGTTATCCCCTTTATCCTTCCCTCTCCTCCCTATCATTAAATCCAGAAAAAAAGAGAAAAAAAGTCCAAAAAAGAAGAAAAAGATTATCCGTCAAAATCCAGTCAGTGAAAAGCGACAAATTAGTCTTCGTTTCTTCTATTTTGGTGATCTTCCTTCTTTTTGTCTCGTGTTGTTTCTGTCAATTTGGGATACAGAGATAGTTTCTATTTGTTCCTTCCTAGGGTTGTTTCATTTCCAATAACAAGAGGAGAGGGAAGAGGAAAAGGCAAAAAAAGAAAAAAAAGGCAGAAAATTGGAAAAAAAAAGGGAGGGGTAAACAGAAATAGAGATGGCGCAGGTTCAACTTCAGCCACAGCCTCCACTTTCTGGTACAAGTGGAGCGGCGAACGCAGGTGGCAACGCGTTCGTGTCTACTTCTCTGTATGTGGGCGACCTCGACTTGAATGTCACGGACTCGCAGTTGTATGATCTCTTTAGCCAGATGGGTCAGGTCGTGTCGGTTCGTGTATGCAGGGATTTGAGCACCCGTCGATCCCTGGGTTATGCTTATGTTAATTACAGCAGTACCCAAGATGGTTCGACATCGGACTTCACTCGGTTTGCTTACTCTAATTTTCATTCATTAAATGCTGAAAAAAAATATGAAATTGATAATTCCTACATGTTTTTAATTGTCGTAGGTTCCTCTACTTTTTCTGAATTATTTTAGTTAATATGTTTCTAATCTCCCGTCGTCTCCCGGGGAAATGAGAGCTCTTGGATGAAGCTTTAGATGAATAGATTTAATTAGTAAAGCAACTCTTGTCGTTTGTAATTGTAGTGAAGGACAAGAGTGACTGTAGTAGGGTGATTATAATGTTATTCTGATGAGAAAAGGTCGTCCTTTAAAGTTTCTGGGCTTGAATTATTAAGGGAAACTTGTGCCGATGACATGAGCACTAGCCAGAACGAGCTTGTCTGATATCTCTGACTCTGACGGATGTCAATGAATATGCTAAGCTAGATGTATTGAGGTACCACAAGTTTGTATGTATATTATGCTAATTTACATGGATTGAGATACCAGTAGTATGTGTGAATATATGTATATTATGCTAAAGGAGATGCATTGAGGTATAACCGTCATATGTGTGTATATATATCTAGATTATGATTTAGCTGATGTAATTGTTGTAGATGGTAAAATAGCGGAATGCGGTTCCTGCAAATGATCCCCAAGTTCTTCTTATGGGGACTGGATCAGTTTGAAAGCCCAGAAATTGTAGTGGGATCGGTAATCATTAAATTAGTGATGCGCTTCATTAGGAATTGCTTCTCAAGCATGTTTATCAAACACTAAATTTTGCATTGCTAAAGTGCTTCAAGGACCCAAAGAAGCAATGCCAAACACACTCTTAATGGAGGATGTAGCCGCACTAGAATATTACATTTATAAGCTGGATTCTTTTTTGTTTATTTTTTTAACTCTGTCTTCACCTGAGTTGAGTTAAGATACTGTTCGGTCTCAAAGATTGACAGCCATTTTCAGAAGGCGCAGAGTCATTTACCTTTTTTAATGGATGATGTTGGTGGAATTTAACTCATTTGAAGTAGTAGTTAATATTGTAATCTTCCCTAGCTGTTACATGGTACATTATTGATTCCATGCAGCTTTTTAATTATTTCTTCCTGTTATGGTTCAGATTTTATGTCCAAAGTTCAATGTCTTATTTCAAAGTATTTCCCTGAATTTCCATGCATCAAGAAATAATTTGGATTCATGAGACTATACACCAGCTCTGACGTTAACCAATTACACTCCTGCATTACCTGTGCTATAATGACCAGAGTACTCTCCATATCAAATGCCAGCATCTCCTGGGTATACTCCATTTTATCTGGAATACACATTGGCTGCTCTTGATTACAAACTAGCTTTCCAAGTTATTTCCCTTTTTTTTTTTGGTGGTTTTGGGGGGGGGGGGGGGAGGAGGAAGAAGTTATTTCATAAAATTGAGAGTTTGGACATTATAATGTTTTTGCGAAGTTTGATGTGTTCTGAGTTCTCATGACTGCATTGAAAGGAAACAAATTCACATAAGATATTCGTTTGTTAATGTGATTAGTGAAGGCTGTGTATTCAAAGGTTTTAATTTTTTAATGGTCATTAATTGAATAATGAATGTGTTATTTAACATTTAGGCTAGGCACACAAATGCCGCACACACACACACACACTCTCACACACAATCTTATATTTCTATCACATTTTTGGGATTTTAATGGGTTGGGATGGTGGAAAATTATTTATTTTTGCTAACCTTTGCTAGTTGTGATTATGCATTTTATTATTTTTGTTGTTTTGTTTTGGATTTTTGGTTTTTAAGAAAGGTGTGGAAATTATTTTTTAATATGTCTCCGGTGGCACATGGTTCATGTTCGTGGAGCTTGTGTTGTTACATATATGAAGTTGTGTAGTTTAAAAATGTCATTTGTCAATACATTGCAGTATCCTTTGATGTTTTTGGCTATTGTTAGAAAATCTTCACATGTATTTGTGCAAATTTACCATGCCTTGTCAGTACCACGGTTGTCCTTTTTTCTTTTTCTTTTCTTTAACACTTCCTCTCATTCTTTCTATCATTTTTAAGCCTTTGTTTGATGTCAATAACAGCTGCGAGGGCATTGGAGCTTTTAAACTTCACTTCTCTCAATGGCAAGCCAATTAGAATAATGTATTCTCATCGTGACCCTAGCATTCGGAAAAGTGGTACTGCAAACATATTTATTAAGGTTTGTATCTATTTTCTGTTGTTTATTGGCTTATGGGGTTACTGTTGTTTCTTGTTGACTTTTGCTGTTAATTTCCCGCTATTATTTGTCTTAATTGTACATTTTTATATTTTGACAGAATCTGGACAAGGCAATTGACAACAAGGCGCTGCATGAAACATTCTCCATCTTTGGGACCATTTTATCTTGCAAAATAGCTACAGATCCATCTGGCCAGTCTAAGGGCTATGGTTTTGTACAATTTGATAATGAGGAATCTGCCCAAATTGCAATTGATAAGCTGAATGGGATGCTAATGAATGATAAGCAAGTTTTTGTTGGACCCTTTCTTCGTAAGCAGGAAAGAGAGTCTGCTACAAATGCGACAAAGTTTAATAATGTATTTGTAAAAAATTTATCTGAATCAACCACAGAAGAAGATCTGAAGAAGATTTTTGGTGAATATGGAACAATTACCAGTGTCATCGTAATGCGGGATGGAGATGGAAAATCCAAATGTTTTGGGTTTGTTAACTTTGAGAATGCAGATGACGCTGCACGTGCTGTTGAGACCCTTAATGGAAAAAAATTTGATGAAAAAGAATGGTATGTTGGGAAAGCCCAGAAAAAGTCTGAAAGAGAGGTTGAACTGAAAGGACGATTTGACCAAAATATGAAGGAGACAGTTGACAAATTTCAAGGGGTGAACTTGTACATTAAAAACTTAGATGACAGCATAGGTGATGATAAATTAAGGGAAATGTTCTCTGAATTTGGTACAATTACTTCATGCAAGGTTTGTGGTCCTGTTCCTTGAATGATGTATAGGAAATTGTTTAACATAAATTAGCCATGATAATTATAAATGCTTATGCATTGTTGCCCAAGTTAAATTGTTTTGTGTATTTTATAGGTCATGAGAGACCCTAATGGCATAAGTAGAGGGTCAGGATTTGTTGCCTTCTCGACACCTGAAGAAGCATCTCGAGCTGTAAGTTTATGTTCTCGTCTGGTATTATGAAAATATGATTGCAAATTAAAATTTTTTTTCTTCTTGATTTTTAGCTCTCGGAAATGAATGGCAAAATGGTTGTTAGCAAACCTCTTTATGTAGCACTTGCACAACGGAAAGAAGATAGAAGAGCAAGGTTGCAGGTATGGGTTTTTGGAAATAATGATGTTGATTTTACTTACAAAAAATATGCAATAGTTGTGGTCTTTTTATTCAGAATTTTGGTTATTCTATAGCTTTATGGTTCTCTAAAACAGCTACAAACTACAAACTTTGAAAATGTTTTAGCAAACTGCATATTAGAACATTATATTAGATCATCGAAATATTTGCAAATGATTAATGACACAGATCAAGCCAAACTGTGTATTATAGGGTAACTATGGGTTTTAGCATGATTCTTAATTCCTTAATATTGTTCCTCTGTAATTGCTGGCCTTTCTAATGTCTCTGTATCACTTACTTTGTGTATGATTTCTTGTAGTTACCGTGCTTCCATGTTAAAAGCTTCCCCCAGCTTTTGTCTTAGTTTGTTTTCATAATTTTAGCTGCTATGATTTTATTTTTCCATTGGGACACTTCTGTTTCCAATTGTGTTTAATATGAAGAGAAAAGGTGTCCCTTTACTGACTCTCTGGTTCTTTGCAGCAAGTTTCATAGACTTCATAGTTTCATTGTCCTAGAAAAGTTTGAATTTATTTTACTTTACTTTTTTTTTGTAGGCACAGTTCTCACAGATTCGGCCTGTCACAATGGCACCTATGGTCACTCCGCGTATGCCAATGTATCCCCCTGCTGCTCCAGGTCTCGGGCAGCAATTATTCTATGGCCAAGCCCCTCCTGCTATCATGCCTCCGCAAGTAATACAAATTTTCTAACTAGCTACTTGATGAACATTATGTTCATTTTCCATCGCATTGCAATCTTTTCTTGTCATCTCTTTAAACTTGATTAACTTCTTTATTGAAGTTTTTGTTTTCTGATATTTGTCACTTTTGTTATGGTACTTGTGAATATATTTGTACTATTTGGTTGATTTTAAGGTATGGTAAAAATGTCTTGTTGTGGGCTTAAAATGCCTTGTCATGATTCTAACAAGTTATTTTCTTCATCTCACTGCCTAAATGCCCATTGTTTTAAGCTTGATCTTCATTAAGATTCTTGAATCAGTGGATATCAATGCAAGCAAGTATATCGACATATGTTGATGCTAAATGGGTGTATATGGGATTGTGTAGAAAGTTTTGCATATGGATCCATATACATTGCTATAAAAATTGTCAGAGAATTGTGGGGTTCGTATGTGGCTATGGCATTGGCCTAGTCATATACAGGTCCTAGCTTGGTGGATATAGGCATGCAGGACCAGGCTAGAACTTACTTTTCGAACATTTTTTAGATTAGGACTCGATTAGTCTTGACCTTTAAGCGATTCCTTGATTATGTTGTGTCTAAAACAATGAAATTATAGTAAGACTGGAACTATGATAATCCAATTGAAGCTTTGTGAGAAGTATCTGTTTACTTTGATCTTTCAAAATGTTATTATGGTGTTTCTTCCTTAATTTTTCTCCCTCTTCCCCAAGCTTACAAAAGTCTTTTGAGTGGTAGATTGGGTATAGGCTATGTAAGGTGACAGTAAATGGGCTCTTAACAGGGACTATATGTTACAAGTTGCCTACAGAACATAATATATTCGGCCCTGATTATAATTCTCCAAAATCAATACTTTGATGGAGGAAAAAATATCATGGTTCATGTGGAGAATTGTAATACTGGAAATCTAGTCATGAGTATCTCGGACTTTGTAATGTCTGATCCATATTTCACTTTGGTCCCTCTTGAATCATGTTTGAACCTCTTTGCGTAGCACTTCTTATGTTCCATACAACATTTTATCAAGCATTTGAATATATATGGCATGGTGTTGTCCCTGGACCACTGTGGGTAATATGGGTTCTCTTTTTATTAATTTATAATATAATTTGCAGCCCGGATTTGGGTATCAGCAACAACTTGTTCCTGGAATGAGACCCGGTGGGGCTCCCATGCCAAATTTCTTTGTTCCTATGGTTCAGCAGGGTCAGCAGGGCCAACGTCCAGCAGGTAGACGTGCAGGAGCTGGGCCTGTGCAACAAACTCCGCAGCCTGTTCCATTAATGCAGCAGCAGGTCTGTGTAAAAAATGGCTTTCTAATTTTTGGATTTGACTTTATGTTAATGACATAATTCATTTGATTGAGTGGCAGATGCTTCCAAGGGGACGCATGTTCCGTTATACACCTGGCCGTAACGTGCCTGAAGTTACCATGCCTGGTGTGGCTGGAGGGATGCTTTCTGTTCCATATGACATGGGTGGCATGCCTCTTCGAGATGGTGGAATGTCTCAGCCCATCCCTATTGGGGCTTTGGCTAGTGCTCTTGCGAATGCATCGCCTGAACAGCAGAGAACGGTAGGTCATTGCTTTCCAAGTTTTACATTCATGACAACTTTAGTTATAATTGACGTAGTTCAGGTGGAGTACTGAATGTTATGATGGTGTGTAGATGCTGGGGGAGAGTCTGTACCCGCTGGTGGATCAGCTGGAGCATGAAATGGCAGCCAAGGTGACTGGTATGCTTCTGGAGATGGACCAGACAGAGGTTTTGCACTTGCTTGAATCACCGGAGGCTTTGAAAGCTAAAGTTGCAGAGGCAATGGAGGTTCTGAGGAATGTTGCACAGCAACAGCAGCAGGCTAGCAGCCCAACTGATCAGCTGGCCTCGTTGTCACTGAATGACAACCTCGTTTCCTGAATCCTGAGTGGAATGTGTGAGCACAGCTGCTGGGCTAATTATCTGAAATACTGGATTTTGATTATATTTAGGTGTTTGATACTTTTGGTAGGCGGGCATTGGATTTCTCTTCCAAGTTCTTTCTATCTTAGCGATGGCACTGTGACCTATTTATATTATATTTTGGCTGCTTGAGTTAATCGCTGGCTTTGGATTTTTGGGCTATTTTTGCTTTTGCCTGTTTTGAAACTGGGCTGAAAAAACTGTAGTACAATATGGACGATCCAATTGGGATGGTTTGTGGTTCCTTGAGGGGTTTGAAGCTTTTGACCGTCTCCCTTGTAATAAGCAGACAGTGGAACTGCCAAACATCTCTCTTTTATGCCTGGTGAAGAATGAATCGTTCTGGCCCCGAGATTATCTGGGGTTTGGGAAGGGGCTGGCCTAACCCTAACCCAAACCAACTCTTGGGTTTGATCGTGAGCCTGTGATCCAGTCTAAGCCAAAAACTGATGATGGGTTTTTATATACTGCGCTCAACATTGGTTTGAAGTCTTGAAGAAGATGGCCAAGTGGTGCTTGTGGGCGCGTAGATGGTTACTGGGATCTGAAAATCCGCTAACCTCCTTAAAGTAGTTGGAACTTGGAAGCGTAGCAGCAGGTAAATTTGTAAGAGGCTTAAAAGAAAAAAGCAAGGAGAATGAATGCTTTAAGAAACCTGCAAGCGTCATTCAGCATGGAACCTCTTTTGTGGCTGGATAATTAAGAGAATATGCTCTTATTGATAAATTGAAATATATCTTTTTGACCTCTTTTGTCGTCAATTTGGTGGGGGGTTTTACTCTGACTCTGATTGGAAAATGTAAAGAACTGAACTGATGTAAGGTGTTCTGGAATCATGTTCGTGCGGTATATAAAAATGTTCAAATCCAACGATTAGAAGACTGATTTGATCCTTTTTTCCTTGTATGGTTTGATCCTTCATCGAAATGGTTTGATTCTCAGCATCTGGAAAGTACGTGGAAAGAGGCGAAATCCTCGTATGACATGATTTTACGTTGGCAAAGGCAGCTGAGTTTGCAAATGCAACTGGCTCACTTGTATTTTTTGATAACCATGATTCGCAAACCATTGATATTGAACTCAGAAATTATATAAATGTTTTGACTTGCAACAAGTTGAGCATAAAATATCTTGACGAGGCGTATGTATAAATTATGGGGTTTTTGTCTAACTTACCTGCCGAGTAGTGAGATTGGTCATGTCATTCTTTATTTGGTTGAGGCATACAGAAATCCTTTCCAAATTGTTCATGTATCTCTTGGTCGATGTGACAAGTGGTGCTGAGATCACATTGGATGTGGGCATCTACACTTGTGATTGCAATTTGCTAGTAGTGGATGATGACTTATAACCCCAAAAGGCAAAAAACCTAATTAACAATGGGGTTTTTTTTTTTTTTTTTGTTTTCACTTTATTTCTAACCTCTTTTTTCTTTTCTTTTTTTTTTTTTTTTTCTCTCTTTTAACCTGAATATGAATTAATAATAATATTATTCGATCATATAAGTATGTGGTTCATAAACCATATTCCCCACAAAAATGCTTCACCTTTGAGGGGATCTTGGGACACCTTCTAGATAGAAGATTAAATGCTTGGCGAAATTAGATGCAAAAAAACTAGCCTTGTCCAGAATCTAGCTATATGGCCTATATATCAAGGGTTACCTGGATGGTCTTTATTTGCTTTCACCTACCTTCCTTCTAGGCTTTTACCCGTCAAAGTTCTAACTCTCACTCTTGCGCATAAAAAGGGTTCATTTCCTCTGATAAAGCTAATTTTCCAATGTCCATGTTACACACACATCATGCGCATCCTATTCAGGGAATGGTTTCTTTTCCTCGTATTCATCGAGTATGAGTAAAGTGCAAGCATTATTTCTAGGTCAAAATTCGCACAAAAATAGCATTTAGCTTTCGCTAATGATCCCATACAACACCCACCAAGTGAGTCTCTTCCATTGAAGCCCTTTTGCCCTTTTCTCACCCTGCCATAAAAGCCTCTGCCGGACGCCTTCTGCATGGTCCCCCTACATTTCCTTCCTCATCAATACCCCTCTTGACAAAAAGAAGCCGTTTTAAATGTGGCCTTCTATTTTAGAGTTTAGATGGGTTTTCTCTCCATAATTGGACATGTCATCTCTCAATCAATCTTCTAGCACTTCTTTCATTGGCTAAGGCCCGAAAATCTTTAGTTGCTATTCTAATGGTATGTCAATTACTTATTTTATTTGTATAAAATGACACTTTTTGACAGCTATGAGATTAGCTTTTAGGGTAGCATTAGAGTAATCAAATGGGTTTATTTTTAATTTTTGCTTCCTTTGTAAGGTCACATAATTTACACTAATACGAACCATGACCTACCGTGGGTGTCACTGAAACAAGGTCTCTGGGAGAGTGTTGGATTACAATAAACATGATGTTTTGGTTTTTTTATACAAAGCTATCATAATTAAAACTTGAACCTACTTTTTCACAATAGTAACACAAGGTTTTTAAATCTATGCTATTATAAAGGGGACTCGGGAGATTCTTGACTAATGTTTTCTACCGAGGATCCTTTACCCTTCTTTTCTTATTGACTTCTATATCCAATTCATAGCATATACTCACGTACTGAGATTTATTGTTCAAACAGCTGCTTTCATTTTTCTATATTGACTTTTATATCCCAACACAGGAATGCATGTATACCTGCATAACATACCCTTAGCTAGTTGGCGTAAAAGAGCAACATTTCAATAGCAATCTCCAAGACAAATAAGATATTATCTTATTCTAAGCATCACAAGCTTCTTAATGTTACAAAAACCAAACTCATGTGACCCTAGATTTTCTTAATCTAACTCATCAGAGTTTCATTAAAATAATTGGATTTTGTGGGATATATATTATCTTTTCTTAATTAAGTTAAAACTCCCAATTAATTTAGACATGAACATTGAATATAACCTTTTTCAGCTTCAAATGCAGATTAACTGTACCAAAAACTGTATTGACATCAAATACAATGTATGTGACACTTGAATATTTTTATTATTTATTTGTTAAGCTTGTTGTTCTTTCCCTAACTGACCCTTGAATTAATTTCCCGCTCTATATGGAAATCTTGCTTTTATTCACTTGTGTGAATTGGATGGGCCAATTTGGTGTAGCCCTGTCCTACCAAGTGCTTCATCCCCAAATTGAAATTAATGGCATGTGGGTCGATTTGGTATAAGTAATTAAAACAATAATTGATTGGAGTCATTGGACGGTATCCAAGGCAGAAAGAAAGAGAGTGAGGAACAGATTTGGTTGTTATTGATTGATAGATTGTAGTTGGTGGGCCTGGGCCTACCTCCTTTATGGCCTAAGACAAAGAGAGAGAGGGAGAAAGATAATGGAGGAGGCCCACTTGAGGTCTATTTCCACTTGGAGCAAGCTCCCTTCGGGAGGGCAGCCTCGTCCGACTTCCATTATTGGAAGGTTTAGCACCCACTGAGGACGAGTCGGGTGGTAGATTGCGTCTGATATTGTTTGATTTTGATAGGATTGTTGCTCCGCCGAGGTGGCCTCCACTCGATGGGGCCCGCTGTTCCTGTACGGGTGCCATATGACGTGGAATCTTACTCCATGAGGGCTCCACCGTTGATGAGTCTGTTTCAGTCCGCTGGTGCCAACCAGACCCGTCATCTCATGCCGCATCACTTTATGTTAATCATATCAGCTGGTCCTTCGCACAGGAAGATCTACAGGTCCTACGGGAGGAGGGCGTGTACACGTAATCTTTATACATCTATGTCGAGACATGCTTCACCGTTGGACCAACAGATCTTCCCGTTAAAGACTCAAGCGGATTTCAAGTGTTATTATTGTTTTCATTTTATTTTGCAAGGTGATTTAAAAAAAAAATTTCTGAAGCTGATATGAAAATGAAAATAACCTTCACATTTTTTATTTTTTATTTTTTGGAACCAAAAAAATTAACTCGCAAACAGTCAGCAGACAATTCTTCCTTTAAAACATAATACACCATTTTCAAATAATTTGACCCTGCCATTTTTATAAAGTAGACACCAACAGGAAAATAAGAGGAGAAGAAAATTTAAAATTTAATTTTATAAAACTAACTCGATGAAAATAAAATAAATCCCCGGCTCTATACCACACCTAAGAAAGAAGTTTTTGTTGTGTTTGCATAACATGTAATCAGCAATTAAATGGGGTATAATAAAATAAGTATATGGTTAATATATAATAAAAATAGCTTTGTGTAATTACGAAATACTTATTTTCCAACTTGAAAACGGTTTATTTTCTACAAGTTTGCATCATAAGTAAAAGAAGAATTTATCACATTTATATAAGTCCTCATTTGCTACCAAAAAACAAAAAAAAAAAAAATTTTTTTTGGGGAAAAGAAAAGCTCATTTCTAAAATTTAGAAATAAATTAGATTACTTTGATGGTGTAGAAATTTCGCATATATCACTACAAAAAAAAGGTGATATAGCTACGCCTAATATAAAGGCACTTAATATAAAAGTGTCGTTACAAATGCTTTAATACCGCATTTCAATAAATTATTTTATAGCACTATTTTTCTCTAAATGCCGTATAAGTATTTTAATAAAAAAAATTTATAATGGCATTTATAAAATACCGTAATAAGAAACTTTATAGCGGCATTTTTCACCTCTCTAAACTTTTCTCAAGATATATGGTTAACTTAAGGACAGTACCTTTCAACCCGAAACATCTTTCATGTGATCCGAAGAGCTCCCGAAAGTTAAAAGTATTAGATGAGTATATAACTTATACATGCATATGCCTCATGCATTTGGTGGAAAAATATTTTTAATGTGCCCAATTTTGAGTGCCCCTTAACAGAGGGGGTCATATCCTCAGTTAATGGCAAATTTGATGTCTTCTAATAAAATTATTGAAAATCATTACGAAGGCAAGAGCTAAAATGTGCCCCGTGACGCAGTGGTGGGACTGGAATAGTAGAGAACTAGAGATGGGTTTATGTCCAATCATGTACTCCTGCTCGTTGGTAGAAGATAATTGTTGTCAGGATGAGGAATCGAATCGAGGGTGTGTAATGTAATGTAATCTGTAAACTCTACCCGTAAATGTAATGGCCTCCTGGAAAAAAAATCTAAGAGAGTGTCTTTTTTAACTCTTTTTCTTTTTGAACAACTGACTGATAGATAGGTTAGCTCGGGATTGAGTTGGAGGGCAATAAATACGAGGTGCTCTCTCGCAGCTTTGAAACGCTATTCGTCAACTCACAACCCAGAAGAGGCAACGTGGCCCTCCCCTGTACTCTTGGATTGGACTTTTCTGAAAACAACTTCCCTTTCTTTCTATTATTCCCATTTCCCTTTTTAAGGACCTCCCCCTCCCCCCCACTTCCTCTTTCTCTTCTTGAGACTCAGAGGCAACATCTTCCTCTTCCTAAAATACCCTTCTTCTCTCTTGAATTCACCTCTCCTCTTTGTCTTTATTGTTATTAAATACTAAAGAGAGCCCCCAAAAAAATAAAAAAGACAGAAAGAGAGAGGTGTAAGTGTAATTGTGAAAAAGATATTATTGGGGTCAGGCTTTCTGTCTCTCTCTCTCTCTAAATTAGTAACTATTAGGGTGGTGAGGTTGGGTTGGCGTGTATTACGCATAGACAAGGAAATAACGTAAGAACGGTGGTGATAGGTAAAAACTAACTTAATTAAGTAATGGAACAATTAATCTTCTTTAGGTTTGTCCCTCCCTTATATTTCTATTAGTGGCTAATGAAAGTAAAATGCAGCACAAGGATAGAGATCTAGAGAGAGAGAGAGAGGGAGAGATAGATGCTTTTCGATTTGATTAACGTGGAAGTAAGAAAGAGATGGTTATCTCTTTGCCTTTCTCATTTCTTGTTTTCGTCTTTGTGTTTTGCGTATTGTGTGTTTTTCCTTTTGACAACACCAGCTGCGGAGAGAGATGACTGGAGAGATTGTGATCAGTAATAAAGTGGAAGTAAAGATGGGTTAATGGAGAAGACACTGCGAGAGGGGGAATTGTGAATGATTGAAAAAGCAGATGCGAGAGAGAGAGAGAGGGAGGGGCCATTAAAGGTGGCCACTTTTGGCTAAACTTCTTAACCCTTGCCTAGTCTATGCTGTATTGGGCAGTTGGGCATACAAGTTCCTCAGACATCTTCTCTACTGCCTTTTTGCAACACAAGCTCTTTAGTCGTAGGTTTTCCTTTGGTGCTGTTGAGAGCGAGTATAAGGGCTTCGAGACCTGACTACACAGAGAGATAATAGGAAGAAAAGGAAGATAGCTTTTGCAGTGAAAAGACCCCAAATTCCTGTCTTGATGGGGAGATATGATCGGTGATCTTCCTGAGTTCTGTGTTATTACAGGCAAGGAGTGGAACGAGTGTCGTGGGATTTTTAATATTGGGGAGGCCACTGGTGTGGTATAAAAGAATGTGGGATCTAAACGACTCGCCTAATCAGAGAGGAGGGGATGACGAATCCAAAGGTTGCTCTTCCCGCAAGACATCTATGGATGGGGGAGACGACGATAGGGGAAAGGGGGTCGGATCCGCTTCCAACGATAATTCCAGCTCTTCTGCTGTGGTTATCGAAGATGGATCTGATGAGGAACAGGGAGCAGTCAGGAGGAAGAGGAGCAGTAAGATCTTTGGTTTCTCGGTAATCCACGACGTCAACTGTTCGTCGGAGAGCGAACCGGTCGTGACCCGGCAGTTTTTTCCGGTGGAGGAATCAGAAATGGAGAGCACGCCTGGGGGAGTCGCAGCTCCATTCCCACGTGCTCACTGGGTCGGGGTGAAGTTCTGCCAGTCGGAGCCGCTGTCGGAAGGGAAGGCCATGGAGATTTCTCAGCAGCCCATGAAGAAGAGTCGTCGAGGGCCTAGGTCTAGAAGTTCCCAGTATCGCGGCGTCACCTTTTACCGGAGAACCGGCCGTTGGGAATCTCACATATGGTTTGTACAATTCTCCTCATGGTCTTGTCCTATCAAATTTCTGCTTTCGATCAATAAAAAATTGATTTTTCCCCTTTTTTTCGTGTTTTATTTTACTTTTCTTCCGAACAGGGATTGCGGGAAACAAGTTTATTTGGGTATGTTTACACTCGCTTTCTTTCTAGCTATTTAGGAAGCTTGGATTTTGATGAATATATGTTTCTTCAATTTTCTCCGTTTTCAAACTGAGATGGTGAGATGTGGCTTCTTTCTTTCTCGGTTACAGGTGGTTTTGACACTGCACATGCAGCTGCTCGGTAAGCTCTTGCGTCCTTATCTTCCATTTTCATACAAGATCACCTGTAATCTGATCTTTTATCCGTGTATATAAATGGGGAATCGTGGAGTTGAAATAGACAAATTCTTTTCAGTGCCTATGATAGGGCAGCTATCAAGTTCCGGGGAGTGGAGGCAGACATAAATTTTAGTCTTGAGGACTATGAGGAAGACTTAAAACAGGTAACGTGTTCTTACTGTGGATAGCACACTTCTCTTCTACAGTTCAAAATCTTTACTTCTCTATCCTCTACTGTAGTTGTTGTACCTTCTCCCAAAGCTTTGTGTTGCTGATTCTAGATTAGACAACTAGTTAAATTTAAAATTGGGGAATGTTTTGATTTGGCATGTGACAGATGAGCAATTTGACCAAGGAGGAATTTGTTCATGTACTTCGCCGCCAAAGCACTGGCTATCCTAGAGGAAGCTCCAAATTCAGAGGTGTGACCTTGCACAAATGTGGAAGATGGGAGGCTCGAATGGGCCAGTTCTTAGGGAAAAAGTAACCATTCTACATTTCTCCTCTCATGATCATCACCTCCTCATATTTATTGCTATAAACTGAATTTTGTGTGTGTGTTGATCGAACAGGTATGTGTATCTAGGCCTGTTCGACACAGAGATTGAAGCGGCACGGTATGAATGATCCTTTCAATGTTACTTCTTATAATTCAGGATTGCGTGATCTTTGAAATGAGTGATAGTGGCTGTTCAAAGTAATTGAATTGTTTTGGGTGAAACATGTATCCAGGGCTTATGACAAGGCTGCAATTAAGTGTAATGGGAAAGATGCAGTTACCAACTTTGATCCTAGCATCTATGAAAATGAGCTGAGTTCTACTGGTAATCAATTAATGGTTTAAGTCATGGAATTTTAGCTTTTTTTTTTTTTAAAAGTTGTAAAAGTTTGCTGGACCAGATTGTTCAGGTAATGATGTTGATCACAACCTCGATTTAAGTCTGGGAAGTTCAACCTCAGAGCACCATGGTCCCGAACCGGGCAATTATAGCAGACCAATTGCTATTGACCAACCATCTTCAGCACTGCCTTTTCAGCCTGATTGGAGGACCAATAATCAGGGGTTCTGGCCCAAGGTACATTTACTTTCTGCTTCGCTGGTTCCTTGTTTTGCAACACACTTGACTAGGTTAACCTGAAATCGAGACTAAGAAGACTCAAGCTGTCTAGACCTCAATTGCTTTCAAGATTAACGGTGACAGCCCGAGTCATAATGGGTAGTTTCTGAGAAATGGGGATACCCGCATTTATCCTATGTTGGTAACCTGATGAGACCCAACCCTCATTAACAACTGCATTAGTTCTCTGATTCGAGTGTTGTTACACTTTATGTAGTATCAGTCTCCAATCGGTGGCATGGGAGGTCGATTTGGAGGTGGAAGAGGAGGAGGAGGGCTTTCCTTATCGGCAGACGAGCAACAAAGGCAATCAGGCTGGAGCAAAGGCGGTAGTAGCTGGCCCTCCGTTCCACCGCAACTGTTCTCACCCGCTGCAGCATCATCAGGATTCTCATCGGAGCTGGTTACATACCCAAGTTGGCTGCAGAGGAACGGGTTTCACAATCTCATGAGACCCAATTGACCCCTTAACCTTATCTTCTGCAATGCCCACTTTTTTTCTCTTATTTTTTTGTTAGTCCACCGTTTCTATCAAGTGTTCATCATGAAGAGAGAGAAATGCTTTAGAGTTTCTCTTGTTCAAATTCACACCCCTCAAACCCGGCAGCTACCGGACACTGACCCTTGTAAAGACCCAAAGAAAAACTATTTAACCATGGGGAGACGGTGGTTTTTGTTACTTGTTAGTCAAACACAAATCGACGGAAGACAAAGTTGCCAATACATATTTTGACTTACCCTGATATGCATGTTTGATTTGATTACTCTAATTATTCCATTATTACTGCGCCACCTTTGATTGTTAGTTACATGGCTTCTTTTTCCCCCTTTTTCTTCGTCTGCTGTAAATCTATTCAAAACCCAAAAAGTGACAGACCTCCCACCGGTTCGATCTATGAGTTCGGATGGTGGGATGATCCTAATTACACAGATTAAAAGAGAAAAGAAAAAGAGAGAGAGAAAGGTGTAGATGAGGTGTCGCTGTCATAGATGTCCTTTGAATCAGTTCACGGCAAAAGCAGTCAGACGCGGCATAATGGCGAGAGGGACTTAACCTAAAGCTTCAAAGGACACCTCCTGCGAACATTGGCCTTGCATTTGATAAATATGGAAGGTTTTTTCTGTGTGTTTATATAAACGGCGACAACACACTGCTTTCACGGCCCCGTCAGTTAGCAGTGTAAAACCCGTAATGATATGGATATAATGAGATGTATAATTTAATCATGAGAAGCTAGCATTCATTAACATCAATATCACCAATATTAAGTATGCCCATTATCCCTAAAACAATATTTAAAGCAGCTGCTTTGGTCATCCCTTGCGTCATCACAGATACGACAAGAGAGCTCCAGTATCTTGTATAAATTAAGTATTGGGTAAAGCACAATATGAAATTGATATGTGTCGTCGGACAGTATTATATATATATACATAAAAAGGCTTTAGATATATAGTATGGAAGATCATAGCATAGGGTTGTGTCCGAATCATTGCCGTAATATATGATTTTGAACAGGGGGGTGGAAAGATGTTTGCCATGTAAAGGAGGAGCAAAACAAGGAATCGCTCTCCCGCTTTCGTTATTTCGTTTTCCTTCTTTTTGACAACTGGTCCACACATTCCTTTCTCTTTCCGTATCTCGTCTTCTGGTCCGGAGAAGTGATGTGCAGTCTGTAGCACAACACATATCAAACAAACTAACACATGGGGCTAAGGACCTCCTGCTGGATTCTTTTGCAAAGCAAAAAAGCAAAGGAGAGGATCTATGGGGACCTGCTACCTTAAGTTGACACCTGCAGCATCATCATCATCACCCATCGTCATGCATCTTTCTTCTCTGTTCTTTTTTTTTTTTTAACTTCCTCTGTAGCCAGTAGTCACCTCAGCTATTTTGTTTTTACTCTTTTGTATAAGTTGTTGAAAGTGTTTAAAGTGAGGGAGAAAGCAGAAGAAAGAAACCATGGAATTGAAAACGTAATGAAGCCACGGAGGGTATGTTTGGTCAGGGCAGGGGGGGATAAATAAATGGGGTGGAATCCAAAAGGGAAAAGTAAAAGGGTGTGATTCACTTTGGATGTCTGATGTTTCTTTTGAGGTGAGGGAGAGTTCTCCAGACTTTCCTTAAATGGGATTGCTTGAATGGCGGGGAAACGTTAATGTTTTGTGAGGTTAAGAGAGAAGGGTTGGTGCGTGGGACTGGTACTGGGGCTGTCGACTGTCGACTGGCTAAAGTGCCGTTAACGATAGATCGCTTTCCTCATGCACTCTGACAAACAACTCTTTTGGTTTCCCTTTCCGGGACGCGCATTCCCTAAATCTAACACCGACCGTTCACCTTCTCTCGCCTTCTAAGTTTTCCTTTTCTTTCCCTCTTTGGGTTTCGATATCGCCACCACACCCCCACCCCCACCCCCACCTCTTACATGACATGTACGGTAATTTGCTTTCCTGTTGCTTTATAATTTATAAACCAGTACCAGACAAAATTGATGATCTCAGTGACCCGGTCCAAGAGTCGGTCCGTCGTAGATTGTCACAATTTTTACTCGTCTGCAACACCTTTTGTTTTTTTTCTTGCAGCAGGAACCCTCTTCCTCTTGCATCCTTACACACTGTGTCCCATTAGAATGCCCTTTGAACTTTTATATGGTCACTAACCTTTGCCACGTACCAAGTCCTTTTGCTTGCTTACCTATAATAAATGTCGAACTAACCCTTTATTAAAACGATTGAGTGTGAAGAAAAAGACACAAGGACGTACATATGAATCTAAAAGATCTTTGTTTCATTCATTTCATAAGATTTGGTGATGGAATAAATCATTCTTTTCACTTCTCTGCCATCCTTTGGTAAACTGCAAAAATGTCTACAGACAGGTGGGGTTTCTTTACTCGGTATCTTCTTCAATTCCTTGAATATTATGTCCATTTATAGATATTACAGGCTTGAATGCACGTGGGATTGGTTTAAACAAGCCAAGATACTGTAGTGTAGCCACTCAAATATAAAGAAATGATTAGTTGAAAGAAGTTTATTAGAGCTGGCCTTCTCCATTTTTAGAACCCCATCGGCCAATAATAGCCCGATTTTAGATGGGTCAACTTGGAGTGATCACTTTGAGAGGCTGAAAACCCCAGTAGTTGACAGGTTCATGATGTAAAACCTGTCAACTTGCAAGAATCATTCTGTAAATAGGTTTGAGACTCTGAATCGATCCAAAACCCCTATCGGTCCCATCCATTTTCACCCTCGTCAGCACGGAACTGGCCAGTTCAAGAGCATAATTGAAATTAATCCCATCTCGATCATCTGGTTGGTGTTTAAGTTGGGATAATCCTAAGTTTCTTTGTTTATTAACTTAATTTGATTTGATGATATATGCAGCTGTTTTGGTTGGTATACTTGATTCGACAATTTAAATATCCCATAAAAACAAAGATAAAACTGTGTCCCGACCATGTTATTGATTTCTGCAAGTGGGTGATACTTCAATGAAGTTGGTCGCCTTGATACTTGCCACATCATCATGGTGACCCCAGTGTTGGGTGCCGCCGCATTGAATTGTTTGTCTTGCTCATTTGCGTATTTCTGCGCAATTAATCGACCTTTGAACTGATGGAAAAGTCGGATCCATAAAGTCTACGTATGACGCACAAGTTTACTTTGAAAGGTGTTGGAGCCTTGTCTTGGTGAGGCATGTGAACTGAGACAAACGAGGTTTCCAACTCGCCACGCCAGTGACATTTATCCACATCCATTTTAGGTGGTAGCCAATATGGGCCGTAGATACGGTAGGTGTAAAACCATGCATGCGCACTTGAATTTCAGATGGGCTTCCAATACTCTTTCTCCCTCTCCCTCCCTCTATGTTGCTTTGACAGAAAGACCAGCATCGATGGGAAAAGAAGTTTGACGCAAGGCAGATGAAGTATATATCCCATACTTCATCACCACAGATGAGAGGCAGGCATGCTTAGGAAGGTACTTCGGCCTTAGCTTCTTAAGTTTTCAAGCAAAGATTGAGTTTACACAGTGAAACCAAATTAAGTAAGATCATTTTGCAAACCTCACAGTTCATACAAGAGTCTACTGCAGAAAATAAAGGGATGTGATTCAATAAGTAGGACCATTTAAAGTTACATGGCATGGTCTGTCATAACCTTATCACAAACTCATATCTCTTTATCTTTTGGCAGCTATTCCTATTGGTTAGATTTATTGACGTGGCCACCATTGATGGGACATCAGGCTGATCTATCAGTATATATATATTCCTTTGAAATTAACAGTTTATTTGGTTGCAATTTCTTAGATTCATTTTTTCATGTCATAAAATTAATCAAAAACACATTCTAATTCGATGTTGATTATTCCAACTATATATATTTTTCTACATATTCAGTCAGTGGGTGTCTTAAAACACATTTTTATATTCATGTTTTGATTACTCATATAGCATCTACATGTCATGCATGCTCCCATTAAACTTGAATCAAAAAAAAAAAAAAAAAAACTTTGTTTCCACGAAAAATATCTGATCACGTTTCCTTGGCAATTTTCCTATTTTGTTGATAGATGGCTAGCGACAATGGCGACGAAGAAATGGAGACAGGAACAGGATGGGTGGTTACACGATAATTATAGGGTGTAATGTGGATATAAATGGGATAGCCACCGAGGATATAGAGGCGAGAAAAATGCTTTTAACATGAAAAAAGAATAGGAGCGGGGACCTGTTTGTTAAGGTGATTAATGCTCAGAATTTGATGAAATGCCAACTGTCTACGCGGTCCCAGCTTTCTTTTTTAATGTGAATTGAATTTTCATTAAATTAAAACATTCTTGAAGCATTTAAACAGGTCTTAAAATTCAACCAAACAACACCTGACGATTCCGCGTTTTCTTTCCTTCTCCAAGTAACAAAACGCTTTTCTCCGCCTTTCTCCATCGCCTTCTTTCCCAAGGAATAAAAGCTCTATCCATCAATTAATGTAACGTAAAAGGAAAGGGAGGCATGGCTACGATTTTCTTATTTGGGGAAGACGACTCTGCTTTACAAATGGTGTTTTCCGATTAACGTACGTTGTAGGTGTGCGTGTGGAAATAATAGGAGCGTAGATAGTCAAAACCTACCTAACTTTCTATATATGGCCGATATGTTGGATTAAACGTAAGGAAGCTCCCATGATTGATTATAGTTGTTGCTTGGGATGGAATTTTGGGTGTAGGACCTTTCCATTAAAGGAAGATTCCCAATGTTGAAGACAAACAATGCGCCTTACTTGCTTATGTTGCTTTTAACAAGGCTTAGACTAATACCAATAGTGTAGCGTTTTGAAAATGAACACAGATTAAGCTTATCTAAGGTTCCATTATGTAAAAAAGACTTAACAGTAGTCGACAATTGCTTGCCACGTCATCAAAGAATTATCTCTCTCTCAAGTCATTGAAAAGTTAAATGAGAAGAAGTTGTTGGGTGCCATGGAGCTCATTTTATGGGCGTGACGGGTAGAAGATCTCAATCCTTCATCTTCTTCCTCTTGATACATGGATTGGACTTTGAATTTAATTTCTTTGTTATGTGCGGTTGCTTTACCCATCACCCCTCCTAGCAAGTTTTGTATAATACTCATGACACTTGAACATATACCCCAAAAAAAAAAATTAAGATACATTATATATGATTCTATTTTACCAAAAATAACTATGAATAATAATATACAAAGCACATGCGTGTTATAGTATAAAAGTATAACTAGAACTAGAATAAATGCGAAAACGTATGGAAAAAAAAATTTAGTTTGTGAAAAAAGGAAGCGCTTGATTGTCTAATGCTATGAACTTTATAAATTATCTAAGTTTGTGAAAAAAAAGGAAGCACTTATGCTCATTTTCAATTTTCCATTCTTAGCAGAAGCAAACAATTACATCAGATTCTATACTTCAGTATCATCGAACTTTTGTTATATAGCCATTTATCAAAAAGCATTGACCATATGTATTGTTCGATTTTCCTTTCTTTTTTGCTTATAATCATTCATTTGAATGCATAAAATAATAAGATATCAAATATTTCATATGGAATCAGGTAAGAAATTAATTTTGATAGCTTTATTGTATAATATTATTCATGTACACACAATGTAAAGGACCTATATAATTTTATCCGCTGATTTTTTCTCTTTTTGTTTTGTTTTGTTTTGGTTTTTTTTTTTTTTGGTTGGTTTTTGTTTTTTGTAAAATATTGATTTGTAAATATTATTATCAATTGCCATGAAACTTCTAATACAAAAAGGAGCACCATTGATGCACATATAACATATCTAAAAATGGGATGTGCCAAATCATGCATACACCAAGTATCAAATCCTTATCATATTAATTTCGAGAGCGTTTCACCTTGAGCCACTCAATGTTGCCACAGTGAAACGCACGGATGAATGTCATTTCAAGAGGAGGCCCCACACATTCAAATTCCATCCCAACCGGTGGTTTCATGAACCACCGGATTTTGGCCATAGAGGAAATGATTTCACTAATTTCTAGCTGTGGAAAGCCTGAAGCTGTATTACTAGTGAGGAAAAGAACGGACCGCATCCTATGGATCCTTTATCTGGATCCTTTATGTGAGTACCCCCGCGATGTGCGACGCGTGGATCGACCGGGATTGAAACAACGCCCGTAGCCAAACGCCCTCTCCGGAAAATCTCCGCGCAAAACTCTGAAATTTCTCTCCGCGCAAAACTCTGAAACTCTGAAATTTCTCTCCGCGCAAAACCTCTGAAATTTCTCTCCGCCCAAATCGAAACGCCAAATCGTCATCGTCTTCCCTAAATTTTCTAATCTTGGAGGTATTTCAGAGTGGATTTCTCCATCTCCTGCTGCTGTCGCCGTTCTCCTGCTGCTGCTGTCGCCGTTCTCTCCAGGTATTAACCAGACGAACTACATTAGGGGTTTGTATTTCGTCTGTTCTCCTCAGACGAAATACATCAGAGGTTTGAGTTCCTTTAACAGGGGTTTCTTTACCATGACCTCCATTGTTTTATGGTTTCTGCTCAGACGAAATACTTAAACCTTGTTTTATGAGCTAACTTCCCTTTTTTTCTTTTTAATTTTAATAAGCAACAATGGAGGTCACCATAACTTTTAATTTTTCCCATTCTTTGTCATGATCTGTTTTTCGGGTGAGTAGTTTGAGCTCTTTGATTCTTTGTTTCTTTCTAATTTTTCCTACTTCAACAGGGGTTTCCTGCTCAGACGAAATAATCAGAGGTTTGAGTTCAACAGGGGTTTCCTGCTCAGACGAAATACATCAGAGGTATGAGTTCTTTGATTCTTTGTTTCTTTTTAACTTTTCCCATTCTTTTTCTTGATCTGTTTTTCGGGTGAGTAGTTTCTGTTCTTTGATTCTTTGTTTCTTTCTAATTTTTCTTGCTTCAACAGGGGTTTCGTGCTCAGACAAAATACATCAGGGGTTTGTTCTCTTCTTCCTTCAACAAGGGTTTCCTGTTTAGACGAAATACATCAGAGGTTTGAGTTCTTTTCCCACCACACCCACACCGCACCGGCCCGCATTACACCACACACCCCCCATTGAGTTCTTCTCTACCTTTGCCGAGACGAATTTCTTTTATACACTGTTCTCTCTACCATAAACCGTTATTGATGGTTTGTAATACAGTTATCGCCTGTTAACCCTTTAGATGTTGAAAATTGGTGGAAGATATGAATTATAGTGGACTTTTTCTGAAAATTTTGATGTTTCTGAGAATTTTTATGCGTGTTTTGGAAATTCTGGTGGTCGCTCATTTGGCTAATGTTCGGGAAGTATTTCACGGAGACAATTTAATATTCTATATGACTTAGAGAAAGAAT
This sequence comes from Buxus sempervirens, assembly GCA_947561395.2. Lineage (NCBI taxonomy): Eukaryota > Viridiplantae > Streptophyta > Magnoliopsida > Buxales > Buxaceae > Buxus > Buxus sempervirens. The sequence continues at coordinate 36,593,410 of OX387190.1, forward strand.
CCCTTGATTTGTGGTTATTCATTGTTAACCCACATAATATTCCGTTTACATGTTGGAGGCTTTTGTACCTAAAAAAATTCAAGCGCAAGACATGTAGTGATTTCAGTGTCATGTCAAAGCGAGAGGTGTTTCTGTCTATTTGTTGTTTAAAATGCAAGATTTATCTTTCAATTTCATGTAAACCATAAGAGCTCTAGTAGTTCTATGTGCAACATCCTGGTTAGTATGCCCCTCCTTATTTATTATTCGAACAGGACGATGGAAGCAATTAGTTCTAAGAATCTTCTAGGCCTCAATTCGAAACAACTGTTTACTCTCATTTTGATATGTTCTGAAACTTCATTCTGTTTACTGAAGTTGACTTATTTTGAAAATTTTTGGTTATTCATGATCTTAGTTTCATCTGATCCCTCTCTAGCAATATTACATTGTTAGCAAGTAACATTCACTAAGGCACCTTATTTTAAATATGAGTTGTCAGTTAATTCATAGTCAATGAAAAAGGACAAATACTCATAATTGAATCCTGGTGTAAGCCTACTGTTGTCAGAAATTCATATATGTCACTACGTTTATATCTTCTGGTCCAAGACTCGTTAGATTAATTATGTAGGAACCCCATCATATAAGTTTCTTCTAGAACCTTATAAATTACTTTATTGTAATAAATTAAAATTTTGTACCTGTAAATCTCTTTGATGGCTCTGTTCCTATTGTTATTAGAAGTTTTGGAGGTTGGAGCTTCTCAGATAAGAAAAGATGCAAAGAAAGGAGGTTATGTGGAGAATCTCTCAGAGTTGGAGGTCGTAAGTGCTCAGGATGTGATTCAACAACTTGTTCAGGTTCAGGTATTTTCTTCACTCATGTTGGCTCAGATGTTAAAATTTCATAATTCTGTATATTTATTATATGTAATATAATAGTATAATTTAGTTTTTTTGGTTTGGTTTATTAGTAACCTAAACTGTGAATGGAACCAAATCAATTTGGTTTAAACTTTTTCTAATGAAGACCGAACCAATTATACGTCTGAAGCGGAATCTTGTTCTGCTTCTCATCGCGAGGCCCGAAACTTGACTCTGTATCCAGTTTCTGAAGTCATGAGTCTTAACTCTTAATTCGATCCACATAATACTTGACCTGGTCCAAGCCCAAATCGTTGAACCCTTTACTCAATTCCCCAAAATTTGCATCGAAATTGCATACTTAAAGTTAATTTCCATAAGAAATGGGAAGATGGTGGACTTTTTAGCTAGGAAATAGCAAAGCCGCAGGTCAGGTTTGACAAAACCTAAACCATTCTTATGAGTTCTTAGTCCCCACTAAATCTACTCCTAATCGAGAGCGTTTCGTCTCCTACCACTTGATGGTATGATCCATGATACACTAAGAGATTGCTTTATAGTTAACTGCTCTTCCACACCTGTACATGCTTTATTGTTTTATTTTCTATCGTGTTAGACGAAATCATTATCATTAATTCCTTCATTTTGAAATCTGAAAACTAATAGCACTCTTTCTCTTAATGTATCATGGATCGTACCACCGAGTGGTAGGAGACGAAATGTACTCCTAATCCTATAAGCTCCTAAAAGACTCCAAAAAGTAAAAAGGTGAAAAAAAAATAGTTTTTTTCAATTACACCTTGAAATTGTAAAACATCATTCCTATTAAAAGCTCAAGCTTATAGTAGGGGTGAACTTTATATATATAATTATATTCCTAACACTCTCCATAATGTGTGGGCCGAACTCAAACCCATTTTAGGGAGGCCATCAAACCCATTTTTAGGGAAGCCCTACACGTGGAATAACTTTTTCAATGGGTGGAGTTGAGGTTTGAAACCAAAAGCTTAGTGTTTGCCTAAGACTCTAATACCAAGTAGAACACCATTCCTATTAAAAGCTCAAGCTTAGAGTAAGGGGTAAACTTTATATATTTAATTATATTCCTAACAGAAACAATCCTCTGAAGTACGTAAAAGTGCATGTAAAGCCCCACAAGATGTGAATGTGTAATATTGCGACTTTAACTCCACTTAGGGTTGCTTATTAGGCCAGGCCGGGACGGGCTCGGCATGGCCCAGTACACTTAAAGCGTGCCTGTGCTCGGCCTGGCAACACGGGCCCGCATGTTGGCCCAACGACGTGCTAGCACGCGTGGCTCATTTTTCCCTAGAAAAGTGCTTTTAACTTTTTCTTTTACACTTTTATCCCCCGACAACCATATTAGGAGGGTATACTTGTACTTGATTGTAAATGACCATTTCTACCATTCCAACAACCAAATGACAGCCATATTTGAGGGTAGAGGTGGTAAAAAGCCACTTTTAGTTTTTTTTATAAATAGGCATAACCCTTCTTATTCCAAAACACACCTCTTCTCTTCTTTTCTTACTTTCTTAGGGGCTGTTCGGAATGGCTTCTAGATTGTGTATTCTAGATAATAATTTGGATTTTGAAAATCAATATTGTAAATGCTCATTGTCAGCACTTTGTTTAAGTGGGACCCACTACAATTAATAGCTCCCTAGTACTTGTGTGCAAGTGGGACCCACCACCATTAATAGCTCTTTAGTATTTGTGTTCAAGTAGGACTCACCACTTTTTAAGTATCGAAATCTACAAAAACCCATAAAAAGAGGATTGTGGTTTTGGGTATATTTTAGCTTATGCTTTTAAAATCAAACTTTCAAAAACCATACCGAATAATTTAGAGGGTGTTTCGTAACGTTTTTAAACACGGTTTTTCTGTTTTTAAAAACAGAAAACCAAAAACTTGTTTGGTAGTGGTAGTTTCCAAACCGTTTTTCAGAAAAACGGTTCAAAAATTACCCTGTTTTTAAAAACCGAAAATTTTGGTTTTTAGAAACGTCGAATCGTTTTTCTCTTGAATGCCATTTTTGTAATACTATCTTCGCTTTCTCTTCGATTCGTAGTCGACCCTGAACACGACGTTGTCGACTTGCAGAACCAAACCATGGGATCGACGAGGGACCATGGAGCAACGACCAAGGGCTTTCACGTCGCCGATCTTGTTGAAGACTATATAAGCAGTAGAGAATCCAGTAACCTATAAAAAGTGATTGATCTCGCACATCGTTGTCAAGGCTCCGGCCTAATTTTTCCCGATGAGATCTGGTTGAAGACATCAGAGAATGATTACACAGATAGGTCAAAAACGCTAGTTCAACAACTCCAATCCAATCATAAGCAATTTTATAATTCCCTCTTCATTTTTGTAGGTCTTCATGATCTTACTTGGTTGGGTCTCTCCTGGAACAACCTTACCGGTGAGCTCATACTCCCAAAACTTATTACTCTTCGATATATGCCGCCGACTGCAATTGTTGGAAAGTCACTCTGGTCAACCACTTAGACCTTGCTCCAGCGAAGGAAATCCGACTCGTGTGATTGATAACAAGACAAAAAGGAGAAGATTGCAGGACCTGAAGACTCACGGAAGAGAGAGAATGAGCTTTTGATCGTGTTTATACAGGGGTTTTCTTTTATAAACTTGGAATAGTTATAGGTATGATATTTAAGAACTTTAAAAGTGAAATGAAGTTTTAAATTACACTTTCACCCTCTATAATTTCTTTTGATTTTTTATAACATTTGGTGCTACTATGTTATATTAAGAAATTCTTATAATTCCCTTCAGATTAAAATACCATTGTTATATTTCTACTATTTACTTTATACCTATATTTTATTATTTATTTTATGGTTATAAGTTTATGTACACACTTTCAATTATGAAATTGAGTTATAATATCAAAACATAATTCTTAACAATTATCATGTTGTCTTAGGTAAGGACTATGTTCTGGACTCTGGTTATACTGGCATGGCGGGTTATCTTATACCTTATCGTGGAGAGCGATATCATTTACAAGACTTTCGAGGAAGAGGTCAACAGACACGCACATCTAGAGAATTATTTAATCACGTCCATTCTTTGTTACATAACGTGATAGAATGTTGCTTTGGTGTATTGAAAGCTTGGTTTCCAATTTTAAAGCTTATGCCTTCGTACTCTCTTCGCCCACAAGGATATATTGTTATTGCAGCGTGCACAATTCACAACTTCTTCAGACATGAGACACAAAGAGACCAGTTATTTGAAGAATATGGAAGAGAAGACTTGATTCTAAGTGAAGGTGGACAGAATGTAGAACCTCCAGAAGGTAGTTCACAAGCAGCTCGACAAAGAGAAATGATTGTACTTAGAGATAGAATTGCATATGAAATAGCAATAGCTAATGGTGTAAGAGTTGTTTAGACTATAAGTTGGGAAGGAGTTGATGGTATTTATCCTTTGTAATTTGTGGTATAAAATTTTGATTTCCCTTTTTTTGTTTCATAGCAAATTTGTTATAGTTTAATAGGCTTGCAGGTTGTATAGCAATGCATATTTGTTTATTTTGAAAACTTGTACCGTTTTTTTTTATATCAATTGTTACCAAACGGGTTTCTTGTCACATGTTTTCAAAAACCCAAAAAACAGTGATTGTTACCAAACGGGTTTCTTGTCACTTGTTTTCAAAAACCTAAAAACAGTTGGAACTGTTTTTAGTTTTCAAACTGTTTTTTAAAAAAAACGTTACCAAACGGCCTCTTAGAGGGTGTTTGGTAACGTTTCTAAACACCGTTTTTTGGTTTCTAAAAACAGAAAACCAAAAACATGTTTGGTTTTGATAATTTTCAAATGGTTTTTTAGAAAAACGATTGAAAAACGATCGGTTTTTAAAAACTGAAATTTTCCATTTTAAAAACAACAAACCGTGTTTTTCTAGTGGCATTTTTGTAATATCATCTTCGTGTTCTCCGATCCCTAACCTATCTCTCCGTCTCTCTTCCTCACAAATAGGAAGACAACAGATCAAAAATCGAGGTGAAATCCAAGCAGGTTCCTCAAAAGCACGAAGAACAAGCACCCTGAAATCACCAGAGAGCTCGGATTCGAGAGAATCAATGAGAGACTCATTGTAGAGCTGTTGATAAGTGTCTTTGATCTTCCTGTGTTGGCTTGCATTCCGGTGACCCAGTACCCAAATGACGGCGTTCTCGTTGGTTCCCTATCCTGCAACACCACCGCAACATATCATCATCATATTCATCATCATCCTTATCATGCTCATTTCATTTCCCTCAGAAACCAAGAATCCACGAACCCCAGAAAAATTAAATTATAAATGAAAAATAAGAGAACACAAATGATATAATCTAAGAGAGAGAGAGAGAGACCTTGGAAAGCTTTTCTAAGTCTCTCACAGTCTTGGGTCGGAGAAGGAACAACCTGTGGGACTCTGAGCGTGCCCATTATTGATTCACAGATTTCGCTGAAACAATGAAGCTAGAATAGAAAATCTAATTTTGAAGAACAATTGAATGTATAGTGGAAATCCTTCTATCATTGAAGGTGGTATATAGTGATTATTATTATTACTAAACAAAATAAACAAAACGAGCTGTTCTCGAACCTGGATCTCTCCGTCGTCTCTTCCTTTCTTCTCAAGAACCTCTCTTGCTGAAATAAAGGAGATGTAACGTAATTTCCGTTTTTACTATATTAGCCCTTCTTCTTATTTGAAAGTCTCAATTGCCCTTTCTTTAGTTTCTCTCTTGTTAATGTTAACTATAGGTCTAAGAAGAGGGTGACACGTTGCATTATGACGTCAAAAACCTTCTTTTACGAAATCATTTTACCACCACATAGAAAGTCATGTGTGCATGTTCATTTTATTATGTTATGGACTCTGGTTATACTGGCATGGCAGGTTATCTTATACCTCATCGTGGAGAACGATATCATTTACGAGACTTTTGAGGAAGAGGTCGACAGGCACGTACATCTAGAGAATTATTTAATCTTGTCCATTCTTCGTTAAGTAACGTGATAGAGCGTTGCTTTGGTGTATTGAAAGCTCGGTTTCCAATTTTAAAGCTTATACCTTTGTACTCTCTTCACACACAAGGATACATTGTTATTGCAACGTGCACAATTCACAACTTCATTTGACATGGGACACAAAGGAACCAGTTATTTGAAGAATATGGAAGGGAAGACTTGATTCTAAGTGAAGGTGGACGGCATATAGAGCCTCCGGAAGTTAGTTCACTAGTAGCTCGACAAAGAGAAATGATTGCACTTAGAGATAGAATTGCATATGAAATGGACATAACTAATGGTGTAAGAGTTGTTTAGACTATAAGTAGGGAAGGAGTTGATGGGATTTATCCTTTGTAATTTGTGGTATAAAATTTTGATTTCCCTTTTTTTTTCATAGCAAATTTGTTATAGTTTAATAGGCTTGTAGGTTGTATAGCAATGCATATTTGTTGATTTTGAAAACTTGAATCGTTTTTTTTTATTTTTATCAATTGTTACCAAACGGGTTTCTTGTCACTTGTTTTCAAAAACCCAAAAAACAATGATTGTTACCAAATGGGTTTCTTGTCACTTGTTTTCAAAAACCTAGAAACAGTTGAAACTGTTTTTAGTTTTCAAACTGTTTTTAAAAAAAAACGTTACCAAACGGCCTCTTAATGGACCTTGGTTTTTGGATTCTGGTAGAATCCATAATCCGTAAACCCAACCAAACAACACCTTAGAGTCTTGTTGAACGATTTTTCCAATGGCAGGCAGATTCACCAAAGTGCTCACACGAGGGCATCCCTATGCCGACCATTGGCAAATCTCTTAAACTCTAAGAAAGTTATCAACATTTTTTTTGGCTTTCTTCATTTTCTTCTTAGAGTCTTGTTTAAAGTTTTTGCTAATGGGTGGCAAAGACAGAGTGCTCACATGGGCGTATCCCTGAGCCCGACCGTTGGCAAATCTTAAACAAGTCTCTTAAAAAGTTATCATTTTTTTTCTTTTCTTAATTTTTATCTCTTCATGTCTACATATGAGTTGTAAAAGTGTTACTTGTTTCAATTATTGCTTGAAGCAAGTAACACTTTTGCAACTCCTCGTCTCGACATGGTTGACCAATAAAGTAAAGAAGGTTTTGCAGAACATGTATGCTACGTACAGGGGCGGAGCCAGAAAATTAGCTCAGAAGGGGCAAATAATAAGTTAGATTAAATTCAACTACATTAACATTCCAATGTTTTAGAAATTTTTTTTTAGAGAAAGTTTGGAAAATTTGGGTTTCAGTGATACCTTTTAAAAAAATCACCTAATTCTTGTAATTGGAAATTAAAGATACTTTTTTTTAAAATAATTGAGAATAAGTGTCATTTTACTAATTCAAAGAGGATTTTTTCCTTTTGGAAGAAATTCTATATGAACAACAAAATGATATTCTTTACGTATTATGTGACTAAATCTAGTTTCCAATTACCAAGAATCATGTGACTGAATCTAATTTATTTTTAAGAAATATAACTAAAAACTAATTTCCCAAAGAATTTGAGCTAGCAATTGATTTGAACAATAGTAATTAATTTTTAGAAAAAATTTCAGGGTGGGCAATTGCCCCCTCATGCCCCCATGGCTCCGTCACCACTACGTAAATGTTTTTTTTTTCAAAAACCTTCTTTAATTTTTTTTTTTTTGGGTGAAAAGAGGCATCCTCAAATTATCGTGAATAATTTGAATGGGGTTGTTGAAACATTTAGCGTGAATAGCGGGTTAATTAGTTGGATAGGATGGGCGGAAATCGAGGGCCCATTTATTTCATTTCTGTTTTGCTCTTCAGAATTTAGATCTCGAGACGTTTAGACTTTAGATAGGCTTTGGTAACCGAGCACTATACGCACGCGATGACGAGGGAAAAAAATTTTCTTTTACAAGCTGGGCTACATAATATTTTATAATCACCAGATTGGCCTGCCATTTTTGACCGGGGCAGAGCTTAGAGGACGTAGGTCGATCGAGCAACGGTATATGATCATGCACCAAATAGAATTAAGGGGCCAATTATCCAAAACAAACGCTCGATCGGAGAAAAGCACAGAAGCTGAAGAATGACAACTCCTGAGCCGGAAGTTCGTCATGTATCAAGATGCTTCATCCGGCCCAAGTTCCACGTTCCTCACCAGCCTTGCTATTTGACACCATGGGACATTGCCATGCTCTCCGCACACTCCATTCAGAAGGGCCTCCTCTTCCTCAAGCCCTCTTTAGAGGACCAATCTCAGGCTACTCCCGCCGCCTCCCTCGTGGACCGGCTTAAAGACTCTCTCTCTTCCACTCTCGTCCACTTCTTGCCCCTCGCCGGTCGTCTCGTTACAGAGAAGCACACCAACCCACCTTCTTACTCCGTCTCTGTAGACTGCAACGCAGGTCCCGGAGCTGAATTCATCCACGCTGTTGCCGATGTAACTATAGCAGATATCCTCTCCCCCATTGACGTTCCCTCGATTGTCAGATCCTTCTTTGTCCTAGACGGCGGGGTGAATCATGACGGCCATACAGTGCCTTTGCTCGTCGTTCAGGTGACGGAGCTATTGGATGGGGTTTTCATCGGATGCTCTTTCAACCACGTTATCGGCGATGGCACCGCTTTTTGGAACTTCTTCAATGCCTGGTCTGAGATCACAAGAGCCCAGGCCGAGCTCGGACGGATCTCGCGACAACCCATTCACGACCGGTGGTTTCTCGATGGTCCAAGCCATCATATCAACCTTCCGTTCACTCACCACGACGAATTTATAGAAAGATATTCACCGCCTCCGCTGAGAGAGAGGATTTTCCATTTCTCGGCACAGTCGATCTCCAAGCTCAAAGCGAGGGCCAACAAGGAGTGTAATACCCAGGTCATCTCTTCCTTCCAGGCCTTGTCTGCTTTGGTCTGGAGGTCTATTACGAAGGTCCGCCGTCTACCCAGCGACCAGAAAACCACCTGCAGGTTGGCCATCGATAATAGATCAAGATTGAACCCGCCTTTGCCGCGAGACTACTTTGGTAACTCAATCCAAACAGTGAACGGGACGGCGAGCGCAGGAGAGCTGCTTGAACATGACCTGGGGTGGGCAGCTTGGCTGCTGCACGAGGCGGTGGTCGGCCACACCGACGATGTGATACGCGAGTTCCTGAAGAAGTGGATGATGAAGCCTACAATTTATCAGCTTGGTCCGTTCTTCGATCGGTTCAGCGTGATGATGGGAAGCTCCCCAAGATTCGACATGTATGGAAACGATTTCGGATGGGGGAAGGCGGTGGCGGTTCGAAGCGGGTTCGCGAACAAGTTCGATGGGAAGGTTTCGTCTTACCAGGGACGGGAAGGGGGAAGCAGCGTCGATTTGGAGATATGCCTTCCTCCAGACACGATGAGCTCCCTCGAGACAGATGAAGAGTTCATGGACGCTGTAACCTCCTGAAATCACCGATCAAATCTTTTATTAACTGGTTAAACCTGACCAACAGGACAGACATTACTCTGTCAAACAAACAAGAAAAAAAAAATCTAAGGTGCCGAAATTAGATTAAGTTGTTTTTTGAGTTTTCTCTTCAATCTTTTTTCCTACCAGAAAAAAAAGAATCATCTCTTGAATCTTCTTGGTTGTTCTCATTTACTTCGTCCTCTACTCTCGGTATTAAAATGAAATAAACACGGAGCTCTTTCAATGAGAGCACGAAGATTTTGTTATGCAATTTAATACTTGATTTTTTTCATAAATGTGATTAGCTTTTGACCCATACAAGGTTGCAACAGCGCAGGTTTTAGGTGGGTGATGATCGGGTTCAAATCACCTGCCATTTTCCCCTGCGTTGACTCTTTGGTTTAATGAGCTATTTTTAACTTTTGAAGTTTTTTGTTCTTATTGTCTTTTCTTACATTCTGGATGTTGTCTTTCATGGGGTTTCTTTAATTTGCCATGTGGTTAACCTAGGGCGTGCTTATTTTTGCCTAGTGGCACATCAAACTGCAAAATCTGGGTGTTTACATTAATTAACACAACCCATCTAATGCATGAAGCATTTGAGTAAGACCTTATATATGTAGGCACCAAGACTTGATCTGACTTTCATTATGCTTGTGACAGTGGTTTGGTGGGCTATGCACATTCACATTTCAGCCACCTAACAGCCAAAGTTTGGGTTCACAGAGTGGGCTTAGCCCATTTCAGGCATAGGGCTCTTTTGGACGTCACATAAGCCTTTCAAACCCCTGAGGAAGGCCACTTTAAGTGAATAAAAAAATTTCAAAGAAGACAAGGATCTGCCGTCAACTCAGGATGGCACAGTGTCGTCAACCATTAACAGCACAGATTGACATGCATGAAATGGGAGACCAACTGGGTAGAACCGACCCTCGATTGAGTGACTTAGCCAGACTGCGTAGACCGGACCAATCGAGTGATTATCTACACCGTTAATGCCGTGGACAAAGGTGACTCCGAAGACCAAAACATTCTAATATGGAACTGGAATTGTTGGTTTAAATTCTATGGAATTGGAATTGTTGGTTTAAATTCCAAATCTTATGATTTGAAGCACATGGGAGAATTAGAATTAGAATTGTTATCCAATTCTGTTGAATTGCCTTATAAACTATTTTTAAGCTTACCTAATTCTCTACCCAATAGGAAAGAATTCAAGGATTTTCATAAGAATTAGGAACCCACATAAAACAGAAACACATCATATAGACTCCGTTTTCTTCTAAACAATTGATCTACGTCTTAATCTAAACAGATAACCTTGGTGGTAGTTCTCTCTCTACCCATCTCTCTCGCTCTTCCATCTTCTTCTAACGGTACTGGTTTTTTTCTTTCCTTTCTTTCTCCGAAAATCTCTCCGATCATATTTGTCTTTGAAACAACCCCTCCTCCTCTCTCCCCACTCTCTCTTCCGTAGAAGAATCAATGATCTATCTCTCTCTCTCTCCCTACTCTCTCTCTTCCGTCTTCTTCTATAGAACTATTTTTCCTTTTTTTGTTCCTTTCTTTTTACGGCAGCCTCAGATCATATTTGTCATTGAAATAGCCCCCTCCTCTCTTCCTCTCTCCCCACTCTCTCTCTTCCATAGAAAATAAAAAGGCAAACGTTAAAATCACAAGACTCCTAGGTTCACGTAAGCAAGTGTTGGATTCTAATCAGTTGTGTTTTTTGTTTTTTTGGTTTTTTTTGCTGTTGTTTTTTTTTTGTTGGTCTTGCCAACATGTATGGAACAAAAAAAGGCCCCTTTTTGTTTCTTATTGAATAAGCCATTTTTTTTTTACAAGTGAAAAATTTAATCAATATGACTCTCTCTCTCTCCGCCACTCTTTCTCTTCTATTTTCTTCTACAGGTATTCTTTTTTTTTCGGCAATGAAACGAGGAAAGGAAATCTGGTTCGTCATGATAACCAGTCACTTGTGTCATGATAATCAATCACTTGTGTTGTTAATATGGGAAGAATATAAACATTAATAATCCGCTTAATTAAGAAATTGTAATTGAATTTCATAAGTTCATCCAATCAATGGAATTGGAATTTAAATCAATTCTCTATGGAATTCTAATTCTAAAATTCAATTCTATTGTCATCCAATCACAAGATTTTGAATTGTATCCAATCCGCTTAATTAAGGAATTGTAATTGAAAATTCTTAATTTCAATTCCAATTAATCGAACCAAAGGGGGCCTAACTGAATTTTTACGGGGAAAATTGGTTTTTAGTGATATTTTTTCAAATAATTCAATAGTCAAATTCTTGTTAATTGAGAATTAGTGATACTTTTGTAAAATAATTGGGAATCAATCTCATTTTATTTCTCATGAAAAATTTCTTCTGAAAATGCCCTCAAAAGACTTGCAAACTTCACTTGAAACAAAATGAGTAAAAAGGTTTTCAAAGTCTTTTGAGGGTATTTTTGGAAGATATTTTTTATTACAGTAAAATGACATTGATTCTTAATTATTTTAAAAAAGTATCACTAATTTTCAATTAACAAGAATTGAGCAAGTGCATCTGAATTGTGTTGAAAAAGTACCTCTAAAATCCAGTTCTCCCATGTTTACAAAGGGAGAAAAAAGTTGTTTTCTTTCGTTTGGGGAAAACAGATAACCTGGCCCAATATTACAACAACAAAAAAACCTGGCCCAAAGGCCGAAAGAGAGGAAGATACATGACAGCATGATTGGAGATATTAATTGATGATTTTTGTCTTTTATCAGGTAAGCATTTTCAAAAGATAAAATTAATTTTTAGTAATACTTTATCAAACTATTTAATATTTAGTCGGTAAAGTTTTGAGTTTTAACTTTTAATACATCTTTATCAACCTAATTAATTTTTAATGCCATTTCACTATTTCACGTTCTCAAAAGTACAAATACAAAAGAAGGCAGAATACATTGATTGTTTCGGTCCCTGTACGGAAAAAGTAGTTATAACGTTATAAAGACTTAAGGGCTTTACGTAATTAGAGATACGAAAAAAAAGAAGAAGGATATAATTGGTAAATTGACATATTGTGGCGCCTATATAGACATTCTTTTGGAGTCTCCCTATCATGCCATGTGTTTTAAAAGCTTCAAATAAAAATTTAAATAAAGGCTCCACTAGATGTGAGCTGCTAAAAACCAAAGACAGGGAAACAAAAAAAAAAAAAAAGAAAGAGCACTAGGAGAGAGTTGGTGCCTTTTCATGTTAGAATACGTACCACATGCTGTAATAGAGCTTGTATCCTATGATTTTAGTGCTTTTATCACTATCAAAGTGAGTTACCGCCAATAAATATGATTTTACAGGCAATAATTTGTTTTAACTAGAAAAATCTTCCCATTTCCTACAAGTAAATGTATCTTTTAGTGACATCTGTCATATGTTACTAATGCCTAAATAAACTTTACTAAAAGTTTAGTTACATTTAAGTGTCACCGATGCCTATTTTTCTTGTACTAATTTAACTAAGATTGAAAACTTTTATACACATTTAACCAATAAATATAACCCTTCCGATATGATATGAAAGTTCTCGTAAAACGGCTGGTACATTTCTTATAATGAACAAGTATCTCTGCATTTACACACAATAAATGGAATTGCATGGCTGTAGTCATCCGTTATATATGGAAATTGTCCCCAAGAACAAATTTTTTCTACTATTACACCATAACAATTTTTTAAGCGGTTTGATTTGAAGGCATACACCCTAGATATCTTTTAACCCGCCAAATTAAGTTCGTTTTCAAGTGGTTTTAATTACGACTAAAACCCACAAGGCAAACGTAATTTTATTCACTGATTTACAACTACTAATCGAACCAAAGAAAAGCCCATTGGAAATAGATGAAGAACAGACAGTCTTGGTTCTCCTACTTGAAGAGAATGGATTCACCCCTCTAATTCCCCCATTTCATAGTTCACTCACTCCGAGTTCACTCGCTAATCGACTTAACAGGAGTCTCCCGACGATACAGAAGAGTTCAATACGCATTATTAATTTACTACTAAGCTACGGAATGTAACTATCATCAGCATCTTCACGGAGGACTCAGTTTCGAAGCCAGTTACTATCTTACAACGCAGTAACCGAGAGCAGCTACGGTTCCATGAACTGAGGATCATCAGCTAGAGCATTTAAAGTTTGGAGTGAAAGACAGGCATCTACATCTATACTCCCCTCCTCCACTCCAGGGAACACTGCCAGCTTACCATCGATCTTGGCCGCTCCTCCGCTGCGAACCGCCACTGGTTTTCCCCACCCAAAATCGTTGCCATACACGTTGAATCTAGGTGAACTTCCAGTCATCAAGTCACAAGTTTTCCTGCGATTAAACTGCGAGAAGTAAGGATTTTTCACCCATTTCCTCAACCAACTACGAACAGAATTATCGTCGTGGGATTCAATAACCCCATGCAACAGCGATGCTGCCCATCCAAGATCCCGTTCCAGCAGTTCGCCCGCCGTAGTTGATGCAGTCTTAAGCTGCACCGAGTTGCCGAAGTAGTTCTCCGGCAACGGGGGGCGTAGCCTCGGCCGATTCCCGACTGCTACGGCGTAGCTGGTCTCCTGACCACTCGGGAGCTGTCGGGCTCGTGTCACACACCGCCATAGATGAGCCAACAAAGCTAGCAGGGAGGAGATCTTCTTGCAACCACACTGGGAGATGGCCTTCTCTTTGAGATTCGCTATCGTTTTACGTGAGAAATGGAAGACGGCCTCCTCATGTATCCGGGAACTCGGACTATGTTCCTCCAGGAACTTGAGGGACACAGTTAAACGGACGGGTAGCGGTCCATCTCCGTCACCATCACCATCGTTGAGGAACCAATAGTTTAGAAGAGGAGGGCGTGAGATGGAGGTGCACTTGTTGCCTCCTCTACAGATCTCGGACCATGAATTGAAGAAATGCCAAAAGGATGTTCCATCTACGACGGTATGGTTGATGGAGCACCCGATAAATATACCATCGATCAGCTCTGTTACCTGAACAGCGAGCAGAGGAAGAGTGCACCCCTGGTAATCGAAGGTATCCGTTAAAGGAAAGAAGGAGTGAACCACGCGGGGCACGCAGGGCGGGCTGAGGATGTCCGACATGGTGAGGTTGACGGCAGCGTGTATGAATTCCGCTCCTGCGCCGTTGCAATCGATAAAGAAGGAGATGGAGGGAGGATGGCCTTCGTGGGTAGTGATGGCAAGACGGCCTGCAAGTGGGTAGAAATGATCAAGGGCACGAGAGAGTGATGTTTTAAGCTGATCCAGGAGAGACTGGAAATCCAGTTGGGGTTTGGGGAAGAGAAGGCCCTTTTGGACGTGCTGGTGGGTGAGGAAGGTCAAGTCCCATGGAGTCAGCTCGCACCTCTGCAGTGATCCCGTACAGTTTGGTATCTGCTTTGATGGCCGAACTGTGCAACTCGAGATGACCCCAACCTCCGCCGAACTCATTCTTCTCCTCCTGTGAACAAAAGACTTGAACCCTCTCGCCAGTTCGGCACTTCCTCTAAATTTAGTTGGCGGTGGAGTAAACTGTGCAGTAACTATGAAGACTCTTTTCTCCTTTATTTTGTTTCGTTTTTTCTTGTAGATGCACCAACCACAGACTGACTAGTACATGGGGTACAGGAATTTGGGTACACTCGATTTTCTTGAGTCAGATTTCCTCGTGAAGCAACTACGGTCATTTTCGTTTCCCCCTCTCCCAGCGACCTGAGGATTTTTGGCCGTTTTTGACAATTTGTTGCCGACGCGGCAACCAGATGATAATTTAAAGGCTCCGGATCATATCCTCTGTGAAGCGGATCCTCAATGTAGCAGAGAATCCTCTATGCAGCACCATTGAACGGACCAAATTAATTTGGTCCGATTCTCTTTGTAGGGAGGTACCTTCAGCTTATATTGGGATACCTTTGACTTATATTGGAATACCTTAGGCTAATTTTGGTGACTGCATATGGCTTACCATGGGAGTACCTTAGGCTTATATTGGAGGTACCTTAGGCTTACATGAGGGTATCTTGGACTTAGAGTGGGGTACCTTAAGCTTATTTTAAGGGTACCTACCACGATTTAGGGAGGTACCTTCGGGTTATAGTGGGGTACCTGACAGTGGCGGAACCAGGACTCCAAATCTGGGGAGGCAAAAAAAATTTTCAATCAACACTTCTCATGAAATATAGAAATTTTAATGAGTTGGGGGTGGGCAAACCAGAAATTTTAGAGGGGGTTCTCATGAAATATAGAAATTTCAATGAGTTGGGGGGGCAAACTAGAAATTTTAGAAGGGATTCTTATGAAATATAAAAATTTTCAATGGGTTGGGGGGGCAAACCAAAAATTTTAGGGGGGGCAAAACTTAAATTTTAATTAAAAAATATATAAAACATATACCTTTTTTATTAAAAATTAAAAGTTAGGGGGGGATTGCCCCCCCCTAAGATGAATGTGGTTCTGCCACTGGTACCTGAGGTACCCCGTATTTGACAAAGATACTCCATTGTTAGGCCGAAGGCACTTCCAAGAAGATGATCGGGTATCCCAATATTTGACAAACGTACCCTATTGTTAAGCTCTAAAGGTCAATTAAGGGTTATCAAATATGGGGTACCCCCATGTTTGCCTGAGGTACTCCTATATTTGACAAAGGTACCCCATTGTTAAGATCGGGTACCCTCATGTTTGCCTAAGGTACCCCAGTATTTGACAGAGGTATCCCATTATTTGCCCCCATATCTGATAGCCTTCACTTATTTTAGTTCGTTGGATTGCGCTTCACAGAGGATGCGTTGCTTCACAGACGATATCCTTCAGAGAAGATCCGAGCGCTAATTTAAATGACATATCTGTTAATTTTTAAACAATCCAATAAAAAACTACAAATAAAGTTGTAAATAAAAATCCTACAGAATTGATGACCCGATGATGATTACCAACGAGACCTTTGATGGGTGGAGGATTTGGTTCGGACGAAGTGAGCTTCGTGGCATCGATGGGTTGAGGAGTCCAGTCCAACCATTCACACGAGGTGCCGACAACGAATATAATAGAATCTTTTCTGTTCCTAGATAAGGGAGCAGTAACGAATTTCCTTTTTCTTAACTTCCACCGTTGAAATTTTCCATATTGTTGTTTGTTCAATAACCTAGTGTCAAACGTGTAATCTCGAAGTCTCTAGAAGTTGGAATGAAATCGTATGCCATACTTTCTTTCCTAAATTGTTCCTTGATATAGCTATGAGATGTTGCTATGTGGAGTATCTCACGATTATTATTTTTTCATATAAAAAAATGTATCAAATGGGCCTCACATGAAAAAACAATGAATGTGAGATGCTGTCAATCTCACGGCCATTGCTTTTTCATGTGGAAAAAATATATCAAGTGGGCCTTACATAAAAAAAAAAAAAGTGATCGTGAAATGCTCCATATGACAGTATCTCATGACCAATGTTTTTTCATGTGGGATCCACTTGATATATTTTTTTCACATGAAAAAACAACGGCTGTTAAATGCTCCAGTTTTTTTTTTTTTTTTTGTAGAAATGAAATGCTCCAGATGATAGCATCTTATGATCACATTAAAAAATAATTCAAGAAACAAACGATTTCATTCCCTAATGGAAGAGGAAATAAGATCCATACGTTGGTATTGTTTTCCGTGTTTCCTTGCTTATATTAATAAGTGCAAGTTACCACAAGATTTGTTTGATGCCGATGGTCAAGGCAACAGCACAAGGAAACACATGCTTTGTTAATAAAATTAATCATTTCAAGGACACGTGCCCCCGAAAGCGTTCCCTTCTGGATGATTCGGCAATTCGTGAAGCATATTCTTCGTCGGAGCTGGTGATAACGTGCGGGCCGGGGACCCTTCAATGCATGACCACGTGCATCGCGTTGGCTTTGACCATCAGTGAATGACAAAATAAAGAGAGCGTTTCGCATGCGACCACCATGCTGTCAACTTAAAAGGCACGGATGGATGGGAGGGACCCACACATTCAAATTCCTTTCTAACCGGTGGTTTCACATAACCATTGGATTTCTGCGCCAGAAAAAATGCTTTTCAAAATAAAGGGTGACCTCATACGAATTATAATTTTACATTCTCTTTTTTATCAGTTGTTGTATTTATATTCTTTATTTAACATAATCATTATAGTTGTACTTTTTAATGTTAAATTCTCTTAACTTTTATTATTTATTTTTATTTAAGAGCTAAAATAACCTTCTACAAAATAAAAATTATTAAATAGCCAAATTACTAAATGAAGGGTTGAATTTCAATAAATAATTATCAATTTAGCAACTCAATATCAATGTCTTAAGGTATAGATGTAATAAATAAAATAATACAGTAACACATATAAGTGAAAATATAAGATCATATAGGAGGAAAAATGGGAAATATTTCTTATTTTATAGAAGGTTGCCTTTCTCATGTAATTAAAAAAAAAAAGCTAACACAATTGCAACAGTTATGCTAAATATGTGTATTAAATATGCTGGATATTATAACATACAGATACTGATACGAAAGATGCCTACCAACATTTTTAGTGCTTTGCTACCCAGAAAAGTACTTATGGATAGGAAAATAGCCGTACAACCCAAACCGGTTGGGTTTCTTCAGCGGTACAAGTTGTACTGCCGTCGTGCCCCAAATAGTAAGTACTAAGAACACTAGCAGCAGCTTACCCATTCAAATTCCTTATTTTGAGGAATCTGGGTCATTTTTCTATTATAGGGATTGTCTTCTCAGCAAGTCACTACATCAGATTCCCTATTTTTTTCCCTAAATCATTAAAATATTAATTTTTTTAAAAAAAATACTTTTTAAATAAAAAATATTTTTTATTATAAAAAATATTTCTAACGGTTATATTCTCCAACGATATTATATTTAATTTTTTTTAAAAAAAATATTTTTTTAAAACTCAAATAATGTTTTTAATAGTTATATTCTACAACTATATTATATTTAAAAAAAACTCTAAAAATCATTTTCAACGGCTATATTCTCCAACGGGTATAATTTGAACGATTATATTCTCCAACAGTCATATTTCTAACGGCTATATTCTCCAACAGTCATATTTCCAACAGCTATATTCTCCAACAGTCATATTCTCGAAAAGACATTTCCAACAGCTATATTCTCAAACGGTCATATTTCCAACAGACATATTTCCAACGGCTATATTTTTTCCCTATAAAATTGAGTGATTTCTTTGCAAATCACTCTCCATCTCAAATTGTGATAATAATTATACTTACATTGTCTTTATGGATTTCTTTTCTGATGATGACATTCTCTATGAATCTTTTTCTGATGATGAAGAGGAGGTCGCAATAACAACTGCTATTGAACAAGAACATTTGAAGACAAAAAGAGGCTCAACATCTGATCATGGTTCTATTCAAAGGCGTATGTTCATCAATCGCAATTCGATGGCTGGCCACCAACGTCTAATTCAAGATTATTTTGCTGAGCCATCAGTTTATCCTGAAAATATGTTTCGAAGGAGATTTCGTATGCGTCGTGAGTTATTCCTTCGTATTAAATATGCAGTAGAAGCGTATGACCCATATTTTTTGCAAAAAAGGAATGCCGCTGGGAAGCTTGGGTTATCCTCTTTGCAAAAGATAACTGCTGCATTTAGAATGCTTGCTTATGGAGTAACAGCTGACTTGACAGATGAGTATGTTAGGATTGGAGAAACCACCGCAAGAGAAAGCATGAAGAAATTTGTGAAAGCAATGGTTGCAATTTTTTCAGATGAGTACTTGAGAAAACCGAACAACAATGACACAGCTAGATTGCTAGCTGAAGGCTCACGACGAGGAACCCCGGGAATGTTGGGGAGTATTGATTGCATGCACTGGGAATGGAAGAATTGTCCCACTCAATGGTCAGGTATGTATACTGGTCGTGGTGGTAAACCAACACTTATTTTGGAAGCTGTTGCTTCATATGATACTTGGATATGGCATGCATTTTTTGGTTTACCAGGGTCTCATAATGACATCAATGTGCTGGAACGATCTTCTTTGTTTAATGATCTTGCTCAAGGGCGGGCTCCTCGAGTTAACTATTCAATTAATGGTCATGATTATAATATGGGATACTATCTAGCAGATGGTATATATCCCACTTGGGCAACTTTTGTAAAAACAATTCCAATACCGGTAGGGGTGAAGAAGAAAAATTTTGCTGCAACTCATGAAGCTTTGAGGAAGGATGTTGAACGTGCATTTGGAGTGTTACAATCAAGATTTGCAATTGTTCGTGGACCTGCACGTTATTTTAATCAGGATGATCTAAAAGAAATCATGATGGCGTGCATAATTATGCATAACATGATTGTTGAAGATGAGAGACATTTGTATCAAAATGGAACAGCCTTCTCAAACTATGAGTATGATCAAGACAATGAGGGTCCAGCCCAAGTAGCGATTTCGACTACAAAGACAAATGAAGTTCGAAATTTCATTATGCACCACTTGGAAATTAGAGATAGAGAGGTTCATACTAGACTCCAAGAAGACCTCATCGAGCATTTATGGAAAATTTATAGTGAATCTTAGGAAAAGAAGAGTAGAGTATAAGAACTACTACTACCCATCTTGTATGTTTTTAATTTATTCAATTCAAGCATGTCATTTTATTCTAGCATAACTCGTCTCAATATTTCTGTGTAAATGAACAAAAATATCCCATCAGCAAAGAGTATTGCATCTGAAGCTATGTGATTTCCAACTTCAAAATTAAAATCAAGCTATGCTCGTTGTAGTGTGACAAATCAATATCTAAGATTTGATCTAGTTAAAGTTAAGGTTCACATAATTACAAAAAACAACTTTAAATAACTAACACAAATAGATTAACTTCGAGTATTCTGTCTTTGCTTTTCCAAAATGTCCCTACGAAGATGTTGAAAATATTCTCTAGTTTCAGGGTCCATCGTGCTTGTATCTTTCATCATGATCTCAGTCTCATGGCGCGCTCTTTCGGTCTCTTGACGCGCTCTTTCAATCTCTTGACGCGCTCTTTCGGTCTCTTGACGCGATCGCTCAAGTTGAAGTTTCTCATTTTTTATACGGTTTGCTTCTTGTGCTTCCAATAGTTGCGCTTGTTGAATTTGAAGAAGCTTTTCTCGTTGTTCGGCATTTGAATTAAGTTTTTCCATTTTCTCTTCATGAGCTTTTTTCTTTTCATCTCTCAACTCAACTAGAACACCTGAAAGTTGAGTACCATCACCTAGCAAGCTCTTTCCTTGTTTTTTCCTCTCCTTCGCAGCCTTTCTTCCCATAGGTCTCTCCAATTCCACAAAACTACTTGGTTCGGATTGGTCTTCGCCTAAATCTGTGGATTCTGGAGTTGAAGGAGAAGATGGTGTAACAGATCTTCTTTTAGAACATACTTGCTTATTAGGCTTAGACCGTTGGTTCCATTTAGGTTGGTCCTTCAAAAGAACCCAACAATGATCATACCGAAAATGTTGTTTGGTCAAAGCATGGAACATCCTTCGAGCTTCTTGAACCTATGAATATTTAACAAAACAAATTAGAAATTTTAAATTTGTAAAAGAATAGTTAACGAAGTGATAATAATTCTACTTACATTGTCTTCCTCACTAACCCCGCTTCTATGTTGTGCTTCGACTTGACTTAAGAAACCGCAAAACTTATTGACAGCTTG
Organism: Buxus sempervirens; assembly: GCA_947561395.2. NCBI lineage: Eukaryota > Viridiplantae > Streptophyta > Magnoliopsida > Buxales > Buxaceae > Buxus > Buxus sempervirens. Next base: position 36,614,495 of record OX387190.1, read on the forward strand.
TTGGATATTCGACCACCGATGGCTTAAAGAGGTGACTGAGCGTGCAGGCCAACCCATCTTTTTCTCTTGATTATAGCTGTTTTCAATTCTTTTCCAAAAAGTATCCCATTTTGCATTAGTTCCAATTATAGGATCCAAACTAGTATTGAGCCAACAAGAAACTAATAGTTTGTCTTCATCTGGACTGAAGTTTTGGCCACGTTTTTTATTGGAAGACCCTACTTCATGGACTTCAGGTGAAGTTTGTTCAACTTGTATAGAATCCTCATTAAATAATTGGGTGCCATCTTGCAAAGGGGAGCTAATTGTAGAACCTTCTTGTGTTTGTATGTTCATTCCTAGAGAAGAAACAATTCTTGATCAATAAGGGGGTAATAAAAAAATATACATTCAAATATAGTTGCAAAACAACAAGCATCAAAGAAAGATAATGTTAAAAACTAAGATAGAATGAAATGCAAAGAAAAACCTGATTTCTTAGACCAATCTGGGCAAGATACTTTAGATTCAGTCTACGAGATCAGTTGCTCAATTCAAGCATTCAAATTCAATTAGAAAAAAAAAAGACCTTTGAAGCTTTATTTATTTGACTTAAAATCATTTAAACAATGAAGCAAAAAGATCTACTTACAAAAAAGTGACAGAAATATACTGATGAACTAATCGTGACTTGGTTTTGGGAGTTTGGAGCTCTTTGGTGATTTCTTCTTTCTCAATTTCAAAGTATTTTGCTGACTAAATATTTCTGATCTCCAATTAGAAATCCAAGAAAATTTAGGTCTGAAGAATTTTATTTATCTTACTGAAAAATAATGCTTCTGGTAGCTCCTATTTTATCAATCACGTCAGCAAGTTCAATCGATTATCTATCAACCCACCGCCAACATAACAAATCAGGAATACACCCTGGCTGATAAAAGTTTAACCCATCTAACAGTACTATCCAGCCTCCATCAACCAATACTGGCTCCTCTTCCCCATCCAACAACTGCAGCTGAGTCCCCTCATCAAGTTATCCAGCTTCAATTTTATCACTTCTTTTAAACCCAAAAGTAAGAATTCAACTTCTTTCTTTATTGCTGTCCCATTACAGGTAAAACTCAAGTACGTAGAGAGAATCATAATTCTAAGATTTCTTAAACCCCAATCACAAGCGCCCAACTAAAAACCATCCCATTTTGAGAAGGAATTTATTGACTATTTTTTTTCTTAATCACATTGGTAGACATCGCAACTTCAGTCCTATTTCCAATCACACTCCCTACAAAAAATAATCAAGTCTTCATTAATCAATGTCCATTGAGATGATAAAAGCTTTATAGTCCTCTCAACCCAAGAGAGAGAGAGATAGAGAGAGAGAACTTTGCGTCAAAATTCCTCTTATTTCTTTTCACCTAAATACCCCAGAAAACTGTATGAAAAATCACTAAATATATCTTTTGACCCCTATTCCTAAATTATACTTTTGTTGGACAAATTATATACATGAGCAAAACTGAAACAAGTGGAAATTCTACCCTATCTTTCCAAAACCTGAAGGTATGAGGACTAAGGTCTAAATCCACAGAATTAACTAAAAATTTTCAATCACCTATATTGGGGTCCAATTCATTCTTGCCAATCACCAAATGCATCTTTTGACCCCTATTCCTAAATCACTTTTGTTGGACAATTTATATACATGAGCAAAACGGGAACAGGTGGAAATTCCACCCTATCTCCATATCTCTCCATATACGACCACTCTAACATATGCCTTTCTAGAAAATCTAATTTACATACAAATCATTTATATTCATGCCAATTTTTGAATCTGCACCGGCAATAAATACTACCTCATACAATCTGTCTATCACTCACAAAGGCACACAGATATGAGTAGATCACTAATCCTAAGACCTCCTTCAATTTTGTTGATACTGTTTTTGCTAAAACCTATAGTAACTTCTTGTTGAATTGATTTTGAGGAAGTCTCTCACCTGTTGAGCACCATCTCTTTTGAGAACCAAGATAATGAATGTCACGTGATTACCACTGTTCAAAATTCCCTTTGTGAAAATTTCTGGAAAAGCATTAATCAAATTTTTTTGAAGATTTTCCAACATTCATGGTATAAGGTCATAAGTCAATCAATACCTGGAGCCTTAACCTATTTAAATAAACCCTTTCCCTTACTTCTGCTCCTTCAAGCTTCCTTTCTATCTAAACCTTTTGCTCTCTAAGACTGAATCCATATAAAAATAAAAAATTCCATTGAGATCTTGATTGTACAAACTACAAACCGGTATAAAGTTTAACAAGTATCTTCCTCAAACTTGTTTAAATCCGTAACCTCCTTTCCTCCTTCAACCAGTTTTATCATTTGCTACTCAATAAAATAATCCCATATTCCCATCTGTCTCTAGATTTTTTATTCCAAAAAGTATCTCTTCTTTACTTAACAAAATTTTCAATACCTCTAACTATCTTTTCAGCCCCTTAAATAATATAGGACTATTAAAACTTGGCTGTGTTACCAGTGCCTGCTATAAGGTATGAAAATGGCATTTTAGATTCAGATGCAATTACAAAAAAAGGATAATTGCTATTCTGATATTTCAAAATGAGGTCACTGGCTTGAATTTTCAGAAACTTTGTGTCTAAGAGGATTCAACTGCAGCTCCTTCCTCGATGGATGCAATTACAACAGAGATTTAGGCTATCCTGATATTCCTAAATAAGGGCATGGACTCCAAAAGTAAATATAGATCACACTACACACAAGGCATAAAATTGAATCAGACTATCACAACAAATTAAAAACCCGTGTAATTGAAATCATAGAATTTAAAAAAGGAGAAATCTGAAAAATCTGATATAATTTTAGCTGTAATCCTCTCCATTTCTCTCTCACGCACACTCTATCAAACACCCCATCAGCTCATGAATTCTGTAATTTATATATTCAAACATTAAGCAATGGACGGCTATTTTTTTTGTCCTCTTCGGGTGCTACATTGAGATCACATTACGAACTTGATCAACAATTTTGAATCTCAGTTTAGGGTTTTGGAGAATGGTATCACTGGCATTCGAAATTGACTGTTTCAATCCATCATATCTCACAAAATTTCAATGTAACTCGTCTGCAATGTCTACACTATGACGAACATGTTCGTATTTGAACAAACCAAGAATCGGGGTTGGGATTTAAGATAAATGACTTCAATGGCGAGAGAGGAAACTCCGATTCTGTCTGGGTTTCACAGAGAGAGAGAGAGAGAGAGAGAGAGAGAGAGAGAGAGAGAGAGAGAGAGAGAGAGAGAGAGAGATGGGCTTACCGTCGACAGCAGCTGACCGGTGGTGGATCTCGTGTGCCTCGAAGAGCTTCGTTCTTCCCTCAAGAGACATTTTTCTGCAGAGGCATTTTCTCTCTTTGAAGTCGTGCGTCCGTGTTTAGGTAGGTAGTGAATAGTGACTACCTAAATTTATGGAGTCACTATAGCAAAAGTTAAAAATTTAGGTTTTAAAATAGGGATGGGGAAACTGCTGCACGACGATTTTTGGCAACATCCTTATTTTGATTCCCTGTTTTAAGGATGGGGAGTATTATGAGTAGGCTGTTGCTAGTGCTCTAAGTACCTGTACCTTATTATATGAGCCGTTTTATGTTTGCACCTTGGGTCCAATTGTTTTTTTTTTTCTTTTGGTAATCACCTTGTATCCAATTGAATAAAACCGCTAATCGTGCCTAACTAATCAACTTATTATCTTGAGACTATATCATATATTCATGTATGCTAATGCTTATTATTCCAAAATTCATTATTAAAATTTCCTAATAAAGAATTTCTTCGACTCGAGGCGCTAACTTCGACATTTATTGTTCAATTCTTCGCAAAAAGCAAGAAAAATCTATTATTCCCCCTCCATTTGCGTCGTGAAGGATAGAAAGGTATAACTTTTTACCAAGAAGACACGGCAATATTATCGCCAAAAGCTAATGACAAAACCATCCTATGCCGATGTCAAAGACGCTTTTAGCCCTCACAACCATTGTATACCTGACTAATATTTCGCTTTCATTGAATTGGGCTGTATCACTTACAGCCCTGCACAAACACATAAGTGTCAGAGCCACTAAGCGAGTATTTTGTCGGCCCCACAATCATGTGTCTTTGTCTAAGGCTGTACAGCGCATCTTTGCTACAGATGATGCAACCCCTCATTGAACCTGCTATCTCAAAATGACCCCTTTTCTTTCTTCAAACTCATCCTATTTTTCTAACTCCGCAAATGTTCATATGTTGCAAGAGGATTTTCCTAAAGATCTTTTATATATATCACGTCCTCTGTTTGCTTTTTGACAGCAATTTGCCTTCTTTCCATAGAGAATCTATCATCTCATTAAAGTTTCATATTCTTAATCCAAAAAGCAATTTCCAAAGAAATATCTTTTCAAGTTTAGAAAGAGAAAGGATTTTCTTTTTAATGATTGAGAGCACAACCAGCTGAAAAAAAATTATAAAATATAAAAAATTGGGGAAAATAGACTTTTTTTTTATTTTATGTTTTTTGCATTCATAGCCCTAAATTATGATATATTTGCATCTATATCATTTTATTTTTAGTATTTGTATCCATACCCCTACATTTAGCATAATTATTACAGATGTACCCCTAATATTAAATTCCATTAACTTTCGCTGTTTATTTTCGTTAAATGAATAAATTAACCTTCTATACGATAATCTATATATATATATATATATATATATATATATATATATATATATCAAATGACTATGTTTCCAGGTGGAATTTCAATGAAAAATTATTAATTGAGCAAATTAATATCAGTGAGTATATATGCAATAAATATAATAATACAAGGACATAAATGAAAATATAAGATGATACAGGAAGATAAATATAAGATATTTTCATTATATAGAAGGTTAATTTAGTCATTTAATAAAAATAAACAACAAAAGTTAGTGGACTTTAATGTCAGGGGTACGACTGCAACAATTATGCAAAATAAAAGGTATAAAAACAAATATTAAAAACAAGAGGATGTAGGAGCAAATATAGCATAAATTAGTAAACTTTACCTTGTGTTCACAATTCTATTGTTGCATATGAATGTGTGCATAGTTGGAAGACTGGTTGAATTTGAAGAAAGAAATGGTGCCTCTCATATCGTTAGTCCTCCCTTTGTATCAGTCTCCAGTGAGAATGATACACATTCCATGAATTATTAAGCTTTCCCTTGTGTTCAAAATTTCTTAACTAATTTATGGCCACGTGTGTCAATCCAATTTGAGACTGATGGAAGGGGAGAACAAGAGATCTGAGAGGAATGGCTCTGGTCGTTTTGACACAGCAGGTTGAATGAATGCTCCTGTTTTAGTTCAGAGCATTAATGTTTTTTTTTTGGGGTTAAATGAACCAACTAAAAAAAGGGTCAGAGAGAGACCATAGGGTGTGGATCTTGGGAGAGGCGATGTGGTGCTTGAGGCAATTCAGGTGCTCGAGGTAGGCGATTGAGTGTGAGTCGGTTATCGTCCCCAGTGGTGCTTTGGTTTTAGCCTTCCTTCTCCCTCTCAACCAAACATCTCTGGCGACTCTTGTCCCTCTCATCTTCTCGCTTTCTCCTGGGGTAGTCCTCCAGAGCTACAAGTTTCTTCCGGCATCTGCATCGACCTCGTTTTCTCCTCGGTGTCCTTTCTTCGACGAAAGTTTGACAACATACCGATGGAAGCGATGGATGACGACTCCGACGATACCAACGAGGATGTCGAGGGTAACCCCCGATTTTCTTTGGTGGGAAAGCCGGTTTCGGGTACCCCCTCTTTGGGTTTTGTTATGTTGTGTTTAGAGTTATTATTTGTCTGTCTGTGTCTTTTGTGTTTGGCCCTGCCGGAGGTGTGTTGATACCTTTTGATGGTGTCGTGTATGGTTGTTTTTTGTTTTTATCTGTGTATGTTGTATCGTGGTGCAGGGTTACCATGCTCAACCCCCCTCCTCTACATCTCTATGCGTGGTTGAGGTCTGATTTGCCGGTTCCTTATCTACTTTTTATCTCATCGCCATTGGTGATGCTAGCCGGCCTCCCTTCTTTTGGGAGCTTTTCCTTTTATCCTTTTCGGTGCGGGCCTTTCGTCAAAAGCTACCACTGGTTTACAACCGGTTACTGTGGATCTTGCTGCAGATTTGACATTTCTTCTGAGACGTAGTTGGTCAGGTTGCTATTCGAGTGGTCTTGCTCTTACATTTCTTGTTGTTTCCGTGGTCTTCTTGTGTAATCTGGCAGGTGTGGGTATCTCTGTAATTTTGGCTTTTATGAATGAATGTATGTAGGCTTGGCCATTTACCAAAAAAAAAAAAAACTAATTAAAGAATGTAAACCACGTATTTGGAGATCTAGAGGGGTAAAGGCGTCTTTGTTGGTCCTATGTGGCCGTATCTTTTCGGCAAAAAGGTCTGCCTTTTTATACTAAAAATTAATTTAGCTCTCCTCTCCTTACCAAAAAAACAAAAAGAGAGAATTGCTAAACAGTACGGCTAAATATTAATGTTTTTCATAACAACTAAAAATTTTATTAAAATTGAGTTAGGTTTTTTTTTTTTTTTGTTAAGCTGCCCGGCTATGCACTTTCATTGATAAACAACAACAATACAAGAGCATTGGCCATAAGCTACAGAGACCATACAAAAACCATAAGTAAAGAAAAGATGCATGGAACCATAACTTCCATAAATCCGGACAAACTGTTGCAAATCTTAACAAAATGCCAAACTTGTTGCCTAAGCCACATAAAACCGTCTGAAAAACAGGGGTAAAGTCTGACGGAGGGTCTGTGTATAAACGGATTGAAGACCCCAATAAATGGGTTAAGATCACCATCGTCATATGGTGAGGAGATGAAGAGTAATCGACAAATTGACACTCATCACGGTTAAGAAAAACAACAGATTGAGAATTTGAAAGACGCCATGGAGTCCAGCAACTCCACACGACAAAAGAACCATCCAACTAAAATACCTAGAAACATAAATAAAAATAAACACACTAAGACGGGTTTCACTAGCAAGGAGCTGCGATACCCCAACCATCCACAAGCCAAAGCCAAAAAGACCCATAAAAAACCTACGAGAAGCACTTTTCATACAACCGATGCCACCAGCAACCAGCAAAAGCAAAACAAAGGGAAGGTTGAAACTGGGGGTTGCAGTAGCTGCGTAGACACCACTACTTAAAGAACTGCAACCCCGCTCATCGTCCCCATCAGGGTCATCTTCATCCTCCGTCTCTACCACCATTTGCAAAGGATTCAAACTGGCAACCAGCAAACTTGACCTAATAGTAGCACAAGACCCACAACGAGAACACCACGCTCCACTTGGAAGGAGAAGGAAACACACAAAAAAGAAAACAAAAGGAGACGAGAGTCTAGCACAGGAAAAGTTCACGGAGAGGGGAGATGGAACCGAAGACCGATCGGAGGTGACTCCGAAGCAACAGCAAACAACAGCAAATAGGTTATCGAAAGAGAGCAAAACCAGCCAAAATCCATGAGAAACCACTTGTTAGACAAACCGCCAACCTAAAACCACAATAGATAGTGGTAAGAAAGGGGGAAAGAGGAAACGAGATGACTCTTTGGCGGTAATCCTTGAATGGCCTGACACCCGAGCTGAACCTGAGAACCAAAAGCCAATCGCCAAAAGATCTCCTAAAATTGAGTTAGGATACTACTTTCAATATTCAACCTTCAATTAATTCTTCACTTAAAAAAAAAAGAAAATAACTAAAGATTCCTTTTTGCCTAAATCAATTAAGCATATGGCTCCGTTGAAAATAGCTAATGTTAGACTTCTGGTTAAAGAATGTTCGTAACAAATTAACCAAATGAGGTATTGTCTGTTTTGGGTCTAAGCCTGTACAGTTTTGTCCTTAAAAGGAGCCTCGTTAGGTTGAGTGTTCTTCTTTACTCATATAGATTTTATTTGTTTCCGATGTGAGATCGAGATTTCACAACGCATTTGTTATGCTACAGTCAATACTAACATCTATGTTGGTGTTTTGGGTTGTGGGCTCCACTATTTGCCACAAAGGCATTCACCATTCCTTTTACTTTGGTACCACCGAGTGGTAGGAGGGACAATTGAGATCATGTGGAGCCTCTATCTCAACTTTTATTTGAAGCCATCATGAGATCATGCGATATTTATTAAAAACCCATGTGACTGGTATAATAGTTACACTTCACAAGCTCCAAATAAAGGATGTAGACGGATCCTTAGAAATTTTACACCCAAAACAAAACGAGATGAAATCATCTACTGATGGTTCTGCTACCAGCAGTCGTTGGGAGATACCGTCGTATACAGTATCTCCGCAGTTGGATTGAGATCCTGTACGGTTGAGGCTCAACCGTACCCAATAAAAGCTTGCAAAATAGGCAAACTTTTATTTTCGTTTTCCAATGCAGAAAGAGAGAGGCGACATAATTTTGCTTGCCTACTTGGAAAGCCTTTATTGGGTAGGGTTGAGCCCGTAATCTACAATAACCGTGACATATTGGCTGTGGGGTCTGTAGCACGAACCCAGCCATATACGATTTCAACCCAGACAAAACATGAAAAATGGTCAAGGATCACGATCCGTCTCATCGTCTGCCACGTTCAGTGCTGCCATAATAAGTTCGTTCTAGAAATTTTAAGCCCAAACAAAACCAGGAAAAAGAGAGAGTCGCGTAAATAAAGCAAAAGAACAATTCATCCATTGATGGTCGAGTCCGTCCGAGTTGACTCGCGTTATAGGACATCCTGAAATATGCTATCTCGCAACTTAGGTGGTGGTCACACAGCTGTAATTATGGATCCATGAACTTTAGATCATCAGCAAGAGCTTTCAAAGTATGGAGCGAGAGGCAGGCTTCCACATCTATGCTCCCCTCCTCCACTTCGGGGTATACCGTCATCTTCCCATCGTTCTTCACCGATTCCCTGCTCCGAACCGCCACTGGTTTTCCCCATCCAAAATCGTTGCCATACACATTGAATCTAGGTGAACTTCCAGTCACCAGATCACAACCCTTCGTACGATTGGACTGTGCGAAGCAAGGGTTCTTCACCCAAGTCCTCAACCAACTACGAATGTAAGCATCATCGTGGGATTCAACAACACCATGCAACAGTGACGCTGCCCCACCCAAGATCTTGCTCCACCAGTTCACCCACCGTAGTCGTTGCAGTCCTAACCTGCATCGAGTTGCCGAAGTAGTTTTCCGGCTATGGAGGGCGCAACCTTTGCCGATCTCCGACCACTAGGAAATAGCTAGTTTCCTGATGGCTTGGGTGCTGTCGGGATGGAGTGACACACTGCCACACTTGAGCCAGCAAGGCTAGGAGGGATGAGATTCTGCTAAAACCGCACTGGTAGTTGGCCTTCTCTTTTAGATTTGCAATGGTTTTACGTGAGAAATGGAAGACTACCTCCTATAGAGACCGTGGACTGGTATTATGTTCCTTAGGGAACTTCGAAGAAACAGTTAAACAGATAGGTGGCGATCCATCAGCATCGTTGACAACGAACCAACGGTTTAGAGAAGAAAGGCGTTAAATGGAGGTGCAATGGCTGCCTCCTCTACAGATCTCGGACCATGAATTGAAGAAGTGCCGAAAGGATGTTCCGTCTGCAACTGTATGGTTGATGGAGCACCCGATAAACATAGCGTCGACCAGTTCGGTTACCTGAACAGCAAGTAGAGGGAGGTTGGAGCCCTGGTAATTGAAGGCTTCTTTGATGGGGAAGAAAGAGTCAACAACACGGGCACATAGGGTGGACTGAGGATGCATGTCGGACATGGTTAAGTTGGCGGCAGCATGTATGAATAGCGCACCTGCACTGTTGCAGTGGATAAAGAAGGAGATGGAAGGAGGACTCCCTTCAACTTCACGCACTTCATCGTGGGTTGTAACGGCAAGACGACCTGCAAGGGGAAAGAAATAATCGAGGGTACGAGCGAGTGATGCTTTGAGCTGATCCAGCACAGTGTGGAAATCCAGTTGGGGTTTGTGGAAGAGAAGACTCTTTTGGACGTACTGATGGGTGAGTAAGGCCAAGTCCCACGGAGTTTTTTTTCTGTAACGGCAAGACGACCTTTTGGTCCTACTCCGTTTGTAGTATTTTTTGGAAGGTCCTTCCCAAAAGGCCTGTACATCAAACTTATGGTGCTGCAGGCCTCCTTTCCCCTTAAATTTATCAAAAGGACCTCACATGCCTTTTATAACAGGATTTGTATCTTCCTATGAGAATGCTTGTATCACAGTATGATAGGACTTGTATCCTCCTATGAAAATGCTTGTATCTCTCTATGATTATACGTGTATCTCTCTATGATTATACGTGTATCCTCCTATGAAAATTCATGTATCAATATACTTGTTTCCCCCTATGACTGTGATTGTATCCTACTATAAAAATAATTGTATCCCCTGTGACAGGACTTATATCTTCCTATGAAAATGCTTGCATCCCTCATATGAGGCCCTTTTGATAAATTTAAAAGAAAATGAAGCCTGCAGAATCATGAGTTTGATGTACATGGCCTTTCCCATAATTCTCCCTTTTTTTAATGGCCGAACACACAATTCTCCCTTTTTTTTTAATGGCCGAACAGTCCATGTCGAGATGACCTCGAGCTCGATGTTTCATGTTTGCCGCCTCTGATTTGAAAGCAAGTTAAGCAACTGCGAACGGGATTGTTATTCTGTTTTTGTTTTTGGTTTTTTTCTTTTTCTTTCCACCGACTCAACAACAAAAAGATAAAATAAATAAAAATTTATCGCATTCCATAAGGTTATGAATCGTTCACGTGATCAACAAAGCGCAACAAACATGAAGCTAGCCAAGAATTGATCAAATAATACAATTCCCAAACGCTACCTAAATTTGTTTCATCTCTAAAAGTTTCTTATCGATATTATAAAATATGTGGCACGCGAAAGGAAATGACATCCTGTAGCAAAAAAAAAAAATAAAAATAAAAAAAAGAGAGAAAGGAGTCTGAGTAATTTAATTGGGACATCCAAGTCTTAAAATTGTGCCGGACGTTGGAATTTGTAGAGGATTTCTCATTTCTCTGCCCGTTGCACATATTGGACAACTTCAAACATAAAAACTTACTGGATCATAAGTTTGATCATGTCCAATGGATTCGCGTATATTTTTTCGCAAACTTATTGAATAGAAGGTAGAAGAAGATACACAAGTCTCAAACCAATAGAAGTTATTCCCTTAGAAGGCAGTATATAATTGTAGTTATGGTTCCATGAAGTGAGGATCATCACCTAGAGCTTTCAAAGTTTGAAGTGAGAGGCAGGCATCCAAATCCATACTCCCTTCCTCCGTTCCAGGGAATACTGAGATATTCCCATCGATCTTCCCTGCTTCTCCGCTTCGAAGAGCCACCGGTTTTCCCCACCCAAAATCATTGCCATACACGTCGAATCTAGGCGAACTTCCAGTGAACAGGTCACAAGGCTTCCTACGATTGAATTGTGAGAAGTAATGCTGCTTCGTCCAATTCCTCAGCCAATTACGAATGTGAGCATCGTCGTGTACCTCAACAACCCCACTCAACAGCGATGCTGCCCACCCAAGATCCCGTTCCAGCAGTTCACCTACTGTAGTTGTTGCAGTCCTAGCATGCACCGAGTTGCCGAAGTAGCTTTCCGGCAACGGAGGACGAAGCCTCTGCCGATCTCCGACAGCTAAACTGTAGCTAGTCTCCTGACGACTGGGGAGCTGCCGGGCTCGCGTGACACACCGCCACACATGAGCCAACAAGGCTAGCAGGGAGGAGATTCTGTTGGAACCGCACTGGGAGTTGGCCTTCCCTTTCAGAATTGCTATCGTTTTACGCGAGAAATGGAAGACGGCCTCCTCTTGTGGCCGTGGACTTGTATTGTGCTCCCCTAAGAACTTCAGAGACACAGTTAGACGGATGGGCGGTGATCCATCACCATCTCCATCATCATCGCAGAGGAACCAGCGATTTAGAAGAGGAGGGCGTGAGATGGAGGGGCACTGGTTTCCTCCTATACAGATCTCCGACCAAGAATTGAAGAAGTGCCAAAAGGATGTTCCATCTGCAACTGTGTGGTTCATGGAACACCCGATAAACAATGCATCGGCAAGTTCTGTTACCTGAACAGCAAGAAGAGGCAGAGTACAGCCTTGGTAATTGAAGGCTTCTTTCAGAGGGAAGAATGAGTGAACAACGCGGGGCACGAAGGGCGGGCTGAGGATGTCTGACAACGTTATGTTTGCTGCAGCGTGTATGAATTGTGCTCCTGCTCCGTTGCAGTCGATAAAGACGGAGATGGAAGAAGGATGGCCTCCAGCTTCGAGTACTTCTTCGTGGGTAGTGACGACAAGACGGCCTGCGAGGGGGAAGAAATAATCAAGGGCACAAGCGAGAGAAGCTTTGAGATGATCTAGCAGGGTGCGGAAATCCAATTGGGGTTTGTGGAAGAGAAGGCCCTTTTGGATGTACTGGTGGGTGATTAAGGCCAAGTCCCATGGGGTCAGCTCGCACCTCTGCGTTGATCCCACACTGTTTTTTGAGTGCTTTAATGGCAGAACCGTAAATGTCGAGATTAAGTCAACCTCTACCGAGTTCCTTCTTTCTCCAAAGCCAAATGAATTTTGAACAGTGTCTTCTTTCTCCATTAATTCGCCAGATGAAAGACTTTAAACACATGTACAGTTTCACGAAATGGTGGGATGTGTGGATATAAACATATCGATCCGCTGAAAAATAGTTTTTTTTCAACTGTCGAAACGAATCAACAAAAAAAAATCGGTTTTGAAAAAATCGATCGATTCTTTCGGCGTGCCATCGAAAAATTGGCGGCGTGCCGAGCAAAACGGACCGAAACTCACCAAAAATTGATTTTTTGCGATAAAGACGAAAAAAAAATCGATTTTTTTTAAATTTTATCAACGATTTTTTGGCAGTGTGTCACCGAAAAATCGACAAAATAAAAAAAATTCAATTTTTTCTATTTTTTAATTTTTTGGCGTTTCGCCAGCGTGCCACCGGCATGCCGTTTTTTCTGATGGGCGGCACACACATTGGCACCGAAACTGTAATCCTTACTCTTTAGTGAGAATAATGACTAATGAGAGCTGTAGCAAAATAAAATAGTTCTTTTCGTGTCATTATACTTAGTAGGAAAATCTAGTCAATACGTCGAGGCGGGCGGCAGGTAATGGAGAAACCCCACCTTTTCTTTAATTAAATGAATATAATCGAATAGTCAGTTTCGTTGGTAAGAATATGATTTTTCTTTTTCTTTGATGAAGATAGTGCAATAGCCCGTTTGGTTGGTCAGAAAATACTTTTTTTTTAACCGGGAGAAAAAATAATTGAGTTGTTGTCTTTATTTATTTTTTTATTTTAAGCATCTGACATCACGTTTATAAAATATTTTTCTTTCCTTTGATATTTCAAAAGTCTATGTGGTGGTTATTGGAATATTTAAGTCATTTGATTACGATATATATGACTTGCAAACGAGAAAATACAAACAAATTGGTTGACTCATTATATCTATTTGCTTTTTTATTTATTTATTTTAAGCATCGAACTTCATGAATTCCGAAAACTTAAAATTTTTCCTGTGACTGTATGCAGGTGAAAAATTTAAGCAAAAAGAATTTACATGAAAGGTGAAAATGCCATAAACATTTTAAACGAGGATTTTGAAATTAAAACATTGAATATATACGATATAAAATATAAGATCCTTTATGTACAAAAGGATATTATGAAGAAATGAAAATTGAAATTTCATGGTTGAACATGCGAGTTGTATTGGCAAAGGATAAAACCTAGGATCATGGGACCTGGATCTGCATCAAACTAGAACTTCCAAGTTCCAAAACCAGTCGTAGATCTTCACACCTAAAGTGGCTTTAGTTACTCTACTCTCCTTATTTTGGGCGTTGAACACAAATTCGAGAAGTTTCTGCAACATCCTCGGTAAATGAATCAGATAACTAAAAGTAATTCCATCCTTCTGGATTCCAAGTACAGGCAAAGTTACTCTCCCAAGAAAAGAAATTTTCATTCAAAAGAGAAGAAAATTTGAATCTTCTGTTGTATTTGTTTATGGACTAACATTACATTTATCTCAAAAAAAAAAGGAAAAAACATTACATTTATCTATTGGGCCATAATGGGATGGGCTAGTTTTTTTACATCTCTCTCTCTCTCTTTCTTATGGCACACAAAGGGATAGAGAGTAGTTTCTCCATATACCACTTCCTTATTTTGCAGAAACCTATAGTTTACAATGAAGAACTCATCTCAATCACAAACGGGTATGAGTTATTTTAACTTTGATTAACATATGCTATGTTTTAAGAGAAAAGTCTTATTCTATCATCTTCATCTAATGGCGTCTGTGGGTTTGGTAGGTGTCTATGAAAAGGTTCTCTGCAGGGTCATGGCGGCACTTTTCATGTCAAGTAAGGCATCTTCGAAGTACTTGGCCAAAACTTGTGGGTCGGGAATTATATCTTTCGCCACCAAGATTTGCAGGTCCGCCCTTCCTACATAGCTCATCATGTGCATCGTGATAGCCTGCATCGATCATCCATGAATGATTCTCGTCATTGTTTATTAATTTCAAGCTCTACAGATCGATGAAACATGAAGAAAGAAGACTGGGTGAGTAGTTGTACATGAGGTAGGCTACTTGAAGTTGCTCGAATATAAGTTATAGGGTTCCCCGCTATCATTATCTCTTCTTGTGGCCCAACAACGTTTGAGAGCGCAAAGGTCGTATTGCAGAGAATCCTGTAAGTAAGCCAGCTCGCAACCTACAAGAGAAGCAAATGGACAGATCTAGTAAAGAAGAAGAAGAAGATATGAACAATCATCAGATGTTGCTGTTCTTCTTCCACAGGAGCTTCAAGCCAACTTGACGTGGCTAGCTCATTACTTTCAAGCAATGTTAATTTCTTGTAATGGTGTATGATGTTTACCTTTGGTCCAATGAAGGTCATCACCAAGTATCCAATCCCATAACAGAAATGAGCCTCCATGGACAGCTTCTTCCGATCCAACATGGCCTTGGCCCTCTTCACATACTGAAGAGGACTGTCAACGTCTTTATGATAATAAATAGGAAGTAAAACAAATCCAAATTTGTTACCAAACCTCGAGTCCGACTTGCTTTTCATCATACTTGAGAGTTCCTGCTAAACAATACCTTCGAATCCAATTTAGTTTTAAACTAATGGATGATTGATAAAAACCGAACCAAAAATCCTAATGCAACTGAATGATAAAACACTTTTGAATTGATATATATACACACACACAGAGTAAAACAATATAACAAATGGTTAAGATGGAAAGACCTGAATTCCGGGCTGTTTTCTTATGTTAACCATTGCTTGCCCTGTGATTTGAAGTCCATCCTGTAGTTCTAACAAAGAGAGTTGAACCTTATTTGGTCAGGGTGTGGTTGTACTTGTTAATATTAATGTTTATAACTCTGCATTTAGAACGTTAAAAACCAGAGTCCTGCCAGAAGATCCTTACTCGATGAGGATCGCAGATCCAAGTATCTTGCTAGTCCAGATGATATCACTCCAAAAAGAACATCGTTGATTGTCTGCATCCGTATAATCATTTTCATGGTCAGCAATAAAATTAAGGAAAAAACATGACAGAAAATTAGCTAAGCAGGGGAAAACTAGTACGATTGTCTGATACAAATTAAGATTAATTATTAAAAAAAAGGAAATTAATATTAAAATTGATATTTTTGAACATAATTAAAATTCAGTCGGTTTCAAAATAATTAAATTTTAATGCTACCAACCAAATTCTTCCGAGCATATCCTTATACAGTGTTGAACAAATCATTTGATTTGATAGAGAAATACAAGTTACCTAAGTTATATAATTACTTGTACAACTATAAGGTGATTTATACCTTTTATTAATTGATTTGTACAATGCTCTATAAAGGGATTTTTGGAAGAATTAGGTTTCTAACAATAAAATTCATTATTTTAATTATTTTGGTAAAAGGTTCCAAAAAGTTATAATCCAAAACAATGCTGACTGAATTTTAATTATTTCAAATAGCACTAAAACTTTAATAATCAAAACTTCTAGAAGGGAAAACTGGGATTGTATAAAATTTTAAGAGAGTAAACTGTAAATTACCGCGTCAGGGATGGCCTTCTTGACGGTCTTCATGTCCTCAAGCCTGAACCTGGCCGTGGCTAGCTTTCTCGGCCACAGCTCCACTCCGGCACCACCGCTCACGGCTGTGTTCGCGTCCTTGACCCACAAGCACCTGAGCAAGAACTCATATACGAACAGCAGTGTGAATAACGCAGCCAACACCACCCTCCACGCCTTCCTATAAATGCTAATTGGGATATCCGATTGTGAACTGCTTCTTTGCTTATCTTTAGAAGAAGAGGAGATCGATGAAGGTAGCTGATCAGGATGATCAATCCTCCTGCAGCAAGTAAGGAATAGAGACATCAAAGAGATCCCATCACCCAAGGCGTGGTGGATTCTTACTACGCAGCACCTGAGACCCTCCAAAACGTGGATCTCCCAGAGCGGCTTATCCTGGTTGAGAGGCGACGAGACTGCCAGATCTGCCAAGTACCCATTCACCAGTTCTTCGTCATCCCCATCGCCATCGACGTCTCGAACAAACACGTGACTGTCTATATCCATCTGGGTTCTTCTCCAGCACTCCCTCCCCTGCTTGTCCCTAACCAAAACACTGCAGAATCTAGGATGTTGGAGCATGATGGAGTTACTAAGGTCCGACTTTAAGGCATCAAGATCTATGGGATTCTTTAACCCCACTACACAATTGATCACCTGATCCATCTCCGGTTGGAGGAAGAGCCGCCCAGCGGGCGTTAGGGGTTCGTCTTCTCCTCCCATGGCTCCCGCTCTAGAGAGAGAGAGAGAGGGAGAGGGAGAGAGACCGCTTATCTTCTGCGTACCTTGGTTTTTAGGAAATTCCAGGAACGTCCCTTTTGCTTTTCGAGTTGAATTCTTCTCCGAAGCAAAACAATTTCAATCCCTGTAACGCAGCCTGAGCTGCCGCCACGTGTATAGGATAAACAACAGGCCGCTTACGACGTGCTTTCGACGCCAACGCTGTTAACGTCGACGCCGGCTACCTTCTCTATTAAACAACATTTTTTTTCCAAAGATCATCATAGTTTCTTCAATTTCTCCACCAATGGATTTGCAACTGATGGTAAACAGCTTTTTTATCGGAAGATGAAATCTCTCGTAAGAACGACCCCATTCTAGGTGGATTTGCCACCCATGGCTTCTGGTTTTTTTATCGGAAAACGAGAGTTCTCGAAAGTAAGAGTTTATTACTTGTTCTCTACGAGTTTCTTCTATTCTTTGAGGGAGAATTACGTAAAACCCATCTTCCTTGAGTGTTGGTCACAACTACTACTGTCGATTAAATAATAAAAGCAAGGATAAATTACACTTACCTCCCCTGAGCTATACTATAATTACACTTATCTCCCTTGAGGTTCTGAAATAACACTTTCCCTCCTTGAGATTTATGTATAGGTCAAAATAACACTCTTTCATTGAAGTTTCCGTCAAAACAGTAGTGATAGTTAATAAAATAATTTGAACTGGACAAGATTACCCCCATTTAAGTTAAATGATAGTTATGCCTTAGGCCATTAAAACTTTTGTTCTCATCTTTATGAAGGGGTAATCTTGTCCAGTTTAAATTATTTTACTAACTATTACTACTGTTTTGACAGAAACTTCAATGAAAGAGTGTTATTTTGACCCATACACAAATCTCAAGGGGGAAAGTGTTATTTCAGAAACCTCAATGGAGGTAAGTGTAATTATAGCATACCTCAAGGGAGGTAAGTGTAATTTACCCTAAAAGCAATAATAAAAACAAATTTTCACGAATCTAGAAGAAAATGAATGAAAAGAAAACGAAGATGAGGAACATCGTTTGGATCATGCCTCAAAAATTCTCATTGTTACATTATATATCTAAAGAAATAGAATCCTTGAACAGATGAAGAGACAGTTTATTGGCTGTTCTCTTGTTGATTGCCTGGGTAGTTCATAAACCCATGTCCCCAAAGACTCAGCGATCAAAAGGAAGAATAGTAGGACAAAGAAAAAGAAATTTGAAGGGACAAGCTTCTGTCGATGTTGAGATGGGTGCCGATGCCTCCACGTTATGGGATTTCTATGAACCCAGAAACTGGGGAGGTTCGTCACTCGATCGCTACCAAACATGGTTCAAAAGCTTGAGGTTTTGGAAGGAGATGGAGGGGTCGGAATAGTTTTAAGACTCACCTTTCCTTCAAGTTTTGTGTACGGAAAACTGTTACCGTTAAAAGTGATCTAATTTCATCACAGTTATTATGGTTTAATTCTTTCATCTTTGTTCTTATTTTTCTGGGGTTTAATGATTTTCTTTGTTTAATTTCTCAGAAACACCAAATACTTTCAACACTTATAAGGAGAAGTTCACGATGATAGATAACGAAAAGTGTCCGAAAGAAGCAGAGGTTGTGAAAGGAGGATAACTAGATCTTGGGTTCTCTTTGTACTGAATGCGCCTTGAAATTATAGAAAAGGATGATAAATCATCCATCATCAAATCCACCAGCGAATATGAACTGGATGATGAACATGTTGCAAACGCTTCGTTTGTTACAGGAAGTGACCCGGCAAAGAACACCACTGCCAGTGTTGCAACCCTCTCCGTTGCTGTAAAGAACACCCTCTCTGCTCCTGCAAATAACATCCCGTCGGTACCAGCACCAGCGAAACCCTATCTTCCTGCGAAGAACGCTACCGTCAGAATTACGCAACCCTCCCTTCTCTGGAGAAGAGCACCCTCTCTCTCTCCTTCTTTTTGTAAAATATCTTCAACTCAAGAATCATGACGACTGTCTTTGCATCGATTTGAAAAAATATTAATTTAATCTGTGTAAAAGCTGGATAACATCGTTTAACAACAAAACGTCATTTAGTTAGAATCGAGAGCGATCAAACAAAAAGTACACGTGGCGAAAGATGGGCATGTGTCAAAGGGATTGAAATTTTTTTCGTCAGACAAGAATTCTAACTCTTGGTTTTCTTGACCTCACATCTGCTAGAGCCTCTTGCGTGAAAGATCGGCTAGAGCATCCACCGATCTTCGCCACGTGTCCTACTCATTCATGATACCAACCTATCATAATGAAATGGATGGTACCCAACAATAAGTTGGATTGTATTCCATGATGAATAGGATTCTACCCATAATAAGTTGAATTGTACCCTATGATATGTACATTGAGTTGTACCCACAAAGAGTTGAGTTATATCCTATGCTAAACTATGGTGTACCCTTGATAATTGAGTTGTACCCAGTGATTAATTTGGTTGTAGTCAATAATAAATTAGGGACACATAGTGAAGATCTGTAGAGGCTCGAGCTGATCTTCCAGCGTTAGGCTCCAGTAGATACAAGCCTGTTTTCTTGGGTAAGTACAGAAACCACTCACAACACGACAAACGACATCACTAGTGAAGCTTTTTACCCGAATAGCAGAATAAAAACAAACCCAAATCGTGGTGGGGGCATAATGTTGAACCCGACTGTAATTTTCAATCGTAACAGTGGAACACTATTTCGACCATAAAAGAATTTTACCGTAGGACGCTACCCTGCGTACGCAAACATTAAACCGCTTATTTAATTTGTCTGTGGAGCATCTCGTGGTTAAAGGATTTTTTTTTGGGTTTTTTGCATCCATACCCCTATATTATTGTATATTTGCATTTATATCCTCATGTTTTTAATATTTATGTTTATACCCTTCTATTTATCAAAATCGTTACAGTCATACCCCTGACGTTAAAATCCGTTAAGTTTGTTGTTTTTTTTTTAAATGACTAAAATAACCTTTTGCAAAATAAATGATTTTTACATTTATCCCCCTAAATTATCTTATATTTGCATTTATACCCTTATATTATTATATTTATTGCATCTGTAACCAAAGTCATCAATATTAGGTCTTTTTGCATCCATACCCCTGTATTATGATATATTTGCATTTTTGTCCTTATGTTTTAAGTATTTATACCCATACTCCCATACTCCTCTACAGCCATACCTGCCTTTCGCCCCTACTAGGAATTGCCTCTTTGCATGTACGTCTATTATGGCCTAACTTTCCACACCTTTTAGATGCCCTGCGTTGACTTGATTCAACTTCATCCACATCACATCTTCTGTCTTTTTTGGGTCGTCCTGGTGGTCGGCATGTGTTAGGTGAATAGACATTACGACCATGAATGTTTTGAGACCACAACTTATGATCAAGGATACTATGAATTACATGTGCATAAGTTGCTTGATATGTTTGAAAGTGATAAACTTTATCACAGTATTCTTCAGGATTGTGTTTCTTCTGCATGATAGCCTTAATAGCATGTTTACATGGTATGTAGAGGAGTATGGGTATAAATACAAGGGTATGGATGCAATTGTAATGGTTATGATATGTAGAGGACTATGGGTATAAATACTTAAAACATAAGGACAAAATACAAATATATCATAATACAAGGGTATGGATGCAAAAAGCCCTAATATTGATGACTTTGGTTACAGATGCAATAAATATAATAATATAAGGGTATAAATGCAAATATAAGATAATTTAGGGGGATAAATGTAAAAATCATTTATTTTGCAAAAGGTTATTTTAGTCATTTAAAAGAAATAAACAACAAACTTAACGGATTTTAACGGGTATAAATATAAATATTAAAAACATGAGGATATACATGCAAATATACAAAAATATAGGGGTATGGATGGAAAAAACCCTCTTTTTTTTTTTTTTGGTAATGGCGTGGTAAAAGGATTGCTATTAGAAAATGTGAAAAAGTTTTTCAATTATGAAATTCTCCACGGAGCAGCATGTCATTCAAGTTGTATTGACCATTATAGGATGAAGCGATAGATGATTTCAAAGCCTAATAAGCATTTGGACGTACTTTACATCTTCCAGATATATACAATTTTTGATGCACTAATTTACATATTAGATATATTTTTTTTATGTGTAAGATGCACTATGATCTATACTGGAGGCCCCTTGAAAAGCATGCCAAACAAAATGTGCATCTTTCCAAAATAGCCCTCATATACCTATTGAGAAGATTTATTAATTAAGGGTATAATGATCAAAACTTACAATCAATTTTAAAAACCATCCTCTTCCACGTCTCCCTCTCTCCTTTCCTTCTTACACACATGCAGTACTTAGAGCCGGCAAAAAGCAAACCCACCCGACGGGTCAACCCGACTAACCCGATTATAAACGGGTTGGGTTGACCCGTTTATTAATTGGGTCAGGTGCGGGTTGGGGTTTTCCCAACCCGCCTGTAATCGGGTCAAACCCGATTATGACCTACCAACCCGATTATGACCCAATTAAAAAAAAAGTGTAAAAAATGGCATGAATCAACCCGATTATGACCCAATTAAAAAAAAGTGTAAAAAATGGCATGAATCAACCCGATTACCCCATAATCCTATTTTAATAATATCTTTTGAAAAAATAAAAATAATATAATCGGGTTGGCGGGTTGAATCCGTTTATTGGCGGGTTGGGTTCGGTTTGGGGTTTTCCCAACCCGCCATTAATCAGGTCAACCCCGAACCCGACCCGTTTACCCTTGACCCGATTACGACCCTACCCAACCCAACCCGTTGCCAGCTCTAGCAGTACTGCACGTGCATCCTACTAGTTTAGCTAAATCGCCCACGTTTTGGTAATTTAACTAACCAGAAAAGAAAAAAAGACATTTTATTTAAATCGCATTGCCTACATGCATGAGGATGTCGTGGACTTAGAGCTAGCAACGGGTCGGGGTCGGGTCATAATCGGGTTGATGGGTATTCGAGTTGAACCCAATTAGTGGCGGGTTGGAAAAATCCCAAACTGAACCCAACCCGCCAACCCGATTTTTTTTTATTTTTTATTTTTTTGCAAAAAAAATGATTAGAAAACTCCACATTTATTCAGGTCCAACTTGAAATCAACAAGAACGAAAGGAAATAGGTCGCCGGCAGAGTTGTCGTTGGCCGAACTCAAACCGAGACCTGCTTCAGACCTTGCTGCTGCACTCATCGCTGCTGAAACCCCTGAAATTGATGCAGCTACTCAAAAGGATCTCAAAGAATCTAAACCAAACCTTATCCTTTTTCTCCTTGGGTCGGGACTGAAAGCTTTCTTTACTGCAGAAAACCAGTTCCCTTTCTTCCCCATCTCCTTATCATTCCTCAATTTGATCTTCGACAAATCAAATAACAGTTTAAGATTCAAATTAGATCAAACGAACAACCTTTCATTTGAAAACCCACAAATGAATCAAATAAACACACTTGCTATATTGCTGAGAAAAATTGGAAGAAGAAGAAGAAGACGCAACTAAAATGCTGTAACAGATCTACCATTACTGAAACAAGAAAACTCCATTACCAATCTATTTAAATGAGAAAAACCCACTAACCCAAACAAAAAAATCGAATATTTCTACCTATAATTTGATATTTGGATCCCATAGTGCAACACCCAAATGCTGAAATTACAAGATCTGAACATTTTTTTTTCTCAAAAATCACTAACTTACAGAGATCCAAACACAAAAAGAAAACCGAAACCAAGAAAAGAAAAGTACACCAGAAACCAGGATACTGCTACGTGATCGGTATCCGAATTAAATTTTGAAATGCCCCCGACTGCTGTTGTTGCCAATAGAACTGCTTCTGATGATACTGGTTAGGGTTTTGTTGTTGGTTGTTACTACCGCTCTGATTTATATTCATCTCATGAGGGATCAAGAAGACGATGGAGAAAAGCTCGTCCACCACCAAATGCTGCACCTCCGCCACCCTATAACCCGATTCCATTCCTTCCCAGTTCCTCCAACTCACACCGAGCAGCCGCGGCCAAGCCTTGACTTCCCTCACATTTCAAAAGGGTGTTGTGCTTGG
Organism: Buxus sempervirens; assembly: GCA_947561395.2. Taxonomy (NCBI): domain Eukaryota; kingdom Viridiplantae; phylum Streptophyta; class Magnoliopsida; order Buxales; family Buxaceae; genus Buxus; species Buxus sempervirens. The sequence continues at coordinate 36,637,604 of OX387190.1, forward strand.
CTGCAACAAGAGATGACCAACCCTTGTCAGTTAAATAATGACTACGTGCTTTGCCGAAGAGTGAGAAATTTGAAACGAAGACTCGAAGAGGAAGAGCGGCACAGCAAAATGGAAGAGGAAGAGAAGAGCCAAAGAGGAAGAGGGCAACAGGAGGTAGGCGAACGAAAACAAAAATGATTCAATGAAAGCCCTATTTTGTTTGTGTGTTAATCAGGTAACCCGTTGGTTTACGAGTTATAATCGGGTTGACCCGATTACGGGTGGGTTGGAAAAATCCCAACCTGCACCCAACCCAATTAATAATCGGTCAACCCAAACCTGTTTAAGACGGGTCATTTCGGATTGACCTGTCGGTTCGGTCGCCTTTTACTGGCTCTTGTCGTGGTTGAGGACTCGAGGGCTTCTCTAGGAATAGCCATGCTCACCCTTGTTTGGCCGCAATAAGGACTTGGCAAATAGGCTTTTGACAAAGGCCATTTTGGTCATTTAGCAAAAAAATTTATCGCCATCTAATTATCTATTGACGGTAGAAATGCTCAATGCACTTTTCAAAATCTTAAGAAAATCAAAGTGTTTAATTTAAAATCTAAAGAGATCCCATGCCCATACCCTAAACCTATGGTTACTAATTGGGCAGGGCCGGCTTGGCTTGGGCACAACCCAAGCTCTAATAGCGGGCCGCGCCATGCCAACCCTGCTAGGCCCGGCAAGGCACGTCGGTCAAACGAGCCATGGCCTGCGAAGCACGCAAGCGACACGACATGCCACGCTTTAATTATTACGTGACCCGCGTGCTAGCTCGCCAATAGACCCATTACCATGCTTGCGGCCCATTAGCCCTCCGGCAGCCCTTTAGCCTGCAAGCAGCCTAAAATTTTTTAATTATTACGTGACCCGCGTGCCGCGGCCCATCCTGAACTGTGTTATGGGCTGAACTGTGCCGGGTGTTTTGGAAAATGAGCACGGCACGATTAGCAACCCTACCTAAACCTCAAGGTCGAGGTCTAAATTAAACATTGAGATAGATATGTAGAAATATTATAGATATAATAGTCTAGTGTAATATGGTATGAACATGTAAACGAACCCCTTGAGAGGTAACTATGAGAATATGCTTATTGACGATATAAGAGAGAAATAAATATAAATAAATAAAACACAAATAAAGTAAATAAAAAGGATTTGAATATTCATAATTTAACTAAACATATAGTTTTTAACAAATTACATGGAGAAGGAGGGTTCATGTTTTCAACTCCCATTTATTTGGGATAAGACTTTCAATTATTGATTAATTGAAGCATTTATTGACCCATCTACTTCAACTAATTACATATTTTCAACAACTTAAAGTGGTTGTCTGTATACGTCGCTAGAAATATACCTAATTTTAAGGACTTACGTACGTGACAGTCTCCAATACAGGAGGACTCATCTAGTTCGTTTCATGGTACCATTCGTGAAACGAACCGTTCCATGCCTATTTTCAATAGGCTTAGGATCCTCTGTGAAGCAGAAGATCCTCTGTGAAGCGCAATCCAACGGTCCAAATGTTGGATCAAGTTAAATGAAGGATATCAAATATGGGGGTACCTCAGGCAAACAATGGGGTACCTCTATCAAATACCATGATACCTCAGGCAATCATGGGGGTACCCGATCATCTTCATGGAGATACCTTTGGCCTAACATTGGAGTACCTCTGTCAAATACGGAGTACCTCAAATACTCCACTATAACCCGAAGCTACCTCCCTAAATCGTGGTTGATACCTTCCAAAATAAGTTTAAAGTACCCCACTGTAAGCCCAAGGTGCCCTTATGTAAGTCTAATGTACTCCCATATAAACCTAAGGTACCCCCATGGTAAGCCATATGCAATCACCAAAAATAGTCTAAGGTACCCCCTTCTAAGCCTAATGTACCCCAATATAAGCTCAAGGTATCTCCCTACAAGCCGAAGGTACCTCCCTACAGAGGATCGGACCAAATTAATTTGGTCTGTTGGATTGCGCTTCACAGAGGATCCTCTACTTCACAGAGGATCCGCTTCACAAAGGATCCGTTTCCTTTTCAATAGGGGGACCCACATCCCAAACAAAATCCTGACAGGTGGTACCACCAACTTTTAGCACTATAGGAAACATATTCCCAATGTAGATGCTTCCTTCACAAGATGAAATTGTGTGCCATAGGCAATGTTACTTCACGGGAATGAAATCTTTTGCATTGATTGCCTGAAATGGTCTCTGATGTGACCGTGACCATGGTAGCATCTCATGGTCAGTGCTTTTTTATTGTTGTAAATGTGTTGAAGTGGGGCCCACATAAAAAACAATGGCTGTGAGATGCTCCACATGGTAGCATCTCACGGCCAAAGCAGCAACAATTCAATTAAACATGGCAAATGATTTCATCCCGCTTCACATATATTGATTTTGCAAACAAAAAAGTTATTTCACATTTTTTAATGCGAAAAAACAATAGCTCTCACTCATCCTGATAAATATGGGAAAATTATAAAACATGTTACTTTTTGGTCTATATTTATAAAAACAGTCCATCAAAAATGTCATTTTGTGAAAAGGGACACTTTTCAAACGTAATTGACCTACAAGATCATTTTTCAAAAAAACAAATAAAAAATAGTATCACTTTACTGTAGGTGAAAAACGCTTGTATCCACATATGATGCACTCGTATTAGGGCTGCAACTCGGTGTGATTTGGTTCAGGTTGGCCTCAACCCAAGACCAAACCAAGGTTCTTGATGGTTGGTCCAAAACCGAAATGAACCGATTATTAATAGAAAACCCGTAACCCAACCCAAACCGAACCAAATTGCAGTCATTTTCACATACTAAAACTTGTTATCAAAAGATAAATTCCCACTTTTGCAACAACAAAAAAAAGTAAAGTCTTGTTGAACTTATTTACCAAAAAAAAAAATCTCGTTGAACATAAAATGCCCCTACAAACTACAAAGACTTATAAAATAATAACATTATTCATTATTTTATAACTTATATTATAAGTTAAATTGTATTATTATATAACTTATGTCTATTATATATTTTATATATACTCTTATATTTCGGTTTGGTTAAATCAAGCCTTCAACCCAAAACCGAACCAAAGAAGTTCGGTTCTCAATTTTTAGAACCAAAACCTACCCAAAGACTTAATAACCCTAATTAAATTGTCCCAAAGTCGGGTTGGACCGGTTTGGTTTTGGTTTTAACAAACCCAAGTTGCAACCCTAGCTCGTATCCCACGTAAGATGTGGTCATGTCCCATGCAGGATGTGCTCATATAACGTATCCCACATAAGGAAGCTTGTATCCCTAGAGATGGAAACGAGGGCATGGTTTTGGTAAACCTGAACCCGCTCCTATAGGAGTTTAGCAAATACCAAATCCTACTCCGCCCCTATCAGGTTGATAACAAAGCGGGGGTGGGTCTACCCTGATTAGTGTATAAAATATATATTTTTTAAAATGCTTTTTTAAAGTAGAATATATATATTAATAATATATGTATTTTTATATATAAATTATAAGAAATAACATTATAACATACAACGTTCGGGTTCAGGGTGGGGTCGGGGCAGCTTGAGGCTAAGCCTGAACCCGTCCCTAACTCGATTTTAGGTATATCAAACCCTAACCATTAAAGGCGAGACAGGGTGGGTTAAACGGGTTGCTCGTCCCATTGCCATCCCTATGTATTCCACATGCAGTGCGTTTGTGTCCTAAGTAGAGTAATCTTATAATCTAATTATTTTTAAAAATGATTCTGTAATTTTATTATTTCTAAAATTTGAACTCTTTTTAAAAATAAGGTTTTTGATAGATTATTTTTATAAATAGCAGTTAAAAGTGACCTTTTTCATAATTTTCCCCGTAAATATCGTTTCCCTCAAAACTTTTTATAAAAAGCAAACCTTAGAAACTACTCTTAAAACCTATAAAAGCAGGGTTGGAACAAATGGATGAGAGAAGGCTTTATAATATCATTTCCATCCATGCCGAGATAATTTATTCAGAGTTGAAAGCCTCTTGCGATCTCTTTTACGCGACGCCATCTTCTGCCACGCGTTACAACTTTTCAGCGTCATGCCATCAATTTTAACGCCGTTAACATTTAGTTTTTAAATAAAATATTATTTTCAAAGCATAAACCTCCTGAAATGAAATCCATTTAAATACTGAATTGTTCCCTGCTTTTGAAGTGGGATGCTCCAATTGAGCATCCACGGCAGGTGTTTTTCACCTTTTTCTAAATGTTTTATATGGTCCCACTTGAAAAACCCTTACCGTGGGATGCTCCACCACGTCAAAGGCAGGAAACAAATCAGTCAAACATTACAGCGATTTGCTTCCCTGCAAGATTTGTCTGCTTTCTGGTCCAGTGGAAAACGGATAATTCTTCGCTTGAAGCATCACAGACCGTTCTCACCTTCTCAACTCACGACGACGAGCACTGAGTTCCAGAACTTACCCCACATCATCAAGCTCGTCAAAAGATCCACTGAAAACTATGGTTGTGAGAAGAAAAAGGTGCTGAGAACCCTTTCCATGTCCTAGCTCTCGAATTGAGTTCTTGAAGATTGGCTATCGAGCTTATCTCGCTTCCATTTTTAGGGTTTCATCTTTTGGGAGCTGAACAGATCACATTTTATGAGTTCCGATTTGTATATACCCCTTCAGAAAAGAGCAACAGAGTAAGGAAAACTAGGGTTTTGTTTCTACGAAGATGCTTTGTTGTTGTGGTGTAAACAGAAGATGTGTATTGGCCACTCAAAGTGAAAAAACCATTACTAACTAGTTTGCCCTAATTTTGTGTTCATCTATTCTTATGCTTTTTTCTCATCAAATCGACTTCTTCTCTTAATTAAATGAAGGATAAAGTCTGACGCTTAGGATTTCCCAGCATCTTCCACCTCGATGATTTCTCTCTTTTTTTTTTTTTTTTTATCTCAGAGATTCTTTAGTTAAGGTTATAAATCTTTAGTTAAGGGTATAAAAAGGTACAGATAATTTCAACTTGAACATGCTCCGCGGTAGGTAATCTCGAGCGGCTTCTCGACCATGGAACCTTCACGAAAATCGTATCAATGGAGGTTGTTGGGAAGGAAAAACATGATCAGAATAGGAATGATGCATTGAGTGAAGCGCGAGATCTGGTGATGAAGATAATGAAGCATCCATGAGGTCCTGGTGATGAAGATCTCGTTGAGCCCCACGAGGTTCTGGCGAGTAAGCCTAATATCCACTTCGCCATGGAGCTTGTTTCGGTTGAGAGAAGACGTCGCTCCTTCGTACTTTCAAGTTTCAACAACTTGTATCTTTCCTAAAAGCTGAAAATGAAGCTGACGGTTAACGTTGAAATCGGCTCGAGATAACGCCGAAATTGGTTTGAGATGAAAAATAGGACGCGTGGCGGCGGATGGTACCGCGTAAGAGGGATCGCAAGAGGCTTGCGTCACAGAGGTTTTCAAGTCATTTAGATTTATTCATCCTTTCCTAACGACAGAAACTTGAAACTTGTTCTTAAAGTAAACGTCAAGCATCACCTTAGTTTTATCAGTTGACAGCGTCGTCCTGGTTGCATTAGCATATCACGGAAACAGTTGATTGTTGAAGTTGAAATACGACGGAGCTTTCAGTTTGTTTGTTTGGTGCAAGTAAGTGATCAAACTGGACAATGTCATCGTAGTTAGGAGGACCAGGGCCTTCTTCCAGCTTAACCGTTCAAATAACAATCACAGCTTGATCATCGGATAAACCGGCACAGCAGGATACTTTACCCTGTACGCCACCATGTGAAAAGCATCGAAAAAGGTTGAATAAAAAGCTTAAAAGAAGAAAATAATTATGCAGTAAAAGCACTAAAGCCGGCTTCTAGGTACAATTATTTGCCTTCTACTCTCCTCTCTATCCCTTCAGGCTTCTCGTGCTCTGCAACGTCTGCTCTAATGATCCCGTATTTTACGAAGCTCCCAAGGACTTACAGAGCACCTATACATGGGCTACACCTTCTGTTTGTTGTCTCAACCTTCCTCGTTATGTGCAGTGCTTGCTCAAACGGGAATTGCCAGGTTCGTTTTTCTCCTCGATTGATTCAAATCCTACATTTCTCTCTCTCTCGCTCTCTGGTTTTGAACTTACTGTTGTTACCTTTCAATTCACAGCTTCTTGATACTTGTACTGCGGCTACTGACTGCGGGCCCGGTCAGTCCTGCGGCAATTGTCCTGCAATGCTCAAGTTTCAGTCCATCTGCGTTAGAAGCCGAGCAACGCTGCCCACATCAATTGTATATGTTCTTTCTTTCGAGCTTGGTTTCTTTGCTTCACGAAAATCTAGTCCGCATGCCTTTCAATTTGATCTGTGATGGGGGCTTGTGCAGATTAATGGATTGCCCTTCAACAAATACTCATGGTTGATGACCCACAATTCGTTCTCCTTTGCCGACGCCCCTCCTCTGCCCGGTGTCAAGAGATTCACATTTTACAATCAAGAAGATTCTGTCACCGATCAGCTCAGAGTATTTACTCCGTCTCCATGATTTTTACCGAAGTCTTCCTCCTTGTTACTTTTCTTTCCCTTCTTTTTTTTTTGTTGTTGTCCTTTTTCTGTTCTTCCGTTAATTATCGGCGTATTTCATTTATTTTCTGGGTATTTCTTAGAATGGCGTTAGAGGGTTGATGCTGGACATGTACGACTACAAGGACGACATCTGGCTCTGCCATTCCACGCAAGGGAAATGCTTCAGCTTCACTGCTTTTGTAATTTTATGATTTCCTTGATTACAATCTCCATTACAATTCTATTTACTATTTACAATTAAACTGGACCAGCCTTGTAATGGGTCTTCAGAATTGATTTCAGGAACCCGCGATCAACACTTTGAAGGCAGTGGAGGCATTCTTGAGCCAAAACCCGTCTGAGATTGTGACAATTGTAATTGAGGACTATGTGCATACTCCTAAAGGGCTAACGAAGTTGTTCACTGATGCTGGGTTGCTCAAGTACTGGTTTCCGGTTTCAAAGATGCCGGCAAAGGGTGAAGATTGGCCCACTGTGACAGACATGGTCCAGGCAAATCATCGGCTTTTGGTCTTCACCAATATCGCTTCAAAAGAAGCAGATGAAGGAATTGCTTACCAGTGGAGATACATGGTGGAAAACGAGCGTACGTATTAACCGTGTTTGGTTTGTATGTACTTGCTGGTCTCAATCTGGTAAAAATTATGGGTTTTTCAGCTGGAGATGGCGGGGTTAAGCGAGGATCATGTTCAAATAGAAAGGAGTCACAACCACTCAATTCGAGAAGTGCATCTCTGTTTCTACAGAACTACTTCCCCACTTTCCCAGTTAAATTTGAAGCTTGCAAAGAGCATTCATCTGTTCTTGATGATTTGGTTGGTACCTGTTACAACGCATCTGGCAACGTAATGCCTAATTTCCTTGCTGTGAACTTCTATAAGGTATCAAAATTTTCTATCATGGAGAGTGAATGGTAAAGTATTTTTTTTACAGCAATTATGCAATCTAACAAGATGGAAATGTTGCAGAGAAGTGATGGAGGTGGAGCTTTTGATGTACTGGACAAAATGAATGGCCAAACATTGTGCGGAAGTAGTTCCATAACTGCTTGCAAGGTTCGTATAAAGAACAATTTCTAGGATCAGACATCCCAATTCATTTATCTACCAAGAGCTCTTTTTATGCGTTTGGAGCTTTGATCTTCGGCCTTTACAGATTATATTTATTCTAGCTTCAGATTGGGAATATCGGATGGCGTGCCATTACTTTTTGTGCCATCAAGCTCCTTTACCAAATGAAATCAAATGAGATTCAAAATTTTGCTGAAAGAAAATATCTTCCTGTTATGTTATAAAATTGGAAGTTTTATCCAAAGATCCAACTGAGATTGGTCAAAATCTCAATAAAAAAAAATAGTAATTTCGAAATTGCAATGTATCCAAAAGGTAGCATCAAAATATTTGGAACTTGAATACTTACTGTGGATTAACATTGTGCACAAGTTTTAAGCCAAATTATCAACTTGCTTCATGGTCCCAACTCCCAAGTATAGGAATCAGGGGGTTTTTTCCTAAAGATTTGAGTACAGTATATTTTATGCTTATAATTATTTGACTGTCTTAGTCATAGAAATTCTCTTCATTGGAGTGGATTCTTTTAATCATGCAATTGTGATTTATATAAAAGGTTGTTTGCAAGAACTATTACTTTTATGGGATTTTGCAGGCTGGAGCACCTATTGGTTCTTGCAAAAATACCTCTGAATCAAATATAAAGACAACAGGCTGCTCAATTATAACGACAACAGGCAATTTTTCTGGAAATGTGCAGCTAAAGGGTTATGCTTCTACTGCAGGAAATTACCCTAATTCGGTGGTTCTATTCCTGGTTTACTTTTTGCCAGTGCTCTTCTTATCATAACTAATACCCATTGATGCGAAAGTTTGATACTTGACCAGCTTCTCATCTACAGTAGACTTCTATCATATGGCTGCAAATTTTACTGTTTCTAGAAGAAGTAAAATGGTGTTCTGCCATGGCTAATTGAAGTGCAAGAAATGCTGTTTGGAGTCATGAAAGGTGACTAAATGAGAAACGATGGAATTGATTAATGCCAAATATGAGTTATGCATGCTGCGAGAATAGGGGTAACAGCTAGTGACAAGATCAAATTCTTACTCTGGAATGCTTCATTTCAGAACTTCTCTTCATATGTCTGGCCTGATTTACTAGCTGATCTATGGAAATAAAGAACAGAGAAGGAAAATATGTATAATAGTTGTGTTGTTGTGAGAACGTTTATCTATATTTCTTCTTTTCTTGTATGTATACATACATATATGCTAGAATATGTGATGTATTGGAGGATGGTATCCAGAATTTGTTTGCTAGAACTGTTTCTACACTAATTTGTCCATCTTTTATTTGATTATCATTGGCATTTCAGTGTTTGGACATGTGATATATTTGGAGGATGGTATAAACTAGAAACTACACAGTTTCTTGTTTATTTGTTGAATTGAAGGGAGGAAGGAGGGGTGTGGGTGGTTGTGGTGAGTTGTGTCTGGGTGGGGATGGGCGGCAGCAGTGTTGATGGGACACGGGGATGGATGAGACAGAGACTTGTTAACTACAATCTACTCCTTTTACCTGAAAAACTAAAGGATGCTCATGTGTGTTAGAGTACAATCTGAGATTTACTGCAATGTCATTAGTTTGTATCAACAAATATTATTGTCTCAACACTATCATATGGGTTGATGAATGGTTGAAAATGACGTATATATACATTCAAATCAATATACAGAGGAATTTAAGAGCAATTAAAAGAATGGAACCTTGTCTGCATATTAAAACACCCCAAGATTCAGTCCTCCTGGCTTTATCTGAAGAGCAGGACTAATGGCAAGTAAACCAATGAAACAATCCATGGGAACTCTCATCCCCCAAACATTTATTGACTCCAGCTGACGGCATTTATTTACAAGCATATAAAGTCCGCTTTCAGTTACATGGCGACAGCTCCACAGAAAGATCGTCTGTTGGAATGAAAAGGAAGACAGCAAGATTTCCTTAATGGTTCAACTGAATGAGTATTTAAAATGATCACATTCTATCATTAAGACAAGGTGAAAACATATTTTCCTAGTTAGAAAGACACTATACATTTTATCATTTCATAAGCAAGAAATCTGCATAGTAGAATTAAGAGATAAAATCTTTGAATTAACCTTCAAATGGGGGCAACAATCTGCAATTGCAAATAGAGATTCATCCGTAATAAAGGTACCACCAATATTTATGTGTTGCAAGGAAGTGGCTCTTGAAACCTGAAAATCAATTCAATAAACAAAAATTATAGACAATAGTAATATATCGAACACATTTCCTCTGGTCTCAGAATCTGGTGGTACCATGATACCGTCGGCTGGGATGGGGTTTGGGGGTCCCCTCTTGCATTGGGCATGCATACATCCATTTCACAATGGTACCGCCGAATGGTACCAGAGGAAACAGTCTCTAATATATCATAAGCAGTCAACTTTGTCAGCTCAGAAAATTTATCAAACATACCCAATAGATTTTTTTATTAGGAAGGAAATATTGGGAGCTTCAAATGACAATAATAACAGGATACCGATTGGCCAACAGCACTTATAAAAACCTTAAGTAAACCAAGGAGGTACTCTAGATCGCTCGAGAAGCAGGAAAAAAATAAGAAAGTATTGTTATAAAATGATACATTTAAATCATGCATCACACATACGAAGGCAGGCATACCTTCAAATTTAATAAGAATAGGACGTATTATTACTGGATGTTCTTTGAAGTATGGATTGTTAAAAGACCTTCAAGTACACATACTGATGCAGGACAACCCTAGAATAAATTGGAATCACACCAACCTCTACTAGGGCTTGGTAATGGAGTCTCACCATCACCAAAAAACATGAGTTTGATAATGGAATCTCACCATTATCAAGTAATGGCATCTCACCACTACGGGGAGTCTTATCTCAAGAACCTAATAAAAATATTATTCTTATTCTCTGCTTAAAATAGAAGATTACATGGTTATTTATAAACAAACACAATTCCCTATTTGAAATCAAATCTAATCCACTTTCAAACTAAGAAAGGATAATGACAAATATAATAAAAATCCTATTTAACTTTTAACTCTATCAAGATAGACTTGGTGGGCTCCACATCTACATCACATACACCACAGATAGCCTCTCCCCTGGTTAAAGTTAATGCAATTTTAACTCTGTATAGGGCCCTCAGTCCCAATTTCCACAAAGCTTTTTCTAAGACGGGGTTCTGGGTGCATTATTCTAGAAATCCACATTTCTATCAGCCTTACTAGCCTCAAAAGCAGATGAGGATGTGCACATGTTCTTCTAGTCCACCTGATATAAACTCTACTAATTGACAATATAAATTTTGTTTTTTTCTTCCTCCATCTAATATATCATCATTTTGTAGCTTATTTCTATAATGAACCCTCTCCCATTTCTGAAATTTTCTCCTTACATTCTCAATATTTCAAACAGGCGGATGAGCAACTTACTACTCACAACAATAATTTCTTTTAATAGTTCCATACAGTTTGAAATATATAATAGTAAAAATAGGAGTTCTTTCATATTACCAATATCTAAAAAAACAAAAGCTAAACAAAAGGATTGAACTTCAAATGGCATGCTTATATCTAGAAATTTTGGATGTACATCAGATCAAAACTAGATGCATACGACAATACGGTACAAGTATTGCACCCATGATACTGAGACTACCCTGATAAATGCAAATTTGAAAATTTCACACATAGTTTCATTAAGGATTCAAGATAAACATTCAAAATTTAATGGTCCACATATCAGCATCTATTATCTCAGCCCTGGAAGGCAAACTACCAAGTAATGTTAAGACAAATTCTATTATTGGCTATCATCAAAGTATTAGTAGCTTAATACGACAGCAACCACATACCAGCAGGATTACACCATTGTCCGTGATCCCTGTCATACCCCACAGGGAGATTGATGTCAGGTTGCTGACACATTTTGCCATGGATATTTTGTAGAGTCCATCATCTGTTATTTGGCAGCCCCAACAACTCCTTGAACTGGGGAAAAGAAATTAAGAAAATCATATTAACCAATAAAATTAATAAATATCATAATACAAGAACATGAGCTGAAATGATCTCACTTCATGAATGCACAGAAGTATACAAAAAGAAAAGCTACATATTTTATTGATTTCCTGTCCACTGCAAGTTCAAGAGTAAGGGAAAAGATCAGAATCTTAGCTCTTCTATGTATTTCATCAATACAGTGCGAGCTTCTGCCTGTCCCAGTCATTAAACAATGCCCTTTTGACAGAAGCGAAACAACATACACGTGCGTTCAATTCAGCTACCATTTATCCGTTCAACATTTCTTGTATGCTCTCATCCAACCGGACATTTTAAAGGGCTCAATATGTAGATGCATTTGTTAAAAAGTAGAACATACACTGGCAAAAATACAAGTACAGAAACATTTTTGTCATTTCATCAATTCAAATTCCCCAGTTTGAAAATCAATAAGGCGTGTTCTGCATGTGTGTGGATACCATGCACCTGATACGAACCCTGACTTTAGTTAGCATGCTATCTAAATCACACCATCAGGTAAAAAGGAAAAAAATAAAAAGGGTACCGAGCCTGGAAAATCTGTTGAACATAATGGTGATTAGTAGGTTTCAATGTAAATATAAATCTGAAGGAGCCAGTAACAAGAATTGGGTGAATTTACTGCCATATACATATTGCGGGTAAGCACCCTTTCGGAAAGCACGAAACAAGTAACAAAAAGTCTTGGAAGTTTCTGCACAATTGACTCACATAGAATGCAGACAAGTAACCACAAACACCATCCGTGGATCACAATAGCATTCCTGGTTTTGAATCAGTGCACCAACTCATTTGCAGAGTTGGGCCACATATTAGCTTGTCCCTCATACAATCCCTTTGCAGTATATGTAATTAGCAGATATAGAATGCACATAGTAAATCTTTATGTATGAATGTCCATGCTCCAACATTTTTCTTTTTAAGATGTACATTTCATGCAACATTTTCAATACAGCTTGCCAGTTAACATTCATTAATAAAGGGAGTCTCGACACAGGGAATTTAGATGATTGTAAACTCAGATAAAGAATTTTCATAACAACATAACTAGAATAAAGAAGAAGAAACAGCGGAAGAAAACATCTATGAATACAAGCACAGACAGACGCCATGATGATCACTGTAAAAGGATGAATATATTTTTTACAGAATGGATTTCACCTTCCAAGAGGATCTTTCCATGGAAACCCTCAGTTCAATGCCTAATATCACATCTACATCTAGTCACAAATTAAGAACCCAATTTTTTAATTCCAACATATCCAAATTAATCTCCGTTTCGAGGTCTCTGTAACTCTGAAACACACTTTGACGAATCCAGAGAGTCCAACTCATCCACTCCACATCTGTACCAATTAACCAGAAAATATTGATGCACACAGTCGGCCTGTTTCATGTCTATTTTCTTCATTTGAACTGTTGCGCATTCAATAAAATCATACACAGAACATAATAGAAATGAGTTTCAAATACCAAATAAACCGTATCATATGAAGCTTCTTCACTTCAATCTTGCATAATTCCGGTAGACGATTCCACTTTTTAAAAGTTCGCCATAATTTCGCAAAATTTGCATCCATGTTTTTCTAAATTCAACAAAAAGAAATGGAATCTCCCAGAAACAGACAGACCCCACAACGAGGGTACGGTTGCGTGTGAATGGAAGGAGGGAGGAAGGAAGTGGAAGAGGGAGAGAGAGAGAGAGAGAGAGAGGTACATATCGAGCTCCTTGAGGCTGTAAGCACAACGAACGAGGCGGGCGGTGGAGTCATCGTCCATCTTCCAACGGGCGAGGCTCAGGCGCTCTCTCAAGGCAAGAGATTGCTTCACGCCTTTTCTCCATTTTCTGCAAACGCTGCTCGCCCTTGATTATAAAAAAAATCAGTCAATCACAAGCATCAACTTGAGAAAAAAAGGGGGGGAGGGAGCAAAAAGAAAAATCAAAGGAAGTGCGATTCTAATTCTGCTACTCACTGCGCCAAATCAGTGAACGAAGAGACGAGAACAAAGATGTGTGCGAGAAGGTCGACAGGAAGGCGATCGATCTCTGCTTCCTTTCCCTCCATCCCTTCTCTCTTCCGGGCTGGACAGGAAAGTCACGCAAATGAAGGCAAAAACGAAACAAAACGAGAGGTTGTGATCATCTTCTTGTCATCTTTTGATGAAGCATCAAGTAAGCTTTTTCTCCCCCTTTACGTGTAAATGCAGAATTTCCCACTTGTCATTTTTTATTAGCCAGAATTTTCTTCCCAGTTGCTTCGTCCACCCTCTCTTCCCTTATTCCCCGGACTGGTTCTCTAAATTCTGCCACTCAAAAGAAAAAATTGGCTCGATTATGTAGAGCACTGTCTTGGTCTATCCGTTAATTCCCTTCTCGTCGTAATTTATTTGTTTTTTCCTTTCATCTTTCAGACTATATCCGTGCAACGTGTTGATAATTTGATATCTTAATGTGCATACTCACATTTCCTTAACGTTTTTAAAATAACTGTTTTTTTTCCCGTTAGAACTTTGAACAACGTTGTTATTAAAGTTTAAATTTTACTTATTTTTACTTAAATACCATCTACTTTGCTAAAAATTACCCCTCTTTTTTTATTTTTTTTACCTTTATCTTTTATTTATCAGAAAATTATCTCTCCTCTTTCTTTATTCTTTTCTAAACTCCCCATGAAATTAATTTGAAAGATAAATTCATGTTTTTATACTTTAAGATTGCTTATAAAAATCTTGGACGGCAACTTGGACTTGGCAATAAACCTTTCTACAAACCTTGACGATGAAAGTGTTATTTCTACCAACATTAAGGATAAAAGGGTCATTTCAAAATTTTGAAAGGAAGTATGTTTAATTAATTCAAACCTCAAAAAGACTTGGGACTAAGCTTTTTATTACTTAAGAGGGAACAGGTGAATGGTGCCGCTGATTTATGTTTTCATTTATTATATTTATGGTAAGAGTAGGGATGCTTATTGGGCCGTGCCAGCCCGAGCCCAGCCGACCCAGCACAACACATGCACTGTAGCGTGTCGGGCCAGGCCTGGGGCCATGGCACGCAACCTAGCGAGCCGTGGCACGCGTGCCCACGGGCCCGCAGCATGCCAGCCCGCTATGGGGCATGCCCAACTAGGTTAAATAAACCCAAAAAATGTCAATAGCAAGGTTCAAACCTGGCCCAACATATTTCAAATCTGTCTCCTTAACCACTCGGGCATAGCAATTTCTTGCATCAATAGTATCATAATTAAATTATTTTAGCTAAAAATTAAGGATACCCCTACGATTATTGGAAAATATAACTATAGAAACTCTTATATAATCAATCAAAACTAAGAAAATAATTAGGTATAAATAAGTCTAAAAAGTTGTTATAAAATCTCCAATTAAATATATTTGTTAAGTCCATGGTTTTTAATTAGACTACTTTAAGCCTTTAATGGGTGTAATTTATATTTTTTTGAGCAAAATCTATCCCAATAAATGTAAAACAATTTTGTGAATAATAAAAATATTTTTTAAAATTTTTTGTGATTTTTCTTTATTTTTTTTAAAAAAAAAGGTTTTAATACCCCTGGCCACTGGTTCGACGGCGGCTCGCCTGGCCCACGCCCCCGCACGGCCCAGGCCTGCCTGAATATCATCCCTAGGTAAGAGGAAGGAGTGATTTAGGGAATGAGACCAAATGCTCTCCTAAGAACAAAGTTTTCTATGTTTACCTAATGGGAGTATGGCACGTGTCTTGATATGTATTACATAAGCAACTGAAAGTAATTTAGATATGTATATTTCTTCAATTGAATGAAATGGAGAACCTTTTATAACATTTAATCTTATTCCTTAATTTGGTGACCAAGTGTACCACACATTACAACCTGATGCAAATATGGCTTTCATGGGCCCGTGGGACATGACCGGCTTGTCATGGTTAGCCCACTCTATTTCACTCATTAGTTGTCCATAGGGCTAGGTTGGCTGGGTTGGGAAAGATTTTTAAAAACCCGATAAGTTCTTGGATAGGCTTGCAGAGTATGGAAATTCTCGGGGCGGCTCAGCCCTGCGTGATATTCATGTTATATATTATAAAATTTTTATTTATAATATATAGTTATGAAGTGCTTGAATCCGGATTTTAAACCCTAGCTAATAAGCTTGATTTTAGAATTCTTATATATTAATTTTATTTATATAGTTGGTCTCTATTATTTATATATATAAATTTTCTTTTTAAAACAACATATTTCATTATTGACCAAGAAAATAATAATAAAACTGTGTGCGGCTTCATCAGTCTAAGGATTCCTATAGACTCTTAGGCTCTGTTTGTTTCACTGGAAAATATTTTCCAGAAGAAGATTTTCCAAGAAAATTTTTTCCTGGAAGAAAATTTTCCAAATGTTTGGATGTAACATGAAAAATATTGTCATAAAAGCTGTCCTCTGGAGAGATCACAATACATTGGAAATCACTTGTTCCATAAGAATCCTGATTTCCCCTGGCAGCATTGCATGATTTCAATTGGATAAACCCAACAACTTTGGCCACATTCAAATTGTCCAATGCAGCATCAAATTCATCCAATATGAGAAAAGGAGAGGGCCTGTAGCTGTAACAGTTCGATGAAACAAGTAAAAAAAAAACTTTTGAGTTCTTGTAGCTAGAAGGCCTCGCCATGGCAATGTTAGCTTGAAATTGATCAGATACCAAAATTAAAAAAAAAAAAAAAAAAAGACACTTTAATTGTAGTGGAGATGCTCTTTCCAGAACATAGGTACAATTTCTATATTCATGATTAACAGCTTAAATACACCATCCAAGCAGCTCAGAATTACACCTGAGAATAAAAGCATGCCTCAGCAACAGTCTTCTCAGATAGTTGTTCCATACCATGAAATCACTTTGTTGGGGACATAGCAGTGTATTTGATACCATCTAAGAATGGATCATCCTCGTTTCCCAAATTCAGATAGGTCGTATCACCCAGTGGGTGTGCTCTGCTCTTTGTTAGCTGCTTGTAGATCTTGTCAATGTCATTAGAGATGTCATTGAAAGCTTCCATAAACAACTCATACCTGCATCCACCAGATAATACCACTCAACTATGCTGACATCACACTTGTATGCATCGGAGATGATAACAAGTGAAACTGATCCCAGTAGAATCAAGACACCAACATCTTCAGTCATATAGCTGACTCCATAAATGAAGATACATTAGCAAATAACAAAGGCCTGATCCCGAAAAAATAAATAAATATACACATTCTTAAACCAATATTAGGTTATTTAGGTCAACAACTATTTGCTGACAGCCACATGTTAGTATATACAGCATTGTTGCTTCTGATAAATAGGTTTCCAAATGAAATCATAAAAAAGAAGCAGCATAAAAAATTATTACATCAATTATGATTGATCTTCAATACCATCGCGGCTTAAGATAATAGACATGTCTAATGTACGTACCAAAACTTTTAGCAAACATGATTTCGATCTGAGATAGTTCAGAAGTAAATATGTTCCATCCACCCAAAGAGATAAAAATCACCAATGAAGGAGAAAGGCAGACATAGAAATAGCACAAGCAAAGGAGACCGATCTGCTGTATCAATTTTACAACACCAAAAATATGTGAACTTTTCTTATCCTGAAAAGCGGTCCTTTAATTTTTATCCTTCTTACGTATAAAAATTTAAATACAAAAAGAGACAGTTGATTTCTTTCAACAAAAAAAGATCCTTTTCCAAGAGAAATCCGAAAGCTATACCCTAAAACTACTTTAAAAATTCTTTAAAATATTATGTTTGATAATTCCATTCTAAGTGACTGCCAATGATTTTCTATTGGATTCGCGATTTGACACAGAAATACAATATCCAATCTGGCACTAGGATAGAAGGAATAACACATATGATCGACTTTCCTAGTCACAACAAGATGTTAGGGGGAAGAAAGCAGGGAGGGATCTGAAAGAAAGGGAAAAAAACAAACACATGCTGGTGGCCAAGTTTGCCACATCAAAAACTGGGATAAACAACTAAGGTTCCAAAATCAATAAATTCCATTGCTTTGGTGGGCCCTATGGTTCTCGGTCCTCATTATTAGTCTTGGTTAGTTTAACAATATATGTATTGTTGTCTAGTGTCCTCAATGGGAACTTGAGTTTTGGACCCATCCTCTTGGTTCCCAATTGCAGGGTATGGGATGGTCAAGGATATCCTGTACTTGTAGTACCCCTCACTAATAACCAATTTCAAGTTTAAAACCAAAATATATCTCACAGCAATAAAAAAGATTGGAAGTCTCATAAAACAGTAACTCAACATATAATATATCTTGCTGTGCAGGTGTATGTTATTATCAAAATCAAAAATAAATAAGAATATCATTTCCTTACAGGACATGTACTTTCACAAGGACGACCATAACTTAATTGGGAATTGAAACCCTGAGAGAAGAAAAATCCCTTTTAAGTTCTGGATGAGATGGGGCTGGGATGGGGATAAAGAGATTGCAATTGAGAGTTTTCTACAATATCCGGCTAATTTTCTCGTTATCAGGGACTTCTGCCCAATTTATTCGAGTTTTACTTTTATGATCTTATGTTTTTGTCCATTTTCATCATTGTACAAAGTAAACGTATGAAATATGAAAAATTTGCTTGACGAAAACTTGGGTTAGTTAACACTTGATACTTAAGTAGGAACCTACAGGGGTGATGTTCTGAATCTAGGGCCAACAACTTATTTTGGCAAATAAGATTTTGAATATATATACCAAACTATTAACTTTTTACACATGAATTTGTGCACATAAGATCCGAAAAGAATTTCTAAGTAGCGTGAACTGTGCAAATGCAGATGTAAGGTTTTTTTGGCAACACGACAACATCAAATTTCCTTCCTAGGAGTTATTCCGTAAACAAACATCTGGGATTAATGATATTGGGTTTTCCCCATTTTATAGAATTGATGTTCATGATATTGGGTACTCCCAACAAACAGAGTGCAGAAGGGATCAAACGTCTTTCGGAGGTTTAGGACCTACTACTCGTTTCGAGTTTTCTAGCTTGAAATTTTGTGAAGTTTGTCTTTAATTGTTTCTCTATCATCAGCTCAAGGGAAAAGAAAAGATCAGATCATTTTGACAGTGGGAGAAATGAATTCGAGAAAGCCATAATATCATTAAATCTAGGGTTTTAGAACGATAAAACGAGATACCTGCTGCAAGAGGGTTCTGCAATGAAGTTGACAAATCTGCCACTCTCGATTGACGAACAAAGACTCCAATTTCAGGTGGTCTTTAACTACACGAGCGAGCAATGTTGCAGGAAAAGCTGGAGGGAGGAAAGCGAGGCTCCCAGTTCGTCGTGCCTTCGGAGGAAGAAGAAAAACACAAGGCTCCCGAGCTACCTTTGTCGCACGCTAGGAAGAAGAAGGAAACACGAGGCTCGCATCTTTGCTGAAGTCGTTTGTTGTGCCCCCAGGAAGAAGAAGAGAGTAGAAGTCGAGGAGAGGAGAAAAATAGAAACACGAGAGCTTGAAATACCCTAGCGGAAAATAACTTCCGCCGAATTTTAGTGGAAGTTATTTTTCACCGATTTTCCTCTGTTTTGGAAAATATTTTTCGTTAGTTTTCCATTTCCCATGAAATAAACGTCTGGAAAATTTCAAAATTTCGGAAAATATTTTCTTTTCCATGTTTTCCGGTGAAACAAACAGAGCCTTAATGTACGGGCTTGAGCATAGTTTTAGAAGCTTGACTATTAGGCTAGGCAGCCTGAGCAGGCTTGAACAAAGATCGTATCTCTTATGTCTGAACCCTAGCCCGATCTATGCTGCAACATGGATTTTACAGATTGAAATCATCTGCGCAAGCTGCGGCAGATCCTGCAACATCTGTGGGATGCTACCACATGTTTAAATCATCACATTTCCCGATGTGAAATGTCATTTTAGGCGACATTTCACCTAGAGAAATGTAAAATGTGCCAAAGACCGGTTAGTAAATCCCACTTCCATGCATGTACTTCCATTTGACTTCATTTTCTATCTCAAGCTTCATCTGCCCTCACATTTTGCGAATAAAAAGGACGAGAAAAAAAAAGGAAAAGGAAATTTTAGAGTCTAATATCTTTATTAAATGTATCAAGAAAAATAAAAATCCATCCATTATCAAATCACCTTTTTTTTTTTCTTTTTTGATAATAATCCATTACCAAATGACAAAATCTAAGAAACATGCATTGATGAGAAGGCTATTGTTGGTAAAAATAGTCCAAGTAACCTTCTTCTTTTTTGTTTTTTGGGGTAGAAATTCCAAGTAACTTATCCATTAGGCACAATATAAAGAATCCATAAATATTATTCCACGTAATTTTAAAATATGTATTAAAATTACCAATGATTTGCCTTTCCCTTTTAAGAATCAAAATAGAGGGAAGCTAAAGATATGCAGCCATCTATCGCCTCTAAATAATGGTAAAGGAAACTGGGTATTCAAGTCGAGCAGGTTCAGCAAATTCAGAGTAATATCATAGAGAAGAGAAAAATCGCTTGACCCGGTTCAAGCTTCAGGCCATCGCGGCCAAACTTTAGCAACAATGTGATGATTTCTCATGGCTACGACCAACGCGGTTCAAAGAAGGTGTTATTAATGAATGCGTAATTGCGTATGCTTGGTGATGCTAAAGAGAAAAATCGCTTGACCCAGTTCTTCGGGAGATGGATTGCAGAGTACAGTCAGCTGCTGTTTACAAGCACCGTCCAACTCCGGCCAACGAGTGAGGAAGAAACTACAACTTTTTTTTTTTGATAATGAAATATGGATCTATTATTAACGAAACCGAATGTAAACACGGTCCTTCCTTTCGTCAAACAAGAGGTTGACAAGAAAAGGGGGAGGGGACCAAAGGCAACTAAAACCGTCGAGTGCAAGAGGTTTGGGGAGGGGACCAAAGGCAACTAAAACCATCAAGTGCAAAGTTTGCGAGAAAGAAACTACAACTTTAATCAAAGTTCTTAAACCATCAAATGTAACACGGAAACAAATATCCTGAAGGGACAGACGCAACAAATCAATCATAACATAATTTTTTAATCTCGAGTCTTCATTGGTTGGTGGAAGGATCAGCTGATGCGGCGGCACAGGGTGATTCCATCGCCGACGGGAAGTTGGCAGATCTCGATCCTTGGATCAACGGCCAAGGCCTTGTTGAGCTCCATAACAAAGTCCCTGTAATACCTCACATACTTCCGGAGCGGGGCGTCCGGCGGGGCAACCACAGAGCCGTTCCAAAGGGTGTTGTCGTACCCGATTACTCCCCCTATCTTCACAAGCTCGATCAGCCTCTTGTGGTAGTTCAGATAGTTGTCCTTGTCGGCGTCCACGAATATGAAATCAAAAGATCCGTGGTTCTTCTCCTGTAATCAGAGTTTAATTGCTTCATATGAGATCCAATGTCAGGAACAGGAAGACAAAGATACATAGATTGCTAGGTTTTGGTGCTGGAGGCGTGTTATCACTTACCTCCTCCATCAGTTGGTCGAGAACAGGCAAAGCAGGGCCTTCCCTGAAATCGATCTTGTGGGCAACTCCGGCCTTTTGAATTATCGGCAGACCCAGCTCGTAATTTTCCCGATTGATGTCCATAGCCAGAATCTGTGAAAACAAATCAAGAATAAGAATCTTTTTTTTTCTTAGTCTGTTAAATGATTTTAATCTATGTTTAGCATCATTTGAACTCTAAGCACCTTTCCGTCGTCTGGAAGCGCAAGGGCTGTGGCGAGGAGAGAGTAACCGGTGTAAACACCTATTTCCATGGTGTTCTTTGCGTTAATGAGTTTTAGGAGCATGTTCAGGAATTGCCCTTCATCGGCAGAAGTGGTCATGATGTTCCTGGTTTACCATCAAAAACGAACCCCGCAACAAAAAACCCAAGGAATTTACGAAAAACTATATCTGTAAATAGCAGGAAATCCTAATAGAGAGCATCTGGAGCTTGGGAACTCACCATGGGTGCTTTGCCGTCAGCTCCCGGAGCTCTTTCATGGCTTCCGGCTCTCTAGGGTATACGCTGGTTTCAAGTATATACTGCATAACAGGGAAGGAAACAAAACACACGATAAGGATATCAACAAGTAAAGGGCGCGCACATTTAGAGCGGCAATAAGAAAGTAAAACCTGGTAAAGTGCATCGCTTTGTAGTAGACTCTTGTGGCCAACCTCCTGATGCCTTCCCGCTTGGTTTTGCTGCTCTTGCTCGTTAGTCGCCATTACTCCAAAGCTCTGCTTGTTCTGTCCTCTTGGGCTTAACCGGTTTAGAGGTTTCTGCACGCCTAACCTGGACCAAAGGGCAGAGAGCAAATCGGTATTTAACTATTTTTGAAGTCGAGACGTACGGGAGCTTAAGGGGAGCACGTGCCGGGCATATTGGGCAGGTCCCGTCCCCGTTTCGCACCTACATCCGCCAAGCGGCGGTGGCTCTCAACCGGCGGCGACAGCCAGAAAAGCGAGAGGTGTGAGGTCCTTTCCCAATATTAAAATGGTGGGGAGTCGGGACCCGCCATAGGCCATAGGCCAAAACTGACCATTACCAACTTCGATGGCACTGCTTACTGATTAGTGATTAGGTTCGCTCTACCAGTTGTCCATTTCTTCTTTATTTATTTGTTGTGGCCCCATCACACTCTGGCGAGCGGAGAGTGGAGGTAGAGGAACCAAATCGTCTGTCATGTTTCCTTGAATTGCTCCCTTATGTGACTGTGAGATGCTGCCACGTAAAGCATCTCACGGCTAGTGCTTTTTTGAATGTTGTAAATGTTTGTGTCCCATATGTAAAAAAAACATTAACCATGAGATGTTCCACATGACAACATCTCCTAACCATATCAAAGAACAAATGAGACAAACATAGTAGACGATTTATTTCTGGAGGGAGATGGGATGATTAAGGCTTTAGTCGTGGAGTAGTTTAGTACAATATGACTGGGTGATGCTATTTTGTTAACCAACCGAACCTACCCAATGATCTGGGGTTTTGGTGTCATCTAATAGTTTTTTTGTGGGCCACCTACAGTAAACTTTCCAATACTCAACGAGACTACTTTATAACGGAATGGGAGAACATATTGAGGGTGATTTTCTCAAGTTTGTTTTCAGCTGCAAATTAATAAGATTTGATGATCATCAAAGTCATGTGGGAATTGTCTCTCAATCTCACGTCTTCCATTTTATAGTATAGAAACAACTTAAATATTCAATGTTGCATTATAGTAACGATTCAAAAGAAAATTGGGAAAATTACCGTACGTCCTGATTTTCCATAAAAAAAAGACTTTTGATGTATGCCTTTTTACTGTATGACCATTACATAATTAATTCTTTTACAAAGTTCTCGATCATTTAGGCCTCACGTCAGCATCTCTGCTCAAGACAAATTTACCCTCCTTTTTCCGGTGAACCACTCTTCGTCAACTAAACCGGTCCCTATTATCCATTCTTCCGGCGAGATCAACCGGATTCCACCACTAGAAAAACTTGGGCTTTTGTTTTTCCACCGATGGGGTTTTTGATCGCTCCTCCTATCTTGAAGACTCGAATCCGGTGATGCAATGAAGGCTTTCCGCTTTCGAGGAGAGAAGCGTCGGGTTCGTTGCCGACAAATGATTACTGCCCGATATCTTCATCTTCTCCAGAAAAGTCAAGATTAACACAATCACCAAAATCACAAATCGTTTAACACAAACCCAATAATAGTCTGGATCAGATTACGATAGAAAAGTTCCATATGTTCCAATCACACCAGGTTATGGATTGATGCATTTGACATCAACAGAAACAAGGTGCAGAACATGGACATGCTTAAGATGAGAAACTAGTTAGGATCAACCAGAGCCCATCGGATTACTCACGGATCCAAAGTTATACCTATTCAATATCCATGAGGAATTCCTACCCAACTCTTTTTTTTTTTTTATGCGAAAACAACAATAAAATCTTCATTAATCAGGAATAAGGCGAGGCAAAGCCCTGCCAATACAGTCACTAAAAACAGAAGCAGCAATTTCCCTTGGGACCCTGTTTAGCCAATAACAGGGGTAATGTAGTTATCCCAACTCAAAGTCCCAATTCGGCCATAGCTTTGCAAGCTCACGTTGACGACAACGTACCATCAATTCTAGGTGACAATGAAGTTCATGGAGTTAAGGTGCTTTCTAATGGGATGATTGGATCCAAGTGCTACCCTCAAAGGGGACTTGCTCGTGGTACGTGTACCAGTTTTATCTCAACCCCATCAACCTTTTGAAACCGAGTTTCTGATTATTTATTTTGGCTTCGCAGGTGTTGAGCATATTTCAAGCTTCAAAACATGCAGTCACCGGAGACACCTTTTGAAGTTGAGTTTCTGATTATTTTTTTGGGCTTCGTAGGTGTTGAGCAGATTGCATGCTTCAAAACACGCGGTCGCCGGAGACTAGGTGACTCGTCTCGGAGAATGCTTACAGTCACCAGAGGGCAAGTTGGTGAAAGCGGGAAGAAGAGAGAGGAAGCGAGTCAGATCGATTTAGCAATTGAAGAGTGGTTCACTGGTTGAAGGTGAGTAAATTTGTCTTGTTTCACGTAGGAAGCAGATATGCTGACGTAGAGGCCTAAATGGTCGAAATCTTTACAGAAGAGTTCTGCAGTGGTCACAGTAAAAACCATAGGTCAAAAAGTCTTTTTTGGATGAAAAATCAGACCATACGGTAATTTTCCCCATAATAAATCAGTTTTATATGTTTATATTTTTAATACCTAAAAACAAGTTTTTAAACAACTTTTAATGGCAATCTTATTGCGTCGCAAACTCAATGCCGTTAGAAGTACCGTCGTCTATGTCGTTGCAAATAAAATGCTTGACGGTTTTTTCTGCGACGAGCACTAGTTGTCAAAAAAACTTTTTTGTGGCAACTCATTTACTATTGGCGGCAACTTCGGACCGCCACAAAAAAATGACATTTTCTTTTAGTGAGAGGAGAGGCAGATAAATAAATGCTATTTCTTATCCTCTTCCAGTAATAGATAATAATGATATGATTAAGAATGCTATTTCTTAACCTCTTCCATACCAGGTAATAACGTTCTGACTAACCTAGGTAAATGGAGACAAGCCATTATTCATTTCTTATCTTATATCCTTGGCACTAATTAACATGGATGGATGGTGACAAGCCATTATCCCTTTCCTATCTTAAATCCCTGAGCCATTATTCCAAGGTGGCCAGCAAAGTAACAAATCAATGTAGGGTATCCCTAGCTCTATATATATATGTGTGTGTGTGTGTGTGTGCCATCTATGGCACTCAACTCCCACCATAAGACTAAGGTTAGAAGAAATGGCAATTTCTAAGATTCCTCGCGTGACCTTGGCAATTCTACTCATTGTCGGAATTTCATGCTCTGGAAATGGAGTTACTGCTCGGAGTTGCAAATTGAAGTTTAAACTTCTTGTAATACAGTGCAAATACAATGGAAAAGAAAGGGGCTGATACAAGTATGAGTCCAACCACAGCATGTTGCGGCGCTTTTAGAAAGACTGGCATTCCTTGTATTTACATTCACATAAGTTCGGCAATCCAAGTGTTCGGTAGTAAGCGGAGGCTGATTAATGCTGCAAAATTGTGTGATAATCCAATTCCATGTTGATTATGTGGAAGAATAGAATCCCTTTAGATAACTTGGTAAACATGGTCTCTTTGGACGATATTTAATGATCATCTCAGCTTGCATGACTTTTATTGTATATATTTTTTAGTTTTCTTTTTTCTTACTAGTAGGGTGCGGTGCAGAACTGCACGTAAGGGAAGGAACAGTTGCAAAGGGGTTTTAATTTAAAAGTGGAAGTAGTGATGGTTATATGTTTGAATTATTTTGGTTGTGGAGGGTAAAGTTTGAAAAAAAAACGAAAAGTTAGAATCTAAGAATATTCCGCCCTCTTCTTTTTATTAATAGTATAGATAGATTATATTTGCTTCAGGTATGTTCATTCAATAGGAGGCCGTGAAGATGTGAAGAGATAGTAAGGGTAAGTTTGTATTTTCCATGTAATGAATAAACTAAGATGCTGAGCTAGATGTTGTGAGAAAAAAAATGGAAGGAGAAAATTATTTTACAGGCCATCTTCTCATGATGTTTGCTGAAACAGAATTGCTTTAGTTAGCAATGGCCCATGTCAGTATGATACAACTATATGGTGATTATATGAAGTTGAACAAATGAAATGAAGAATTAGTTAGTTTCCATTAATAGAGAACAAAATAATATCCTCAGTGCTGCTATTAACAGAGGCCAACTAATTAGGGCAAATTTGACAAAATTAGAGGCCAACTAACTTATTAGAGCAGCCATTTCCAAGTGGGAATGAAAGTGGCAAATGTACGCCCAATAACAAAGGTGGACCCACACTTTTTGGATCCCCTTAATTAGCTCTTTTATATTCTTGCAATGGATGGCACTCTGGACTCATCATAAACCAGAAGTGATCGAATATATATATATATATATATACTGTTTATAGAAATGGTCGATAGCGTGAAAAGCCGGTTTATGTTTCCGGTTATTGTGGAAACCATTTCCCCATGGATCCGTGGAAGTAAGACTCCACAGTCTCTTTAGCCCTCTTAATCTCTCTAACTCGATGTTTGTCAGTTTGTTTAATTTAATAATCATGTTTTTTATAATATTTGTTTCAGGCAGTACACTCCCATGGAGATGAAAATGCAAAGAGATAGTAAAGTGGTTTTCTGTCCATATAATGAATAGACTAAGATGCCAAGCTTGACATTATGAGGAAAATAAGGAATTCTACCCCCAAAAAAAATGAGGAAAATACGGAAGGACAATGAGAGTGTCAAATATGATTATGGTAAAGCATTGTGATGTTCATATGTAAGGCCTGAATTTGAAACCGACCCTGATCAAATCAGAGAGAATATGTGTTCGACAGTCTAACTTTAGCCCGGACTTTAAATATATAAAACCCTACTATCAGTTTGAGCATTTAATATAAACGGTGTTCTACATGATATCAAAACCTTAGGCAAACGCTAGATCCTGGGTTCAAACTTCCATTCCACCCATTGAGAAAAAATATTTTACATATAGGGCTTCCTAAAAATGGGCTTGAGTCTGGCTCACACGTAAGAGGGATTGTTAAGGAATATATTAAATATATAAAGTTCACCCATGTCATCATTTGTTAAACTTGCAAGTCCCCTTTGGAGCTGCACTCCTACACTTCCTAAAATGGTAAGTGTAATATGGGTGTATGTACACTAGCTACGTGCCAAATGTAACTTAAAAAAAAAGGAAAGGGAGAACATTTATGTTAAATGCCATCTTCTCATGTTAATATTGAGTGAGGAAAATAGGAGGAGAATATTTATCTTTAAATGCTAACTTCTCATGATATTAGATGGAACAAAATTGGTTTATTTAGCCATTTCTCATGTTTCTATAGTGTAAATTTATGATTATGGGAAACACAGTTCGTTAAATGCTCCTACTTGGAAAGGCAGCAGATAGAATGTTATTAGTTTTCATAAATATATATAGAATAACATAAGCACTTTTGTGTAGAAATTTCTTTGTGAAGTCAATTCAATCGGATAATTCGACATGGTTAACCAAGAACCAAGAATTTGACAATATCTCATACCTCATGATTCAAACAATTTATAGGTACCCCAACAATTTATACACCAAGGGAAAATTAATTTTTAGTGATACTTTTTCAAAATAATTAAGATCCAATCAACAAAGTTTTGAGTTTTAACTTCTAATCAATCTTTATCAAAATAATAAATTTTTAGTGACATTTCAAAGTTACCAATAAATTCGTCCAAAAATACCCTTATACAACTCATTTTTAGGACTTGTACAAGAAATAAATTGAATTATAACAGCCATTTGGATGAGTGATGTAAGGGCATTCCTGGAATAGTTGATTTGTAATAATAAAATGTTACTAAAATTAATTATTTTGATAAAGGTACATTAAAATTCAAACTTTTTTGACTGAATCTTAATTATTTTAAAAAATTATTACTAAAAATTAATTTTCCCTATGATCGGCGAGGCTCGACCCAACAGTGGGCCGTGCTTGGCCCATGGCATAGCTGGCATGGGCCAACCTTGCCTGGGCCGTACTGTGCCAGCCCATTTGACAAGCCTAGCCACATCACGGTTGGCATATTTGTCATCCAAACAAGGACGCTCGATCTCGTCTTTACTTTCTTTTTCTTAGCAAAGAGGACTTGATCTTGTTCATTCCTGCAGAACCACACAGCAAAACATCTCTAATCACCTCAACAAAAGAGCAAAAAATAAAAAAGATAATTACTGTTTACCCCTTGAGATTATAGACAATCCTGCATTTCCTCTTAATGTTTTTGAAATACCAATTTATTACCTTAAGGTTTGTTGTATATAAAAATCTCCCCCTTTTAGGAGTTTGACCATTAAAATTTTACACATTTTGATGAAGTGGCAAGAGATAAAAAATAAATTAACAAATTTGCCTCTTTTATTCTGTTTATTTTTAAATAAATACCAAGATTACCTTTTAATTGGTT
This sequence comes from Buxus sempervirens, assembly GCA_947561395.2. NCBI lineage: Eukaryota > Viridiplantae > Streptophyta > Magnoliopsida > Buxales > Buxaceae > Buxus > Buxus sempervirens. The sequence goes on from OX387190.1 coordinate 36,665,943, forward strand.
GGTTCAATGTCTACAACATTATTTCAAATGAAAAAAATTAGACTCAGTTCATTTCTACCTTTTGGGCATTTTTGATACCCAAGGTATAATTAAAACTTCTTACTTCTAAATATAAACAATAAAGGCATAAATTTGTCAATTAACATTCACTTATTTATGATTTTAATAAATGGTCAAACACCTAAAAAGGTGATTGTTAGCTTGTTAAATATTTAAAAAATTCAAGGTGGTAAAATGGTTTTTTAGAAATCTATTGAAAAAATTGAAACTGCCGGAAACTTTAAGGAGTAAAATGAAAATATCCCAAAAAAATTTGAAAAACAATTTCCGGCCGTGAATGCCCAAAAAGGACAAAACTCAGCCAGGAAAAGTTATTGTGTCAGAACACCAGCAAAGACCCAATCAAACCTTGAATAGTATCCAAACCAGTTAAAAAGCCGCTGAGATCACCTACCCAATCAAATCCAGCCAACACACAGTCAGTTACTACTTTTCCAAAGTAGGCAAAGAAAGTCCAAGGCATAATCATCACCCGCCCAATCCCAGAAAAGCCAGGAAAGCTTAGCTCCCAAGCTTCTTCCTGGACTGTATATCCCTCTCGCTCCCCATTCCGTTATGGTATTTGCCGAAGAAGAGATCTCGAAATCCCGTTCATGGGAGACCCAAAGAACCTAAAAGCCGCGCCGGCTTCACTCCCACCTGGCTGTCAATTTCATCCTACCGAAGAACAGCTTTTAGGTTACTATCTCAGCAACAAGAACAACTTCTCATCACTCCCTCCTACTTCATATACTGATGTTTCGCCTTTCGGATTTGATATTATCAAAGAGATCGACTTATACAAGTATTCACCTTTCGACCTACCGGAGATTACATGTTTTCCGTCCGGCCACGGCGGGAATAAGAAGCAGTGGTATTGTTTCACGCAGATGACCGCGCATGAGCGAGGCAAAAGGAAGGCCAGAGGCGGGATCTGGAAAATCAATGGACGGGTTCGTGATGTTGTGATCAAGAAAGAAAATTCAGTGCTAGGAACCAGGAAGGCTTTTGTCTTTTACCGAGTGAATTCGTCTGGAGCCGTGAGGACTGATAGGGTTATGTATGAGTATGCCCCCATTGATCCTCAAAAGGTACACAGATTTTTCTGTATCTTGTCGAATTGGTTTTGTGTTCTATGCTCTCCTCAGGACTAAGTTGTTCTGACGAATTACAGAGAAAGTTTGATTTTTTTTTTCCTCACATTTCTTGTTAACTCTTTCGGGAGAGCGTTAATCCTCCGGCATCGAAGTGCATGGATAAACTTTCGGTGTTAGAACTGGTTGATTGTTTAGCACAATACCCTTGAAGTTCTCAAACGAACTTGGCAGGCATTAATGGTTTTCTTGTGTTCAGATCAGTTTATGCTTTTTTTTTCACTTAGACAATTAATCTGATGAGTATTTTTCTTTTCAGGATTCGTTTGTGTTATGCCGAGTATTTGTCAAATCTTCTGCTCAAAATAAAAGATCGGAAGCAATCCACAACACTGGTATTCCTGTTTCTAATAATCAGCATGATGGAGCCTCTGCAACTGGTATTGGTGAGGTTGAAGTGCATGATGCGAAAAATGTCAAAATAAACAATGAAATGCCAATTTTTCCAGTGAAATTGATTAATGAACCAGATAATGCAGTTGACACGAGACCAGTTTCTGACGATGCTGTTCAGTTACCTGTAGACTTTCCACGGCATGATAAGCTGGTAAGACCAAAATTATATTTCTCTATGAACATGTTCTTACAATTTCTAATGCGCCAGTTGCTGCACAATTTCTTTTCTTCTTTTTTGCATGTCATTGATTTAAAATATAGATGCAACAAATCAATTGGTTATGCATTTCTTTGAATGTGGTTCATGAATTTAATTCTTTTATTTGTATATATTAAAAATGCACATCCTCAAATATTTGAATGAATTTTGATATTCTGCCACTCAAAGTATTAATATGGCCAAACCCATGACGATGGCATCTATGAGTGCATGTATATAGAGTTCTGCTGTGCTATGAAGAAATAAATAAGCAAGGAGCTAGTACAGTTAACATCCACTCCTTTTTCCTTTTTGTTACTGAAATCCATCAATAATGTTGACAAATTCAAGTGGCAGATTGCAAATCAATGGCATAAAACCCTTTCAATATCCATGAAGGAATGTTTAATTTGGAACAAAATATTATAAGGTAAAAAAATCCTCATTAAGTTAAAATTAATAGACTAAGTATTGGAAATGTAAACGTAAATTATCTTTGTCTATATTTTGGAGTGAGCACCCTCGTTTTACTTAATATATGAATTTCACTCCTTGTACATGAGGCAAGCCTCAGGTCTTGAAGCATAACCCTCACTCACCAATTTGTAAGTGTTGCAAGGTTTTGGCCTCTAATTTTGAGCTTCAAGGCATTTTTCTTGAGCCTTTTCTTGAGGCTCAGGCCTTCCTTGTCTTTTAAAAGGATATTAACAACACAAATCTGTGATTCAGAAATCATTGTCTTGAGGCTCAGGCCTTCCTTGCCTTGTCTTTTAAAAGGATATTAACAACACAAATCTGTGATTCAGAAATCATTGACTCAAATCCTTTTGGATTAAGAAATCAACTTTGAACATTTATTTGAGCATCTGTTGTCTTTTACTTTGAGATGTATTCCACTTCATAGATTCTGAATTATGTCTTCAGAGATTCAGATTGAGAAATCCGATGTTGGACAAGAGAGAAGTACAAGCTAATGAATCTTTGAATCTTGATAAGTTCACTCACCAATACCCTGAAACACATGGCGTATGCAAATCCTATTAAATTATACATGTTCAGACGCTGAACTAGCTCTCACTTTACTGTTTCCAAGCCCAATTTTAGATAAACTATCTCTGGAGAAATCCAAAAAAGGATTCCAGTCCCTAGAGCTTTCAATCTATTCATACCTTTACCTTCCTTATACACCGTATTAGGATATATGAAAGAAAAAAAAAATTTATTCAGAGGAATTTCTCGCATTGGATATTTGACTCATGTTCAATTTTCACCTCTAAAGTCCAAAAGCAAGATAAAGTGACTTGATTGAAATAATGAAGCGAAGCCGGAATCTATGTAAAAGCTGCATACAATCAGTATTAATTGCAGCTCTGCTTAGTATAGCTAACTATTCCTTTTTTTCTTTCTTTTCATTTTGATCTGCAAAATTTTGAAGCATTTCTTAACACAGGCAGGGTTGCACCTTGAGTGCTGCCATCCTGGTGCTAGCTCCTAAAATCCTTTCAAGTCTTTAATCACATTTCTGGACCTGGAACTTTGGTATCGGTTCACATCCTGTAGGACCTTTATCTACAACCTTATTTGCAGCTTTTCACAGGATTGCTTAAAAATTTACAAATATGCCATTCACAATACACATAAGGTTGTAGATAAAGGTCCCACAGGATCTCAATTGATTGACTAAATACGTACTTCTATGTATATAAATAGAAGTATATAAAAAGATTTTATTCTGTTTTTTTGGGTTCTTTTAGTTTATATTTTGGCATTTTGGGGTAAGCAGATTGCCATGACTACACCAGTATCTGTTATGCTAACAGATATCCTTCTAATGCAGCTGCCTCATGACTAAATCAGTAGCTGTTACTATATCAAGATTGTTAGATATTAATGTGTCCTCCCTTCAAGATGACTTTTCCCTCCTACTCTTGAAAAACTAGGAATGAGCTTCGCTTGCACTCCCTTTCAGGACTTTTTTAAGTTAGTAGCCTTCCATTTCTTCATCTGTGTGTTAAGTTGCTTCTAGAATGTGCTTTGACATTGTGCATTACCTAAGGAGAGTTTTCAATGCATGACTCTCCATCTGGAAGTTACAGTTTAGTAGAGTTGAATGGAAACAAGAATGAGATTTTTACATGATTAAGTTCCGATAAGATATTATTTCCTATTCAGTCTCTTTGTACTGGTAGATTTGTTGAATATGGTACCAGAAATATATTATTTCATAGTGATGTGAGCATATTTTAAATACATTGAATCTATCAAGTTATTCTTTCCGATTAATATGCATAATGCTCTATCATTTTGAATTGGTAGAATATATCAATTTGTCAACATAGTGTGATGGATTATGTCCAGGTGGCATGGATTTCTGGGATCACCAGAGATAGCACCACATTGGGTGATGTGGAGGCAGAGGAGTTAACAACAGAATCCACTGTTCTGCTGGATGGTTTCATCGAGTTAGATGATCTCATCGAGCCTCTTTCTGGTTTTGGCTCATCAGGATCAAAGTAAAAGCAATTACTTCTGAAATAGACAGATGGAAATTTCATCAAGATAATATTCATCAACATAATTTGACTTAATTATTGATCAAAATCTAATGAGATGGGATTGAATAGAGAAAAGCCTTTTAAGAAGGGAAAAATGGCAAACAGAGAATTTCCCAATTTTTCAGTGAACCCAACTGTCAGGGCATGTCAAAAATTTAGCAGCAGACAAAATAGACAATTGTTAATCAAAATCATTGCTTCATGATGGAGTTAAATACAACAAAGCTTTTTCAAATCAAGACAAAATAGACAAAAGGGAAGCTGCTAATTTAGCAGCAGACAAAATAGACAATTGTTGATCAAAATCATTGCTTCATGATGGAGTTAAATACAACAAAGCTTTTTCAAATCAAGACAAAATAGACAAAAGGGAAGCTGCTAATTTAGCAGCAGACAAAATAGACAATTATTGATCAAAATCAATGCTTCATGATGGAGTTAAATACAACAAAGCTTTTTCAAATCAAGACAAAATAGACAAAAGGGAAGCTGCTAATTTAGCAGCAGACAAAGGTGCCAAGGCGTCATGAACTTAATCAGGTATATTCTTCAAACTGTGTGAAGCGATTTTTACCATTTTTTCAATGCATGCACTGAGTTGATATTCTTATCCATCTCTTGGGCCTGTGGGTTTGTTTGTTTGATTGTGCAGTTTCACAGGCGCTTTGCTCTGGTGGAAAGGGAAGATGTCATATATGGTAAAACACAAATATCTGCTAAATGAACTGAGGCAAATAGCACCACTTTGACCCTGGGTCAATATGATCGGCTGATTTGCTTGATGACTGGGGTTGTTTCTTTCGTGCACTTGGAAGAATGTTCAAAGATTTTCATGGTTTTTTTTTCTAATCTTAGTTTCTTGCTTGCTTGGCAAGATCTCTAGTACCTTGAATTGCTGTATTTCCTTTTTGTGGATCATCTTAGTGTTTATATTAAATTAAATATTAGTAGTTGTGTTTGTCATAAATTGTCTAGGATACCAGACCCGACTATTATTGGCTGCTGTAGTGTTTGATGCAAATATATATAATGTGAATAGAAGTGATATTTTTGTACAATTATTTGTTGGTTATTTTTCTAGAACAACAATGTGTGTGGATTTAGTATTGCTACAGATAAGAGTGCTGACTCTTGTACATGAGCACTGAATTTAGCATGGCAAATATCATTTGCAAAGCATGGCTGAAAGGGCTCATAGTCATTGAAGTATCATACCAGGAAGGTGCCAGGCTTTCCAATTTTTATGGTTATTCGAGTGGGTAGAAAGAACAGAAAGTATTTAATGAGTCAGTTGAATGCATTATAATTTTATGTAGATTCTTCATATTTAATTAAGGAGGTAACCTAACTTCTTTACAAGTTACAGTTATTAAGGCAGGTGTTAGTGCTGATATTCCAAGTGATCTGTAACTGAAGATGTTTTCAGTTTATTGACAGAACAGGGAATCAAATGGAACTGGCTTGAACTTATTGAAAAGTTAATTTTCAACACACCATGCAAGTTCTTGCCCTTTCTCTTTTGACATTTACGCAATCATTTTTTAACAAGAGCAAAAAATAGGGATTGCCTGAGATACACAATCTTCTAAAACACTAGCATGCTACATATCTCCCAGGTGCACATATCAGAATCTTTGTTATATGACTAGATTTTTTGTATCATTTATCATCTATTAAATTTTGCCATAATTTTCATCAGAACTTGAAGTTTTGTAGGCTGCTTCTTGGTCTTGAAATTATAATTATTTTGCACGCACAGTTTATAATTAAACAGATGGTTTTGCAAGGGGTAGCCGTCACATTGACATGCCATGGTAGTAAAATCCGTTTGGGGAGCCTGTTCTATATGGAAATGAATTCAAAAGCCGAAAGTTTTATACCTCAGATCTGGAAAAGGCAAAATTGTTTCATTTCTTTCTTGGGGATTTCGAGGTGTGCCTTTGCATCAAAACAGATGCTTTCCGGAAAGTTTTATATGTTATGCAAGTTTGGCACTAATAGATCATATATATTGTGAATGCAATAAGAGAACAAAGCAATGAGTATGTACGATGCAGAGCAATTTGATCCCAGTTAGGACAACACATGCCAAGGATTTCATGACCCACAAGGATTACAGAAACAGAATATGCAAAGATGCTTACGACCAGGGGCGTGAGCTTCAAGCATGGGTATTTATTTAATCGGGATGGAAACCGTCTGTAGCCAAAAATCCTGCACCGGCATGCATGGGCCTTTGTGATTGGTGCATTCAACTTTAAAAGACAACTCAAGTGATGTTGTAAATACTTGGAGACCCACTGAGTGAGCATGATTGTAGTGATGCCCCCATCCTCATTGCACCTGTGGAGGCATTGAAATTTTCAGTTTGATTGTTAAATATGAGGCAACTTCGATGCCTCCGAGGGGTTTATACTTTATACTCATCTGTCTAATTGATCCCCATAATATATATATATATATATATATATATATATTAGCATTGCTTGTGCATGATCATTATTATTCTTGGAAACTTTATCCCACCAATACCAATAGGTGGGTCATGTCACATCCCAATCTCAATCCTTGCATCTCCAGAATTTGGTTGTTGGATCAAATGTGAAACCACGCGAAACTTGCAATTAAATAGAATTACCCACAAAACTCAGCCAAACCATTCAAAAGAAAGGCTCAAAATAGAGCTTGTCTGAATACAATACCATGGTTGCCCCACTTTCGACTTTTTCCTCCAACCAACCGGTCTATAACACCGTATTATGCTACTTAATGGGCATATTAAGCGTGGAATTAGAACAATAGAGCGTATAAGAATATAACATACAAAGGTACAAGCAGCTTAGAAAAGGAAATTAATGGGATTCCTTTGCAAGGGAAGAAAGAAGGGGAAGGAGCAGGGATTATTTTGAGCCATATATATATCTTTTTATAAGTAGAAAATGTTCTACATGTACGGGCAGGTTTACACCTCTTTTTAGGCAATTCCATGGGAAGAGATAAAAAGGGACAGGAGCTTTGGTGTGAAGAAGGAAAGAAAGAATTGAATTAGGAGTCCTGGCATTACGGCGTGCCAGGGACCGCATATATTATTTTTTTAACTTATTTGGTTTGGCGAGAGAGATTGTCAGAGACGCGCGCTAGCATTTCAGAAAGTCTCTTCAATAGCTGCAATTGGTCGGCAACTCAACGGCACATACCCCTTTCTCCTTTCTCTTTCTAACATTTCTTTGTGGATTCATTGGTTATTTCGCTTCTCAAATTAGGCAGACCTGGCCCTTTCGCCTCTCCTTCTTTCTCTCCCATTCTAACCTCCGGTCCTTCCTTCTTCCCCCTTTCATCTTATTCCTCCGTTTCCTTGCTTCAAACAGAGAAGACAGATAAGGAGAAAGATGCCTTCATTTCTGGATACTTTCTTTTATTCTTTCTAGCCCGACGATCTATTTTTCCACACCGATCGTCCCGTTCTTGGTTTGTTCTTGTACATTTATTTTGTTTGTTTTCGTTACTAATTTTGTTAGACCTTGATAGCTTTATGATTGTTTTTGCTCGCTCATTGAGTGCCATTTTAGGTTTTTTTTTTTTTTTTTGGGGGAAAAATTTGGCGTCTAATTTTGGGGATGTGAAATTAGGGACGGTGTAGATAGCTTATTTAGGGTTCCGTTGGCCGCTTTATTGCTTTCTCATCTCCCATTTGTTTGAGGTTTTGTTCCCTTTTTTTTCTTTTATTTGCCTTTCACGATTTTGCTTTGTGCGTTGTTTTACCTAGTGGTGTTATTTGGCATATCTGCTAGTTGATTAGTGAATCATAGAAGCTAATAGTCTTGATAAAGGTATGATCTTGATGATCATGAAATTCCTATCAAGTTTTTAGCTATTGATTTCATGGACATGTTGTTGTCTGAATTTCTAGAGTAAAGAATGCAGCTATTTACACATCATGTTTCTAGAGTTTCCACAGCCAATACATGTTAATACTTGACTGAGAAGCAATTAGCAATCATGGAGCTCCATTATTTCTGATTAAGATGGTCTTCATGCCTCATCTTTCCAAGAATTTTGAGCATTTGTTTTGAGGTGATGAAGCCAGCAGTTTCTAAGTATCCATGAGCTTAAATTTTGAGCAATAAACTACTTAGATAATTGATGAAGTTAACTGCAACAATTACATTGTGCTGAATAAGCTATCACTGAGTTATGAAGGCAGTATGGAGAAGAGGAATTTTGGTAGAAAATGTTTGTCTCATAGGATTATTATCTTTTGTGATTGCATTTCACCTGGTGATATTGTTCTCTATACTTCTTTTGCCGCTTTCCCACTCCCTCCACAACACCCCCCCAACCCCAAAAAAAAACACACACACACAAAACCTCTTTCCCTTCCCTAGTTTCATTTTGTTTACTTCTCTGATTTTGCCGGTTATTTGTTAACCCGTTTATTTTCAAGAAGGTTTAACATTTCAATTGATTTTCAACTTATACATCAGCCAAGGGATAAAACTAAAATATGGAGGTACTCCATTGGAGCACATCAGCTATTATTATTCCTTTGGTTATGAAAATCATCTGACGCATTTGAAGAGTTGCCTCTGATCATTGGTACCTGATAATCTACTGTTTCCTTGTTTGGATTGGTATTCTACAGGCATTTGGTTGATTTGTTCATTATAGCTTGACCATGCTTAGTATATTGTAGTAATCAGTATGTGGTTATGAATCTTCTAATGATGTGCATGTCTTTGTCATGATGGAACTAGAAATAAATATTCAGATCGGTTTGTTTGTGGGAGAGTGTAAAAGCAAAGACTGCATTCTGGGAGTTTTAGCAGCACACTCTCCCTCATAGATGTGGTGTAAACTATTCATGTTGATGTAGTGGGCTACATATATGGTCTGTCATGTTTTGTCACAAACTTAACACTTCTTGCACTGTGTTTCACTCTTGTCAAAACATCTGTACATATTTGATGGGTGAGAGAAGTTCTTTCTTCAAAGTTTGCAGATGTTATTAGTCATGATTTGTTGTTGAGCAAGAGTAAATACTTCATCCGGTCTGTTATATCTGTCATCAATTGTAAAAGCTGGGAAATTCTGCTTTACATCCATGATTAGGGAAGTTTCTTAGTTGAAATATAGGTGTAATAAACTTTTGTTAATGTTATTTTAAACCATCCCTCACTCTTGAAATTTTGCAGGATCTTGATTAATTAAATTAAAGGATTTATAACTTTTATGCAGATTACTTGATTTAGGACAAAGCAGCGTGTGACTCATTTTTTCAGATTATCTTATAAACACGTCACCAACTTTTTTGGGGGAGTATATTAGTCCTAATGCAAGGGCAAAGGAGTATTGTCAATCCCCTGCCTGAAGCATTTGATTTTGACGATGGATCTAGTTCAGGTCACGCTGTTGTTGGTCAGTGCATTTGGAATTATGCGAGAAATCCAGTAGAGAGCAAATTGCCCAACTACATATTATCACCAAGTGAAACAAATATTACATATGGGAATGCTGTTGGTCATGATGGCCTTAGCTTGGGTGGATGGAGTTTAGGTGAATCTAGCTCTACTGAGAATGCAAGATACCAGGACAGATGTGATGAATTAAAAATGGATCATGAACATCCATCTTCTTCAAATACTTGTGCTGGATCTGGTCTGGTGTTAGAAGAAAGGCGATATGAAACAACTGATATTCTTTCTCTGGAAAGCGCTAGTTTAAGCCTCAGTAGCAATCAAGTTGCCACTGGGCCTTTATTTTTGCAAAGTCAAAGTTCTGATTGTAGCTCTCCAAACCTTAATTTAAATGCAGGACATGCAAACAACAGCAGCAATGGTGTTCAGGTCATGGGACCAGGTGTATGCCCTCATCCCTATAAGTTAGGTAAATCAGAAGCTGTGCAGATCCCATCTGCCGGTGATTCCTGTGATCCGTATGCGACTAATTCTGGAAGTTTGCCATATTTGGTGGAAGGAAATGATAGCAGACAAAGTTATTCATTGGATAGCCAGCGTTTATCCTGCAAAAGAAAGGCCTGTGAAGGAGCTTCTGGACAGTCTTATTTAGGTGGAAGTTCAAGCTCTTTTCAGCAAGCTGAAAACAGTCGAGTGCATCCTGTTCCTGCGCATCATAGTGCTGGAAACAGTTTGAATATTTCTATTCCCTCTGACAATCCTCCTGTTGTTCATCATCAAGAACAGCTGAACCCAGTACTTAGCGTTGGTGTTGTAGGAATGGCTTCTGACAACCTTCCTGCTGTAAACATAGCTGGAAATGTGGCAAATTCTCGAAGAAATTTTCGTATGAGAATGAATCCAACTCATCAACAAGATGCCATGCCACCTAATCTATTGTCCACTGGTAGCAGCTCAAGACGTTCTCAAAATCTGCCACAACATCAGTCTTCTAGATTTCCCCCTTTTAATAATTCAGTGTACTCAAGGGCAACAGCAGCAGTAGCCAACAGGACTCCTCAAGGCCAGTCTCATGTGCAGCCTTTCCCATGGAATGAAGCTTCCAATTCTGAGGTTGGCATGTCATCAAGTTTCCCTGTCATTTCTGGAGAAAGAGATGTTGCATTGACAGAAGACCCAAATTCAAGAAACATGTCAAGAATCACTTCGGAACACCCTATGTTTGCACCCACGATGGAAATAAGAAATTTTGCACAAGATCCATCAAATTGGAGCTTAGGAAATGGAAATAGTAGCATTCCTGGAAATTTTGCCTCCACATCTGTATTGGGCTCTAGTTCATCTGTCCGTTTATCACCTCTTCCTACATGGGTTCCTCGCAACAATTCCCGTTCACAATATGCTCAAAGGTTGTCAGAATTTGTCCGCCATTCTCTGTTTCCATCTGCTGGAGTTGAAGGTGGTGGCCAGATTAATAGACTCCAATCATTGCATTCAGGTCCTTCTGGTTCTGCACAGGTGGGGCCTTCAGCTGGAGCTGGTCAGCAAGGCAGTCATCAGCCATATAGAAGATCAGCATTGTGGATGGAGAGACATGGTGATGGTGTTCTCAGCCTTCCTAACTCTCTGCGAACTAGGGCCACTTCCAGGGAAGGCAGAATCAGGCTAGCGACTCAGGTGTGTTATTTATGAATCTCCATTTATACTTCTGTTGTCTCTCTTTGCCTTTTGTTTTAGCATCATGGTTTATCAGTGTGACATTTTTATGAATGTCCTGCTTCTATGTTTAGCTATCAATCTCAAGGATTAGTGTGATATTATTATTACTGCATTAGTCGATTAGACGTCAGAATAGTTGAGTTCATAATAATCCATGTAGAAATGACGATATTTCATCGTATACAGATAACACAATACTATTGTAATTGGTATCATGGTCATAACTATTTCATATTAGTATCATCTCTATTGCCTCTGATATTCCACAATTCAAGGTTTTTAAATAGGAACCATGAAAGGTATTGAAAGATGATTCCTACACCTCCGTTTAGTGCCTCAATATCCGTTGTTATTGACTTGTTTGCAGGCTGCCATATGAGAATAGTATATTACAACTTATATGATACCGTGGCTCTCTCCCTCTTCTGCCACCCCTACCCTCCCTCTTCTCTTCTTCTACCTAGGCATTGCTAGTTCATGGACTTGGGTTTTTGTTTGGTCTTTGAGTAATGGAAGGCATTGAATGCTAACATAAGTTATGTTTTAGGAAAACACAGATGCTGTGAGTTATGAGCGACAGCAAAATTTTGCAAATGCCATAATTTTGCAGTAATATTGCGAACATATTGTGTTTGCCATTGGAGTGAATTTGTGATTTGCAGGATAACTTCTCAATGTTGTCAAAGAGTTGCCAAGATTTTGTACTTGTAATTACTCAGCTTGTACTATATATACATTAGAAGAACAACCAATGCCGTGATATTTTTCTGGTGCTCTATTTCTAACATGATGTTTTAGGATTCTTATGTCATCCATGCTTCTGGTTTCAAAATGAGTTGATACTCAGAAGCTGATCAACTTATTTGTTAGGCGCTGGGATATAATATTTTTTTGAATTACATTGCATTTTATTTTGTAGTACCATTTGAAAATTATTTCTTTGCTATTTCAATGGATTTTTCACCTTAGTGACTACGCAAAACTGTTCAGGTTGTTCTAATGAGTTCATTCATTTCTTTGTTACAGATCCGCAATGCTTTGGACCTCATGCGGAGGAGTGAGAACTTACAGTTTGAGGTTAGATCTTATCCCTACAATGTACGGTATTATGGTTCTTTCCAGTGTTTGAAGATCACTCAAAAAAGATACTACATAGCTTTTTCTGTCTGGCTTAGTTATAATATATAGTGTATCTGGTTTATGTTTGATGAATAAATCTGTCATGGAAGTTTAACTCTTGATGTAATCCTCATTTTGATTAATGAATATACATAGTGTGGCTTCTTACCAAAAAAAAAAAAATGAATAAATCTGTCCTTTTATCTGTTTTCTCTTTTACCCTGTTAAAGTTATTGGTGATGGAAGGACAGTTGACAAAAGACATCACTTTTTCATTTCATATTTTTCCTTTGTTGCACCAAGGGAATGTTTCAGCATTTGCCTGATTTATCAAGGTCTCTCTAATGGCTTGAAAATATGGTGATATTCCAGGACATTTCTGTTCTCGACCAGTCTGGGTTCTTTGGGATGGCTGACTTGCATGACAGGCACAGAGATCTGCGACTTGATGTCGATAACATGTCATATGAGGTATAAAAAGAAATTAAGGACTCAGCTTCTGTCATTCAGTATAGAAGATTGTTCTCCTAACACAAATGTTGGGATGGCAGGAATTATTGGCACTTGAAGAGCGCATAGGAAATGTGAGCACTGGATTGAGTGAGGAAAATATTTTGAAGTGTTTGAAGCAGAAGAAAAAATTTTCCATCACAAATGGAGCTCCCCTGGATGTGGAACCATGCTGTATTTGTCAGGTTAGAGAAACCGGAATAATCTTCAAGAACCTTCATCCTGCTATCTGTTTTAACTGTTCTTTGCTTTTCCTTTTCCCTTGATCGAACACTTTTTTTTTTTTTTTGCAGGAGGACTATGTTGATGGAGAAGATCTTGGTACACTGGGATGCGGCCATGACTTCCACAGAAGCTGCATTAAGCAATGGTTAATGAATAAGAATTTATGCCCAATTTGTAAAACAACAGCCTTGGATACCTGAATTGAAGAATGCTGGTTTCGGGTCTCACTCAAGCAAATTAGGTAAAAGACGATAAGGCCTTCAACTGTTTCTCTTGCCCGTGGTTCATTGAATTTAACAACCTGGTGGATATCATCTTCTGATTCTTCGATTTATTTTTATTCTATTTAATTCTGTGTTATATCTAGTGATAGAGGAGTCTTGAGTGGTGGACAGGTATAGAATGCAAATCCAACTCCCAAACCAATTTTCATTACATGAGTTGGTGGGGAAACGCATCAGTTGGGGAATCATAAACTGGATCGTATTTAGGTACGATGATGGATACGCATCGGGTAAAAATGAATTCATGTCTAGTGAGCTCACCATTTTTGCGTTATAGGTCGATGTGATAATACAGGCAAATTTTTGAGGTGTTTATTTTGTTGCGTATGGTGACCATGATTTACTTGATGTTTTCAGCTACGTAACGTTCCATTAAAATCATCTTCTCCCAAGATTTTATAGAGACTCAAATATGAGCAACGCAGAAATTCCCTGGCGTTGGACGGATCACAGAACCCTGTGTTCGAAAAGGTGAACATCATTAATGCTGGGTTTCTAATTTTGTCTGGGCTGGGTTATAATAAAATTTGGGTGACGCATTAGCAAGGTCGGTATCATGTTGAGATTAGGAAGATGCTGATCTACCGACAGTAGCGCCGTTAATTGATTTGAAATCTGTTGTAGCCTTTGGTTGGAAGATCTGTTGGTCCAATGGTGATGTATGTGTCCACATAAGTGCATAAAGCTTATGTATACACACCTTCCACCGTTGGACCAGCAGATCTTCCAACGTGAGGGACCAGCTGATATACCCTCCCATTAATCCCCCTTCTTCCATAATTTTTTTGTAGGGAAAATTGGTTTTTATTGCTACGTTTTCAAAATAATTTATATTCAGTCGGCTAATTCTTGAAAATTGAGAATTATTGATATTTTTTTAAAATAATTGGAAATCAGTGTCATTTTACTATTCATAAAGACTTTTTTCCTATAATGCCTTTAAAAGACTTTGAAAACCGTTTCACTCATTTAGCTATGAGGTTTGCAAGTCTTTTGAGGGTATTTTTAAAAGAAATTCTTCATTAATAGTAAAATGACACTGATTCTCAATTATTTTAAAAAAGTATCATTAATTCTCAATTTTCAAGTATTTAACCGACTGAATCTGTATTATTTTGAAAAAATATCACTTAAAACCAATTTTCCCTTCTTTTTATCGCTCGTTCCCGTTTTGACATGCTTGAATTTTAAAAGTAGAGATGCTTTGTCCTTGTATTTCTTTTAATCGATAAGAAAAAAACTCTTTAATTTGCTCAATTTCGTCACGAAAAGTTTTTTTCTTTTCTAGTAAATACTAAAAATTAGTTATGTGAGAACTATTAAAGTTGGGATGGAAACAGTAAACCCAGTCCCGCCCTTACAAGGGTTTATATAATACCAAACCATAACCCGCTCATATCAGATTGGTAAGGGGTTGGGTTGGGTTGGGTCAACTCAGTTGGAGCATGGAATGCTAAAGAAATTATTTTTTCAAATAAAATATATAAATGAATAATATATTTATTAACGAAATATGTTTTTTTATGTATGAAATAAAATTTAAAAAATGTAAAAATAACATTTTAATAGACCAAGTTCAGGTTTAGGGCAGGTTGGGCTAAACCCAAACTCACCACTGACCCGGCTTTACCAATACCAAACCCTAAACATTAGGTGCAGGTTATCCATTGCCATCCCTAGATTATAAGGACACAAAGGAGGTAAGAAAAGCAATGACATTGGTAGTTGTCTAAAGATTTCTACAAAGACCTAAAATCCGCTTTCTAATGGACCAACTTAGATCTAATTTTGGGCCTTGGCACAAAAACCTCTAATGGAAAAATTCCCACGTTTGTGAATTTATAATCCAGTGATCTACTCATACTTCGGTCTACTCATTTTTTTTGGTAATCACTTCGGTCTACTCATACTTCAGTGAAAAAAGGAAGTGCGGCGTATAAAGCCGTTGCCAACCTGCTCAAAAATGGCAGCAGCCACGTTGCGGGGGCGAACCAGAAACCGTAATTTCGGGTCATGATTACGAAAACGCAAGCATCATGCTCCAACTCCCCTCAGCGACTGAAAGAGTCCGAAAAGTACGTGGCGTATGAACACTCCAAGGACAAGACAAACAAAGGAATGATTTTTCTAATAACAGACAAAAGCCAGAAACGGCTCTACGAATATCAAAGAAATCATTGCTCTCTCTCTTTTCTCTTTGTTTGTTCCACTGATAAATATGAATTAAATTAAAAAAAAATTTTAAAAAGCCATACTTTCCCCTGTCTGTACATGCACACATACAGCTGAATCCTTAATAACCGCGTAGTAAATATGGAGAAAGGGCAAATTGGGGGAGCAACAAACTGCTTCAATCAACCAGCTATGGCCGTCAACAAGCTAAGTAACATCATTTCAGTAATTTTAAGAAGGAAGAAGCTTCGTTACCCCCAAGAGATATCTTCGTAGTACGCGCGTCGTTACCAGGTTTTTTGTTTGGACACCGATAAGGCGATAACGCCACGGTCCTATGATTGTATTTTCGGCTTTTTCCTGCAAAGCGAATCATCTCTACACCTTCTTTTAAACGCCTTCTTAGTCCTTTATAAGCACCTTCCTTTCTCTCCCCTTGTAACCTATACTTGCCCTCTGCGTCTCTCAAATTCGTCCATGTCTGAAGCAGGAGGTTTTGGTGACTGCTCATGGGAATACCAGTCGCGGGATTTCTCGAATTCTGGTAATTCGGGTGGTAGTGAAGAGAAGTCCGAAGACAGACGACCTGATTCAAGCACGAAGAATCCGACAGGAACAGTCACGGCGACAGCAGGTCAAAAGTCGAGGAAGAAACGGGTCCCCGGATATGGAAAGGGTAGCAGTGAATGGAGTGAATGCGGAGGTGAATCAGACCATGAGATGCACATATGGACTGAGAGAGAGAGGAGGAAGAAGATGAGGACCATGTTCTCTAGTCTTCATGCTTTGCTTCCTCAGCTGCCTGCTAAGGTATATATGAACTGTCAACTTAGAAAGGCAATTTATCTTAAACAGAAATTAATCTTTTCCTTAAGGCTTCCAGTTTATTTAATAAGCAGAAATTTCTGTGAGTATATGTGTGTGTGTGTGAGTGTCCATATATTGGTTAGGGTTTGGGTGGTGGGCGTCTGGGAGGGGTTTGGAGTCATCTGTTTTTTCGTTAACATGCAAGCTAGTAGCAGAATCCTCTGATGTTAATTGGGAGGAGTATAGATTTAAACAAATGTAACTTACCCTTTCTTCATTTGCTCACATTCTCATTCAACCTAAAGGAGTAAGGTTCTATTTTCGTGGAGCTATATATCTTGTGGTCCGAATCCATTAACTTTCTTGTTTCTGATTCTGTCCTCGGATGGTAACTAAGGCAAGAGACCAAATGGCTGAGGACAGCTTCATTAATTAATGGAGCTGGTACTAACTGCATAGTAAGCTTTCGGAGGAACTTCTTTTCTTTCTCGTCTTTCATTGAAACTATAAACCTAATAGTTCCTTTGGTATCTTGATTTGAAAATTCCTGAATGTTTCACTTCCAAAAAAGGTCACATCTGATAGGTCAAATAAGGTGAATCTGCACTTCTAATGTTGAGAAGAGAGATTAATTTAGATCAAAGGGTTCTACATATATAGTAAATAAATACATGTAGTAACTTTATAACCATTCCATTCAATTGACCTTGTTACAACTTTGTGAAGGCAGACAAGTCTACTATCATCGATGAAGCAGTCAATTACATCAAAACTCTTGAGCAATCTCTGCAGAAGTTACAAGAACAAAGACTAGAAATAATCCATGGTTCGGCAACCATGGACTATGACCCATCAGTAACAGCACCACCCTCGCTAGCATTCCACTCAAGGGAAGCATTCTTAGCTGATCAGGTGGCCTCTCAAAATTTGGCCATCACCATGAACTCGCAGTACTCATTGCAGGTACCTCATTTTCCTGCTTGCTTTCAGACATGGTCTTCCCCAAATGTTGTCTTGAGCATATGTGACAAGGATGCCCAAATTAGTGTATGCTCACCGAGGAAGCCGGGCCTCTTGGCCACTGCCTTCTGTGTTCTTGAGAAGCATAAACTGGAGGTGATATCTGCTCATATTTTCTCGGATTATTACAGGAGCATGTGCATGATCCACGCCCATGTAAGTCTACAAGATTGAATATTTGATTGAACTATTCACTTTCTAATGAATAAAATTCCATTTTCTAGCTTCATGCAACTTTCTACACATTAAACTGTCAGTGTTTGAGGGAAAACATCTAAAAACGATTACTGCTCTCTCAATGATCCCAAGGACTTGCATTGAGTCTGGCTATATTGTTTTGTTACGAATTTACTGTATAAATATTTGCCATTGAACTAGCTAAGAATTATTAGACTAATTGCCTTTTGGTAAATTCATATTAAAAACACATTGTCTTTGTCTAGTAGGATGTGATACTTGCAAGAGAAGAAAGTTGTAAGAAAGAGTTCATTCTTGCTGTGTAGGTTTGTAACTCACTAGAATAATAGACTGCACTAGTCTATGAATTTACCTTGCTTACCTGATTATTTCTATATATATACGAACATAAAATTGATGCAAGGATTTATCATTTGGTGATGTCTTCCCATTAAATGATTCAGTTCTAGTAAAGAATGAGCTTTTCATGAGTGAATCATTAATTTTTAACTGCCATAAATTTTCTCTAACCTATCATGCATGTTATTGTCTTGAACAGTCAAGTAGGATTTCTGATCATCAATTCCCAGATGCATTGCCAGTGGAAGAAATATACAAGAGTGCAGTTGGAGAGATGATTTTCTGGTTTTTCTCCAGTTGATACCTGATGGCAACAGTTGCAAGATTTCTTCTAAAGGAAAAATATTGAGAGAGAGAGAGAGAGAGAGAGAGAGAGAGAGAGAGAGAGAGAGAGAGAGAGAGAGATGTTGTTGCGAATTTTCATGGGATAAGTAGGGAAGATGCTTCCTGCTTATGGTTTGATCAGGAAGCTTGTCTTCTCGGAAGATGATGCACCAATGGCCTTATATAGACCATATAAAGCCTTGACCTAAGAGTACATGTTCATTGCAAACGAAAAGTTTACAAATTCGATTATGATGATTAAGTCCTCACCAATGAATGTTTCATGGAATTATTCAGTATATATATTGCCTACACAGAAATTTTCTTCTTTCTTCTCTGTGTGCAAGGGTTGTGCCCGTACGTGTCCACACCCATAAAACTGATGCATCGAAGACAGTGAAGAAATTGAATATATTCACAGTCGTATGGGAAAAACTCCTGGCAGAAGCTCCCTTATTTTGTTTATTTTGTGCTATTTAGAGGTAAAATATTGGGAAATCACCATTCGTAATTGTCTTGACAATTTGGTGATCATACCTGGTTACCTTAGTTGACCCGTGAATAGCTTAGATGCAGTTGATCTTTGCACGGGATACTTTTTTTTTTTTTGTTGGATGGAGAAAAAGTCATACAATTAGCTTCTTACATAAACTCTTCCACGAGCATCATCCAGAAGACATATAGAAAAGGAAGGTGGTGGATTGTGAATCCATGTACATTGATATTTTATCTATAGCATGGTTAGCCATTAAATCTGCCACCTGATTCCCTTCCCTAAATATATGCTGAAATCCTTTTTTTTTTTTGGAACTTAGGGTATTCGGGCCCGCTTACGCTCAACTGACTAATCCCTGAGGGCCCATGCAAAACCTTGCAACCCACATGGCCCGGTTAATTCTAACGTCTATAGACCTTATGTAGGTAGAGGTTTTGAACCTAAGACCTTGGAGGGAGCACACCCCAGGCCCAAGCCTTGACTACCAGCACCTGCTTCTAAAGTGGATGGGCGTCAATATGCTCCGTCAAAATTCACCTTGACAAAAGGAAAAACCTGGAGGTATCCATACTAATTCCTTTTTGTTTAAACCACTTCTATTAGGATGAGCTACCTCCTTTGAATTAGTTTTGAAAAGGATTTGAGAATCTTGTTGAAGTCTTCTGAGTGTTCTACAAGCAGCCTCCACTGAAGGTGACTTGGCCACAGTACCTAAGAATTCCTTTAAATCAAAAGAAGGGGAAAGGAGATTTCACAGTCAACAAATTAGAAAACCATGAGGAAGGAAAGAGTATGTTGAGGCCCAAATTGCTGCCACGAACCTCCAATACCCATATGCACTGCCAAACCGCTCTGAAGAATGGACAGTGGAGCCATACGTGTTCCACTGTCTCCTTGTGCTCCTGACATAATGGACATGTGGAATCTATTCCACATGTCCATCTTCATAGGAATTAGACATATTTGCAGACCTTTTGGCCCACATATGAGCAGGGTTGTACTCGAGTCGCGGTTTTGTTCTAATAGAGAGGACCATGTTGTGAGTTCAAAGCGTGATTTAAGAAGATGGTAAGGGCAGGCAAGAGAATTCAAGATGATTTGCTTAGTTACCATACTTACCTTAAAACCTCCAAAGGGTCTTTTGTAATCACCCTGATATTTCTAAGAAAGTGGTCTCGGAACCCGGACCTACCGGTTGAATTAGACCTGCAACGAATATATGCTCACAATAAAATAAATTTTAAATAAATTCGCCCGAATCTTTGGCCTAATTAAAATTTATGTCCACTAAATTTCGTGGGCCCGCCCAGTTATTCGCCAACATTTCTGGGTTTTAGGTAGAGTAAGGGCCACGTAAGCAAGAACTTGGGAGGCTGCCGTTCACATTCTCATATCTTCACTTGCTTGTTATCTTTGCTTACGCGTGAGTAATCAATCGTGGACCACTCCACTATGGTGACCATGCAACCACCTTGAAGAACGCCCGCCACGAACACCATTTCGTGCCAACTAGAAGCGTCGGTTCTTCACCAGTAAAAATTAATAATTGAAGCGTAAGTAATCACTTTCGGATGTTCTCAATCGTCAGTTGACTCAAAGACAATTTCTAGCCCCTCATGATTCAACATAAATATCTTAAGGTTTTTTTCTACACCGTTTTAAGGTTAGAAATTATTCCACCAAAAAAATTATCATTGACCAAGGCAGTAATCTACGTTGTTTGGAATTTCACATCGAAATTATCGCGGCGTAAGAAGGCACTACGCTCTTTGAAATTTTTAATGGAAACTTCTGATTCCTTTCAAAGAATGAAAAGAGAAAAAAAATTAGAACGAGGAATATCGCCCTTACGCCACTTTCCCGCTTAAATGAATGTGATTCCCATTTCCCAGTTTAGCTTTCCGAGAAAAATTCTTTTCGTCTTCTCTTTTTAATTACTCAAACGTAACGGAGCAACGAGTTCCTCTGGCAATTTCTTTCTCCAAAACCAAAACAAAGCGTTCGTACGTACAAAAAAATACATACAGTTCACATACGGCAATACCATTCTAAGCTTACAAAATTTTTCTCTTTTTTCTTCTTATAATTTGTCAGATGGTCGAATTTGAGAAGAATCCGATCAAAATGGGGCGACATCACTGCAACCAAAATCGTCGGAATTGGACATTGAATCGTCCGGCCAAGAGTCCCGAAGAAGTTTAAGCAGTAGTTGTGCCTTGCGCTTCGCTCGCCCCGTGCAATCGCTCTGTACAACCAGCAAAAGCTGCGTCACCACACCGGCTGCCACCGCATCTCTCTGTAACAGCTCCGACGCTGAACACAGAGAAAGCAGCGCCCCCGCTGCGTGTTCCGTCGCGCGGTCCGATATTTTTAGTATTTTCTTCACGAGGAGAGGAACCGTCAGTGCGTGCGCTGCAAACGCTGCTCGTCCTCCCGGAGTCCGGCAAAGCAATTCCACGGTTGCGAGAGCGCGTTCTGCGTCGCATTTCTCGAAATCCGCCATTCGGTCAGTAAGCGCCTCAGCTGCTCCGGCTGATACCGCCTTCTGCCGATTCTGCTTCACTAGACACAGGGAGAATAAGGCCTTGATCCCGACCTTGAGCGCTCGTGGATAGGCTAATGGATACTTCAGAATTGCAACTATTCCTTCAAATATCCCGTCCGCATTTCCAATCAAAACTCGGATCTCCGAAGATCTGGCACCGGCGACGACGTTCTCGATAAGAGCAGCTGCATTTACCCGGACTTCAATGGAAGAGTGAGAGAGGAGAGAAGCAACAACATCGACGCGGTCCTGTTTCGCAGCGATGGACTCGCAATCCGACTCATCAAGCGGGAACATCACCAACAGCGCGAGTGACTCGTGTGTCAGCTCGTCCGATTCGGAGTTCGCTTTGGAGAAGATGATAGAGATGAGCATATCAGGAACGAGATGAGCGGAGATGACATCGCAGTTCTTTTCGGAGTCCCTTGCGAGCCCTCTGAGGCGGCGAAGCGCGGCGACGCGCGACTGATAAGGGGTTGAGTCGGAGGAGGCTTGGGAGAGAAGGTTACGTACGAGAGCCGGGTCGGCTGGCTGCTTTGGTGTGGGGATCCGTTCGACGCCAAAAGAGCGATTAGCGACGCACCAATCCTGGATTAGCCGGCGAAGGGTGTGATTGGGGATGAGATGGAAATCGGTGAGGGGAGCGCGGGTGACGGGGCACGTAGTGTTTCCGGTTGCAACCCATGACTCGATACTGGCTCGGTCGTAGGTCTGGCCTGTGTTCACCGTAACGGGATCTCGCATCAGCTCCAGCGAGATTGGGCACCTGAAGTGGTACGGGATTTGAACCCCGATTTCCAGTGGCTCTAAACTGCCCGGCATTCTCTGTCTGTTCTCTCTGCAAAAATTCCGTCGTCGTTTTCGTCTCTCTCAGTGAGACATTCTGAATGAGCCGACCCCGGCCTTTTTCTGTTTTCCCAACAGAATATCCCCCTCACAAGTCACAAACAAACACCTGAGCCTCTGCAAATTCTCCCCACTTTCTCTTCGTGCCTCCACTGGCACTTATAGCACATGCTCGAATCCGGAACATACCAACAGCCACAGCTGATCTTATCTGACACCTCTCTCGCCCGCAACCCAACCACACGTGTCTTCCATACTCGCCTTATTTGGGGTGTTTTCTAGAGCTAACCCCAATTAGTCCCAACCCTGGTCACTGTTATGTGCTCTTCGGCCTGGCCCCCGGGCCCCTACTTTATTCCAAAAATCTCACTCCTGTTTACATCGTGATATTCATTACACCACTATTCTAAGTGAACAGTGGCAATTAACTGCAGTATCTGAATCCTCTGATTACTGCTGCAATTGGAACGCGGTCAAAGGTCAAATTTTGAATAGAGATGTGTGGGGGCCGGTTGTCTACCCACCTCAAAAACCGTGTGGTGTTGTTCTAAGTATTATCATTGTAATTTATTATCATGTATCCATCGATGTGGTCTCGTGGAACGGGACAGCTGTGGACCTGTCGTGCGCGGGATGCGTTGGCCTACGGTTGTGGGGGCAGATTCAAGCTTGCCACCTGGATTTAGGTTTTGGTTCTAAATTTTTTCGAATCAGAATTAGTTTGGTTCGGTTTTATATTGAAATTGGCTCAACTTGAACCGAATTCAGAATTTTGGTAGGTTTAGTTTGAGTTATGATTTTCCATTCTAATTTGGTTTAAGTTAGGTTCAAGATCAGTTCGGGTTATCAAACTTCGGTTTGATCCCGGATTGAGACCAACCCGGACCGAACCAAGATGCACCCCTTAATTTTGGAGTGCAACTTGGGTCAAATAAACCTTCACCGAACCGAACTCTCCAACAGACATGAGATGACATGTCGAATTGGAAGGAAATGCGGAGCCAGGTGTCTTTTAGCGGGCGCGACCACAAGCGTGGGGCGGCTGGTTCGACATTGTGCCATACGGAGCGATGGACTGACGGAACTCCTGTCCCCGGTCAATCCGGCATGATAGCTGGGCCAACCAATACAATGCTCCCCGATGCATGTGCTGTGACCTCTCGCACGTTTTTCCAGCTAAGCCCTTGACTGATTTGCAAGATATGACCAGCGGCCTCTTGACCAGCCGTACGGAATTCCCCGACCTTTTTTTATATTCGTTTTAAGTGATATTTTTTCAATTCTTGATAATTAAAATTAGTGATACTTTTTAAAATAATTAAGAATTAATATCATTTTATTCTTCCAAAATTAAATACCTTTTAAGAGTATTTTCGAAATGATTTTTTCATGAATATTAAAATGATATTTATCCTTAATTCTTTTGTTAGAGCATGTGACACCTACAAGTATTTCCGTAATTAGATATTGGTTTGAAATCCTCCGAATATATAGTGGCACAAGGAAAACAAAAACAAGAAACATCACAAATTTCTTTCTTCTTTTAATTGATCAAATGCATTTTTTCACATTTCCTCTACCATAGTTTAAAATCCCGATTTTCATACTTGTACCAGGTTAGTATTTACGTGGCCTGATATCTTGCTATCTTGTCACTAGCTTATTTTTTATAGAAAGTCTAAAAGAAAAAAAAATTCAATTAATAACTATTGAAGAACCTAAAAAAAAAAAAAGCTAGTGACAAGATATCAATTAAATTCTCTAAAAAATATTAAAATAAACTAAACATTAAATCATCAATCATGACTCTAAGGTCCATAAGTCATATGCAAAATACAACCGAAAATTATTAAATTTCATTTCTAAAAAAAATACAAGACGTTAATTATATCTTAAATTCCATATGAAAATCTAATGTCTTATAAACTAAAAGGAAAATATAAATCCTACACATAAAAAACAATGGTATATTGTTGGGTACCCATTGGGTTGACGGTTCGGTTTAGGTTGATACTTTTTGGACAAGTTGGGAAAACCTCAACCTAACTAAAAAATGGGTCAACCCGAACCGTTTATTCAAAAATTGAGGATGAGATGTGAGAAATATTTTCTAGCCAAGAAGAGCACCTTGAAGCGTGTAAACTAGGCTGACATGGGTGGCATCTGATTCGATATACGATTTGGTGCTGTGGTCCTACTTCAATAACGTGGTACCTTTCCATGTGGCTTCTTCTTAAGGATCCTGCCTAGTTTTCAGTGGTCGTGATGAGTAGACGGAGAAAAGAAACACAGGAAAAGAAATAAAAGCAGCACTCACCTTTTGGACAACTCTTCCACTTTCATGTAAAGTGCGGGACTGTAATGAATATTTGCTAAACCTTGTTCCTTAAAAATATAGAAGGAATATTTTCTCTGGCTTTTGGCTCAGATCAAGTTCAGCATCGGATACGCTGTCCATCTGCCGTCGTATATCAACTTTAATAAAAATGAGGTACTTTCCGAAAAAGAAAGGAAAAAAAAAAAAGGTAGACAAGGTTCCTTTGGCTTCGATTTGAGGACTAAGCAGCTATCCAACCTGGTTTTAATGCATGCCGTTTCATCAGAACTTTCAACTTGTTGCTATATTTTTTTTTTTTGGGTAGGGAAAGGCGAAATAGCATTAAAATCTCCAGGTCGAAAGACCACGTACATCATCAAACAACAAAGGAGACAAACTAGAGGGAGAGAGTTTAACCAAGAGCATGAAAACCTCTCCAAGGCAAAATTTGCCAAATGGTCAGCAGCTTTGTTACCCTCTCGAAAAGTGTGGCTGAACTGGACAATAGAAAAGGAAGAACAATTCTGCTTAGCCTGAGAGAGAGTTCCTAAAATCCTCCAAGGTATCTGAGTCTCAGAATTCTGCAACAACTGAATAATGACCAATGAATCCCCTTCAATAATGATCTCCGAGTAGTGTAAAGCCACTGCTAACCGAATGCCTTCAAGAAGTGCCATTGCTTCAGCTTCCAATGCCGATTCTGCAGTGCATTCAAGAGCAAACCCGCCAAGGAACCTGCCGGAACTGTCACGGAGCAAACCTCCAGCAGCAGCACGTCTATTAGAGCTCTTGTAGGCACCATCAAAATTCAATTTGACAAAAGGATCATTTGGACGTATCCATTGAACTGATATGGGTTGCTGCTGGTGAGACACAGCTGGAGCAGAGGACAGCAACTGTGTTTCCTGTAGGAGTGACATAAGATCCTTACAAGTAGCAGTGACAGAGGGCTTCCGTCTTTCAAACACAATCTTATTTCGATGTTGCCAAATAACCCACCCGAAACAAGCCACCTGCGATAAGAAAGACATACTTGAGAAATCTGAATGTGGAGGGGGTAATGAGGCTAAAAAGGAAAACCAAGAAATAAAATCCGATTGTGGCCCCAAAGATTGGATTGTTCCTCCAATGACTCGGAACCAAACTGCTCGAGAGAAAGGACAATGCATCCACAAGAGCTCGGTTGTTTCCTGAGAACTGTTGCAGAAAACACAAATATTAGCAATATTTGGAAGTCTTGAAGCTAACAAGTCAGCAGTGGGGAGACCTCCGTTCAAACATTTCCAAATAAAAAGGCGAATTCGAGCCTGGCAGTGCAAGTGCCAACATTTTTTCCAGATTGCATTAGGGGAGGAGGTGTCAGAACCAATCAACATAGAATAGGCAGTAGAAACCGAGAAGGACCCTGAGGCCGTCAACGCCCAATGGCGTTTATCAGTAATGAGGGATGGGGAGATAGGTGTAGACAAGATTTTGTGAAGAGTAGGACCCTCCCAAAAGTTCGATAATACCTGGTGGTTCCATTGCCTTGTGGTGGGATTGATCTATTGGCTAACCTGTTGCAAGTGGAAAGAAGTCTGATTTTTTTGAACTTGCAGAAAAGAGTCCAAGCCATGAACCCATCTATCGTGAAGAATCTGAATATCTGTACCCGTAGCAACCGACCAACGAACTCCCTGTTGAATCAAGGCATGCATACCTTTCAATTGTCGCCAGCCATAAGAATGATTCTGTCTAAAGATAGCCGTATGAAAGGTATTGTGATTGAAGTATCGGTCCTTCATCAACTTGAACCAGAGACTTCCACCTCCAGAGTCAAGCTGCCAAGTAGCCTTTAGGACCAACGCTTTATTCATCTGAGAGGCTTGTTTGATATTTAACCCACCTTGCTTTGTGTGAAGGGTCAATCTTTCCCAGCAAAGGGTGTGGACAAGTTGTTTGTCGGGGCCCTTTCGCCAGAAGAAAGATCTCACATATTTGTCCATGGAGGCTTGAACATCCTTCGGAAGTAAGAAGCAGCTCATCATGTGAACCGGTAGAGATGACAATACCGATTTAATGAGAGTTAAACGACCCATTTGAGATAACAACAAACCTTTCCAACCCGATAGGCGACCTGAAAATTTAGATAGGAGCTCCTCACAATCAGATCGACGAGGCTTCTTCCGAAGCATTGGAACCCCAAGGTATTGCCCCAATGCCAATCTACCTTCCACGCTGAATATTTGTCTAATTTTTGTGATAGCATGTCTGGTAGTATTTCTGCTAAAATGCAAGGAAGACTTCTGTGGATTGATTTCTTGGCCGGCCTCACTACAGTATTTGTGTAGAAGACGGATCATGACATGTGCCTCTCTCTCATCCGAAAACCCATAAATGCTAACATCATCAGCGTACATGAGGTGGGAGATTCGGAAGCCACCTCGTCTAATAGAGATGCTGCGGAATCGGCCATCAGCTTCTGCTCGAGTAATGGCAAGGGATAGAACCTGTTGACACATTATAAAAAGGTATGGGGAGAGAGGGTCTCCTTGAAGAAGACCCCTCTCGGCAGGAAAAGAACCAACAGGATTGCCATTCAACAATATACTGTAAGATACAGAAGTCACACATTCCATCAGTAACTTAACCACTTTCTCATGAAAACCATATGCAAGTAAAACCTTTTCAAGAAAAACCCAGTTTAATTTATCATATGCTTTTGAAAAATCAATTTTCAAGGCATACATGCCTTTTTTTTGGAATTTATTTCGTTTTGATTTTGGGGATTTCTTTTGTTTACCAAAAAAGTGCATAATCTCATGATTAATAAGGATATTATCCCGAATTGAACGGCCAGAAACAAAGGCTGCCTGATTAGGGGATATCATGTCCTTCAAAAAAGATCGAATTCGGTTAACCAAAAGTTTTGAGATTATCTTATAAACAAAATTGCAAAGACTGATAGGCCGAAATTCGGAAATTCTACGAGGTTGAGATGTTTTTGGAATTAAAGCAATGTGGGTGTGATTGATGTTAGGAGGAAGAATCCCATAGACAAAAAAATTTTGAACCAAAAGAGCAACATCATCACCCACAATATCCCAGAAGTTTTGGAAAAAGATACCTTGATAACCATCAGGCCCGGGGCATTTCAGAGGTCCCATGCTCTTAACGATCATGAAGATTTCATCCTTTGAAGGAATCCGAAGAATTTCTTGGTTCTGATCGTCCGTGACCATCTGTGGAATTAAACCGGGGAGATCCAAGTTAGTAAAAGTGGGTGAGGCTTTATACATGGTCTGAAAGTAAGAAACAACATGCTTTTCCAATTCAGAAACAGAATTTGTCTCAGAATTATCATCAATTTTTAAGGAAGCAATGAAATTCCGCTGCCGGCGAATTAAGGTGGATTTGTGAAAAAAAGATGTATTCTGATCCCCTTCACGCAACCAATGAATTCGAGATTTTTGAAGCCATAACATCTCAATTTGTTGAAGAATCTCAGCATATGCCTTCTTGAGACGAAATTCTTCTAATTCAAGAGCTTTGGGATTAACTGAAGGCTGTGAATTGAGCTGTTCCTGTGTCCACAAAAGGTCCCCGAAGACTTTCTGTTTTTTTTTAAAAAGATTTCCCACTTCATTCTTGTTCCATCGCCTAAGCTCACTGGATAAATTTTTTAGCTTATGACAGACGGACTGTGATTGTGTTCGGGTGGAGTTAGCTAGCCACGACCTCTTGATCACTTCATAGCAAGTATCCTCTTGAATCCAGAAGGCCTCGAACCGAAAAGGGCGAGTTCTTTTCTTGTTTTCATGACCTAAATCACATATCAGAGGACAATGATCAGATTCAAATATTGGCTGAGAATAGACAATTGGATGTATAAACAGATCAAAACAATCAACTGATATGAAACATCGATCAATTTTTTCGGAAATTCGTCGAAATCCTTGTTGGCCATTACACCAAGTGTATTGAGGCCCTTTCATGGCAACTTCAGTCAAATTGCAATTATCCACAAAGCATTGAAAATTCCGCATTTGGGTTCTATTGATTGGAGACCCTCCCCGTTTCTCTGAGTGGCAAAGCATAGCATTAAAATCCCCGAGAACCATCCATGGGGCAGAGAGTAACGTGGACTCATGTTCAATATACTGCCATTGGGATATCTGAATATCAGCCTTGGAACTAGCATGTACGAAGAAAATATACCAAGACTTAGCACGGGAAGAAACATGCAAAAGAACGGACCAGTCAGTGCAAGAAACGACTGAGACCACAAAATTATGTTTCCACAGAATTAAAAAGCCTTCTCTACGATTGATAGAAGGGATAGCAAAAAAACTTGTTGCTATATTGATAGATTGTGACGTAACCTAAGACTTTATTGGAGAGTATGGTTTAAATTAGATGCACCACAAAGCTACAAACCACTTCCCCCATTTACACCCCTTATTGGCATAAAATGAAAGAAGGAAAAGTAGTATTAGCAACCATCTGTTTTTTCTTTCCTTCTCCACAAGCAAAGAAAGGCTTTCAAATTGCCAATTGGAAACATTGATTGGTTTCACTATCTCAAAGGTCTTTGGAAAAGGCAAATTATATTTAGATGGTATCTTTTAAAATTAGAATAGGAAAATGGGATTATCATAACCATTTGTTGGCAAATCCATTGTGCGAAATCCAAATACCATATCTCTATTAGTACATATATTCTTCATGCAAAATCCACCGTCAAATACCACATCTCTATTAGAATCTGAGAGTTTACATAAAACTTCCCTCTCCATAAAGTCTCTGTTTAATATATCTAATGGTCATTTTAGAGAGAAGTCAGATGCTGGAATCTTGTTTATCACAAGATTCCAATCTGCCATAAATAGCTATATCATACATTTGAATACCGAGAAACTATAAGATTATAGGATTCACGCATACGTAGGGCGTTTGTATATCAGGAAAGGAAAAAAAAATAAGCTTATTAATTTTTCATCATGGTTCGAAGGTCTGAAATTGAAAGAACGTTTTGGATGCTGGGTAAAGAAAAAAAAAAGGCTATAGGACCTAGCGTCTAAGAAAATGTTGGATGAAAACAACCCTATTTTTCATTAGGCTTGGGAGGTCTGAATTGATCTCCCATGAGCTCTCTCTTAAGTTTCCATATTTAGCTCGAGAAAGTTTCTCCTTTTTCTACAATTGGTTTCATCTATACTATATATATAATATGTAGCTATTTTTGAAGAATGTGCCAACCATAAACTTTTTCCTAAAACAATCTTATGATGTCCAATTACCATATATTTCTACGAGGGTAACTTGGTTTTTTTTTTTTTTTTGGGGTTTTTTACTTCAAAAAACATACATTTTTACAATTTTTAAGCCCTTAGATGTCCCAAACAATTACAATTATTGATATACCTTTCAATTTCATAGCACCAGTCCCTTTTAATAGGGCTTGAGCTTGAGTTGCAACCTATAATCACATTTACTTGGCATAAATATTTTAATGACTAAGAACTCACTATGTTTTATAGTTAAGATAAATGAATAAAAGGGTTCATAATGTTGCAAAATTTTATTCAATAAATAGATGTGAATTGTGCAATGAGATTTCAATTCACCATTATCAAAGGCTATCATGATCACAATAATGAAAAGCTTAATTAAGCCGGTGGCTCGGTTATTTCTATGGTCAATATGTATGTTCATGTTATTATATGTGATGATAGATTAAAACTTTAGTAATATATAATAATACCTCGGCAAGTAGCTTCTTTCTTATGTTATTTTAAACCCTATATTATAAATACAACCTTAATCTAGTGCAGCTCTTAAATATACTAAAATATGAAGAATATTATTTTTTAGTTGAAAATTTTAACACTAAGGTTCTATTTGTTTCACCAGAAAATATGGAAAATAAAATATTTTTCAGAATTTTGAAGTTTCCCTAACATTTGTTTTAGGGAAAAACGAAAACTAAGGAAAATATTTTCCGAATCAGAGGAAAATCGGCAGAAAATAACTTCCGCTAAAATTCAGCGGAAGTTATTTTCCGCAAGGTGCCCTCGTGTTTCGACTCTCTTTTTCGTCTTGGATTTCGATTCTCTTCTTCCTCCTCGAGCAAACTTGTCTTTGGACTCTTTTTTTCGTTTCACAGTTCCCTCTCTCTTTTTCATTTCTTTTTCTGCAGTTAGACGAGACTGAGCTCTCCCTCTTTCTGTAGCCAGACGGAACTGACCTCGAAGCTTTTTTAATGGTGGCTTCTAGTCCTAAGGGCAGAAACGAATCACAGGAATAGAAGAAGAGAAAGGAGAACATATATAACACGGGAAATTGGTTGTTCCGCCACCTCACTCACCTCTCTACTCTTCTTCTTTCTACACTCATGCTCTCTTTCTCTCTGTGTCCGCAAAATTGGTGGTGTTGCTGGATCCGATGGCGCATGAAATTCCTCCATGTTACGCGGTAACCAGGCAGATAGCACTTGCAACAGGAAATGTGAAATCCCATAGAGGCAAGAGCCGCTTCAGTTTCACCGTCTTCATGTCATCATCAGTGGCAGAAGTGACGACGAAATCGCCATTTCTTTACTTTCTCCTAGATATTACAGAGGAGTTGGGCGAGGGATTGGGAGACGGTTGATTGTGGAATATCTCATGTCATGGTGGAGATCAAGAGGATGCTGAATCGGTTGTATTGATCTGGTTGACTGTGAGAGAGAGAGAGTGAGAGAAAGAGAGAGAGAGATGGGGAGAAGGTACTTGGTAATTGCTCCGTTTTTTATAGTCAATAAATAAAGAGATGGGAAAGAGACGGGAAGAAGGGGATGGGCCTCCATATAAAATTATCAAAACTTATCCCTTCTTAATTACAATATTACCCTATGTTACCCAAAAATTATTATATATCCTAAAATATTTTTTTTTCATTTATCATATCATCCAAACACCAAAAAAAAGAAAGGGAAAAATAAAATTTTTCCAGAAAATTTTCACCCAATGAAAATATTTTCCATTGAAACAAACAAGCCTAAGCAAACTTCCCTATCCCCAATATTAAAGTTACATAGATTAAGACCCAAAAAATATTTTTTTCTTTCTTCGCATGAAAAGGAAGACCTGAGACCGAGTCCCAATATAAAACTTAGGAAATTGAATTGTGTGACAAATGGGCAGTCCAAATTGAATTATCCATAAAGGTATTGACTTAAATTACTTAATCTTGACCTGTAACAGGCTAACGGCGGCTCAAGATAAGTCGTCGGGACTCGGGACAGATCAGTTTTTTCTATTTTTTATTTTTTGAAAGAAAGAGGCCAGAAAAGGCAAAAGATTTGATTTGTTGTTATCGTTGCAACGCCTGCCCTATCTTCGTAATTCTGAATAATCTCTGAAACGATCTGCTCTTGTTCTTCATTTTTCCAGTTTGAGAGTATATGCGTCGCAGTGGACTGATGACCTGTGCAGTGTCCAGCACTCCAGAAACAATCAGACCGATTTCTTATTCTGCCTTGTGGTTAACGGTCTCTAGACTCTCTACCAATTTTCTGATTCTCTCCAACCGTAAAGACCACGGCGCGTATTGCGTAAAGACCAAGGCCTTCTCTGTTGTAAGGTCTCGCTCCTTGTCTCCTTTCTTTTGCTTTATAGAATATCGGTAAATGAATAAATAAGAGCGGAGGGACGACCGTGAATACGGGAAGAAGAAGAACAAGCAGAGGAAGAGAAGAGCAAGAAAGATATTATAGAACAATTAAAAAAGCAGAAAACCCTAGCTCTCTGCCGAAGCAATGGATGCGGAAGCCAATGGGACGATGCAAGAATGCTCGGATCGTGGGCTTGACGGCCCCACGAATCCAATGGTTACACCTCTCCTTACGGATCAATACCAGTTCACCATGGCTTATGCCTACTGGAAAGCCGGAAAACATCTCGAACGAGCCGTGTGAGTCAACGTTTTATAATAAGTGTTTCATTACTTGCAGTTTTCTCTTTCTTCTCATCTTTGTTGGATTTCTTCTGCTGTTTACAGTTGGTTTTCCTTTGTTCAAATCTCTTTAGTGGGTTTTTGGTTCTCGCTTTGATCTGTTGATATATTCGATGATGGGAATGACGGTTGTTTCGGCAACAATTGAAATTATTAAAATTGTTCCTGTTCTCCTATGAAACAACTCATTCATGACCGTGAAATAATTTTTTACGTAGAAAAAGTTATTTGCGGAGGAGTTATTTGGAACTTGGCAAAGTTGAATATCTGCTTGAGACATGGATCTAGTTCCTGAAATGGATGATAATTGCCTATTGGGAAATCATTGGCACAATTGGAATCTCTGCTTAATACACAGAGAGGTGTTTCTTGAGATGGTTTGATAATTACTTCATGAGAAATTGTCAACGTAATGTTGTGATAGAGTTGGAAGCCAATGAAGAGAAATGGGCTTAACAGAATAAATTGGAAGTATCTACTTCACGTATTCACAAATGAACACGAACAATATAATGAGAAAACTCTAAAACTAAGGTTTTATGAATGATTTTCGAGAATCTGTTAATTGAAGGATTATTGGCTTTTTAAATTTATGTTATCATTTCATTAAACAATGGATATTTATCATTTTATATATATGTTTGTAGGCAATGGTATTTTCTCCTAGCTTTTAAGATTATAGGGCTGGCATGCTAGTGTACACTTGTGTTATTGAGGAGGTGATGCAGTACCTTACCTTATGTATCTTGATAACTGTATAAATATTGAATTTAGGTATGAGTTGATTGGATCTTATAGTTACCAAACACTATGGATAGGACTTTGGTGGTAAATTTAGGCTGGAATTAATCAAATTGATCTCATAGGAAATGTAGCCATATTTGCCATAGGAGGTAAACTGGATTGCAAGTTTTTATCTCATTGGCTTGATCAGAAAAATCATCTCTATAATTTCAAGCTTGAGCACATCTGTGGTCTCTTTAGTTTTATTTTCTGCTGCTACATCTTTTTCTTTGGTTGTTCAATTGTGGAGTAGGTTGATAAAAATAGTTTGTTGTTCAGATTCATTTCTAGATTGTTTCTTTATAAAAATGGTCTGTCGTTTCCTTTCATCCCTGAGCTTCTCTCTTGTGCTGTAACTAGAACTTCTTCCCTGCCTATTTAACGTTTGATTTAGAAACATGTTGCATTCCATTTTAGCAATCATAAGCAGCTTTAACGGGTATATTTTGCCACATGGGTTTTTTTTTACTTGGTCTATGTGCATTGATAGCTATGTAATTATCATATTCAAAAGTATATTATACTATAATCTTTGATATTGTCCAGGTTTGACTTATTCTTCCGAAAGAACCCCTTTGGTGGTGAATACACTATCTTTGCTGGTCTAGAAGAATGCATAAGATTCATTGCTAATTTCAAATTTACAGAGGAGGAGATCTCTTTCCTTCGGGTGTGCATGCCTGGCACATGTGAGGTAAACCAATTGATTGATGTGCTTTGTATTTTTAAGCAGAGCTAGTAACAGGGCCATAAGGATATGAGATCAAGCAAAAGATTATAACTGAAGGGGAAAGAAGGTCACATACACAATAAAGGGTGAAAAAAAACAGGGGCTAAAGAGCTATCACATCACAAAGGAATAAAACTTTCATGCAAGTATTAAAAGAAATGAGTGATTTTACCACCTAACATTGGATAGAAACAGTAAGAGTAAGAATATGCGGGCTTGTCTGTGAAATTCTAGCGATACTTTTGCTGGTTTTCACAGTAAATGACATGATTTGATATTGAATTGAGTCTGCACCGTGACTATATTTGGATATACATTGCTCACTTGTATGGTTTTTCCTTTTCTGGTCATCTTGTGCCCACTTATCTTTCTATAAATATAGCTTGTGCTATAATGATCAGGGGGAAAGGAATGAAACACTGTTTATATTATATGAGAAATTGAAATATAAAAAGCGATCAAGACGTATAGGAATTATAAGTTATGTCATAAAAATGAAGTCCAGGAGTAGTAAAAAGAAATCAATGACATCAGAGATTAGCACTTGAAGAGATTATCAGGCAGAATTAATTAATTAGTTGAAATAGCACATGGAAATAGTAGGGAAACAAACAGTGGAAAATGGTAAGAGCATTAAGGAACTGTAGCCACATGGAACAGTTGAAAAGGAAAAAATTCATTCAGTACATGGAGTAACTAGGGAGATGAAGATGTGAAAATCTTAACAGCATCATGCTAATGAGATGAAGAACTAGGGACAATCTAGAAGGCTCTGAAAGCTCCTATAAAACCCTGAGACAGGATACCTACAAAGAAGAAATTGTTAGTGACCATAGTGTGTTAAAGGAATTAAAACTTATTTTGGCTAAAAATAAATATGGTGCTGATAGGGAAAGAAATAAAGCACCAGAAAGAGCAAGAAACAGCTGCATGAAACCAAGTTGATTTTTGGGGTTAACTTAATTGTTCCATGGGATTTGTTCTAAGTAATGGTGCAAACTTTTTTATCATAATATTAATTTCTCCAGTTAATTTTTTATCTAAATAATTTTTCAATGGGATTTTTTCCATGGGAAATATCAATTTCCTTAGTAACTCATAATAGGATTTTGATAGTGCTATATTTTGCTAGTATCAGACTTCAAAATCGGACATTCAACATCTCTAGTAAACAAGGGGGGTGTTTGGTAGGGCTTCTGGATTATAATTTGGATTTTGAAAATCTAGATTCTCGATGCTGATTTTTAGAATCCAGAACCTTGTTTCGATACTTTGGATTTTGAATTGTGGTTTTTGACCAGATCTTAACATCTGATTTGAAAATCCAACTTTCAAAAACCCTGCCAAACAGCTTAAGTGGACTCTGGATTTGGATCCAAAATCCAGAAACCGTACGAAATGACCCCTAAGTTGTGTTGGCCATGTATGTATACTTATGGTTGACTACATATGTTTACTATTTACTGTAGGATGGCTTTTTCGATTATCTTCGGGGTATTGACTGTTCTGATGTTGAAGTATATGCTGTTCCCGAGGGATCGGTTGTCTTTCCAAAAGTACCCCTAATGAGAGTTGAAGGACCAATTGCAGTGAGTATCCTCAGAGCTGATCTTTTGCGATTTTTTATTTATTTATTTTTGGTTTTGCTTTAGAAATTTCATGTTTCTTTAGTTTGTATGAACCTTCGACCACCCATTGTTCCAACCACAGATGTGTTTCTGGGTAATGTTGATGTATGCTATTTCAGGTGGTTCAGCTATTGGAAACTCCTTTTGTGAATCTTGTAAATTTTGCTTCATTGGTCGCCACAAATGCTGCAAGGCACAGATTTGTTGCTGGAAAGTCTAAAATGCTACTTGAGTTTGGGCTCAGACGGGCACAGGTTGGTAATTTACTTCTTTGTATTGAAGTGCTTACCTCCCAATTTTTAATGGAAAGCTTCATTCCTTTTTTATGTAGGGGCCTGATGGAGGAATTAGTGCATCAAAATACTGCTACATTGGTGGATTTGACGCAACCAGGTTGTTTCTATTAATATTCTGATATTCTTTGCATGCGACAGAATGACAGGCATGTCCATAATAGGATTGCTTCAAAAGTCTTTCTCCCCTTTCTGATCACTTTAAGCATTGCTTAGAAATTCTTTGCATTCTTATGTTTTTTGACATCATAGTTTATGAGTAAACTTTTAGCATGCCTAGTGTGCTTATACATTATCCCTGTTCTGTAATGACAGCAATGTTGCAGCTGGGAGGCTGTTTGGGATACCACTTCGTGGAACACATTCTCATGCCTTTATTAGCTCATTCATGGTTGGTAATTGATGATCAATCTGTATTCAAAAGCCTATTAAAGAATGACCATATGGTTCAAATAGATGTTTTCTAGTGGATAACCATTGTGTTGGCATCTCTTGGCTGTTAACAATTTTCAACTACGTTGTTAAATTGCTGATGTTTCCGCGTTAATTTTTCTTGTGATTTCATAGCAAGGT
The DNA here is from genome assembly GCA_947561395.2 of Buxus sempervirens. NCBI lineage: Eukaryota > Viridiplantae > Streptophyta > Magnoliopsida > Buxales > Buxaceae > Buxus > Buxus sempervirens. The sequence goes on from OX387190.1 coordinate 36,702,602, forward strand.
TCTTAAATACCATTTCAATATGTTCCAAAATCGATCCATATCCTTCAAAAACATCGATGTTTATTTGATAATTATACTATTCATGGCTTTCATGTAAGTCTTATATTTTTGTCTAACATATGACATGATGCAGAGTCTTGATGAGATTGTGGAAAAATCTCTTCAAAGTTGTGATGGTTCAGGTACTTGTGAAGATTTTGTTAGTCTAGTGCAGACTTGGCTAAGCAAAATTCAGGTTATTTTCTGTTACTATGCTTTTTATCAAATGCTTATTATTCCTTACATCTGCTCATCTATTTTGAACAAATATGTTCATGCTATCTTTTATTAGTATCAACCTACTTTTTGTTTGAATTCTACATGGTATTTCTTAAAATAATGTAGTTCTATTTGCTTTGTGACAACTATTTGTAACTTTTCTCTGACTTCTTTACTCATCTTAGTGGTTGTCAATTGTCATTAACAGCCAAGGTTTTGAGTTTCGGTGCCGATGGGTGTGCTGACGAACACTGGAAAAATCAAGAAGGCAAAAAACTGGAAAAATTTGATTTTTTTTATTCTGTCGAAATTTCGCCGGCACGCCGCAAAAAATCGCTAATGAAAATTTAAAAAAATAAAAAATTTCTCTCTTTATCATCTGTTTCACTCGTTTTGGCCTGTTTCGCTTGGCACGCAGCAAAAAATCGATCAATTTGCAAATAAGCGATTTTCCTGCGTTGAAACGCATCGATACTTCTCAAAAAACGAAATTTCGACGGCACGCCGCGACGTAATGCCAAAAATGTAAACCTTGTTAACAAAAAATTCAATTGAATTATGAGACAACAAACTTAATGTATTCTATGTTAATAATGCTACATATTTGGGAAATTTTGTGTTATACACGCACACAAACAAACAAACGTGGGAACTGATAGTTTTGTCATTGAATATCGTAATTTTAGAAATTCATGTTACATAATATTCAACTGATGAGGCTGTTTGAGAATTTGAAGCTTTTCTTGCACATCATTTTTGTAATTATATGTCAAGGTGATTATCTTGGTTGTAACTTACGTCTGCATGTAATATATATATCTATATATATATATATATATATTTATTTTAAATGTATATTCACAATAGTTCTTTTTATACTTACATTTGACTATATTGCCTTTTGTTTTTGGTAGATCCATTATTCTGCTAGCTTCTAAGGTTTCAAGACTTCTAAAATCACCTACAAACATAACTTAGTAGTGATATTGTGCTTTGATATTGAGAACCTTAAAGAAAGAGTTTACTTGGATGTTTACAACTGTCTAGACCGATAACAGTGGCTGATTGAAGATTTTCACCGTATCACAAACTTTGGCCGCCCTTGCACTTTGAAAGATTCCCACAAACTTGATATTTCCTTTAATCCCCATTCTTCTTGAAAGACTCACATAAATTTTCTAAGGAAGAGAAACCTCCATACAAGTCATCACAACCTTGATATGTCCTAAAATCAATCTAAATACAATTAGAAGAATATATCTTTTGAATATTTAATTCTATTCCTTAACTGGCTGCTACAATCAATAAGACTCAAATATGAAGTAGGAAGAATCTAAACATAAAATAAGAATCCATCACGGAATGACACCCTATAGACATTTTGACAGTAACTCTCACATATCACATCTGAATCACGCAATCCAAGGCTCAGTTAATAGGCAAATAAATAAACTGTCAAATGATATCAATCTCAAGGCTTTTTAAAACTCTTTAATATAAGCTAGCCCTGGTAAAGTGACGAAATTTTGAGCCTGAATGTTATGTTTATTGTGTTAGTGCTCTTAAAACCATTGTAACTCATGCATCAACCGGCAAAAACTTATAAATATATGAGATGTTGTCTACATCACTTACTAGACTGAGTGAATTTTTGTGAAGCCTACTAATAAAAAATTGTGCAATGAATACATGTGGGCTTGATGATTTTTCTTGGATTTATTATTGACTCCCTGGCTCATTTTCACCTTCAAATAAGTTCTGTGCATGTTGACAGTCATGAATACGTCACTGATTTCATATTTAGTTTAGTGAATGTACTCTAAGTTTTGTTAGGTATGTTGGTTGTCGTTATATTAACGGACTAAGCCAAATTCTTCAATTTCTTCTGAAATAAAAACATGGTATATTTGTTGAAACTTGAAACAGTGAAGAATTGCATCCTTGTTTCTCTCTTTACTTTTCCTAGAGCATTATGACATTTTTAAAAATGGTTAATGGCTAACTCCTGAAGTTCTCTGTCATATTGCACACAGTGGCATCATTTATGTCCTTTTTATTCCCTCTTCATTTCTTTTGGCCAAATTAACTTATTTCATTCGATATATTCCTCTATGTTTTCAGTGGACAGATTCATTGCGTGGAATTTTTGGTGAAACGAATCAAAGTGAATTGGCTGCTTTTGCTTCATATGCATTGGCATTTCCAAATAGTTTCTTAGCCCTTGTGGATACATATGATGTAAGTCAATATTGCAGTTTCAAAATTTTTTTTCTGGGGCTCTTTATTTTTTCTTTTCTGTATTTATTGTTCTTTATACTATTTTTAATTCATCTGATTGATATATTATCATTTGGTTTTTCCTTATAGCATCAAGCTGTTGATGTTTAGGTTAGTGATGGGATGGTTAAATGGCTAATCTGTTCCTTTAGGTGTCGAAGTAGGATTACGGCAGAGTTTGTGAAGTTTCGCCATCTTTCCTTTCAAATGTGGTTAGTCACATTTTTAACACAACAAGATATATTTTATGTGTACCACAAAAAAGATATATTATTACATTTTATACATAAGAAATTTTATAAACATACAAATATTTTTCTTGAAAGCTACATTTACATTAACTTGTTTCAATGGTAGGAATTGCCATGGAGTAAAGTGGATTCCTCTATGGCTGGGGTTTGGCTAACCCACTTCAAACTTAACCTGTTTCTATCCCTAGTTGACATTGTTCTTTCTTTTGTTCATCTTCCAATATAGCTCATGGCAGCTTATTTGGCGAAATCCATACACGAACGCCCTGGTTAGAAAACATTCTTCATATGGTGCAAAAGCTTATCCTAAATCTAATGTCTTTCCTGTATAGAACTTGGTAAATATTAAAGAATTCAAAATTATTGATACGCAAGCATATATACGAATTTGGAGTATGACTTGGGTCCAAGCTTGCAAGTTCACGTTTATATTTCAATGCATTCATAGGATTTAGTGGAAAGCTTGAACTCCAACTATATAAGTCACTATATAGTAAAGCATTTCTCTCTTTTTAATAAATAATTTAGCTTAAAGAATAGAAGCTTCAAAGCAATAGAGAGAATGGATAATTGGCTCGGTTACACCTTCATTGCCTTAAAAAATAAGTCTCTTAGTTTTTCTTTCAGCAAGGCCATCCACATGTGATTCACTTCCATAAAAGCAAAAATGAATTAAATGTCCATGCTTGAGCGCAATTCCTCAATTTGCTTGACAATTTGTGGAGTATGCTAAGTCTTTTCTCCCAATGGTAGTTACTTGTCCAGTTGTTTTGTTTTTACTAGTTACCTTGAACTTCAAGGATTTGAATGATCAATGCATTTGCCCTTTTAAGTCTTTAAAGGAAGGAAACACCTCAGGTTAATCATCATTGCCTGACCAAAAGGTTCATGATAGACTAGATTGACCCTCCTTTTATATCATTGAATAAACCACTGATTCCCAAGGGTGCTGGGCTGTTTAACAAAAAAACCATCTAAAGTATTATTGACAATGTCCTCTGTAGGTGTTCACCATATATGATGATCTGTAAGAGAGGCTAGGAGTTAAGTATATCCTTTCGTGAATCTCAACATGTCGTTTTTTATGGAGAACTTTAATGTATCTGCCCTCAAAGAAACTGGGAACTATGACCAGAGGAGCAACCATGTGTACCTGTTATTTTCATTAATCTTGACAGTCTCTTTATAATTTTTAACAACATTTTCTCATACTTCTGCTTTAAACAAGCTGGATTTTGCTAGGTGTCCAGCCCATTATTGTCTGTAAAAATTAATATCTTCATACTGTAAGTGCTGTCGCACTGGAGAAAGTAGTAACTGATGACATATTTCTTTTTTAAATTATACTCTTTTATTTGTTTCTCTCTCTCTCTCTCTCTCTTCTTCCTATTGTGGCTTTCTTTTAATAATGTAGTGCACACCTTTCTTGCCAGGTTATGAGGAGTGGAGTTCCTAATTTTTGTGCAGTGGCTTTAGCACTTAGGGATATGGGGTATGTTGGTGAGGTTTGATCATGTGTATGAAATATTAAGTCATAATTTTGTGAACTTCTTAATTTTTATCTTTTATTTCTTTGTGTTAGGCGGTTAATTTAATTTTTTGGACTTTATTTTTTTTTTTGCAAAATAAATTTATTTCATTGGAACATGTTCCAATAACTGATCTTCCTAATGACAAGGAAAAAGTAAGTTATATCAAAAATTTATTTTGAGAGTGGATAGATTGGCGAGATGCCCTAGAATAAAAATCTTAGTGAGAGACAAAATTCACCTGTGGCAAATATGTCCATTTGTCTATGTGCCTCTTTTGCTTGAGTCCAGTATTTTAAATACTGATTTTGTTAAAAATTTTGCTAATGTCTTGGGAGAAATTTGAAGAAATATTTTTGTTGTGGATGTAAATGAAAGTGTTTGGATCACTAAAATATAAACAAATACACGCAATTACTAAAAATATAACAATGAACAGAAATACTTAATAATGAACACATGCTTATAGAACTATAATACATATTGTACTGCTATTCTAAAATATAGACCTTCCATGCAGTCATAATATATTAAATATCAGAAACCAACTTAAAAGTATAATTTCCAAACACAAGGTCTAGATATAAGCTTAAAAACGATGAATCATATTGTGTCAAGCTAACTTGGGTGACCAGAGCTCCCCATAGCAATATAAATGGGGCACCATCATATTTAGATTGATTCTAATGTATGTTAATGTTTTTCAATTTTTAAAATATTGTACTTTTAATGGCATTTCTATATATAATTTTGATAATAATAAGTTGATAATAATCATAGCACCTTTACAATTCAATTACATCCTCACATGTATTTCTTTCAGAACTTTGATTCCCAAAATTTTGAACTTTTATATTTTGTAATTTTGGTAAATTAAAAGTGATTATATAAGTAACTAATGTTAAATCTGTTGTGAAAATAATTGGCTAAAGTAGTTGATCTGAAAAAATTGAAGATGTTAGTTGATCTGAAAAAATTGAAGGTGTTAGTTGATCTAGTAGTAGACCAATATTTTTGGGTGATAAAGCAAAATTTTGTTGGAAATAAGGAAAATAATGGTGATATTTTTGGCGACACAATTGAAATATAATTTGATGGCTCAAATTACAGCCCATCCAAAGGACCCTCTTGTCTTGTATGGTCGTGTTTGCAACTTACATTCTCTGTCACCATCGTGCCTTTGTTTTTTTCATTACGTAATCCTGATAATATGCACGTTTCTATGTTATTTTTCTCTTGTTTACCTGTCAACACTCCCACTCTAACAGACATCTTTCCATTTAAATGCTACTGCCTTTTTCTTTCCCACTTTTTGTTATATCTAGAAGTCTTGTACCCTTTTTTTTTGAACTCTTGTTAGTAATCAGATGAGTAATCTTAACATCTGCTATTGCTGAATTTTAGATTATATTGTGCAGTTATAAAGCTGTAGGGATTAGGTTGGATTCAGGTGATCTAGCATATTTGTCAAGTGAGGCCCGGAGGTTCTTTTGCACAATTGAAAAGGAATTTGGTGTTCCTGATTTTGGGAAGATGACTATAATTGCTAGTAATGACCTCAATGAGGAAACTTTGGATGCTTTAAACAAACAGGTAATGATCTGAAGAAGTGTGCTACAGAAAGTTTCAAGAAGTTGAGTATTTTCTGGATACATGTGGTATTTTAGATGTTCAAAATAAGTGTCAACACATCCTATGGATTTTGTTCTGATTGATGCAATGAACTTGAATCCAAAATCATGTATATAGATTCAGGTTATGTTGACACCATGGATTATACTGTTCCAGATGTATCATCTGGTGGAAGGTTTGTTATTCCACAACATTTGTGAATTTGGTGACAAACACCACCGATTAAGTGGTCTGGCTCTACTGCATTGTGGTACATGTGGTGGGGATCACCCAAAAAAAAAAAAAAAATCAACTCCAGAATACCTGCCACATGACTGGAGATGAATCCTGACAAAAGATGGTGTTGAGCCAGATTCTGGCTGCATGGAGCTATGTTGTGGTTTCTCTTTCCTTTTATTTTGTGAAGGAAAATTGGACTGGGAAGTACAAGAACATTAAAAAGAAAAAAAGGAATGAGATAAGATTAGAGAAAAGTATTTCAGCATATAGAACACAATCAACTATGCTTTTAAGTTTTAACCATTTGTACTTTACATTTAAAGAATTTTAAGTTGTTTCCAGCTTATTGTGAATCATGGAGAATGTTGTGTCAAGTTTTGTGTTTAATTTATCCCATTCATTAAATTGTCAATATAGAGGGTGAGTATAATAAGTTGGCTTCTTCAATATGAAAAAAAAAAAGAGAAGGGAATTAAGTGCCACACTCTTAATTGAGTTGTGTATAAGAGAGTCTTAGACCTCATCAGCAAAAGCATAGTCATAAAGCGAAATCCAAAGACTAATTAGGATAGGCTATCCATAACTCATGAATTCTCTGCTAGCTATAACTGGGCACTCCTCGTTAATCTCATCCCTGGATTGGGTTCTTAAAATTGCATTGTTAACTCTTCTATGCTTTCTGAATTTATAATCTCTCTCCTAAATAACTCTGAAAAAATTGATAGTTCTCTCACTTCTTTCATGAGCTTTTAGTTGGATAAAAATCTTCAGTTGTGAATGAAGGAATGACTTTTCTTTACTAGTAGTTGTTGAATGGTACTAAAGTACTCTGTCTGAACATCATTCTACCCGGAAACTTGCATATTAACTATAAGATACAACTGCTGTTTAAAAATGAGGTTAATACACTTTTTTTTTTAAAAAGATTTTTATGAATTGGAGAAAGTTTAACTAATACAAAATGCTAAAAAGGTGATTTTTTGAGTATGTAAACAAAAAAGGAAAAAAGATAAGGGGAAAAAAATGCATAACGTTTGAAAATAAATTGCATGTACTGATTTTTCTTGACTCATATATCTTTTGTGTACACAGGGCCATGAGGTTGATGCATTTGGAATTGGAACAAATCTGGTCACATGCTATGCTCAGGCAGCACTAGGTTGTGTTTTCAAGCTGGTTGAGATAAATAATCAGCCTCGCATAAAACTTTCCGAAGATGTTTCGAAGGTTTGATTGTGCAGCTAAGCTATCTCCGTTGCATTCTTCATTATCGTCCAGAATGGTCATTGGTTTTTTTGTTTTAGGTCTCGATTCCATGTAAAAAACAGTGTTACAGATTATATGGGAGAGAAGGGTATCCCCTTGTGGACATAATGATTGGGGAAAATGAACCACCGCCTAAGGTATTTCATCAATTAATTGTATTGCTGCTAACAATATTTTATTTTATTGTTATTATTATTTTTTATTTGGGTACATGTCAATGTGGCTTGTTATATAAATAAGTTACATTCTTACCTGTGTTCCTTGTGTGGCTTATATGGGATTTAGTTTAAGCATTATTGTTCCATCATCCAACATTTGAGTACAGATTCCTAATTTACTATAAATAAGTGTGAGTTTGCATGTTAATGGTTATAAGTGAAACTGTCTTTGGTCAATTATATAGCAGTTTCAGAAAAAAGATATGATGTTTCAACAATTTACTGTTCAGGTTCAAGAAAATGCAGTGGGAATATAGACTCTTTATGTTGAAGGTGGAGTAATGGTGGTCAAGCATGATTATTTGAAGTTTCCCTAGTTGTTTGTTTACAAAAAGCTGTAGGGATTTAACAAGGCAATTAAAATTGGAATAGGGAGATGTTTGGGAGGGTGAATGTGATTTTAAGAGATAGAAGGATATATTGGAGGAAATACAGGTGTAGACAATAGGGAATAAAGACGAGACTTACGAGATTCTGATCAATGGAATGGGTAGGCAAGGAGAATCTTAAGATGTAGTTCTAGCATGAGTTCAGAGTTTGTGACTCGTATTCGCAGATTACTTCCATTTGTAGATTGAAGATTGCCAAAACTGAGGAAGGGATCGAAAAGGCTGTGAGAAGTTCTGCACCTTTGCCATGAAAGAGATTGGATACATTCCCCTTATGGATGTCATGGATTTTTATTGTACTTAGATGTCATGTTTTCTTCGAGTCTGGAGAGTCCTACTTCAAAAGAGTTCTTTTGGGATTATGGGGAATTGGATGGAGATAAGGAACAAATCACAATAAAGTGGTTTGCCGAGAGCAGTGGGCTTTGAAACATGGAAAAATGGACATTTGTCGATAAGGGTGCGGGGAGAGCCGATGCTTATCACTAGCACCTTGGCAATCCTTGTGACTTTGCTTTTTGTCTCTCTTGATGATACTAAACTCTTATGTTAACTTAATAGAGAGACTTATTAATCTGGTGTGGATTATAGAGGGAAAATAAATTTCATTTGTTGATTAGCAAACTTCCTTGTTCATGTGTTGAATTGAATAATAATTCTGAGTTTTAAATCATAGGATTTATAGTAATTTTAGTCGTAGGGTTTGAGGTCCAGATATTGTGAAAGTAAACTGTTTGTTTTTTTTATATTTATTTTAGAGTACTATATTTTATATAAAGAGGGATCAGACGGGGAAAAAATAAAAGAAAGAGAAAAATAAAGGAATTTTTCAAGTAAGAAAAAGGAACTTATATTTTTTCAATGTTGTAGAGTCAAATTGTTTGAATTGTATGATTATAAAATTCAATCTGTAAATCGAAAGATTCAAATGTAAACTGATTTTTCTGTGACTTAAATTTTCCTGAGGTCAGGTTGAATTGAATTGCAAGATTCATAAAATGAATCAAACAAAGTCTTTATTCATTTCATATCTTCGTGTGGCAATTTTATGGTCAAGCATCCAGAATATACCCTGAGAGTGGCCAAGTGGGGCTTGCATTTCTCTGCTTGTGCTGCAAAGATTGATGTCATGTGGAAACAGGGATAAAGATATGCCCCTGGTTGTGCACTGTTGGGTTACGAAGGAAGCAACATGAAGGAACTGAAATCTGTTTAATAACTAGATAGTGAATGAATATTTTCAGTGCTCAACTTCCTGCAACAAAAATATGAGATGTAGTTGTTGGTTGATTGAAGTTGTTTTGGCCTTTGAACCTGTTGAACTGTTACTATCACCAACCTTAAGGTGTTATATTTTCCACATATACTGTTGACGTGCTATTCCAATTATGTTTATTTATAACATATACTTATAATGCAGAGCATGATGTAGGTTGAAATATTAAACATTCTCATAATGTTTCTCATCAACATACAGGTGGCAGAGCGGATTCTTTGTCGTCACCCTTTTAATGAATCCAAGAGAGCATATGTGGTCCCACAACATGTTGAGGAACTTCTGAAGTGTTATTGGTCTGGAGGATCAGGTTTGAATTATGACGTCATACGACCTGAATTTCAGGGTAGCTTTTAGAAGTAATGTTTACTGGTTGTACGACATAATCCATTAATGGGCACGAGCACAGGCACCCAAGTCTGAACCATTTTCTTACTGATAAGGCACTGTAAAAACTGTGGGCTACAGTACTATGTTGCTTTGTCTGCCAATGTGCGCTCACCCTCCCACCACCACATAAGCCCACCAACAAAACGACCCACCACCGCACTGGCCCCCCACCCCACCAACCCCTTCTGCTTTCCCTTTATCATGATTTTCAATTGGAATAATTTGGTTCAGTGCAGCTGCTAAGATCTACCTCTCAGGCTGATTTTGGTTGATTCACCTAACAAGCATGGGTATTCTTGGTTGGCATGCGATATGCCCTTTAATGGCATGATGCATGGGAAACATGCATGTGCCACACTTATATTATTAATCTAAAGGATGTATTTGTTCTATGATTTTCTGTTCAAGACATCCAGCTGGTGGCAGGGAAAAGAAACCCAGAAGAAAAGAACTTGACTGCCTTTAAAAATAACTAATTATTGGTCATAAGTTGCCAGTCTTCCCCTATGAAATAAGATGGACAGCATCTGATGGTCAAACATGTAATTTGCTTCAGAACCGCTGGGTTTTCTATCATATATGTAGTTATTGCTGGATTATCCTAACTCCCATGTATTTTAGGATTTACTTGTTTTGAGGATAAATTTTTTTGTTTTTTTGTTTTTGGTTTCACCCTTTATGCATAATATGATGATATTGGCTTTTGATTTAATTTCCATTTTGCTTTCAATGACTTTGAAGATAAGTTGAGAGAACCTTTACCACCTCTCGGGGATATTAGGAACCGTTGCATCCAACAGCTTGATCAAATGCGGCCTGATCACATGAGGCGGTTGAATCCAACTCCTTACAAGGTTTTGATATCCATCATCTGCTTGCATGTTTTTGTTTTAGCTCACAATTGTCCTTTATGGATGTTCGAATTTAGGGATTGGAAAAAATGTTTGCATTATTGCAGGTGAGCGTCAGTGCAAGATTGTACGACTTCATTCATTTCCTATGGCTCAATGAGGCACCTGTGGGAGAATTGGAGTGAAGATGCATAGAAAAGGTTGATGCAGAACATCAAGATTAAATGAAAAGGAAGCAGTGATTTCAATGCAGCTGGAGGAGCTTCTTAGAAAGAAATTTTTACTTATATTGTTTGTTTTGTGCTTTCTCCCGTAATTTATTTTTTGGCAATGCTATTGCCAAACCTATATTTGCTGCTTTCACGCTGAATTAAGTGTTTTAAAATTTCTCACAATTAGAAAAGGCGAATGAGAAGTATTAATAATGGAATGGCAGTAGTTGAAAGTGGTTTCACGACCTCTTCTCCTAATAAAGTAAATGTTTATATTGATTATTGAATGGATTAGAGATCATAGTCATTTTTCTAAAGTCTTTAGCTTTGCTCCGAATAACTTGTTCTGTTTTCTTTCTCATCAAAGGAGCATTCTATCAGAACAAATGGTGGGATGTGGAAACGATAAAAACTTGGTAAAATTATCAGGAGAAAGGATGGCAAAGAAACTTTTTGGGCCCCGAACCATCCTAGACTTGACCTGGATGTTATAACTTTGGTCCAAGCCACGGCTCTTTTTAAATGGTCTTGGGCTGGTACCCTATTTTCCTTTCATACCGTTTATTGTGGTTGTAATGTTGGCATGTTCGACTCTAATTTTCACCTCTTCAGTTCACCCCTTTTTGAAATTCAAAGTGAGGAATGGTAGGTGAGATTGAATTCTGAAAATCTAAAATTAAGAAAGCTACTTATGCTCCCCAAATAATATTAGCAGGTGGCAAGTGCAGCTAATTGGAAAGAGCATTCTTTGGAAAGCGAAAAAAACAAAAAGATTTACTATCTCTTGTAGTGATATATATATATATTATAAAAAAATGTTATAAGGTTGTTTTGGAAAAGGAAAAAAAAGGTAATTTTAAGTTGAGTAAAGTACACCATGAGGCCCTCTCATAAATTTATATTAAGTACACCAAGATGTAGCTTTGGTATGTTCAAGTCGTTGCACAATGCATTAACAAGTCTTCAAGGCGGATCTTACATAGCTGGGCATAGGATGCATGTATCTTGGTCTTGACTATATTTTGGGTCCAAAATTAAGCCAAGCCCGGGTCAAACCCAACTCAAAAACTGTTTTAGACCAACTACGGAAAAGGTATTCTGCGCTAAAAAGGGTTCAATTCATTAAAGAGAAAACACATGAAGGTTGTGATTACCTTTGGATAATATGAAACAAAAAAGTTCGATCAATTCAAGGCTAGATTTTATCAAAAAAAAAATTTCAATGCTACATTGGAACCAGCACTTCAGAAACATTTATTGACAACCGAATACGCCCATCTTGGATCAGCTTGTTACACAGTAGCAGCCCATCTCACTTTCTTATCAACTTCATGGGTAGCACGATTATTTAAAAAAATTTGCAATTTTCTATATGATTGGAATATGTAAGCATTCTTCTTTTCTTTTTTTCTTTTTTTCTTTTTTTCTTTCTGGTAGAATAATGTAGAAGCATTCACCAGCAGAACTACTAATCTTATACTAATGCCCTTCTAATAAAATAACACATACGACACTCATACAGCAATGTCAATGTATCCAAAGGAGTAGAGGTGGTAATTGTGACACGCCAACTTGCCTAGTCTTAGGCGGGTTTGGGTTAACTGTTTCAACTCGAGGGTTGGGTTCGGGTCATGAATTATCAACCCGATTATAAACAGGTTGGATTAGGGTTTGACCCTTCAACCCGAAATGACTTGATTGCAACCAGATTATTTTTTTGGATAATATAAGTTTGGAATATTATATTAACAATAGTTGTAACTATTCAACCTTTACTCTTTTAATATAAATAATGACAAAGGATAAAAGTAAAAAAATATTTTCTAAATATAAATATTTCAAATTTCTTAACCACTACTAATATAAATTGAGGCCTTGATGACAAGTAAAGTCTTTTAAGGCTTTATTATTATGTTTTAGTTCTTTTCTTTATGTTATTTTAGTTCTGTCTTAATGATTGTTGTGTTATTATACTTGTTAGGTGCGCTTTGATATTAGAATGAATTAAAAAAAATAGAATTTGTATAGACTTTGATATTAGAATGAATTAAAATTTTTAATAGTAATTTAAATTATTTGAACAGGTTGACGGGTTGAAGTGGGTTAGAGCGGGTTGGGATATTCCAACCCGTTTATTAAATGGGACGGGTTCAGGTTGAGCCTTGGCTTGTTAACCCCCTACATCAACCCGACCCATTGATCAAGAATAAAAATATTGCAACCACATCTATTTTTCTCTTTCTCTTTTCCCCCCCAAATCAGCAATTACTTAATAAAATGGTCAAAAAGATCTTCTGTAGGCACAAAATCATAAAAGCAAAAGCCAAGAATATAAAAACTTATAATATAAGGCTTCCACTCATAAAATTAAATAAATAAATCATATAGTGAAATTACAATAATCTAAATCAGAACCAACAAAAGAATAGCGACAGATGAACTAGAAAAAAGGAAAAAATAAATAAAAAAGAAAAAAGAAAAAAAGAAGAAGAAGAATAAACAGACAATACAAAATCATGGTCCATGTCCAACCAAATTACCATAATCTAACGAAAATTTCAACAAAAGAACAAGCAGATGCATTAAAAAGATGCAAAACAAACAGTATAAAGCGATGGGATCATACCTAACCGAACCATGGAGTAATAAGAATCTCTTTAATATACCAGAGAAGATGGAGGCCATATATATAAATATGTTCTTAACAGGAAATTTGGTGGGAGTTCTTTATTCTAAAATGTCCCATCACGACAGCTGCTCCTTCTTCACTCTCGTTCAGTCCATCTCACATCCTTTTTCTGCTCTCCGGCCAAACCCATGCTTCTTCCAAAGCTTCCGTCTTTGCAGTTGCTCCTCCGTAATTGACACCTATTTATCAACTCTATGTGCCTGTGGATCCAATTCTTGAATTTCACTAGCATAAGAGAAGAATCAGAAGGATAGTCTCAATGTCTGGGTCGTCTTTAAACGATCAGCTCTCCAAACGAACCTCAATCTTCGGTCTGCGTTTGTGGGTTGTTCTGGGTATCTGTGTTGGAGCTGCTATTGTCCTTCTTCTCTTCCTTGTATCCCTATGGCTTACATGTAAACGCAAGAACGTCTCGAAACACAAGTCCTCTCTGAAACCCACCATCCCAGATGTCTCTCGAGAAATCCAAGAAATCAGAGTTGACCATGTGCGGAACCCAACTCATTCATACCAAGATTTCAAGCCTCATCAGACCCACATTCAATCCAACCCATTACCCGAATCGGAAAAGTTCGGTGTAATTGACGGCCATGCTTTGCCTCTTCCGCCGGCGGAGCAAGAGAGTCCGATTGGGGTTAATAGAGTTCACATTGAAATCGGAAAGGACCACAAGATTTCTTACCCGGAACGTGCCGGCTTGCACGGGAGCGGAGAGGCTCGGTCGGTCGATCAGGCGGTGGTAGCGGCTCCTGAGGTTTCACACTTGGGTTGGGGGCATTGGTATACCCTACGAGAGCTTGAAGTTTCCACAGATTATTTTGCTGACGAAAATGTAATTGGACAAGGAGGATACGGGATTGTTTATCGTGGTTGTTTGGACGACGGTACTCAGGTGGCTGTAAAAAACTTGCTCAATAACAGGTGACTTTTGCTCTTCTTTGTGGGTTGAGTTATTTTATAAGATATCTATTACGCGATTCAATCTACTCAGGTGGATGTAAAAAACTTGCTCAATAACAGGTGACTTTTGCTCTTCTTTGTGGGTTGAGTTATTTTATAAGATATCTATTACGCGATTCAATCTCACAAAACCCCAGTTTAAAATTGGGGTAAATTAGTTGTGTCTTTCATTTACATTTTAAGACATTAGCAATTGAAGATTTTGGCTATTCCTTCACTTTTATCTATCTATACTGGATCTTGGCATTTAAATTTCGGGAAATGGTTAATGGGTTACTCTGCTTTCTTCAGAGGACAAGCTGAGAAGGAGTTCAAAGTTGAGGTTGAGGCAATTGGACGTGTTCGGCACAAGAACTTAGTGAGGTTGCTTGGCTACTGTGCTGAAGGAAATTATAGGTACTTTGTTCTTTTCTTGTTTCTTCCTACATCCATTTTTATCTGAACCTCAAGTGTATGGTATTACATATTTGAATTGTTCTATTAACTACTAAAGAGAGCTGATGGTTTTTCTCATTCATTTTATCTTTAATTCGTATCTTCTCAGACTGAGTAGTTCTATATGTATTTCCTTAGATGGAAGCACTAATCAACTTGATCTTCATCCTTTTTAGGATGCTTGTTTATGAGTATGTAGACAATGGGAACTTGGAACAGTGGCTTCATGGAGATGTAGGGCCTTTCAGTCCTCTTACGTGGGAGATTCGTATGAATATTGTCCTTGGAATGGCAAAAGGGTATAACTCAAATTGAGTGAAAAATTCAATAACCCAGCTTTAATCTTCACGCTCTTGTTCTGTTTGTCAGACTGAAACTTAACTAGGGGTGTAGGTTGACATACCTTCACGAGGGATTGGAACCCAAGGTTGTTCATCGTGACATTAAATCAAGCAACCTTTTGCTTGACAAACATTGGAACCCCAAGGTATCTGACTTTGGCCTCGCCAAACTTTTGGCCTCAGAGAGGAGCTACGTAACAACCCGTGTGATGGGAACATTTGGGTTAGTGAATATTCTTGCTTATTTTTTGCCTTAAATTTATACTTTTATTTTTCATTTAACATCTACTGGTATCCATGAGATTTGGCGAGCAGAAGTATTGATTCTCTTGTGTTTCTTCTTGTAGCTATGTAGCTCCTGAATATGCTAGCACGGGCATGCTGAATGAACGAAGTGATGTATATAGTTTTGGGATTCTTATTATGGAGATCATTTCTGGGAGGAACCCAGTTGATTATGGTCGACCTTCAGGAGAAGTTTGTATCAACTTACCATGACTATATGTTGATTTAAATTCAAAAAACTCTTCAAGACCGTCTTCTTTGTTTCTTAATTCCTTCAAATTTTTTATCCCTTTTCATTTTTCATTAACTGCAACTTGAAAATCTGGAATTTTCAGGTGAATCTAGTTGAGTGGCTAAAGAATATGGTTTCAAACCGGAATGCGGAAGGAGTTTTGGATCCTAAGATCTCTGAGAAGCCTTCTCCAAGGGCATTGAAGCGGGCCCTCCTAGTCGCTTTGCGATGTGTGGATCCAGATGCACAGAAGAGGCCAAAGATGGGGCATGTGATACACATGCTTGAAGCCGACGACTTTCCCTTCAAAGATGTATGCCTGCACACTCTTATCTATATTATATATGATATGTTGATAATGTTTACATTGCATCCTAATGATGACACTAAAATGAGCACTTGTTGCCTTTCTCACAAGTTTTCTTCATGAACTCTATCCGGTCCTCGCTTGCCTGGGTTCGAAACTCTTTATTTGTGATTCTAGAAACTTTGGCCCGACGACGAAAGCAGCCTACACAATTCAAAAATTTGATAAACTACAGCATTCAAGACCTGGAAAGTGAAAAAAAAAAAAAACAAATATCATTGTGGTATATCATTTTGTAATTTATGCTATATAATTTGATGAGCTAGAAATGACTCTAAAACTTGTTTCAGGATCGTAGAGCTCGACGGGATGGTGCAAAGGAGAGGTTGACAGAGAAGCAGGTGACAGAATCTGGCGATAGTAGTGGATATGAAAGCGGAACCCTAGCCAACCGTTCAAGTTGGAGAAACCAAGATTGCCAATAAGAGCAATAGACACCTACCAAACTCGTTTAAAAGCAAATAGGTACACAATGTTTTGCCCACCTCTCTCCTTCCAACGCTGGCTTAGTTAATTAGTTTTGCTTTCTCTGTATATGTTGGGTCAATCAATGTTAGTATGTATAATTTGTATAAAAGCATCTTGTTCCATGTTTGATATGCTATAAATGCTGATATAATTTAGAATGTCTAGAGGTTTCTCTTAAGAGCATCTTTGTACCAATGTATTTCATTTTTGTATTTGAAGTAACATTGCTGTTGATTGAATCATTTGTTACAAGAAAATCAGCAATTCACCACAACCCTAACTTGGTCAGATCCCACCTTTTGGGTTTTGTAATGTTCTTTTAGTGTGCAGTGTTGTCTTCTACTACAATATCCGAGTCTCTCCAATCACGCATTCACAAGCCATTATAACCTACGAACCAGATAAATTAGAATGCTTCAGAATAACTTGGTTTTGTTCAAAGGTGATCAGACTGGCGGTCCTCAGCTGGTAGTGGGGTTCGGTTGGGGACATGGGTCCCTTCTCTGACATTTTAGGGACAGCAGGGGCCTGGTTTTGACGCAACCCCAGCCTGATGATTTTGACACACCTACCCGTTCAACTCCATCGACATCTTTGACTACTGATACACAGAAATTGATAGTTTTAGGCTGCTTTTGGGTCTCAATAGTAAGTCACAAGGAAGCATTTCTGATACATGCCCTGGCCATCCGGGCAATTGTTAGTGGAAAGCCCCACATCAAACATGTTCCCCCCTTGGTTGATTTTGGATTCTGGGTTTATTTGTTTTGACTTTTGTGTGTAGAAAGAGTGCAATCCGCATGTGGCCATGCACAGCTGGTGCAGCTTGTGAGATGTGTTGACATTGCAAGAAGGGAATCACAATTGAAGTTTTGGTGGTAATTATTGCTTTTGTTGAAATTTTGCTGGGGTTGGTTAGATTGGATGACAGAAACCTACCGAAGGTAGAAATTTCCACGAAATCCCATGGCACTCAACTGCCCACGTAGAAATATAATGTGAATGATTGCGCATGCATCCATTAGTCAGCGATGATATGTTATCTCTTTTAACGAAAAAGACAGAAACACACTAACAGTGGTTAAGGAGTGGAGTGTAATTCGTTCTGTTTGGTTCAGTTTTCTAGTTAAAAACCAAACCGAATTGTAAAACAGCTGTACTGAAACCCAAACCAAACTGGAATGCCAAATTGAAAATTTTTGGTTTAACCCTGAACTGAACCAAAAACCAAAATATGGAAGTTAGGTTTAAGGTTTAGTTCAGTTTGGTTTTTGGTTTATATATTTTTGGATTATTCGAATCTGTTAAAAAAGGTTAAATTGTAAACCGAATCAAACTAATTCATTTGGTTTCTCGTTTTGCATATCATAACTTGATCAAAATGGTAAAAAGAAAGATTTTATTTTCCTTTGGTTAGCAGTTTTTGTTGAACCAACTAAACCCTTATGGTAGCAATTATCGTTGATCATGAGGTGGGCTTGGGCAACCTTGAGCTGGGCTGAAGGCCACAAAAAAGGGTTATGGTTTTTCTGCAGGGCAGCTAGCTTTGAAGTTTGGGCTTGCAAAAAAAAAAAGAAGGCCTTGCCCGCTATTTGACAATTGTAGAAGCCTGGCATAGCTTAACCCGATATATTATCAAAAAAAAAAAAAAAAAAAAGTTTAACCGGATATTATCTAAAAAATAACTTCTAAATGTTTAAATCAAGAATGAGGTTTATTGTATAAAGAGAAGTGAGGGAATATTCTTAGATTCTGGCCCTCCCTTTTTCTTTTCTTAGAATTGCCCTCCACACCAAAAGAATTCTAACATATAACCACCACTCCTTCCCCTTTACACAAGCTTATTAGGATTCGAAAGCCTAGTTTGAGCACACTTTATGTTTAACATATCATATATATTGCACGTAGAGGGTATAGTTTTGGAACTGTCCAGGCAGGGTTTTGACTATTTTAACCCTCTATTAATGATGTCTTTATAGTTTTGACTATTTTAACCCTGTAATAATGATGTCTTTACAATGAATGGTAAGGGTTTTTTTTGGGAGAGTAGTGTATAGTTGTTGGCACACTCTCCAAGGGCCTATTCTCGTTATATATAATAGAGATATAGATAGATAAGTTGCGTCTATGTCAGTATGTATAAAAAACACGGTATGAAGACTGGGTCGAGCCGACCCAAGAATTACCACTCATGGCTAACGCTGGTCCAAAATTTTATCGTGCCTTCAAAATCAAAGCCCACCTTGGCCTAATGGATTACTGATGGATGACCAGGCCCATCCAAGAATGGGTAAGTCCCATAAACAGCCCGAGTCTAAATGCAAGAAATCGTGAGCTAAAAGTACCATTTGAGGCCTTTTGTTACAAATATTTTATAATCAGCTTTGAAATGTAATAGCTTATTTAAAAGCTATTATTTGAACTTGGTACTAACTCAATATCAATTGAGGCTTCTTGTTTATTTTTCCTTTTTTCTTTTCCGGGGAGAACCCGACCAAGTCAAAAATATCAGCCAAGTCAGAAAGCATTCCCCTCCTTTTTCCTTTTCTTTGTCTGAACAAGACTCAAGTGGTATCGAGTTGGTACTGCCCACAACCGAGTCAAATGCTGCCCGAGTCGGCCAAGTTTGGCCAATTCTAAAGCAAAAAGAAGTTTTCCATGATAATAAAGTAATTATGCTTTTGAAATACAATTCAAAATCGTCATAGAGCGGGAGAAAGGAGAGTTGTTCCGGTAAACTGTTTATTCAACTTGACCTCAATATTATCTAATACAAACTACTTTTAACAACGTATAATTATTAACATAAACAAAAACTACTTTTGACAACCTAATTATTAGCATAAACAAAAGATATGCTCAAGTGTGTTTAATAATTATTATGCAAATCAGAAACATATAAAGAATAATTCCTAACGCGTTGTAATCCTTCCAAAGCGTTTTCCATTCCCCACTTGAACCTATAACCACAATGAAATTAGACCGGTCATCGTTGCTACCCCTGCCAACAATTGCAGTTGAACTGGTCCTGTATTCAAGTCACCACTGCTGGATTCATCAGCCGCCGCTACTCCAGCCTTACGTGCTACAGCCGCCGCAGGGGTGTCACACGTCCCAAACGTTGCATTTGCCTGCAAAGGCACTCAGATTAAACTCCCCCCCCCCCAATAACAATAACCCTCACTTGAGAATGGGAGCCTGGGATGAACCCTAAATAACTCGTTAGCAAGAGCTAGTTTAGTTAGTAGCACCACTTAAGGCATACCTTGCAATAGGCAATGTTGGCACATCCACAGACCATAAGGCCATTAGCTTCATCTACGGCTTCTGGGGCTCCCCCTCCGTCACTCCTCTGCAACATGAATCAACTGAGAAGAAGGCATTCCCTTAACGACATACATCAATCACACACAGTACAGTCAAATACCTTGTAGAAGTTAACAGCAATGAAGTTTGGCCACCGCTTGCCCGCCGCCTGAAAGCATGTATTCATCATGCTTATCAGTGGAGCAGAGTTATGCTTGCAGGCTTGTGCGAAGTCGGGGTTATCAGGGAAGTAGTTCTGCAGGACAAGAGATCTTGTCTTTGTGCTCATAGGAGATGACTCTGCACGGTTCGGACACGATCCGGCCTTAAGCCCACCATTTCCATCTATAATTGCAGCCTACCGTCAAATCTGGATACTCATGTCTAGCTTTGTTTCTGTTTCAAAGACAATTCAAATTACAGAAACAAGGAATTTTAAGACTCACATTGGTTCTCTACCATGTATCTCCATTGATAAGCAATCCCTTCAGAAGCCTCCTTAGATGCCTTGGAGGTGAAGACCACCAGACGCTGATTCTTCTGGACCATGTCGTCGACTGTTGGCCAGTCCCCACCATTTTTGGGCATCCGAGACACTGGGAACCAGTATTTCCTAAGGCCAGCCGCATTGAACACCTTTGTCAAACCCTGTGGGGATGTTACGTAATCCTCAATTATGATGGTGACGATCTCAGATGGGTTTGCTTCAAGAAACACTTGAATCTCTTTCAACACGTTAACGGCAGGTTGCTGTTTAACCAGATTAATTTACATGTCGAACGGTTAGGAATAAAATCAAAAACTCAGAAAACATTAATTACAGGCAATTAAAAATATAAGCTTACGAATGCCGTCAAGTTGAAGCATCGGCCGCCAAAAGAATGACACAACCATATGTCATTGTTGAAGTCATACGTATCAAGCATCAACCCTCTAACCCCATTCTGCAACACAAATCATCTTCTTAATGTGAATCAAAGATCGTCTAAGATATAAAAAAACTCGATTTTCTGTCAAATCAAAGCAAAAATTGCATTAACCAAAGGCAAGTTGTCGAGTCATCCTTTGAATTGAACTGTTCAAACAGTCCTAGCCGTATTATATATAGTATGGTGGAATATTCATCATGTGGACTTTGCCCATATTTTTATGAATTTCATACAAATCAAAGAGGTTTCATCAAACAAGTTCGAGGAAATTGGTGAAACAATAATGTAGATAATTTGTGTGGGACAAGATGGGGATAATTGGATTATAACCTACGCATACCAGGCGAACCTTGAAAGTCAACAACTAAAACACATTTCCTCCTCTAGTAAGAAAAAGGAACGGAAACTGGATTTTCTTTTGGGCGCTTTTATTTACTGTTCTTTAGAAGATCAAGAATATCCATATTCAGCATCATAGCAAGGGATATCATCTTACGTTAAGCTGACTGGTAATGGAATCTTGCTGGTTTTCAGGAGCAAGAATGATAGATCCAGTCGCCGATTTCTCTCCCAATCGAGCAAAAGAGTTGTGCGTCGTTAGCCATGAATAGCTATTGAAGGGTAGCCCTTTCACCTGATAGATTACCAGCAAAACATAGATGAAAAGGGAACTAGTATTGAAAAAAAATATCGATCAGATAATGAAAGACTCGAGTGTGAAAAGGAAGGAGAAGAACCTTTGACGTGGGGATCAAGGGCTTGATCCGAGTACACCTGGGCCGGAAGTTTCCGTTAGCAAGACACGTCTCGCAATGCAACCCTGCGTCGCAGTTGCTGTTGGCGATGCAGCTTTGTCCAACCTGATAAGATCAGAAGAGAGAAAGAATTGAAACGAAAAGGTGAGAAAGAAGGCGAAAAAAGTCTGGACAGCTTTCGCGGTCTTCCATTTCTCTGAGGAGAGAGTAAAAAACGAGGGATAAGAGAAAAACCTTACGAGCAGAAGAACAGAGGAATAGACAAGATGTGATGAAAAGAGCTGCAACGGAGAGATTTCGAAGAAAGAAAGGACCCTGCAAGCGAATTGAGAGCTGGGGATCTTGAAGTTCGGGGATCAGACATAAAATAAAATAAAAATGAAAATTTTGAAAAACGGAAGCTTGCTTGCCTTCATTTCTGGTTTCAAGTTTAGCTGCGAGAGAGAGAGAGAGGCGATATCAGCCGGGACTCGGGTAGGTGACTTTATTAAAACTCTCTCTGTGTGTCCCGCGTGGGTTTCTTCCCGCTGTGGTCCTCGTTTTACGGGGTTTTAGATTGAGGATTGAGGATTGGATCACGAGTCCCTCGATATCTTAAAAAGAGACGAGGCCCGAGGGACGAGGGACGAGGGATGAGAATGAAGGATCAAGGAAGACAGTTGAGCTTGGGAAACGGGTCTTCCAGAGATGTTTTGTCGTACGACGTAAAATGGGCTTCGTTTGTTTGGGGGTTTAAGTTTAAAAAATTAGTAATAATTTTTTGTTTTGTTTTGTGCTTCGTTCTGTTACGTTTGAAAAACCCTTTCAACTGAAGCACGCATGTGACACATTAGCGTCATACAACGATGAGAATCAGAGTTTTGGCTAAACCCACTTTTTCTTCTTAAGCTTTGCTTTAAGAAGAAAAAGTTTGATGCAACAACGTGATGGGCCAAAAGATATATTCCTGGGCCATAATTGATGCGGTTGCAAGGTGGGGCCCAGAATCAAATTTATTATGTTGCAGAGCTGCAGCCTTTTTAGGAGTGAGAGTACTGTTTAGCTAATTCAAATGTTATTCCCTGCTCTGCTCAACTAGGCAGAGCAGGCTCTTCCGGGAAACCCAGCCCTTCATCTTGATGTAAAGACGGAGATGTGCTCGTGATTCGATCCATTTTAATTAGTACTCATATTGCTAGCGTTACAACTTGAATTCTAAAACGTGGTTGTTGCAAATGAAAAGGATCGATATAAAATGTCAAAGAATTATTTATTTAATTAATCTAAGCCATTCATTTGGTAGAGGACTCTTATAATATAATAGGTGACGTACCACGGAATATGTTTCGTTATCTTGTTTCTGTGGAGGGCTTTTACCTACCATAAGAAATCACACAAGGGTGTCACTCAATCAATGATATTATTGCAGGAATTGAGGCTTTGACGGAAACTTCCTGTCTTTCGTGTCGTGCTTTCCACTTGATCATTGACAAGAACATCAGCTAGTCGTGAATCGTCCTTCTTTTGGTGTAAGGTTCTCATTTTATGATCGGAGTGTCACACGGTTCTAACTCGTAGTACGGATCGTTGCCTAGAAGAACAATCTCTATAGTCTTCTTCTTGCTAGGAATGGTTGTTGGAGAACACGAGCCATAAGAGAAGAAACTATAAGGAAGAAAAAAGAAGAGAGAGGGACAGTTACATCCCATATATTCACTATAGCATAATTCAATATAGCTCAATTGCATCTTTAACTTATCCAAATAAGAGTTTGTAGGTGTCTTTTTTGAATCCACGTACACGTGTCCAATGTTATCTTCATAGTGTCGAAATGCCGATGACGTGTCTTCAGATCTCGATTCTGAATAGGAGAGGTATGTCCGACGCTGGCCTAAACCGCCGACTCAGCAGTCGTTCCCACGCCGTTACTGAACAGAAGATGGGTTGGAGTCGATAAGGCGTGAGAGGTAGGTAATTGCTAGAATGAGAGACGGGAGATACTCAAGTGTTCTTCACGTATGCCAAGCCAGAGAGCTCCTTTCATGGTTCCAGAAAGTGTAGAAAACAGAAATCCAAAGATGGACTTAGAATTCCTGGTAGACTTGGAGAAGGTCCAGAAGAAAAGAAGTACTGCTCTCAACAGCCAAAAATCCAGGGGCCCCTCCGATGGAAAAGGGCTTTTATATTTATAAAAGGAATGAGTCTCTAGGATTGTGACACTTGTCACGATTTGAGGCTTTAGGATGTTCTCATATTTATCTTGAATCTGGTCTCATAGATGTCTAGATTCATGATAAGAATAAAAAAAAGATAGTGATAATAAAAGATAGAGCTCTCTGATTGGTACACTGGAGCCCACATGCCAAGATGTGGAATTATCAATCACTTGACGTCTTCGTCATTCTAGGTCGACATGCCGTGATTCGTCACTGGCTGCCGACGATTCCCACGCCCGTGTCCGCCACACCTTAAGGATCGCCAGAAAGCCCCCCTAGGTGGGCTTTCGCCCAAGACGGAGATCTTCACTCCAATATACCAAATACATTTAATATAAATCAATCATGTCAAATTTTATTGTTATTGTTATTGTCAAGTAACAAATAACCCATGACAGGCTACTCTGTCAGATAACAGATGACCCATGACGGGGTTGCTCTGTCGGGTAACAGATGACCCATGATGGGTTGTTTCTGCCGGGTGACAGATATAACCCGTGACAAATCTATTTATATTAGGTGACAAATCATTCATGCTAAATCATTATATAGGTGACGTGTCAAGTTACAAAAATGGTCATCTACAGAGTTAAATACAACACAACACAACTTCCACATAACACTCCTACCATGACCTAAACTGAATCGCGTTGAAATCAATCCGGATTGAAGTGAATCGCGTTGCACCCGTTAGTTGCATTGGTGCCCATGCATGCCTATGTTGTCGGTTTGAAGATTTTATGAGCACAAAAAACATTGATCCTTTATATCATATCAGGGGAAATGCACGTGCTGCGTTTAGTAAGAAATTAAAGAAGTGGATGCAATTTTAATTGGGTGATAAAAGAAAAAATAAATTGAAGGACATGTTGTCGAATAGAATTAGTTATATGTGTAAAGATATAAAAGTAGATTTAAAGTAAAGGGTCTTCTAGATAATATAAAGTCATTATATAAGTATAAGTTAAAGGAAGATGAAAGTGAATATAATAAAATTGCGTGGGGCAATCTAGGTATCAAATGTTAGCTAGAAAACTTATGACTAGTTCTAGCTATAATAGTACTAGGGTAATGCAACGCTATTTCGAGCATAGCAAATTAGAAAAAAAAAAAAAAAGCCTAATTAAGTGGTTTTTGCTTTTAAAGTGAGATGCTTCCATGTGGAGCATCCCATGGTTAGTGTTTTTCACTTTAATTTTATAGATGTTCCATATGGGGTCTACTTAAAAAACCTTAATAACTTTAAAAGAAAGAACCAATTTAGGCCTAAATTATGGACGATTTTAAACGAATAGTTAGATGCTAAAGTAGTGTAACAAACTTGTCAAATGGGGAAACATTAGAGGGTATTTCTGGTGAAAAAATGTTACGAAAAGAACCTAGGGTTCATTTTATATATAAAATATAAAGAAGATTAACCACTAGACTGTTTAGAAAAAAACAAAAGCATAAAATATAATAAAGATAGGAAAAAAGCATGTGAGTCTGATAAAGTGTGGGTGGATCCTTGTCATTCAATAAGGACGCATCTGACTTACCGTGGCTCTGGTCCTCGTTTGGTTTGTTTGCTCTCTTATTTCTATGCGATTGAGATGGCGGCCATTATGTTCAACGAATTACCTAAATTGGTTTCTTCTTTGAAAGTAAGATGTTGTTATGTGGAGCATTTCACGGTCACAGTTTTTTCATATAGACCTTACTTGAAACATTTACAATAATAAAAAATTACAGACCATAAGATGCTCCACGCAACAGCATCATGGACAAAATAGGGAAATGTGTTCGCTTTGCATGACATCATCTCGTGCACACAACATGGCAGGATTGACATGCCTACACATAACCCAATGCGCGAAATAATTGCAGAAGATCTCAACCCCTCATGGACGATGTTTTGCTGTCAATGTCAACCAAAACATGGGGCCTCATCGTCCATCACAAAAACACGAGTTGGTTACGTGCATGTCTCTCTTCTGCTGCACCACTGGATTAATTAATGCCACACTAGATATCTGTAACGCCCCGAACTCACAATATACAATGACGTATACTTGTGACGTACCAGAACGTTACCAAAACACCAAACTACCACAAAATCCATCATTTAATAATAACCCAGAATAAAATAAACCTATCATGATGAAGAGGTTCATCATTTTCAATCATAAAGTGGAATAAAAAATAAATCCAACACCCACCAAAGTAAAATAAAGTTCTCAGTACAACCCCACTGAGATGAGCACCAAAACATAAAATAAATATCCCTAATAGAATGTCTGCCATGGGCATTCAAGAGATTTCTCAAAAATAAAACAAAACTAGTCATTCTTTTTCGCAGCTTGGTTTTGGTGTAAACCTAAAAAATAAATTCCCCAAACAGGGTGAGCAAAACAATTCCCAGTAAGAAGTTTATTACCCTCCAAATGAAAATGATATAATGCATTACCATATGACCACTTCCAAGTTATTAAATTATTGTACATGGAGAGTAATTAATAAGTAAATATGGAAATGCTTATTTATATAGATCATAAGCTTACTCAATCTCAAAGTCAACTTGTAAAGGCCTTCATTTAGGATCATAATACAAGGAGTATAAAAATTCACTAAGAAGTCAAGATTTTAGCAGTTACTCATATCAAACCCTAGCCGGTCTTACGGATACCCGCCGTCTAGGACTATCTAGATTCTGGCCTGGATCCTTCTTTCGAATCCCATTTCATTAACAGTAGGGATCAAACTGTCCCAACAACCCATGTGCGCATCATGAGGTTTAGGGCCTTTCAACTCAATCATATATTCTTTTTGGGACTCAAACCCCAGGAAATTCCAACCCCTTATAAAATTGAAACACCTGATGAACAACTAATAAAATTTAGACATCCATTTATTTTATTTTCATTTTGTCTCTTCTCAATCCAACTAGTGTCTTTTACACTAGGAGCACCATCAATCCGTCATTTCTAACTAGTGCCTCATTACATTAAAAGAGCATTTCATCCTTTCTTACACAACTAATTTCACTTTTAACCTTTATCTAATATTATTATTAGTTTTACCTCATAACAAATAAATAAAGATATAAAACACATACATAAATATTAACTTGTATAAGTACCTATAATCAATACTTTAGTCATAACTATAATATCGCGTATTATAGTTTAATGTAATACTTACTTATTTAAATATTTAAGTCACCAAGCTTACTTTTCAATCAAGTGTAAATAGAACATCACATCATCACAACTTCAAATAACATAAACTATATCATATATGAAATCATGTAAATAATGAAACTTAATGTTCATGAAACCATGTAAACAATAAGACCCAACGTGATTATGTTTAGACAATTAAATCAAGAATTAAATAGGCATGAACCATTAAGTAAATAATGTTGTAAATTTACAGCAAGGAGCATAACAACACATGTCATGTTTCAAATAGGTTCTTTGAAGAAATTAATTCATTAAAGTAACTAATATGGTTTCCTAAGCATGCTGTCCACCTAGGGATTTACCCTAAGAAGTATCTAAGGGATTATCTCTACTAATTTCCCAATTAACAAACAAAGCCTAATATCAAACACTACATGTACATAGGAAAAATAAACCCCTTTCTAAAAACCCAGATTTTATGAGAGCCCATTTTCTAGAAAAATACAGATTATTAAAAAAATAATGCACATCAAAACATTAAGGAGGAAGTAAACCCTTACCTCTATTACCATTCAAGTAGAGATTCTCTCCCTTGCCTTCTTCCTTGAACTTTCCCTTCTTCCTACACAATGATGAGAGAGAGGAATAAAGATGGGAAGATAGGAAGAAGGGGAAAAATATTTTAAAGAAATGTGAAGAGGGGGATGGTTGTTGGATTTAAGAAAAGAAAGAGGGGTGGTTCGTTGAGGTGAGGAGATGAGAGAATGGGGAGAGAGATGGGGTAGGTGAGATGGGGAAAAAGGGGAAATGGGAATGGGCGTGTGGTTTTTGGAGAGACAAGAAGGATATGGAGTGGTTAGGCTTTTTTTTAAAAAAACATGTTTTGATAAGGTGTGTGTGCATGCATGGTCTAAGCATGCATCACACCTCATAAACCTATTTAAACACATGACTTTGACCCGTCCAAGTTTTGATCCAAGTTCAAGTCAATTATTTAAATCTGGGTCTTTACAATATCACAGAGGATTTCGTGCCACACTAGATATCACAGAGGATTTCGTGCCACTAATCTGACCCTCGGCAAGTTGGTGCCGCCGGCCATGCGCACCTAACAACGTTGTAGGCTAACAACGTGGGGTAATCCACAGTGACACAATGATGCAAAACTCGGTGGGCACGGGCTCAGAGAGACGGTGAACGAAAGTCAAGCCAACAATATTACTCTTAACGTTAACGTTATATCGGTTGATTCGGTCGTTCTTAGTGGAGCTTCCATTTACCCCTTGCAATTGAAATCAGTTCCTTTATCTACCCCCCTTGGCACTGAAATCCATGTATCTCGTGGTCTCAGATCAATCATAAGGGCCAAGGAATTAATTTTTTGCTCCCAACATTCTTTCCTTCTCTGATAAATACTCCAATTTACATTAATGGAAACTACACCCGTTACTAGTAAAACCATGGGTACTAAAACTCCTTTCTATTTGCGGTGGCTCATCCTCGTAACATTCTCACACTTTAAGTCCGCGCCGGCGCAATCAGACGTTTACATAATCCACATAGACTCATCAGCCATGCCCAAAGCATTCTCCGACCACCATAGCTGGTTCAGCGCCACCCTTTCATCTCTATCCCAAACCTCTAGAGAGAGCACTTCTGCAACTAGTGATACTAGTAGAAGCGGTGACACCCCCGCCTCTAACCTCATCTACTCTTACACCAACGCTATGCATGGTTTCTCTGCAAGGCTCTCAACTTCCGAGCTCCATGCCATCAAAAATTACCCAGGCTATGTTTCCTCGTTCCGAGACACGCCAGTTACTATGCACACGACCCATACACCTCAGTTCCTTGGCCTCAACTCCGTGAACGGAGCTTGGCCGGCATCCAAATTTGGCCAAGATGTCATAATTGGATTGGTGGATACTGGTATCTGGCCGGAGAGCAAGAGCTTTAATGACCACGGTATGACTAAAGTTCCAAACAGATGGAAAGGAAAGTGCACAAGTGGCACCCAGTTCAATCAGTCTATGTGCAACAAGAAGCTCATAGGAGCTCAGTTTTTCAACAAGGGTCTACTTGCCCATAGATCCCATCTGAGATTCTCCATGAACTCTACTCGCGACACCGATGGCCATGGGACTCACACTGCATCCACAGCTGCTGGCAACTATGTAGAAGCTGCATCCTTCTTTGGCTACGCCAAAGGTGCCGCCCAAGGCATGGCACCACGAGCCCATCTGGCCATATACAAGTCCGTTTGGGACGAAGGTTTAGCATATGCATCTGATATTGTTGCCGCAATAGACCAGGCAATTCATGACGGAGTTGATGTCATTTCCTTATCCTTGGGCGCAAGCGGCTCATCCATGGAGCACGATGCCATTGCCATCGCTACTTTTTCAGCGATGGAGAAGGGTATTTTTGTTGCTGCTTCAGCCGGAAATAGCGGACCTTCGTACGAGTCGCTAAGCAATGGAGCGCCATGGCAACTTAGTGTTGCTGCAAGCACTATAGACCGAGAATTTAAAGGAGTTGTATCCATGGGGAATGGAATTTCAATCACAGGAACTTCTTTGTATCCTGGAAATTCGTCTCGAGTACAGTTGCCTCTTGTTTTCATGAACGATTGCATAAACGTGAAGGATCTAAAGGAGGTTCGAAACAAGATAGTTGTGTGCAAAAGCTACGATTTATACGAGCAGATCAGGAATGCTGACTTCGTAAAAGTAGCCGGAGGTATCTTCATAACCAATAACTCCATGTTGGAATTATATGAACAAACTTCATTTCCTTCACTGTTTACAAATCCACAAGACGGCCAAGCCATCCTGGATTACATCCAAAAGAGCCGCAAACCAACTGCCAGTTATGAATTTCAAAAGACCATTGTGGGCACCAAGCCTGCACCAAGTGTAGCTATGTGGAGCTCTAGAGGGCCATATTCTAGCTGCTCCGTTGTCATGAAGCCTGACCTAATGGCACCTGGCACCTCTGTGTTGGCATCATGGTCTCCGATTAGTCCGGTGGGATACATGGACTCACATGATCTGTTTAGCAACTTTAATATAGATTCTGGCACATCCATGGCTTGCCCTCATGTGGCCGGAGTTGCAGCACTATTGAAGGGTGCACACCCAGAATGGAGCCCTGCAGCCATAAGGTCTGCCATGATGACCACAGCCGACTCAGTGGATAACACTCTCAGCCCAATCAAAGACAAGGGGGGAAATACTCGTCCTGCTGATCCTCTAGCCATGGGAGCTGGTCATGTCAACCCCAACAAGGCGTTGGACCCCGGCCTCATCTATGACACAAACGCAGAAGAATATGTGAACCTCCTTTGCGCATTGAACTACACTAAGGAGGCAATTCAGACGATCACAAGGTCCTCTGCTTACCGTTGTTCCATGCCCTCTTTGGATCTCAACTACCCGTCCTTCATCGCCTTCTTAAATACTCCTAAAGGTTCACGTTCAGAAACTAAAGAGTTTCAAAGGGTGGTGACCAATGTCGGAGACGGGAAGGCAACTTACACTGCAAAACTAACACCTTTGGAAGGTTTTAAGGTGAATGTGGTGCCTGAAAAATTGGTTTTCAGGAGGAAATATGAGAAGCTAAGCTATAAGCTTAGTTTACAAGGTCCAAGAAGGATGAAAAAGGCTGTGGTCCATGGCTCTCTTAGTTGGATAGATGCTAAAGGTAAACATGTTGTTAGAAGTCCCATTGTGGCGTTTCAAAATACTAACTGATGAGAATGTCCTTTGGCCTGCAATGCTGGTCTTTTTTAATGAATATCAAGAAGAAGCTCAGCTGCATCTAAGCCAAATAATCTCTTTGGCATGGGATGTTTGTACTTAAAGCCCTTATTGCGTGCAAGTACCAATGAATCAATGGTGGCATTGCATGAAATTAAACTACTTTAAAAGTAGTGGGGATGTAAAAATCATTGATAATCATATCAATGGAAGTGTAACCATTTGGACCATATTTTGGTCCAAGTATATATGCAGACTCTACCAAGAATCTTATCTTGGCCTGCAAAAGAAAAATCTAACGTTTGCTGACGTAGATCCTCTTCTTGGTAGTAATATTCTTCAAAAGCTTAAGTAGAGAGAGGTTATGGTGTAAGTGTAATTAGGGCTGCAAGTAGGTGCGGTTTGGTTCGGGTTGGCTTCAACCCAGGAACAAACCAAGGTTACTGACGGTCGGTCCAGAACCGAACCGAACCGACCTCAGAACCGAATTATCCAAACCGAAACTGAACCGATTATTTATTTAAAATTCGGTTCGGTATGGGTTGGGTTTCGGGTTTTAACTCTGTATTGACAACCTCAAACAAGCCTCCAATGGTGTCCAACCAAAACACATTGACAACTGAATAAGGTGCATATAACCTGAAGGAACTTGCAAGGACGCTCCAGAGGCAAGAAACTAAAGTAAAAAGGAAGAACACTGAAAAATATGACCCCAGAACCTTGAAAAGAAGAATTAGATCAATTATGCTTCATAAACTTTTCACTCCTCAACTGCAGGGTTCGTCTTGCAGAAATCCTCCAATGGGTCTCCGCTTCCTGATATGGGCATGCCTGGCCACTTGCTTGCAACCAAATGCGCCAAATCTACAACACGTTGGCTGCAAGAGAACACAACCACAGCATGACTTAAAAACTAATGAAAGAATGTTCACTGGACCTGGTATGATTACTGATTAGCATCCTCACCTGTATCCCCATTCATTGTCGCACCAAGCAACCACCTTGACCATTTCGTCTCCCATCACCATAGTTAGCGAGGAGTTGATGGTGGAAGACACATCCAAGCACCTAAAATCTACTGACACCAGAGGAACATCACACATTGCCAATATGCCCTTCAATGGGCCTTCAGCTGCCTTTCTAAAAGCTGCATTAATGTCCTCAACAGTAAGATTCCCTTCTTCTCAACATCGCTGAAGAAAAAATTAAGAATGATTAGATAGGAAACCATTGAACATCGATTTATACTTTAACGCAAGATATGAAAAAAAAAAAGAAGAAGAACAAAACAGAGGAAAATTAAGCAGAGATAGTGTTAGACTTAGAGCTACCGTGAAAAAAATCTGTCTCGGATGCTTCAAACACCACAGATTTGAAGAAAAAAAGGAAAGCAAGAAGACTATGGACGATCCAACAAAAAAAAACCTAAAAATCGCAAAACAGAACTAATGATCTTCCTTCCTTCAAGATGAGCTCACGAACAACTATCTAAACAACTAAATCAGAAAGTACTCCTACCATATCAAGCTCAATCCACGCATAAATTCCTAAATCCAATTAACAAGAACGATTAAAAGGGGGAGAGAAGGGAGCAGCAGCGGCGAAGAGACGGGGGAGAGAAGGGAGCAGCGGCAGCGGAGAGAAGGGGGAGAGAAGGGAGTAGGTCGGGTTTAGGGTTTGGGAGAGGATTTAGTCATTTAAGAGAAAGGGTTAGTTTGTAATATGTTAAAAAGTTAAGGGTAATATATATATATATATATGTATTTTCGGTTCGGTTTAGAGAAATGCAATATTTCGGTTCGGTTTTTGGTTCGGTTCGGTTTAACCGATCACACAATCCAAAACCGATTTAATTCGGTTTGGAGATTTTGAATCCAAAACCGAACCAAACATATAAAAAACCGAACCGAAGTCGGTTTAGATCGGTTCGGGTTCGGTTTTACCCGGACCAAGTTGCAGCCCTAAGTGTAATTATGTATATGAAAACGCTATGTATGTAACACCCCAGACCCATAACCAACAAGATATTGTCCGCTCTGGGCCCAAAGGGCCCTCACGGATTTGTTCTTAAGGGACATTACGAGAAAACTTCCCAGGGGGTCACCCATCCTAAGAGTGCTCTCAACCGAGCACGCTTAACTTTGGGGTTCCCAGGGGATTTAGTCCCGTGTTGCTCCTTAAAAGGCATCTTGCTAATTTGGGGGTCTTAAGACTACTTATAGTATCCCCGAGCGTTGTGGGATCCCAACCATATGCACATCCTCGCCTGGTAGCTCGCCAGTGAGACTACTCATTCACCCGCCCACACAGGCAGCCAGGATGTCACATAAAATGGAGCAATAAATACACAGGACATTTACTTAAATGTCTTTCATGTAATAAGGGTGCTGTGTAGGAGGGTTAGCTTGTTTGGGAAAGGGTAGCGCCCCAGATCCGGGCTTGCCCTATCACGGCACAAACCCTTACCCGAGACCTATTTATGGGCCCAAAAGAACCTGATAAGCATAATTGATGTGGGCAATTACAATGTAATCATCAGAGTGCATAAGATAAAGAAGCATGGAATTTAAAATTTTTCATATAATAAAAGGGCATCTGTATAATAACTCCAAAATACAACACTTAGGTACACAAAAGGGCAACTAAGATCTCTCCATCACTGTCTCTCACATGAGCATTCATACACAAAAATAATAATCTAAAGATAACTCCCAAGTTTACAAATCCCAAAAAAGAATAACTACATTCCCCTTGATAGCTTCTAGGAACTAAATACAATAACATAAAGAGAACCCCTAATACGGATAGTAAAAGTCCTCGGGCTTGCTCTCAGACTCACCCTCAATAGCTGCCCCAGTACGTGGCTCACCAAGCGGATCTGAAAACAAATCCGGTAAAACAAAACACGCGTGAGACTTAAAGTCCCAGTAAGTAGCAAAAATGTATGAATGGAAGCAGTTTATACAATTCATATAACATCATGCACAGAAGCAGTTTAGGCAATTCATATTCTCAAGTCAAGCATCTAAACAATGTAATACATAAAAATTTGATCACAAACCTGGTGGGATTGACAATGTAGAACAAACCTTTCTCGGCAATTACTAGACCCAATTTCACCTTCCACAAACCAAGATATAGTACTCAATGTACAACCAAGTGTCAAGTGGGACTACTCGACCACTATTAGATACCAAGTGTCAAGTGGGACTACTCGTCCACCATTGAATGCCAAATGTCATGTGGGACTACTCGTCCACAATTAAATACCAAGAGTCAAGTGGGGCTACACGTCCACTGTTAATTGCCAAGTGGAATTCCCCATCCACTATCACATCAATCGAGACCAAGTGGAATTCCCCATCCACTGCCAGTAAACCATAGGCCAAAGCCTTGACAAATCATATGAGAGTTTCTCGACATTGCTTTCATAAATCCAAGCCAATCAAAATGAAGGTCATAAAATCCTCAAAACACATTTTCGATGGGTGGAATGATCTTAGGAATCCCATATAAGTCACCATACCAAAACTCAACAGATTCCGAGACAAAAAGTTTCGGACCCCAAAAATATTCCAAGTCTGGATAAAAACGTTGACTTTTCGGTATATAATTTTTCTAGACAAATCTACAAGGAGTTTCGGGCTCAAATTCTGGTTGTAGTCTATTGAAGGGTATACAAATCTTCTAAAATTTTTTGGGCTCCTGAATCACTTGTTTGGATATCAAACTCAAAAAGTTGCCTTTTTTGAAAATCGGGAAAACTGGAAATTTAGGCACAAACTGAAAAGTTGACTTTTTATTGGTTGGGAATTGGGCCTTGGGAGTATTTTTATTGGTTCCAAATGGGGGGTAAAACCTTATTTACATGTAAAGACTTAAGTAAATTGAGCAATAAATACATAGAACATTAACTTAAATGTCCTGTGTATTTATTGCTCCATTTACTTAAGTCTTTACATGTAATAAGGGTGCTGTGTAGGAGGGTTAGCTTGTTTGGGAAAGGGTTGAGGAGAAAGAGGGTGAAGCATTCTCCAAAAATAGGATCAACGCGCAGACGTTGAGGTTGGACGCGCGCGCGCTGAGGTATTACACAGGGCAACGCTCGCGCGTTAAAGGTGGACGTTCTTCCTGACGTGCGCACGCTCCCTTTGAACGTTCGCGCGCTAAGACTCTACATTAATCGCCCAGGTTAATCCTGAGCCGCGATTTGAATAACAGAGGCTGGGTTTTTAGGGTTTTGGCTCAGGATTAATCGCCAAGTTTCAAGATTAATCGCCACCTCAGGTTTTCTACTATTTTTGACTATTTTCAATTCAAAACTCATACCAACCCTATCCAACCTTCTCAATACCGAATGTGATGATTCCAAAACATCCCAACATACTCAAAAACCCTTCTCAACATAGGAATCCATACCAAATCCTCATGAACATGAATCCAACATATAAAGTATCATTCAATATACCCATCTCAAACCCTAACCAAAAATATAACAATAGAGGTTGCAAATCCATGGCAAATCGATAGAAAACTAAACAAGATAGTTAGATAAACCAAACCCTACGAATTTTTTTTGAAGCAAAACCTTACAAGCAAATGATTCTTCAGTTTATCAAAACCCTAAGATAGAGAAATACGAAAATCCAATAAATTCATTTTAGTTGAAGGATTTGCTACTTACTTGTTAATGGAGAAGCAACCTTCCCTTCAAGCTTTTCTCTCCTTCTTCTTCTTCCTCTTGAAGCTTCAAGCAAGCTCCCACACTTTTTCTCTTGTTCTATACGTCCAAGACAAGAAGGAGTGTTCTAAAAATACTTAAAATAGAAATTAGGGCATCCTTTTATATGCCCAAACTTTTGGTCTTTCAACTCTGCCCCTAAACAAGGCTTTTATTCAACTAAAACCCTTAGGGTGTACTTAAGGCATACCAGGGGGTACCTTAGTGTTATTCGAGGGGGTACCTTGGTGTTAAGTTGAGGGTACCTTAGCGTTATTTGAGGAATACCTTAGTGTTTCGAGGGGGATTTGCCTTAGTTACTCAAGAGGTGATACTTTAGGTAAACTTGAAGGGTACCATAATTATACAAGAGGGGGGTACCTTGGTTATTGAAAGGTGTACCTTAGTTATACAGGGGTATACCTTTAGGTAATACAAAGAGGTATACCCTAGGTTATGGAATGGGTGTACCTTAGTAATATAAGAAGGTACTCTGAATATATAAAGGGGGGTCCCCTAGTTGTATAAGGGGGGTGTACCTTAGGTATTCAAGGGGTACATTAGCTAAAACAGTGGGGGTACCTTAGATATAGAAGGGATGTACCTTAATTGTTTGAGATAGGTACCTTAGTTATACAAGGGGCTATACCTTAGGGTAAACAGGGGGGTTACCTTACTTATATAGGGGTTACTTTAGTTAGACAAAGGGGGTACTTTGGCTATATAGGGGGTGTATCCTAGGTAAAACAGTGGGGGTACCTTACTTATATGAGAGGAGTACCTCTAGGAAATACAAGGGGTGTACCCTAGATAATATAAGGGATGTACCTTAGGTATGTTGGAGGTACTTTAGGGATATAAAGGGGGTACCTTAGCTGTATAAGGGAATGTACCTTAGCTAAACAAGGGGGTACTTCAAGTAAAACAGTAGGGTACCTTAGTTAAAATAAGGGACACCTTAGGCAATAGAAGTGAGGTACCTTAGGTATAGTTAGGGGATACTTTAGGTATTCGAATGGGGTACCTTGGGCAAAACAGTGGAGTACCTTAACCAATATGAGTGAAGTGCCTTGGGTAATACAAGGGGAGACCTTAGGCAAACACAGGGGTACCTTAGGTAAATGCAAGGGGATACCTTAGGTAAACACAGGGGTACCTTAGGTAAATGCAAGGGGATACCTTAGGTAAACTCAGGGGTACCTTGGGCAATTAAAGTAGGGTACCTTAGATGAAACAATGGGATACCTTGGGTGTACTTTGGGCATACCATGGGAGTACCTTGGGTGATACTTAGCTGTACCTTAGGTATACAATGGGGTACCTTGAGTAATACATGGGGCGTACTTTGGGCACACAATGGAGGTACCTTAGGGATACAAGTGGGGTACCTTAGGTAAATCAAAGGGATACCTTAGGCAAACATAGGGGTACCTTAGGGATATAAGTGGGGTACCTTAGGCAATGTGAGTGAGGTACCTTGGGCAATATAAGAGGGTACCTTATGGATAATTAGGGGATACTTTAGGTATACTTGAGTGGTACCTTGGGTAACACTTGGATATACTTTGAGTAATACATTGAGGTACTTCGGGTAATACATGGGTGTACCCTAGGCATATTTGAGTGGTACTTTGGGTAATACTTTGGTGTACTCTAGGTATACTTAGATAGTACCTTGAATAGTACATGGATGTACTTTGGGTATACAATGGGAGTACATTGGGTAATACAAGAGGTACTTTAGTGGTATTTGGGAGGGTACCTTGGGTACCCTTAGATGAAGATTTGGGTACACTCAGAAGGTACTTTAAGTATACTCGGGAGATGATTTGTGTTACACTTAACTCAATTTTTTCCGAATTTGATTTCCAATTCACTAGATCTAATTGAAAGATATCTTAGCCAATTGTAACTAAGACATAACATTAACTAAACTTTTCTTTAACAACTTCAATTCGATTCCCCTAACTCTTTAGGTATAATCCATACTTACCCCATCTTCATAACACAATTTCTTAATTAGTCTAATAATCACACTTTAGATAATTAAACTTAATAATTAAGGTATAATCTGGGACGGGGTTTTACAATGTATACATATATATATATACACTCCATGGTTGTCAGCAGGCACTAACTAAATCAGAAAAACATGTTGTCTTCCCAGCTCACTCTTTCTTTCATGTAAGTGAAACAATGTCCAATAAGGAGAAATTTAATTGGCTAGAAACTATAGGGCTCTAGAGCCATAATGCAATTCAGATAGGGGGGAAATTGTTTTTTAGTGATATTTTTCAAAATAATTCAGATTCAGTTGGCCTGGTTTTGAAAATTGGGAATTAGTGATTTTTTTTCAAATAATTGAGATTCAGTGTCATTCATAGAAATTTTCTTCCAACAATGCCCTCAAAAGACTTTGAAAATCTTTTCACTCATTTAGGTACGAGTGAGGTTTGCAAGTCTTTTTTAGGGTATTTTTGGAAGAATTTTTTTATGAACTTTAAAATGACACTAAATTCCAATTATTTGAAAAAGGTATTACTAATTTTCAATTTTTAAGAATTGATCGACTGAATCTGAATTATTTTGAAAAAGTATATATCATCAAGACCAATTTTCCCATTCAGATAGCGTCTGCTCGATTTGCCCCATCTTCCACAACTTTGTTGAGCAATTGTTAAAGCAGTCTTTTTAGTGCTAAAATTTGCTTATCTTTCTATTGATTTTCACTTTATTCCGCAATTGCCATGAATCATTGAGCAATTGTTAAAGCAGTCTTTTAGTGCTATAATTTGCTTATCTTTCTATTGATTTTCACTTTTTCCCGCACTTGCCATTTTTTTTGGGTAGAATTTCCGCACTTGCCATGAATCATGATGATATTTAGACCCTTAATAAAGTGTTCTTAAGGTACAAATTGGTTCCTATGTTACCCCACGATTGAAATGGTGTGAACCAGGCCAGTTGAATTAGGGGAATGGAAATCATCTGTACCTCTGGCCTTTCTGGTTGGTGCATTTAATTTCAAAAAAAAAGAAAATCTTTTCTAATTTTTTTTTAACATGAATACACCAATCATAACGCTTTAGGCACCACTTCATGAATTTGAGTGCAAGCAATATGCGCTTGACTTAGAGTCTTTTTTATTTTTTTGCTTGACGTTGAGTCTTCCTTAGCTTAAGGTGGTATACGGTTTTAAATTTCAAAGTGCTTTACTGCCAACCAATGGCAAGCCATGTTTATCACCAGCCCAACCTGAACTATATGAATGCATTTCCTTTGGTGCTAGAATCCAATGGTCCCATGAAACCACCAATGAGATGTACGTGTTTTGGGATTTGAGCCCATCATTAAAAGGGGGCATCCATCCTCATGTTTCATCCTGATACCACTGAGTGTTACCGATGGGAGAATGAATGCATTTCCTTTGGTGCTAGAATCCAATGGTCCCATGAAACCACCAATGAGATGTACGTGTTTTGGGATTTGAGCCCATCATTAAAAGGGGGCATCCATCCTCATGTTTCATCTTGGTACCACTGAGTGTTATCGATGGTCTCACATCGGCTAGAGTGGCTCCGGCTATTAGCTTGAATTTCCTTTTTGCAGGAGCAATCGTAGGAGTTTATGGTTGGACTTATGATTTTAAATTAATTTGCATTTGTAGTATGTTGGTATGGTCATCTTGTATCTCTTTCGTTTTGGTTTTTGTTGATTAATGTTCATCCTTTTGAATGAAAATGCCTAGGCATATTTCCTATGCTGATACCATTGAGTGGCACCAGACGTCTCGAAATGTATCAATCTCCTATACATAATAAAAGATCTACTAGTATTATTGGGTAATTTGGTTAATGTCACCGTTCTGAGTTCACAACTTCACATCCTCACGTGAACCTGCAACAAATGTTCATTCAATAGGGACGCATGTGACTTACCATGTCTTCTATCATTGTTCAGTTTGGTTGCTCTCTTATTGCCCATGCGATTGAGACAAACAGTCATTCAAACAATTACCTGAATTGGTCTTTGCTTGAACTGTGAGATACTGTCATGTGGAGAATTTCACAATCACGGTTTTTTCATGTGGGCATCACTTGAAACATTTATATAACAATAAAAAAACACTAACGGTAAGATGCTCCATAAAACAACATCACGGCCAAAGCAAGGAAAAGTGTTTGCTTTGCATGGCAGAATCTCATGCACACAGCATAACCCAATGCGGTAAATAATTGCAGAAGATCTCAGCACTCCAGGACGATGTTTTGCTCTCACTCTCAGCTGGTTACATGCATGTCTCTCTGCTGATGCACCACTGGATTAGTGCCACACTACATATCACAGAGGATTTCGTGCCACCAATGTGACCCTCGGCAAGTTGGTGCCGCCGGCCATGTGCACCTAACCACATTGTAGGCTGAGAAGTGCTGGAATATGCGCCGCCCCGTGCGGTAATCCACAGTGACACAATGATGCAAAACTAGGTGGGGAGTGGGGACGGAGTCAGATAGACGGTGACCGGAGAGAGTCAAGTCAACAATATTACTCTTTAAGGTTATATTGGTTGACTCGGTTCCACTCTTAGTGGAGCCCACATCTTCCCCTACGCCCCCTCTCCTACAAAATTACAACGCCAATAATTTAATGCCACGTGTCCATACAAAAAGTTTTGGAAACTTACACCATTTCGCTTTTAATTCTCCGTTTCCGTCAATTTCAAACCAACCTTTTGACTAACTCTCCTCGAGTTGAGATGAAATCGTCTGTCTTGTCTCCCTGATTTGCTCCCTGATGTGGTCGTGAGATGTTGCCATGTGGACCATCTCACGGCCAATGTTTTTTCACATGTTATAAATGTATCAAGTAGGCCCCACATGAAAAAACAATGGACGTGGGATGCTCCACATGGCAACATCTCATGGCCACCACAGGGAACACTTCAAGGAAACATGGTAGAGGATTTCATTTCCCTCGAGTTAGTCTTTTTACTAGGCCTTTTAACAAAGCCAATTCAAAACTTTTTGTGTGGTAACAACTTGATTGACAATCAATGCCGGTTATTTCTATAAGCTTCAGCCTTTCTATGCCTCCATTGCCAAACAAAAGGAGTTTCTTGTTTTCTTCTGAAGAGAAAGATGAGATGAAGGTCTCACACAACTCAATCTCTGTCATTTATTATTACTGGAAATCCTTTGTGCCCATTAGGTGTGCCGGTATTGTATGCCGCCAATAGGAAGAGTGCATTAACACACTCTCTCCTCCACATGGCATGTGCCTATAGGCGGCATACAATACCAGCACACCTAATGGCATAGAGGAAAGAGGATTCGTAGTAGTTTATTACGTATTCATTTAACACGACCATGCACGTGAAATCCTGAGTCGGCTCTTCCAAAAGGGAAGCACTAATGAAAATATCTCTACGGCCTTCCATTGATCTCTATAAATGGAATCTAGCAGCATCAACCAAATGCCAACATTGCACCAATCTCACTCTAGCCACAATGTTGCACATCATCTTCCTATTTTCGCTCCTCTTTTCCTCCTCTCATGCCGCCGTTCAGGACTTCTGCGTCGGAGACCTGATGGCGCCGGAAGGTCCGGTAGGATACTTCTGCAAGAACCCTGCAAAAGTTACAGTGAACGATTTTGTGTACAGTGGGTTAGGTGTCCCTGGTAACACCTCGAACCTTATCAAAGCTGCTGTAACCCCTGCATTTGCTGCTCAATTCCCAGGGTTGAATGGGCTTGGTATCTCCATCGCTCGCATGGATTTCGCCCCAGATGGGGTTGTCCCAATTCACACCCATCCTCATGCAACAGAGATCATAGTGGTGTTACAAGGAACTCTTTGTACTAGGTTCATTTCTTCAACAAATGCTGTTTACTTTAAGACACTCAACAAGGGTGACATTATGGTTTACCCTCAAGGGTTGCTGCATTTCCAGATTAATTCTGGTGGTACTCCAGCTTTGGCTTATGTTAGCTTCAGTAGCCAAAACCCAGGTCTCCAGATCGTCGATTACGCCTTTTCGGGAACAACTTGCCTACAGAATTGGTTGTGAAGACGACTTTCATCGACGCAACTGTGGTGAAGAAACTCAAGGCCGTCCTTGGTGGTTCCGGCTAGGCTTTGTCTGAGATCATTAATTTCTCCTTCTCTTCTTTCCCTATTCATGTGGTGTCTCCTTCAGTTTAATTTCTTCCGTTTGTGTAGAGTTCTGAAAGTGAAGAACTCCTCTCATCATGGCCAGTTATTGTGTTCTCGAGTTAGTAAAAATGTGATATTTTAAAAATCGTATTGGCTTTGTCAAAAGGCCTGAGTAAAAACACTAACTGGAGGAGAGTTAGTCAAAAGGTTGGTTTGAAATTGACGGAAACGGAGAATTAAAAGCGAAATGGTATAAGTTTTCAAAACTTTTTGTGTGGATATGTGGCGTTAAATTATTGGCGCTATAATTTTGTACGAGAGGGGGTGTAGGAGAAGACTCGGTTCCACTCTTAGTGGAGCTTCCATTCCCCTTGGCACTGAAGATCCATGTATCTCATGGTCTCGGATCAATCATAAGGACTAAGGAATTTTTGGCTCCCAACATCCTTTCCTTCCTTTATAAGTACTCCAATTTACATTATGGAAACTACACCCATTACTTGAAAAACCATGGGCACTAAAACTCCTTTCTATTTGTGGTGGCTCATCCTCGTAACATTCTCACACTTTAAGTCCGCGCCGGCGCAATCAGACGTTTACATAATCCATATGGACTCCTCAGCCATGCCGAAAGCCTTCTCCGACCACCATAGCTGGTACAGCGCCACCATTTCATCTATAACCCAAATCTCTACAGAGAGCACCTCTACTGCTAGTGATACTAGTAGAAGCGGTGACACCCCCGCCTCTAATCTCATCTACTCCTACACCAACGCCATGCATGGTTTCTCTGCAAGGCTCTCACCTTCCGAGCTCCATGCCATCAAAAATTACCCAGGCTATGTTTCCTCGTTCCGAGACACGACAGTTACTATGCACACGACCCATACACCTCAGTTCCTTGGCCTCAACTCCGTCAACGGAGCTTGGCCGGCATCCAAATTTGGCCAAGATGTCATAATTGGATTGGTGGATACTGGTATCTGGCCGGAGAGCAAGAGCTTTAATGACTACGGTATGACTAAAGTTCCAAACAGATGGAAAGGAAAGTGCACAAGTGGCACCCAGTTCAACCAGTCTATGTGCAACAAGAAGCTCATAGGAGCTCAGTTTTTCAACAAGGGTCTACTTGCCCATGGATCCCATCTGAGATTCTCCATGAACCCTACTCGCGACACCAATGGCCATGGGACTCACACTGCATCCACAGCTGCTGGCAACTAT
This sequence comes from Buxus sempervirens, assembly GCA_947561395.2. NCBI lineage: Eukaryota > Viridiplantae > Streptophyta > Magnoliopsida > Buxales > Buxaceae > Buxus > Buxus sempervirens. The sequence goes on from OX387190.1 coordinate 36,745,349, forward strand.
GTAGAAGCTGCATCCTTCTTTGGATACGCCAAAGGTGCCGCCCAAGGCATGGCACCACGAGCCCATCTGGCCATATACAAGGCCGTTTGGGACAAAGGTGCATATGAATCTGATATTGTTGCCGCAATAGACCAGGCAATTCATGACGGAGTTGATGTCATTTCCTTATCCTTGGGCGCAAGCGGCTTATCCATGGAGCACGATGCCATTGCCATCGCTACGTTTTCAGCGATGGAGAAGGGTATTTTTGTTGCTGCTTCAGCCGGAAATAGCGGACCTTCGTACATGTCGGTAAGCAATGGAGCGCCATGGCAGCTTAGTGTTGCTGCAAGCACTATAGACCGTGAATTCAAAGGAATTCTAGCCATGGGGAATGGAATTTCAATCACAGGCACTTCTTTGTATCCTGGAAATTCATCTCGAGTACAATTGCCCCTTGTTTTGATGAACGATTGCAAAAACGTGAAGGCTCTGAAGGAGGTTCGAAACAAGATAGTTGTGTGCAAAAGCTACAATTTAGACGAGCAGATCATGAATGCTGACTCCGTAGAAGTAGCCGGAGGCATCTTTATAACCAATAGCTCCATGTTGGAATTATATCAACAAACTTCATTTCCTTCACTGTTTACAAATCCACAAGACGGCCAAGCCATCCAGGATTACATCCAAAAGAGCCACAAACCAAGTGCCAGTTTTGAATTTCAAAAGACCATTGTGGGCACCAAACCTGCACCAAGTGTAGCTGCGTGGAGCTCTAGAGGGCCATATTCTAGCTGCTCCGCTGTCATGAAGCCTGACCTAATGGCACCTGGCACCTCTGTGTTGGCATCATGGTCTCCGATGAGGCCGGTCGGATACATAGACTCACAACAACTGTTTAGCAACTTTAATATAGATTCTGGCACATCCATGGCTTGCCCTCATGTGGCCGGAGTTGCAGCACTATTGAAGGGTGCGCACCCAGAATGGAGCCCTGCAGCCATAAGGTCTGCCATGATGACCACAGCCGACTCAGTGGATAACACTCTCAGCCCAATCAAAGACAAGGGGAACAATACTCGTCCTGCTGATCCTCTAGCCATGGGAGCTGGTCATGTCAACCCCAACAAGGCATTGGACCCCGGGCTCATCTATGACACAAACGCAGAAGAATACGTGAACCTCCTTTGCGCATTGAACTACACCAAGGAGGCAATTCAGACGATCACAAGGTCCTCTGCTTACCGTTGTTCCAAGCCCTCTTTGGATCTCAACTACCCGTCCTTCATCGCCTTCTTAAATACTCCTAAAGGTTCACGTTCAGAAACTAAAGAGTTTCAAAGGGTGGTGACCAATGTCGGAGACGGGAAGGCAACTTACACTGCAAAACTAACACCTTTGGAAGGTTTTAAGGTGAATGTGGTGCCGGAAAAATTGGTTTTCAGGAGGAAATATGAGAAGCTAAGATATAAGCTTAGTTTACAAGGTCCAAGAAGGATGAAAAAGAAGGCTGTGGTCCATGGCTCTCTTAGTTGGATAGATGTTAAAGGCAAACATGTTGTTAGAAGTCCCATTGTGGCGTTACAAAATACTGACTGATGAGAATGCCCTTTGGCCTGCAATGCTGGTTTTCTGTAATGAATATCAAGAATATGCCCCAAATAATCTCTTTGGCATGGGATGTTCGTACTTAAAGCCCTTATTGCGTGCAAGTACCACATTTGGACCATATTTGGGTCCAAGTATGCAGACTCCAGCAAGAATCCTATCTTGGCTTACAAAAGAAAAATCTAAAGTTTGCTGACATAGATGCTCTACTTGATAGTAATTTTCTTCAAAAGCTTAATCTGATAGGTTATGGTGTAACTATGTGTATGAAAAGTCCATATATATATATGTTACCAATATAATTAAATATATATATTTCACCTCTACTTAGTTTAAGCTTTAAGTTCCTAAGTAGGAACGGTGTTCTACTAAAAGCTCAAGTTAATAGTAGGGGCAAACATTTATATATTTAATTATATTCCTAACAATATATATATATATATATATATCCTTGATCATCAAAGGCTGATCAGCCTCCATGGTTGTGAGCAGGCACTAACTAAATCAAAAAATCATGTTGTCTTCCTATCTCTCTTTTTTTGTTGGTAAAGGCCAATCTTAGGCCAATTTAGTCAAAGAAAGGATGGTTACAACTGTTAAGACTAAACAACAGGATACCATGATCCCTTCCACAAACCTGTGTGATTGCTCTGGAACAAAGGAAAACCAGGCTAACAATGGCCGAAACCATAGGTACCGATGGAACTCCATCAGTGATGCTTGAAGGGTCCGCATAGCCGCGGATTGTTATACCCAATAACTTGGGAACTGTCTTTAAGGCGACGGGAAGGAGGGATATCATCGGATTACCGACATAGCCCCGGTTAAGGAGCAGCTTCGAACAGAGGTTAATGAAAGCACCATGAAAACTGATGTCAAGCACCTTCAAAGATAGCAAAATGAAACCACCAGACTTCGACAAGATAGCCGCGAACCAACCTATGAACATGAACAAACACAAGTCAACCCTGTTTCTATACACAACGGTCACCTGAAAAAAGACTCACAAAAAAGGAACAAAACTATCAACCAAGGAGGCGAACGAATTGAACGATTGGTTGACGATATTGAGTGATCCCTCCAGGACCAACAAGACGCCAATCATCTTCATCGGCCCCGTCAGTCGCATCATCTTTGTCTTCCCCTTCAACTGCTTCCTCCATATGAACTTTGCACAGAACGGGCCTTTCTCTTTGCACGCTCACGGCCACCAGATCTGCCGTGGCTGGTGTCACCGATTTCCTGCGGTCACTACAAAAAAACCACGATTCAGTGGGGGATGGTAGGGGATTTTTAGCGGCGGATTTTAAAAGACCGCTCCTAAAACACCCAACATCCTTTTTAATTCGCTTCTCCATCTTTCTCTCTGTGTCCAAAACCCTCTGCAAAGAACCTTATTGCCATCAGATGATGTCTCTCTCTCTATTTCTCTCTTTCAGTCCAAAACCCTCTGCAGAGAACCTCATCGCCATGATCTTATATCTTTCTTTCTCTATCTCTCTCATTGCGAAACCTTCAACAACTAAATAGAACCTCATCGCCATCGATGATTTACTGATAAATTCCTAAACTGTACAGATCCTTCTTCAGTCTAACTGAGTATTTCTCATTGTAGAAGCTGATCGATCTTGATCTTAACATTGAAATGAATCCGTAAGTCGATTCTTAACATTGAAATGAATCCGTAAGTCGATCCTTCTTCAGTCTAACTAGACAGCATGCATGAACAAATGCGCAGATGTGTGTATGGCTACAGACCATTGGCTAATAACATGTTGCCTAAAGTGTGAATTTGTCTGCATGAAGGTTCTCATCCAACCCAACGCATAGATTCAAAGTGAGTCACAAGGAACGAGGAACCATTGTTTCTAAACTAAAAAAGTGATGATCGCTCCCTCTATTCACTTTTTTTAACATCTGTTTTTTGTTTATATTTGATGGAGCAGCTCATGGGGCTCCTTTCCAGGACAAAAAGACAGGATCCTGATTTGGATGCACTACTTAAATGGATACATTGCTTACTTCCAGTGATCGAAGTCCGTCTAGACAATATAGGATGCAACATTACTTAACATTCTCTTCTTATATTTTCGTTTGATGTTTGCTTAATTTTGTTTAAAAATACAACAAAGTAAAAGCCGCAGCTCCCAATTCCTTACAAATTGCAACTCAGATGCTCTTTTTACTGTTTAGAAACAGGGAAAACAACCACAATGACAAACAAGTCAATTGAAGGCAACTTTTCAAGTGAGTGGCTGCTCTTTTTTGTTCCTTCTTCATGGGAAGACAACCACAATGACAAACAAGGCAATTGAAGGCAACTTTTCAAGTGAGTGGGTGCTCCTTTTTGTTCCTTCATCATGTTTGTTATTTTGTTGCAATGGGTTCTATGAATCAATTTTCTTTTTCATTAGTTTATTGTGTGAAGCAAATGGAGACCTTTTCAGTGGCCTCCATCTTTAAAATTCTTTGACAGGCAATGTTTTATCAGGATTAATTTTAATTGTGCATTGGAATCTTTCTCTATAATCCTCACTATGATTGCCTGTACATTGTCATTGGATTTTTCTAACTGTGGCAATAGAACCTCTAACTGTGGCAACAGAACTTCTAGATTAATTAAGCTCTATGCATCCATTTAAGATGAATTTTTCCTCTCTTGAATGAGAACTAATAGTTTATGCAGAGTTGGGTGTTGCTATTCAAGTGGGGGTTTATGGTTGCAGATTTGTTATTCAGATTTCATTATATGAGCAAAATTCTTACTTTTAGTAACTATGAAGTCGTAGTATTCTACATTTTCTGCATTTTTCTTTCATTTGACTTTGATATTTGTTTTAGATAATATCTTTTGTTTATATTTTAGCATTTTTTTAATTTTTATTTACATTTTTTTTTGCAGGCATTGCCCTTATTAAATTTAGTGTTTTGGGTTTTATTTTTATATATTGCCCTTATGTTTCAGCTTGGAATTTTATATCTCTGACATTGGGACTGCCAAGGTTCTCTTTTAGAGTGGTTCTGGTGTCTTGGCTTTTGGTTTGTGAAGTGAGTACAATGCTTCCTAGTATCTTTTGTGATGGAAAATAGCATGTTTGATGCCTCAAGAAATCTGTAGTTTTACTAATCACTCTACAGAAGAGGACCTTTTGGCTATTTGTACACGCATGCACTTATTTGCATGGATTGTAGCAGAGGACCTTTTGGCTATTGATTTTCCTATCGTTATTTTGGCTCCCATTGTAGTGTTTAATTTTTACAATGCATAAAGAAAAAAGTTACTTCCTCTACTAATTAATTCTCAATTTTTGAAGGAAAAGGAGAACTTGTGACTTGTTCCAAGAACAAGAATTTAGAACTTTTTGACGCAGTTTTAGAATTACAATAAGAGCCAGAATCACTATTAGCATTTGATTTTGAACTCAAATGGTAATTTTCCCTTTGTGAATAATGATTAGTTGCATCATTAAAAAAAATGAAAATTACAAATTTTCTTTGATGTGCAGGTCAAAAATGTGACAATACCTTATAATGATTTTAGTAAGTATACTAAAATCTAGGTGAGTCTTTACTTGTTACGTAGTCATAAATGGGCATTTGGTCGAGTGATAAGATTCTCTCCTTGGATGCGAGAGGTCCCGAGTTCGATTCTCGGAATGCCCCTTTAGAAGATATAATAATTTTATCTATTTAACCTCAATCTGGTTACTGATTTAGTAGATATGTTGGTTTTTCTGTATGTATTTCTTCATTAGTTTTATTTCTCATGATGAATTGGTATACTTTCATTAACATATAATTTTTCTATGTTTTTAGGGTGAGAACTGAAGACTTGATGGCATAATATAATATTTCTATGTATGGTGTGATTTTTACTACGTATGAAAAACTTCTTTGGTAATGGAAGATCTATTTGATGCTGCAGGGGTAGTCATGTTCAGTAAAAATTGTTTTAGCAAGGTTGGAAAAGTTAAATTTGATTTGACCATTGACGTGCTTAATATATTTTACGAATTTGCCAAACAAGTTTTGGGAACCCATGAAATAGAAAGCTTTTAGATGAATTATTTTTTTTGAAAAAATATAGAATGGAATGGTTCCCAAGAACATTCGATTTTTCAGGGTTACCGGTTATGGGCGGTAGGAGAAGGGGCAAGGGCAACAGGCAACGAGCAACGGGTGGCGGGGCAGGAATGGGCAGGGACAACGGGCAATGGGCAATGTGGCAAGTGCAAGGGGTAGGGGCAGGAATCTGCATGGAGGACTAGCGCATTAATATTAAATTTTTTTTTTGAAAAAAACAACTTTTCAGTGGCAGTCAAAACCGCTACTAAAAACAAAAATGACCGCCGCTAAATGTTTTAGCGACAGTACCTTTAGTGACGGGCAGCATCGAACCCCATGGTTTTAGCGACGGATTTTGTAATTTTACCCACGGTCCTGAATTTTTGTTGTGGGTCGAAAACGCTGCAAAAGGACACTTGCACTAGAAAACCTTGCTCTCGAAACCCTAGCTTCCGCTAATCTCGAAACCCTATCTCAGAAACGATGTCCAATAAAGAGAAATTTAATTGGCTAGAAACTAGAGGGCTCTAGAGCCATAAATGCAATTCAAATAATGTCTGCTCAATTTGCCCAATCCTCCACAACTTTGTTAGAGCAATTGTCAAAGCAACCTTTTAGTGCTAAAATTTGCTTATTTTTCTATTGATTTTCCTTTTTTCCCGCACTTGCCATGAATCATAATGATATGCAGACCCTTAATAAAGTGTTCTTTAAGGTATGGGTGCTTATTGGGCCGTGCCGGCCCGAGCCCAGCACGGCCCAGCACGCCTACGGCTGCCCGCGTGCCGGCCCTCTTTTACCTCCAAAAAAGTGGTTTTTAACCACTTTTTTGCCTCTTTTACCCCCCCCCCCCCCCATATAATTGTTGTTGGGGGGGGGGGGGGGGGGGGGGGGGGATGGTTGTAATTGACCGTTAAAGACCTTTTCTACCCTTCCAATTGCCAAATAACAGTTATATTGGAGGGTAGAGGTGGTAAAAAACCACTTTTGGTTTTTTATAAATAGGCCTACCCCTTCCCACTCCAAACCACACTTCTTCTACAATATTTTACTCTTCTCTTCTTACTTTATTAGAGTCTTGTTCAACGTTTTGGCCAATGGCGGGTAGACTCAGCAGAGTGCTCACATGGGGTGGGGGGGGGGGGGGGGGGGTCCCTAAGCTGACCATTGACAAAAATTTTAACAACTCTAAGAAAGTTATGAATCAAGTTACTATTGTTGTATTTGCAAAGTTGTACTCGTAATAATTAATTTATTTATATTTTTTTGAGCAAAATCTATCCCAATATGTCTAAGACAATTTTCTAAATAATAAACATATTTTTCAGAATTTTTTGTGATTTTTTACTATTTTTTCTAATTTTCCTTGGTTTTTTTTAAAAAATCATTTTTTTATACCCAGGCCCACCGGCTGGGGCGTGCCGTGCCAGGCCAGGGGTTTAGGGAAAATAGGCCAGGCGTGCCGCGGCATGCCGACCTGGGCACGGCCCAAGCCCGTTTAGCAACCCTACTTTAAGGTCAGGAAAAAAAGTCTTATTCCTCCAACTTTTGTGGTTGGCGCATTCAACGTCAAGAAAAAAAATCTTTTCTAATTTTTTTTAATGTGAATACACCAATTATACCGGTGTATGCATGCACCGTTCATGGATTTGAGAGTGCAAGCAACATGCGCTTGATATAGTCTTTGTAGTTTAAGGTGGTATATATACGGTTTTAAATTTTGCTTTACTGCAAACGAATGACATGCAAGTTGTGCGCACGTCATAACGCCACACCGCGAGGTGCACGGAAGCGCACGTGCCTCCAAAGGGAAAAAATGGGTAAAAGGATCTTCTTGGTTGCACCTGGCGGGGTGCAGACGAACACCTGGGTGCCTAAGTTTGTCTAATTCGATGGTCTGTGGCTTTGAGATTCTAAGTAGGGTCTCGGTTACCGTCCGAAGAAGTCCTAAGACACTCCGGTCTGCTCCGCCGGTTAACGGGTCCCTTGGATCTTCTTGGTTGCGAGTCAACTCAATTCTAAACTCATCCGGTTCTTAAGCCAGCATGCACACTTTATTGGGTCTGGTGGGGACCACCTAAGTGGTATGGGTCCCTTTATTTGATTTTATCTTGATTAGTTAGGTGACCTGGGTCTGATTGGGTGGGCTCCGTTGGAGGGCCCACGAATACCTTGGTGGACTAGGTTTAGCCCACATGGCCCTTGTTAGACCTCAGTCTAAACCTAATAGGCCCTTTAGGCTTTGGTTAAGTGAGTTGATTTTACTTTAAGGTTCAAGTGGGGAATTAAGTTGAATTTCATGCGAAAGTGGGCCTGTATTGTCTTGTGGGCCCATTGGGTGGCTTCTCCCAATCCATAAATCAGCAAGCAATCAAGACCGGTGGAAACCAATCAAACGATCAAGCATAGGCCATACACTTTAAAACATAAAGAATCTCACATTCCACATGCATACTAAGGGGCTATGTGTGCTCATATATACACAAGGATTTGGTGGTTGAACAAGCGAAAATAACCTAATCATGCTCCTAATGGTGAAGGATGTGTGCATACATTCAAGATGTACAAATAAGGAAACATATTTCACAAGTATATAGAAAAATAGACATGCTGCAGGTGAGTGGAGCAACAGCTATTGTGAAGTGAAGGGTCATGTCTAATGGACTGGGAACAGTGGAGAAAAGTGGAGGAAATGCCCTCCCCTATACATGACATTGGTGGATTGATCTTGGGGATATGTGGGGGTGATGGAGCATGCCAAAACAGTGGCTGTTTGGGGGGAAAAAGCCTGTTAAGAACTCAAAACAACAACCCATAATAAGGACATAACAGTAGCTAAACTGGGGTGGGGGAGCATGCTAGGGACAACAAATATTAAAGGGAGTAAGGAGACATATTATACACTCAAAATAGTGATTAAATGGGATGAAACCATGGCAAGAATATGGAAAAAAAAGTGAATAAAAGGATGGAAAGCATGCTTATATGGTTCTAATCTATGATCATATTCGACATGTATGAACATATGCCTTCACTCATATACATACTAATAGTGTTCATGAATAGTGAGAAGGCTTCATGCATGTTTAGATAAGTAGGTATACCGTATACAAATAAAACAAGCATGAATCCCAGCATACACCTTACATGAATTATAACACAAGATCAAAGAGCACAAACCACTTATTTGATGAAAAGTGAACTAGAGAAAGGATAAGAGGGGATTACATATGGGGTACAGCAGATGAGAAGCAAAAGGGGAACAAACTCCCCTTAATCAAATGAACAAATAAGGGAGAAGAATAATCAAGAGAAAACAGTGGGTAACCCTACACATGATAGTCCCTCATCCTCCCTTTGATTCGACCAAAACCCTCTTCTTACCTTTGTAAAATGATGAACCTTATAGGGTCATAAATGAAGAGTGGGAGGAAGAAAAAAACAAAAAAAAAAAAAGAAAGAAAGAATGCAAAGACTATACGTAACAGAAATAATATGGCATATATGAAATTCCATATGCTTCAAACAAGTATATACTCACATATGTACAATAAAGTAGCTCAAGGAAGCTCACCTTGTGCTCGAAAACCTGGTTTGATGTGTTTTAGTTCTCCTTGGGACCAAGACAGGAGCTGGACAGCACCTCTACAGCACCAGCAGCAGCTCTTAGCCTTCCCTCCTGGGTAAATATGAAGAAGGAAGGAGTGAGGAAGGGTTTTATGGGTTAAGAAGGCTTGAGAGGGGAAGAAGGTGGTGATTCGGAGGTTTAGGTAATGGAGGGGGGTGGAGAAACAGTAAAAGCCAACCCTCTCTATCTACTGTTCGGATTTTCTATTTATAGAACACAGAGACAAAACCGCACATGCAGTGCGGTTTGGTCGAAATCGCATTGTATGTACAGTTTGGTCAAAACCGCACGGTATGTGCAATTCGGTCGCGTCTTTTCAGCATTAAATAAGTGACAAATTGGCGCAGGCGCAGGCTGACGAAAAGTGGACCACACTTACAGTGTGATTACTTTTTGTCTACCGCTTGCTGCAATTGGCTCGCGCAAACGGTGGCCAAAAAAATCGACCGCACTCTATATGCGACTGCATATAGTGTGCGGTCGCGGGTTCTCTCCCTCCTTTTGGTTTGAGTTGATGGCTTAGGTGACTCAGCCGCCCACTCAGACAAATCAGACTCCTCTGATTTTTTATTATTCCTCCTTTATTTTAATTAGTTTAACTAAGACATTTTAAAGTTTGACCGATTTGCCCCTGGGATTGTTTTGCTTATATCTTTTCCATTCGGGCTTCAATTCATGCAAACTTAACTGTGTTGGAACAGCGTCGGAATCCTCTACCTATTGGGATAGGATATACCAATCAATTTGGGTTTAGGCAGAAAGTCACATTCTGCTCCTTAGGGTTTTGTCCTATCTTCTAGGGTTTTGCTTTCTGGTTTTTAGAGGGGTGCAAAAATGAGGTGGTTACACAAGCCATGTTTATCACCACCCCAAGCTGAAGTGTACGAGTCCCCCATCGATAATATAAGATCAACTGGAATATTAGTAGCCTCAATGAAGTTTTCATAAGCCATAGGGTTTTTGGAGCAACGGTTAGACATGTGACAAATGGTATCGGTGCTCACCACCATGTCTGGGGTTCAAGTCATAGAAGAAGCGAGGTTCAAGTCATAGAGGAAGTGACCTATATGCTGGATTAAAATGCCTTGGTATTATGTATGGGTATGATGCTAGCCAAAGAGATACTGCATGTGATAACATCTCAATCAAACTATATCGTCTACTCCAGCAGATGATTTTATCATCCCCTAACACCCATGTTGGAATTGGAACCCAGTCCTAAGCTCATGGAACAACCATGTGATTCAACCGAAAGAGAGTCTAGGAGGGTGCATCTGGAAAGACAAATATGAACAATAACCTAAGCATTATGGTTAAATTTCACTATACAACTGGCCAATCTCTGTACCAATCAGGACCGTTCAATAAGTCTGAACTTGACAATGGCCAAACGAAAAACTAATTATCTCCCTCTGTTGTCCCTACTAATTTACACGCTGATGTTCAAAGAAGAGGACCGTTCGATTAAATCAAACAGACCCAGATCGCTGGAACCTCCGCAGTTTCAACTATGAACCAAGGTCACTCTGCCTGTCTCACAATGACCCAACCGTCAGTTAAGGACCACTCCGGCTGGTGGCGCCGCGTGACTAGCTGCCGCATTCGATCAAAAGAAGAAGAAGAAACCGACGACGATGACGATAACCGCGATGACGGCAATGAAGGCATTGAAGTCGAATTCGCTCGTGGCGAATTCCATTCAGGAAAATCGAAAGCGCTCCTCGGAGACGAAGATGGTTTCTCAGTCTCAGGTAATGATGAACATGTGGCTTCTGCAACAAAAGGATGATTCAAGAGCATCTCCGCTGTCCATCTTTGTTTAGGATTCCTTACCAGACACTTGCTCAAGAAATCCCTCCCCTGCTCCGACAATCCTCCGGGAATTTCAGGCAATTCCACCCCATAACCAATCCGAAGCAGTAGAGTTCCCACATCAGCAGCTTCTCGACACGTCCATGCAGGTTTCCCGGCGAACATCTCAGCTACCGTGCACCCCAGAGACCATATGTCGGACGGTGCTTCGTACTCGTTACGAGCTACGGATTCCGGCGACATGTACAGAGGAGTTCCTCTCAAAGCGAACACCTCATTTTCGGTATTTTCCTTATTCTGGTTCTTCTCTCGTGCTCGTGCCTTCTTTGCCAGCCCAAAATCCGCAATCTTGACTTCGTTGCGATTGGGTATTGAACAACAGAGTAGGATGTTCTGAAGCTTTATGTCGCAGTGGACGTACCCGTTCTCGTGGATGTAACGAAGGCCTTTAAGAATCGACCTCGTGTAGTATCTAACATCGGATTCCCGCAACCGACCACCGGAGTTCTTAAGCAGGTCGGCCAAACTACCTCCGGAAGCATACTCCAAGAATATGTTGTAGAATCTCTTCCCATTTTCGATACTGAAACCATCTCCTAAACATTTAACGATCTGGGGGCCATCTCGAAGCAAACAAAGTACCTCTTTCTCCTTCCGAAGCGAAACGGACTCAGAGGCCAGAGCGGATTTGACAGCCATCAATTGGGTCACTTGACTGGAATCGATTCTCGGAACCACCAAATTTACAGCGCCAAAGCTTCCCCGTCCAACTGCTTCCCCTCTGATCCACTCCATCTATACGAAGAGTCGATAATTTGAGCTCTACTTCATCGGGGAATTTTCTTTTTTCCCTATATGAGTTGCAGAATAGAATGGTTCAATTTCGTTATTTCTGTTTTTCCTCTGCTTCTAGAAATGAAAATCCGAGCTGCATCACAACCAACTCTGCAACGTCTTCGAAGACATATCTATTTATAATGAGGGAGGGATGGAGACAGAACCATGATTGGTGTTAAGCACGTGTACGGGAGAGTTTACTCGTGGATTCTTATTTTGGAGCGTAATCCGAACAAATCTAATCCTCGATTTTTTCTCTCTCCCTTCTGGAAGCCTGTCTAGATTGGTGTTATAACTGCTTTCAGATTTAGATTCTAGTTACCAATAAGGCCAAACCCAAGCCCCAGACGCACGACACGAGGTCTGTGGCCTACAAAATACAAATATTCGAAAATAGTTAATTTGCGTGTTACGATCTAATGATTAATACTAACTATTCACGTGAAACACAAGCGAGCGATTTTAAATGATTTTAAGAACTAAACTAAGCATTATTCGTGTCTGCTTTAATTGATTTTGCGTGTCTACAATTTAAATGTTTCTTGCAAGCGAGATGTTCTTGTATCTTTTGCTTGTTTAAGTAAAAAGAAAGCCAATGTCCCAATCATAATAACAAATGACCCTTTATTTGTGATGCAAGTGAAAAAAATTTCAATGTAGGCCTTTGACGGAGCCCATGTCCCAATCACTCTCTAACATTCAACAGCATATTCTTAAATTCTGCGGTGCTCCGACAGGCTCTACAATAGAGAGGTTTGTCTCAAAGGAGGAAGAAAGGAAAGATTATAGAGAGTGAAGTCGACGTGGTCTCGTAATCTCTTTCTTAAAGACTAGAAGATATTGGGGAGAATCACGCGTGAGGTAGTTAAACAGGCCCCAACAAACTATTGCGGTTGACAAAGAAAAACGAAGACATTGCTTCATTTTCTTCCCGGAGTGGTTGATCGTTAAACAATGAAACAAAATACCTTCATCATGAGGTAGTTCACGTGGATCTCCAGAATTGCGACGCCCACCCATGACCCACCTCGTTCGCCGACAATATTTTGTTCTCAGTTTCCACGGGTGACTCGATTCCAATGGATTCAATGGGTGAGGGAGGGTGGGCTCCTTCCACGCGACAACGGTGTTGTTTGGATGTCACCAGCTAATTTAGCCAAAAGCCCATTAATTATAATTCAGTCCGATTCACAACTAAGGCTCCTATTAATCAAAATGAACTAAAAACCAAACTGCATGAACTAAAGTATAAACTGATAAATTGATAATTAAACCGAATTGAAACAAATATATGAAAACTGGAATAAATATATGCACGCAACTTTGTATGCTTGTGTTTAGTCCCAAATTGGTTGGAAGAGAAAAGTTTGGGAATTTTCTCTACCAACTAATGCTCTATCTAACACGAGAAGCCTCATTAATTTGCTTGATTAGGTAGTACACAAGCACATATCATATGCCCTAAGAATCATGAAAATTGCATTAGTGGTGGGATTGATTGATTGTTATTTAATGCAAGAAACAATCCAGAATTTAAATTGAGATCCTGTAGGGCTTTATCTATAATCTTATTTGCAACCTGTTTTGGGATCATGCCATGTGTATAGTAAATGGTATAACTGTAAATTTTTAAGCAATTCAATGAAAAGTTGCAAAATAAGGTTGTATATAAAGGCCCTCCCAAGATGTAAACTCATAGAATTTTGGGAAAATTAATTTTTAGTGGTGCTTTATCAAATTATTTAAGATTTAGTCAGAAAAGTTTTAACTTTTAACTTTTAGTACACCTTTATCAAAATAATTAATTTTTAGTGCCATTTTACTATTACAAATCCGATATTCCAAGAATGCCCTTATATCACTCATTCAAATGACTTGTACGAGTTATTTTATTGACTTGTACAAGCTAATTTATTGATTTGTACAAGTCATTTTATTACTTGTACAAGTCAATTTATTACTTGTACAAGTCTCGGAAGTAAGTTGTATAAGGATATTTTTGGAAGAATTTACGTGTAACAGTGAAATAGATCTCAAAATTAATTATTTTGATAAAGGTGTATTAAAAGTTAAAATTTAAAACTTTGCTAACTACATCTTAAATAATTTGATAAAGTACCACTAAAAATTAATTTTCTCTAGAATTTTGGGTGCAAATCATTTCTGGATGGATGTGGTCTACAAACACAGCGCACTCATACACCACATAGGCACATACCATGCTATTTTGTCACAAAATGATTTTACAATGGGAGGTTCTGCCCAACATTTGATTTCCAAAAATATTCCTTAAAAATTTTATTAACGAAAGTGTTCCACTTGAATAAATACCCACGTTGATCGCTATCAACACAAAACGGTTTGTCAACAAAAAGTATTGCACCATCATTAATCTAAAAGTGGGACTTGTAGGATCAAGCACTTATCACTAAAATAATAATTTAAGTTATTAGTTAGAGCACAGATTTTTTTCCCCATAGAATTAGTAGGATGCAAGGCTTTGGCCCAACACTTCCAACAAGACTCACAAAGGAATTTGAATAGGCTGATAAAAATAAGACTCCACAAAAGGTGAAATTCCACCATTTTAAAATAGGTTAGTGTAGGGTTGGATTTCATGAATCAAGGGTTGTAAATGGATCTAGGTTAAATCCAAATATCAAATGTTTAGACCGTTATCCTAATAAAAAAATGGACTCTATGTATGAGACCCATACCCGATACTCGTTAGTACCAAATATCATGAGATTATGGTCTTTAATAAAATGGTTTCTATGCTAAATCTTTAAAGTCAATAACCTCCAAATTAACTAAACGGGCAACAGAAAGTATGTGTATAATGTAGAAAAGAAAATTCCCCGCAACTTATTTACATCAACTCGCTTTTTAACCCATTAATGTTTTTTAAATAAGTGCAACCTAATCATTTCGTAATCCTAGAAAATAACGACTTTTCCACTCCTTGCCCACCCAACAATCCGCCTTTGTTATTTCAAAATATCCTATGGTATATTTAGACACGGTTGGCGCGTCCAACCACCTTAATGAATGTGCAAAAGATTTAGATGCAACGCAGAAGATTTTGAACCCCAAAGCCCGTCGCCTACTAGCCAGTAGCCACCGACAGAAAAAGACTCCTGTTCATACCTCATGACGAACCTCGACCGAGCGATTTGCATCGACTAAACAGGGAATTGAACTGGGTTCCGTGCAAGGATCACGGGCCTCAACAATTCGGCAAGCATTGGTTGTTTAATACAAACAAGTGAGAGAAGGGAAAAGCTATTATTTTACCAAACAAATCCCAGAGCACGAGAGAACCTCGTTTATAACGCTACTAAGTTACGAACAAAATAATTACTCGTGCCTGTATGAAAATTCATAAGGCTCCTGAACCATGAAAACAACGACCAAAGAAACGAAATTAAATAGAAAGATGGCAGGAATAATGCTACACATGACAGAAAGTCCGTTTCCCACCATACCCAACCGGCCAAGAGCTCATCAGATCTCGTTATCTCAGCAGAGCAGCACATACATAAAAGTGAAACAAAGCACATACCCAGATGCAAGGATGCGAGGGGACACCCAAATGATAAGAAAGAAAGAAAGACAAAGAAGTCTATCTCCTGCAACGAGTGATTTTTGAACAACCTCTGGTGTAAGGATTAGCAGGGACTGTAGCTCTGTAACAGTTGTGGGTGTAATAGGACCTCCCTGAGCGGGGCGGGCAGGGAATCCTGTTTGCCGAGAGAGCTCCGTAGGAAATGGAGTAATGTACTGCCTGCCACTGCCAGAACAGAGACCTACGAACGGTATCATCCTCTGTCACCCCATCCTCATCATCCAACTCATCGTAGAGTGACATAGCCGAAGACCAGTCGAGGGTGTCCGTTATAAGCTGCAGGCTTGCTTCGTCAACCTGCGCACGAGTAACTGACCGACAACTGATATAGACTAGGAAGAAACAGAAGATTATAAGTCCTGATGAAGCGGAAGAAGCCATGGGCGTCTCTTGCGAGTACAAAGAAAAAGAGCGAAGAAGAACGCCGAAGCAGTCGGTCGCTAGAGATCTGATGCCCCCCAGTTTCTTCACTGGTCGAGAAGATAAAGAGACCACTCGGACTCTGTCCTACACGGAGAGGAGGGACATAGAATCACGTGCATCGTTGGACGACAGCTGTGCTCATCAACCCCGGACCGGCCATAATTAAGGCCGCGTTTGTTACAGTGTTCCGCTTTATTTTCGAAGCAATTATGTGCCTCGATTCACCATTTTGGTTTTGTCTTTTTAGATGTTTTTCTTTTTTGGATAATAAATAGAAGACTTCATGTTAAATCAAATCATTTGACATATCCAGGAAAGGATCAGGCCAACAAAATCATCCTTCAAAAACCTAACAATATAACACTTCAGAAAGCTACAGATTCATATTGCCGCTAGCTTACCATTCACCATGTTGGCTTTTCTATATAAATGCTTGATATCTTCCGAGCATGGAGCTTCTTAAATTATATTATAGCAAGTAAGCAGAGCACATAGATTTTACAGACATACCAGCTTTCACTACATGAGCACAGACTAAATAACTTGAAGCAGATCTGTAACTGAGGGATGGAGATGATATTTAAGTCATGTGAGTAGGGCATAAGAGTAGAACGAGTTCCAGATTCCACTTGAAAAACCACATGTATTACTTTGTGAACTGATGAGTTCGGAAATTTGCCCTAGAAGGGGATGAAAAACTTTGGTTCCACATGTCTGAGCCTGAATTTATAACCCAAACACAAGCTTGCTAGGTAATCTAATATTTCCAAACTGCAAGAGTGATACTGCCTGCTCCAAGAGGTGATACAAAGCACAGAGCAATAGAAGGAGAGTGCAGCAGATGCAGGACTGAGTGTTGATTCTATAAATACCTAGAAATGCAGAGCATCTCCAGGGCATAAACATATTTGTAATGAAGACTGTTGATCAGCTAATGAAATTGCAAATAGACTAGCCAGAGGATGTTTAATCCAGGAGTCTCATTTCTAAGCCCTCCCAAAGTAGATATGATTGATGATTAGCTAGTTTCCTGTTTCTGTTTCTTTTGTTGCTTTCCTTCGAGAGTTTAGTTTTTCTTTTCCTGTTTGCTCATCACTGATGATGACCCATTTGCATTTTTCTTTCTTCTTTGCTTAAAAACATACTCTTGTTATGCATAAATTTATGACAATAAAGTTTATTTCGAGTACATCTAAATAATATCATTTTTTTTTATCATATAAGGATTAATAGTAATAAAAATTTAAATTGATAGTGACATAAATTTATGGAAATATATAGCAACAACATGGATCAAATTAAAATCACTACAAGCATAGTTCTTGGTAGAACACTGAGTTTTGTAAATAAATAAAATTGGAAATTTTGGTCAGAGAGAGAACAATATTGTGTTTAAATGTTGCAAGCACAAACCTATATTTAATGAGATAAGAGATAATGAAACAAAATGAAAGGCACATAGGAGACTAGTAAAGCATCCAATGTGAAAAAAATAAGATACAGAATTTTTTTTTCTTAAATAAAGTTAATGTTAAGAAGAAACCACCTGCGAAAACATCATGGAAACTGTATCTTTTCTAAGGATCTGGGCTTCACCCATAACCATTCAAAAATTACCAAATAGCAAGTACAAGAAAGTCAATTTGGCCACTGCACTTCTCTTTATCAAGGATCTAAGAAGACAACATCCAATGCTTAAAAGAATCAAAAATGAAAAAATTAAGGTTTCTAGAACAAAAAATGGCTGCCCTTTTTCCAAATTTCAGGAAAATAGTGTAAGCCAAGTTTACACCACTATATTCACAAGTAACTTAGCAATAATTCAAGACTAAATCATAGTTGGCACTGCAAGGATGTTATTTTAGCACCATTTTCTGTTCCTAAATTTTGTCCAATCTTTTTGGTGACAATTATTCTTTGGTTTCGAACTTCTTTGAATCTTGTTGCCTCTAAAAAAAAAGGAAGTTTTAAGCTTTTAATGTAATGCAATGCTAAGAAAACTGCCCATCCATCTGTGTCACACCACGTTGGTGAGTTTGCACCGGTCGATTGGATCGATAATGCCGTTTCAGCTTGTATAATCAATGTTTTAAAAAAATAGTTACAGCGTAACAATCTAGAGCAGATAATATATAAAAAAAGAAAAGCAACTGAGGTTGTTTCCTGAAATAATGATTTCAAAATGGAACTACGACAGTTTCAAATGAAAGAAGAGGTATTCATGAACAAAAAATGTAAACCAAGTTGTGTAATTCCAATATAAAGTCAAAAACAAACTAGAAGGATAATTTTCTGGCACTATTTTTTTAAGCAATACTATATAAATACAGTCAATTGGTGCAATGTTCACAGAAGAATATCAAATAGAATATATCTTGGATATACAAAAAGGAAACCAAAAAAATACAGAATCCAGTTGACCCAAACCAAAACAAAAACTGATGGGATCAACTGTTCTGACAAGTTAACACCTACTGTGGTAAGGCATATGTGCATCAAATGTAGAAATTATGATGCTATTGTCCAGATAGAGAATAAATGGAAATAATAAAATATGCAATCTATGTGTTAATCTTATCCAAAATGCAATAGATTGGATAAACACTCCTAAAACTTATCTGTAGAATTCTCAGATAAGTTGTTGAACTTTAAGCATTCAGGATTTTCTCAATGGCTGCCACATATAACTCCTTGGGCATGGTGCCAATCACTGTGTCCTGTTTCTCTCCATTTCTAAACAGCATAACCACTGGTACAGCCTTGATATCATAATCTTCCGCAATTTTCATGTCATGATCTGTATTAAGCACAAAACAGCTCAGCCTACCAGCATAATCTATAGCTATCTCTTCAATTGCCCGATGGACCATTCTGCAAGGCCCACACCAACTAGCAAAGAATTCTACAAGGACAGGTGTTTCACTGCTCATAATATATCTGTCCCAGGATTCTCCAGTAACCACTGCAACTGCACATACACATCATAGCACAATTAAGAAGCTATCCACTGTTTCACCATCCACACTGGCAAATAACTCAGCCTGGATGTTTGCTATAAGTGGATTAATCTAAGAACAATAAGAAATTATGAGTAGTGTCATCTTGCACTCAATTGTCCATTTTGCTTCCCATAGGGAGAGGAACAGATTAATGCCCCATGGCCCCCGTCAGTCCATGCTTTTTCTTCTTCATTTCTACACTTATATTTCTTATCAATAAAACTCAACAGGAAAATGAAGAAGATCATTACTTGGGGTGGGGGGGGGGGGGGGGGGGGGGGGGGGGGGGGGGGGGGGAAAGAAAAGGAAAAGGAACTTAAATTAACTGAAGTATCAGTTTAGCATGCCATATTCCAATACATCCATTTTCATTTAATGTTCTTTTCTTTAGGTTGATGAAGTTTTAACAACTAAACAGAAGGAAACCATCATTTCAACAAACAAGAAAGATAAGAAAAAAATAAAGGAGGCAGAATCACTAATAATGCTTCTTGATAAATAAGAAAAATAATAATAATAATATGTTAGCAATTAAAAAGTGCAAAAGTTTGATAGAATAAATTAATATGCCAAGAAAAGCATAAAAATCAAAACTCCTATTGTAAATCACCGGTAAAAAGAATGAAAAAAAAAGGCAAGAAAAGAAATAAAAATCAGAACTTCATTCAGATTGTAAACCACAAAACTCAAATCAAGATTCAAAAGGAAAGAACTAATTCCAAAAGAATAAATTAAAAATTAAAATCTGACATTAAGATCAAGAAACCAAAAACTCGATTTTAGAACCAACTCCAAAAGGCGGGGAAGGTTTGGGAACTTCAATCCAATTCATAATGATACGTCTGAAGAGACAATAAAACCAAGAAGAAGAATGAAAAAAAAGTCTGAAAAACAAAAATCAATAAAACATGTTTATTTGATGAAGAAAGTAAACAAGAGCAGAGAAATCATAAAACCAATATGCGGAATCAATTAGAAAAACAGCCACCACAATAAAAGTAATAGGAATGTGAACTTAAATACGTAGCCTTCTACCACGCAAAACTCGAAATTTCTCCTACTAGTAAACATGTAAAGAAAAAGATTGCTCCGCAATACATTCGCTGAGAGCACAAAATCCTATACTATGTGATTTCCACACACAGTGGAAAATCACATACAAGGTATAAAATAAAGAACTAGTCTTCAACCGATGTCAGTTCATTTACATGATTGTCTTCCATACCTATTACCATGACCTAAAGATCCTTTACCGTATCGTCTAGGTCATCTATATATTCCAACACCAACTACAAACTTGTTTCCTCTAATGAACTCAAGTAGATTCACAAAAAATTTTCCGAAGCACAAGAAAAAGGATAATCCACTGAAAATGAAACAACAAGAATCAAACGTAAGACGCAGAGGATCCAACTATAACAAAACAAGAAAACGAAGAATCAGATTTTTTTTTTAACTATTTTCTAATCAACGGCCAAATGGCCCAAAAAGGAAATGATTTGGGAAAGTTTACCTTTGCCAGCACGCATGCAGACAAGCTTCCGGGAACGAGGCCTGTTTCGAAACCTAATTCCCTTTCGCTTTTGAAAGTCCAAAGCGGCAGAACTACGGAGACAAGTTTGCTGTAATTGAACGGGCGACGACGAGCACGTACGCTTTGTTGTGACACAAGTGCAGGATAAAGGCTGTGGTGGCGCACAATAGACAGACGCCATGGCAGACCAAGACGAAGAGAGAGATATGTCGTACAGAAATCGATGTCTTGAAGAAGAAGAAAAGGGGGAGAAAGAAAACGAAAGGCAGGAGTTTCTTTCCGGAGCAAAGAATTAAAAGTCAGGCCAACGAATGTAATATGAAATGAAGTAGGCGCCCTTGATATTTGCTAGTCGTTTATTCATAGGATTCACATCACCTGCTGGGCGCCCAGCACTGCTGGGTGGCCCTGTCCCATTGGCTGCTGGGCGCCCAGCTTCCCATTGGCTGCTGGGCGCCCAGCAGGTGATTTGAATCCTATTCATATAGCCTTTAAGCCTTGTCCTGTGGAAAAAATGTCTTCTCGAGGGTAATATGGATATTTCCGGGATCAGAACTTTTGATTTTAAGGCATTTGCCAAGACTTTAGAATCATTATATGGGCTACAAATCATAAGCCCAAGCCCGACTCAAACAAAAATCTTGGTTCGGGTTTTTTATTCAAGCTGGGTTGGACGGACTTGGCAGCACTATCCACGGACTAATACCCATTGCAATACCGACCCAAAAGTGATCGAAATCAATCGGGTCAATGTGTCGGGCAGGAATTCTAATATCAACCCGCCACGCGTCAACCCAAGAGTAAGAAACAATTAAAAATATCTTGCCGTGCAGAAGTGTGTGAACACAACCGCCCGGACTGCCGTGTGTGAAAAGGTGTGGATTAGCGGGAGGACTGCGGTTCAAGGAGGAGAAAAGGTGTGGGTTGAGTACTTGAGTTCGTTTTAGGTGTCTTTTGTAGCTTTGAAGATATTACAGGGACCAATCGTAAATTCATTATATCATAGTGGGAGTGGCCACAGGAAAGCTCTCTATCTTTCTGGACTAGTTTGTATCTCCATCTTTCTCACTGAGTTGTCTCTTCTGTTTGGCTCTCAGAATGGCCATTTCCCAGCACCATCTTCAACAACAACAATCCAAATCTTCTTTTAGGTAAGGTGAAAACAATCTTCTAAGTTTTGAATTCGGTCATCGATTTTGATGTTCTTTTATTCTTCAATGTGTTTGATTTCATCGTCTGTTTTTCAGAAATGTATTGAACGTTGACGGTCAGATGTCTACACCGATCTCCTTCTTCAACCCTGCAAATTTTGCCGATCAGTCTCATCCTCAATATATCCCTCCTTGTAATTCTTCTCTCTCTCTCGATATGTAACTCTTCTTCTTCTCCTATTTTTCTTTTCTACTACTGTTTTTTGATTTTTTTTTCTTTTGTTCTTTTTATTTTTTTTATTTCGATAGTTAATGTCGTCGGATTCGCCCCTGGTCCGGTCCCTGCAGCGGATTGCGTTGGCGACCTACGGTGGAATGGTGGTTCAGAGCCGAAGACAAAAAGATTGAAAGAACAGGATCTCTTGGATAACAACAACTCGCAGATATCTTCGATCGATTTTCTGCAGACGCGATCGGTTTCCACAGGGTTAGGGTTATCGCTTGATGACAAACGTATGGCTTCTTCTGGAGAATCTCCCGTTTTTTCCCTCCTTGATGACGAGATTGATAAAGAGTTGCAGAGACAGGATGCTGAAATGGATCGATTCGTCAAAGTTCAGGTCTGGCACGTCTCATGACATTTTCACCTAAACTTCCATATTTATGGGTTTTTTTTTTTTTTGGATGTATATAATTTTCATTGGGAAATAGAGGAACTAAGATTGTTGAGCATTGTGATTTTTCCAAGTTTCTCGGTAGGAGATTGTTATTGTCACGGTTTCTTAAGGCCTTAATACACACCATCTAGAAACATTGATGATCACTATACTCCCGGATGTTTTTAGTATCCGTCATTTTGGTTTGCGTATTTATGATGATATCTTTTCAATACTTAGATCTCTGCTTTCTGGACTGCCAGTAGTATAATTGAATACAATGAAGGAAGGTTAAATCTCAGTTTTTTTCTGGTCTGATATATATATATATATGTTCTCTTTCCCTAAGAAAGTCCCTTATTGTTTCTCATAATGATAGGGTGAGCGAATGAGACAAGCGATCCTTGAAAAAGTTGAGGCAAATCAACTTCAAACACTTTCATTTGCAGAAGAGAAGATCCTTCAAAAGCTGCGAGAGAAAGAAGAAGAGGTGGAGGACATCAATAAGAAGAATATGGAGCTTGAAGAGCGAATGAAGCAATTGAGTATGGAAGCAGGTGCTTGGCAGCACCGAGCTAAGTGCCATGAAAACTTGATCACCACTCTCAAGTTCAATATCCAGCAAGTATTTGCACAGAGTAGAGACAGTAAAGAAGGGTGTGGTGACAGCGAAGTAGATGATACTGCATCTTTTTGCAATGGTGGGACTATTGATTTCAAGCTGGTCTGCGGGGAGAACAAGGATTTGAAAGATTTAATGATTTGTAAAGTTTGCCGAACCAATGAAGTTTGTATGCTTTTGTTGCCCTGCAGGCACCTCTGCGTGTGTAAAAATTGTGAGAGTAAGGTTAGCTTCTGTCCCCTGTGCATGTCCTCAAAGTTTATTGGCATGGAGGTTTATATGTGACAGGATAATGTCAAATCCTTGATATGTTAAAGTTTATTGGCATGGAGGTCTATGTGTTACATTTATTGATCTTGTCTATCCCATTTATTGCTTCATTGTCATTATTTGCTCTTGTCTCTGTTTTCCTCTTTCAGACTTTGTTTACTCATTGAGCATAAATCTTTTGTACATGGATGTTGCGCTCATTGCAATGGAAAAGGTTCCCCTATTAGTAACTGGAAGTTGTATTGCAATATAATGATATAACAGGCTTTCCTTCAGTTGGAAGCCCAGAGCATCCCTTTGATTATAAGGTGTATCCTCTTGCATTTAAATTCACATTCCAAATAATATATTATCAAAGAAATAGAAAACTTACAAGTGTTTGTCAAATACCTATGTTGGATTCGTTACCATTATTCAACAACTTTAAATAGAAAACTAACGAACTTCATAGTTGGCAACTGTTTGTCAAATACTTATGTTGGATTTGCTACCATTATTCAACCACTTTCACAGTGGCAGTGTATCCATCCTTTTTGCTGCATGAATTTATTTTGCTAAACTTACGGAAACATCCAGGGAGTAAATTGTTCTTTCAGACTTAATGTTACTATATTTAGAAGTTGGTAGCTGATGTTTTTTTTTTCTATCAGTAAGTTGGTAGCTGATGTTTACTGTAAGAATAAAGTGAGTGGAATGCCGCAAGTACTTGTAGCTGATAGCTTAATTTGTTTCCTGGTAAAAAATTCAATTCAATGAGGGACATCTTAAGTGCCAAGTCTACAATTGTTATATACACAAATATATATGGTTTCTCTGTTTTTGTGGTATTACGTTTTTATAATGCTGTTGTCACAACATCTATGCTGCATATACATCATTTTACTTTTATATTTGCTTGTATTTTTCAGAGAACCTGATTGCAATCACAAATATTGTTGAACTTCTTTTTAATTGGATTGTTTGATAATTCATCCCAAGCATTGAGAGACTGCTCAATCCTATCTGTTAGTTTCAACATTTTGTATGCATAACTCGCTTTTTCAAGCATGCTAATCCTTCTTGAAAAGGGCTAATTCCTCTTTTTCTTGACCCGAATATTGTAGAATATTTAGATTCAAATTGATTGTGCTTTTATATTCGCAAACCAGTGCTGGTGGATTCTTGGAGGAATAACAGCACAATAAAATAAGAACACAAGCTTTTTGTACTCAGGAGAGCTATAATTAAATATTCAAATTGATTATGATATTACATTTACAAACCAGTGCTACTGGATTCTTGGATGGACAACAGCACAATAGAATAAGAAGACACAACACAAGCTTTTGTACTCAGGAGAGCTATAATTTTGTTCTCAGCCTGAGAAATGAACCAATCAGTTAGCAAAATGACTTATATTGAATAGTTTGGGTGAACAACACATAATCTCCTGCCATCCATTCTATCATGAAAGCATACTTGACCTGCACATTGGTATGAATGACCCTATCTTGCTTTATCCAGTTTCCAAGGCCTAGGAAGCAAACTTACAGGCAATACTTCTTTGAAGGAGTTCCTGTTAATTGGCAAGTTCTTGAATGTAAAAAGATGCAACATTGGGCTGCTCTATAGGGATATTGTGAGTGAGTTGAAATCTCTTCATCTCACATAATATCAAATAGAGCCTTGAAAGAGTTTAAAAACTAAATTCAGTTTACGACATACCAGTATAAGAGACTAAAGTTTTATTTATTTTCTGTCATGAAGATAATCGTACTTATCCTTAATAATAAATAAAATATACTCCTATTTGTTAGACATAATTTAACCTCAAGATTTAAGGCCTATGTTTCATGTTAACCTTAAAATTGAAAGTGTGACCATCATGGGATAAGACTTAGACAAGCATCCTAGGATAAGTGTTCCATGCCTAACCGTTGCTCCAAAAGCCCCAAGGCTTATGGAGATTTCGTTGGTTAAGCACTTAACATCTAGGACCGTAACATTCCACCACGCTTCTGGAGCTGATGTCCACGGCGGCCCACTCTATCGACACTGACCCGATGGTGGCCCTTTCTCTTTTTGGTGGCTCCACTCACTTATCAGTATTTAATGATTTAGCACTATGCCCATACATAATACCAAAGCATTTTAATCCAGCCTATAGGTCACCCCTTTCGAGACTCGAACCCAAGACGTGGTGGTTGGCTTTGATACCATTTGTTACGCGCCTAACCATTGCTCCAAAAGCCACAAGGCTTATGGAGACTTCATTGGTTAAGCACTTAACATCTAGAACCGTAACAATAAGCCTCAAAATTTTAAGCCTCACACTTGAACCACGGCCTTTTTAAAATATTGATCAGGTGTAATGGTTCACTATTACCATGAAATTTGTAAGAAAGAATTGGTTTGTGAAAATGGTGCATTATTACCATGAAGTTCCTAGGAATGGTTCACTATTAGCTTCGAGAATGACTTGGTTCACTTTTACCATAAAGTTCCTAGGAAAGAATTGGTTTGTGAAAAATTTTGGTTCCAAAGCTGATGCAGGCAATAGCTGGTTGGTTAGGGTTTTGGGAATAAAAAGAAACTAAAATTGAAGGGTAGATGGGCTGTTTTGAGATTCAGAGTGTGTAATGGTATTGCTGTGAATCTCATTGTATGAGAAGAACTGGATATAGGAAGAAATAAATGAAAGCATGGGCGTCATATAATCTATTACTAGAGTTTTTAGTGTTGCTCCTTGATTGTCAAAGTTGTAATTGAAGTCACACCAACCAAAAGAAAGGCATCTAACCTTGTGAGTAGACAACTAAGGTCATCTTTGATGTCACTTTCCTATTGGATCAATGCTTCGAACTAGAATTTTTTTTAAGCGTTTGTTTGATGATCTATTTGATCAAAGTGTGTAGCTTGGGTAATTTTAGTTACATGTAAAAATTTTAGTGTCAGTTTGGTTATTTTAAAAATAAATTAAGAAGAAATGGGTTGGTTGATATTAAAGTTCACTAAAACTTATGCCTTTTCATGTGCTTTTGTCTGTGAAAAACACAAGCTATAAGGAGAAACAGCTCTTCAGATTCTTCTCCTTAGCTTGGGTTTGGCTTCTGGGTAGGTAGAAGCTGCTGTTGCTAAACACAGTTTTTGCAAAACCAAAGCATATAGAAACTTTTATTAAGTAGCTAAAGTTAAAAATCTATTACACGTTTGCTGCTTATGATCATGAAATCTAATAGACGTTAGTATTTATGGAATCTGGATAGGGTTGCTTAGAAATTGCGACTTAATTACTATAAAATAACAAAAAAAAAGGGAAGGAAAATATTGGAGTTAATGGCCCAAAACTTGAGTGTATATTGGTTGTGGGTATCAGGGTTGTTGAGAGTCAGAAGATATGGTAGCCACATTAATCAATGAAAAGGCATCTCACATATAAAGATGCATTTAGCGACTAATGCAAATTATTCTAACTTCAGCTAAAACTTGTTGAACTTGTTGATTTTTATGGAGCTTGAAGAGGAAATGGTTTGCACACCTATCCTCTTCCACTTTATAACTCTTTGGGTGAAACTTCTACTTTCTGGTTAAAAGTTGAATCAAAGAATAACACTTTTTTTTCCCAAACCCCAAATATTTCAGTCTCTTAGCTTTGTTAAGTGATATATTAATTTCAATTCATGTCCTATAAATAATATAGTTTAAGAATGAATAGAAATGTGATTTATAACTTAATTAATTACTTCAATTGTCAAGAATGACTACTTACAATGTTACTGATTTCAGTAGGAAATTAATATAGAGGAAGTAAACATAGATCAGAAAAAGGTTCTATTTTTAGATTGATATATAAGAATAAATCTGTAGGGTTCCAGATGAGCATGTTCGTTTTAGTGATTTATTTTGTAAAAGATCATATATGCCAGAGATTTGCAAATGGATTATGTAGCAAGTGGTTGGTACCTGTCAACAAAGAGCATTTGTAGTTTCTGTCCTGGGACAAATGCTGATATGCCTAGAACTAGAATCAGAACTGTTCCATGTCCTGACCTGTTAATGCCCCTAGTTATCTGAATTATTGATGATAAATTATAATCCTGCGCCACAAACAGTGATTCATTTGATGATGAGGAAAGTATCACTGTAAGGTCTCTGGCTCTTCACCTTATTAGGTCTATAGCTTCTTTAGTGTTGCTTCTAATCCTATCTTCTATTTTGTATTAGTTTGTATCCTCCCCTCATAGGTTGGACATCTTGCTTGGATTCGGCTCTGCTTCCCCTGCTTGCAGCTTGCCCTTTAGTGCACTTGGGTCTGAGGCCTTACTTGGTGTACTTCAATGCCATGAAATCTGCAATGTTTTGACTTCATCAGGTTTATGCATTCGCTAGCATCACTTAAATTGTTGGTTTCTAACTGTCAAAAATCTTACTCCTTTACACATGAATTTGTGAAATTACTTGGGCCATAATTACTAACCTCTTGTTGTTGCCCTTTAGAAACAAACTTTTCTGCTATCCTCGACAATATATTTGTTTACAGTTTCTTCGTGTTCCTTGTTGACTCTCTCTCCACCGAGAGATCTTGGGCATGCAACCATTACTTGTCTTCCCAGGCCCATATTTTTCTAGCTTTGTTTGATTTAGGACCCTTTTTTTGGACAGTAGGGTTGTCATTCTTCAGCGCCATCAAGTCAGTAAGACTTTTTAATTGTCAACATCTCTACGGCTTAAGAGTCATTTGCAAGCTCGTGTTCCAATTTTCAGAGATTTGGCTATACACCTCTTTCCAGACTTTGGTGTTTCATTCTGCTGCGCTTGGTTTCCAATTAGAGTTGTTATGCTTCGGTGCCATCAAGTCCAACTTCTCCATTCCCATCTACTACCTAAAGGAAAATAGTAATTGGAACATAGCAATCCTTTTCTTGTTTTTTTAGAAGTGCCATCGTCTCTACAGATTCTTGGGAGTCATTTGCAACCTTAGCTTCCAATTGTGATTGTCATCTAGAGCGTTAGTGTTGCAGGGTTGTCACAGTTTGGCAGTACTAAGTTTGGGGCTCATGCAACCTTGAAGTCCACTTTCTAGAGCTCTTGGGTATGCAAGCTTTCCTGTCTTCTGGGCTTGCGGGTTTGCTGACTTTACTTGCGCAATGTTATTTCTCCTACGGGTAAAACTCCCCTAGTTCTAAATGGTTCCGCCTTGTGTGGATCAAGCGTCAAAAGCTTGAACTAGACCTTTACAGCACTATTGAGGAGAATTTTGATCACGACTTGTTCATCTGCTGCAAATCAATTTCATCACGACTTGTTCATCTCCTGCAAATCAATTTCATCACGACTTGTTCATCTGCCGCAACAGCGTTGCAGATTCAGAATCGATGACGTGGTTAATGTGGCTAACTTTTCAACCATTTGATTCTTCTTTAAGGTGGTCGTGTTTGTCTTTCGCAAGGCTTACAGTTTAAGTCTAGGATTTGGGTCTCAAGGTTGATGCCAAGCTAGCCCCGGTACTTACGTGAGAGTCTGAGACCCAACGATCCATTGCAATGCCAATCGACTAGATTTTGTCAAAATAAAAGTATGCCCTTAAATACACGCCCGGTGGGACTCGAACCCACAGTCGCCTGATTAGAAGTCAGACGCCTTATCCATTAGGCCACGGGCGCAACTTTTGGCTCCAAGGAGGACAATATTCAAATTTAATAATTAATCACAAATCGATTCTCATCTTCCTGCCATTTTTGAGTAGTGGGAAATCTCTAATCTCCTTTTCATCCTCTCACTCGCATAGGCAGAAGATTTTCAGACTCTTCGTCAACCTAACACCAAACCAAGATTTGTGAGAACTGATAACTAGCTACAAGCAATTGTTGTCTTGTTAAGCTTGAAAAATCAGCTTAGTTTCGGGTCTCAACTAGTTGGGATAAGGTTTTTGGTTATTGATTGATTCATTGACTTTTGCTTGTAATCCTAATCTAGCGTCCGAAGAGAACTATGGTCCCCATGAAGAGAATGATTGATGTGTGTCTATAATTATGGTCGGATCTTGGAGCGGCTCACAGGGCTGCTAGTGGTGGATGCAACCAGAGATGGTCGTATAAATGACTCTAATGCTGATGTTAATACTTCTTGTTCTAGTTAACCTATCTTAGGTCCGAGACCTTGAAGCATAATAGGTTACATGCAGTCTTCAGGCATTACTTTGGTGGAAAGCTTGAATTTCTGGGTAAGCAGGATCTGGTATTGAATTTCACGATGGCCGTTATAGGTGTACGTCTTTGTGCGTGTAAGTTCATGCAAAGATGAAGATATCCCCCATGATCATATTGATTTCAATTTTGAATACGAATGATACATCTAAATCAAAAATGAGATTCTGCACTCAAAGGCTGAAATTGATCAACATCCTTATGCGCAATTACTGTTAAGCGGAATAAAGTCGTGTGAAGTCTGCAACAAGTACCATTTTCAAAACTTTTCTGCTCCTTTCATTGTTCTTCTTTTACGGAGGAATAAAAATGCACACTCTTATAATGGAAACGCGAAGCGAAAGTCCAAACAATCCAAAAGATGCTATTACGGAATTGATGTTGATCTGTGAAATGGGGCAAGTTGAAAACGATTGCTTTCGCGGTGATGAAAACCAGGTTGGAAAAGAGAGGTAGAAAGCAATAGTTGGCCATGGGGACCGCCTTCTGCCTTATTTAATAACCTGCTCAGTAAGGTCCTCTGTCCTCTTACGATAAGTAAAATTATATTTTTCCTCAGAGTCTGCAGAGTTCCCAATGGAAGAGTTGGAGAAGAGTAGTGATAGTGGTGGAGTTTTCTTCATTTGTTTATTTAGAATATTTATTTTTTATTAATTTATACTGTATTTAGTTGGGGGGGTGTGGGGGAGAGAAGATAAGGTGCTGCTCCCGTGATAATTCAAATTAAAACCCACCCAACAACAATATCTCTCTCTTTCGGATTCTTTTTATCCAATCCAATCGGACCTCTTCTTGCAGAGTCCACAGCCCCTCTATTCACGTCTTCTTTGATAGGAAAAAATATTTTTTATAATAAATTCTGTAAGTGATAGAGAAATTAATCACTACGCATCCATCTGTATGTACACTGTTCTGAAATCAGAAGGTTTGGGTGTTTCGGATCGGATTTGCAGAAAAGATGGCAGGCAACGTCCAAGCAACCCGTGCTTCTTTTCTTCTCTTTCCATTCTTGTCTCCTCCACCTCTGCAAAGTACAACTGTCCTGCAAATGATTCCAATCCTCCTGAATTTCAAATTCATTTAGGACACGCAACTCATAAAATTATGCTCAACTTCTACCTACTAATTAACCAAACAGAATTGTATTTCTTAATTGCGTCATCACTTCGTGGGATATCAATCTTAATTACTACAGAACTTAACCTTATAATTAAAAGTGTGCGTTATTATGTGTTTTTGCCGGTGTGAGCGTGTTAGTGAAAGAGACAGAGGGATATGGCTGAAGAAGATAACTGGTAATGGTGGTGTCAGGTGCATAAAATCTTGCTCCTAAAGTCACACGTAAAAGCAATGGAGTTACAAACCCGGTATTAGGCTATAACTATATTGTTCTTGATTTGGGATGCAAGGGAAATCATAAATAATATTGTCCCTTTCTGAAGCAAATCCTGTCATTCTGAACCAAGACATATCAATGTCTGCAACATGTCGTTAAGTGATCAAATGATTCCACAATTATACCCCACTAGTTGGATCATATCTTGGGATCGGAGAGCAAATTCGGAGAGTGAAATTCTTTCAGGTTAGATGATGAAGCAGAATACTAATAAAAGATTAAAGTTGTTGCAGGACGGTAATTAAGAGTATTTCACATACGTAAAAGGTGGCAAGCGAGCTGTTCACCTTCACCCTACATAAGCCGTTACAAGAAACAGTAGCAAAGTTCCTCCTCCGTCCAAAGAAATAACATGTATCTCTCTCTCTCTCTGATGGAAAAGTCTAAACCTACGGTCGAACAGCGCGGATTTCCGATGCCATAGCCGAGAAGATTTCTCATTAAGGGGGTCTGGTGAGACTGTTGACTTGGGGTTGTCCCTTTCTGATTCCTGTCATGTGAGTGGGGCGTCTGTTTTTAAAGTAAATTTTAAGGCAATTAAAGATGGATTTTCTTTCACTCAAAAGTCTCAAACGGAATGAAAGAAAAGATAAATTTTATAGAAATGGACTTCCTTCGTGCATCTTCAAGTACTACTGAGAGCGCGTGGTACTTCTTACGTTCGGTGGTCCACAACTTAGTAATTGAAGATATCAATTTATCAGTGAGCATCATCCCTGATGCTCCTGGGGTGAAAGTCATCATCATATAAGAGTTCCAACACCTTTTACCTGCACTGCACCCATTCAAGAAAATGATAAAGCTCAACAGCTGCGTTATAATTCAAAGGATAAAAATGGTAAAAGCAGGGTATAATAAAATATAATATTACACCACTTGAATTTTTTAGGCGTTATATATATTCACCCTGTTGGGTGGATGGTCAGTTCTCGACAATCCTGAGCAGCTGAGCTTCTCTATACTTTATTCGTTTCCTCCTCTAACCCTATTTTCTCTCCTCTGCAAATTTTCTGATACGTCCACTTCTCTAGCTTTATCTTCCCCATTCCTCTATCTCTCAGCTTCTCTGTGTTTCTCAGCTTTTACAGCTCTCTTGCTGTTCTCTTTCTTCTTCTCTTTTTCTGTTTTGCAGTTTTTTCTTATTTTTTAAGGTTTTTTAGGAGAGAAGGAGAGAGAGAGAGAGGATCCATGGATGTTGACATGGTGAAGCCTGCAACAGAAGATCATATGGAGATGATGATGATGATGATGCAGATGGAGAAACTTCCCCAATTTTGCCGACCTTACCCGGTGGTTTCTGAATTGCCATCAATGGGGTTCGCCGGTGGTGGTGGTCCGAGTCCACCTGTATTCGAACACCCACATATAACTCAACCCACATTGATCGACCCACCTCCCCAGATGTCATTTATGGACTCTACGGTTCAAGAACCGACTACACAGGCTTTCTTATCCAATCCGGTAACAGGAAGACTCAGAAATACCGAATTATCCAGTGCAAGTACACCCTCTTCTCAATCATCGAAGCGAAACTCGATGGCTGCGATGAGGGAGATGATCTTTCGGATAGCAGCGATGCAGCCAATTAACATTGACCCAGAATCGGTGAAGCCCCCAAAGCGAAGGAACGTGAAGATATCGAAGGACCCGCAGAGCGTGGCAGCGAGGCACAGGAGGGAACGAATAAGCGAGAGGATAAGGATCCTTCAGAGACTTGTTCCTGGAGGCACAAAGATGGACACGGCTTCCATGTTGGATGAAGCTATTCATTATGTGAAGTTCTTGAAAACTCAAGTGCAATCTCTGGAACGAGCAGCGGCCAACAGGCCAACAGGCCTTGGATTCCCGGCAACAATGTCCGGCATGAATTATCCTCCTTTCGGAAAAGCTTATCAAGAAGCTCAACTTTTCACCCCTACAACGCAGATGCTTATTTGAAGAAGAGAATAAGTTCCAAGTAAGAATACATTGTGGAGAGATCCTGGGTTGGAGTTGTAAAGACAGGCTCTTTGATTCTTATTGACATTCCCCCACTTATTCTCATATCTAGCTTTGTTATAGATAATTACTCATTAGTCGATAAATGAGTAATCACAGAACAACTTTCTAATGTCCTTACCTACGTTTCTTTTAAGAATTAACCCCACCCCATTCCCTCTCTTTCTCATACACACACATCTTTGAAGATCGATGTCCATGGCGACCCTTATGTGAACAATATTGATTAGGTTTCTGATTTAACATAATTCAGATACTAACTAGCTAGTCTTGTGAAACCCAAGGATCATTAATTCGCTGCAATTTGGAAGAGGTTTTCTCACGTTATAAGCTATTTTTTTTTTTTTTCAGTGGACAGTCTCGAGAGAGCGATAGAGAGAGAAGAGAGAGACAGAGAGAGATTGTCTTGATTAATTAGAAATTTGGAATAGAACAGAACTGAAATGGGAAGGCGTCGAGATCAGGTTGCGCCAGACCAAATTGGATTCGATCGTGTTTTCCTTGCTTGTCACATTGAAGCCCAATGGGATTGTCATAGAATGCATGAGAATTCCACGTGAAGCTCTGACTTGCGGTGGTTTTCCACTCAGGCACGACGATGACGTCATCAATCGATCCTCCACCCTCTTTACACGCTTCACATGTGAAAAGAAGACAACCTATCTCGGTCCTTGTACTGGATCTACCAACCTTGCTTGACCATCCATGCACACAGAGTCTCTGTGCGGCTGTCACAATTCTACCAGTTTTGTCACAGTCTATATGGCACTGTTATGGCGAGCAGGATAAAGTCCCTGTCCCCTTGTTTATCTGAAGAAACTCCAAGTTATGCTAACAGTTCAACATTGCAGGATTATTGCTTCAGATAAATCCAAGAGGTACGGCTATTTCCTTCACAACAAAGAGGCATTTATTTCCCTGGAAGATGGTTGTCTGATTGATACGAAACCCCTCCGAGAAGATTTTTTTCCTCTGATTTTTAGAATGCATTTCGTAGGTAACATATGTCCCGAAATAATACTTGTGAAGGCTAGGGTTTTTTGTTTCAGAACTAAATTAAGTTCCAGATATTTCCATTTGCATAGAAATTTCGTCCATCTTGACGACATGTTGTGTCTCAGCATGTTCCACAGTTGGGGAAGACACGGTCCATGAACATTATAGTTGTTATTGTTTCTTCATTTCAAGCTGATCCTTGTATTACAGGTGCGCACTTTACTCGATCACCATCGTGATTCGGAGCTTGTCAAGGGATTGTTCTTTCATTGATTTCCGCTATTTTTTGTTTGTTACATATCAAACTCAGATCAGAATCTTAACCCATTACCTCCAACCATTAAGGCTTAAGTAATACTATCTGTTTAAGTTCCCCATTACTCAAAGATAAGAAATGAAATAAATAAATAAATTTTTATATTAATCTCCATATTTAAGAATCAACTGGATTGAGGTCCTTCGACAAATTTGTGCTTTACCGACCGAGTTTAACCAAACTGTTAGAAAAAATGGGATAGCGACGGGAAAATCCTCAAGTTTTGACATTAGCTGTGCCTTATCAGTTGGAAGTGGGAACAGATGAGTGTACTTGCAGATACACGGATTATATATAAGTTGCAGCATCATGTTGTACCTTCCTTTTTCTTTTTCCCTCTTCTTCTTAGTCTTTGTGTGTGAGTGTGTCTGTGGGTGTGAGAGAGAGAGAGGGAGACAAAGAGTATATGCGTGTGAGAAGAGCCCTCCATCATGTTTTGAGCAACCATGAGTGCAGAGACATCTTATGAGGATAGATGTACCTAACACTTTGTGATGATCCCACTTCATTAAATCAGTGGCTGGATCAGGATTAATTCTGTTGAGGTTTGTGGAGCTTGATCACATTGGACACCCAGCCACAGCTGTCGCGGTTCGAGCTTTTGGGTATTTCGCTTTGTATTAGGGTATATCCCTTTGAACATTTGTTCGTTTTTCTTCATTATTGCTCTTAGCGATCTATAGGAATCAGGTCGGATTCCTTTCAAATTCTTCTCAGCGAGTGCCAAGCGTAGGATTACATTTGTAACACATATCTTTTGAAAGATATATACTTAGGTTTCACAAATATAAGACTGTAAACGTAGTTGCAATCATACGTTATATTTTATATATAAAAAGACTCCGAAGCAACCCATAAATATTTAAGGATGATGATTTAAATATTTTTATCTGATTGCATCATGCATTTTGGCTCAAATATATATTAGATGATTGATTTTTTTTTATTATCTTAATAAGATCTAGGTAAGCAATAATTTGTGCTGGCCCTTTTGTTTCTTCATCATTTTAGTGACGAAAAGAATATAAAACATGGCTGGTGAGGTAGTATTGATTCCACCATGAGCGATCTCACGATGGGGACACAGGGATATGTGTAGTTGGGCCAGCAAAGACTCAACCCAAATGCCACCATTCATCATAAAATAAGAAATCGAATAAAGGGAAACCCAGAACCGCATTGTTTCCAAACCTGCTAAATGCTCCACAAAAAAGAGAGACGGGTAGGTTGCCTCCTAAGGTGCGATCGAATAATAAAGGTGTTCATGTCTAGAGGGTCATGCCTCTCTAAAAGCAATTTATTTCTTATATAATACAAAATCCAATCTCTGGCATTAGATGATGGAAGGGGAAAGCAAATAAAATAAAAGAGAAATAAAGAAAAAAGCAAATGTCAAACCACGTATCAGAAAGAGCCATGTGAGATAGCCCACCAAGGTCCCAACATCCCATTATAGAGGTTTTTAAATATTAGAGAAGGGAGAAGTGTATTCATCTACCCCAGGTGCATTGCATCCTCTTTATCCCTTCTGACACATTCTATCTTTCTATCCATACATCTAGCTGTGAGATAAAATAAAGAGAGATAAATGGCTACGTATATATATATTCTATATAATGGAGATAAATGCATGATATAAGCCTACACGAATAATATATAAAACATCTAGTATATCAGTTACGTACAAGGAAGTTTATGCTTAATTTCTGCCGCGTGGCAAACTTTGAGGCCATCACAAGAATAAACTTTCGTTTGTTTTTTTGTCCCTCACTCTGGTCTGATGATTGGTACATGATGAACCGCAAAATCCTTGCAAACTTGAATCTGCTTTCATATGGTCTCTATAAACAGGTCCATACACGAGTAGTTTCAGAAACCATTTTGTGATGAAAAATTCCAAATCCAACGAGTAGGAATTGTTATCAGGGTGATCTTTAACACAACTAGTATATCAGTTATATTTAATATTTTTACTTTCATTTCTTCCCTAGACAGGTGCATTTTATTTAAAGAAAAGGAAAAGAAGTGTTTAAAAAGAAAGATAGAACCAAAATTGCTACACTCAAATCCATTAAAGTAACCCGCATAGGTTGCAACAGTGCTTGGATTTGGGTGTTTTGTCATCAAAGTTTTCTACGATATTATAAGCCCATACATGGGTGGGGTTAAGGTGCACTTCCTTTCCCTTTTTTTTTTATGGGTTGGTAGAGAGACAATGATAGAGGGAGATGCAGCAACTAGAAAATGAAAATTGATATAGTGGATTGGTTGCTTGCTTGATTGGGTTATAGCTTTTCGCAGGAGTTTGGAGGGCACTGTTGAACCAAAATTCTTCTGTCCCTTCTTGCTAGGTGAGATGTATTAGAAGTTTTGAATACATTGCCGGGGATCTCCCGGAAACTTCCCTCCGTCGTGAATAGTTACTCATCAAAACAGCCTCTTAAAACGTGCACTACATTTGGCAAATCTAAATAGCTTCTTCATAAAATGGTCAATAACGTCAACTGTGACGAAGTATACTTATTTGATGATCAGGATTAATTTGATGACTTTAGAAGGAAGAAATGATATAAAAATATATATAACTCTTACCAAATCCTTTAGAGATGAGGTGGGTCCCACCACATAGCTAATAAAAAACCACCGTCTGATCATGATAAGGTATGGTTTTGTCAGTCCTGGGGACCACTTGTATGTTTAGCTGTAGGATACAGTGGGAAAACAGTAATCTGCACGTGTTCTTATGGCAGAGCTTTGAGGTTTGCTTACAGTTTGAAGCTGTGAATGACTTTCAAAGTCAACTGGAATTGCTGGTTTTGAGCATAAAGAGCGTGCTTGAGCGGGACGGCGCAATTGGTTCACCAGTCACCACCACCACCACCACCGGACCGCTATCAATAGTCAAGTTGCCGCTGGAATGCCACCATTGACATTGGGCGCCTAAATGGGGTTTGACATCCTCCCTGCACTTTTCTCCCGCACTCCAAACTCCAGAGCGAACCCTAACAGTTGCCACTTGCCAGTGCGATCAAACGTTGCATGCGCTTTGTTTTGTCAAAAGACACCCCAAGGTTAAGACCGACACCCAATTGCAGGTCCACTGCCATTAATTACGTTCATACACAATAAGATTAATTATTATTATTATATTATAATTATAGTATTACCAAAAAAAATTTTATTATTATATTATTATAGTTATAATTATAATTATACTGATGCTTAGGTTTGGAAAGGGCACCAACGACCATCTTCGGTCTTCCAATGTTGGACTAAGTTCGGGGCCATGTCCACAAAAGCATGCTCGATTTTTCGATGATTGATTAATGATTGGGATAACTGGGCTAGGATCAGGTAAGGTTATCTTGCCTTAAATCAAAATGAGGTAGTTCTAGGCTTCTCTCACTATTGCATACGGTTCGTCTTTTGGGCTTAAATAATTAAGCTTTAACGGACCGGCCCGAATGTACTTTCGTAGTTCCTTAGGAAAGACTTCTTCGTCGCGTTGTAAACAAGGGTGACCAACCCATTTTTAGATGGCTTGGGCATTCAATGGTTGACCATAGGGTTGGGTTGGGATTGATTTTTAAAAGCCCGAAACAATTTGAACCGGCTTGATACAAAATAAGAAATGTCAGGCGGTCCCAACCTGATGTTTAAATATTTAATTGGTTTTTTTACTTTTTACTATCTAATTAATGAGTTTTTTTTTCTAACTCTAAGCTACTCATAAGTGTTCACTCTTCCATTCCTTCTTCAAAAAGGTAATACTTCTAGTTGGCAGGTGAAATTTTTTTCCTAACATTTTTTTTGAATTATCATAAAAAGAAAATATTAGTGTTTTTGCCTTCTTTTGAATTATAAAATTAGATGTCTAAGTGATTCTTGTTGGGCATGCTTGGACATTTAAGTGCAGATAAGATCCTGTGCAACCTTTATCTACAACCTTATGCACAGCTTTTCACAGGATTGTTTAAAATTTTATAGATATGCCATTCACAATACACATGGCATAATCTTGTGAAAAGCTACATATAAGGTTGTAGATAAAGGTTGCACAGGATCTAAATTGATTTAAGTGTGCTCATTGAACAGACTTGGTCATTAAGTCACAAGTTTGATCATTGAGTTGAACAGGCTTGACAAATACCATATCACTTAGATGTGACCTTTGGCTCAACCCAAACTCGCCAAAGCGCGCCACCCAAAAAAAATTTTTTTGTACTCTCATGAAAGACCTCAAACAAAGAACTTATGATACTCCAATGTCAAATTATGGAATGAGAAAGGGAGGCCGAATGCATAAAATCATGTGTATATGGGAGCACTCAAGGGCGGAGCCTAGTTTAGGAGGGCAAATAATAAGTTAGAATAAATTTAGAAGTTTTAGAAAAATCACTTTAAAAAAGATGGCAAACAATTTTTTAAGTTTAAAAAATGGCAAACTTAGTGATATTTTTAATCTCTGAAAAAATCAATCGTCTTTTGCCAAACATCAAACCTAACCCTTCTTCAATTTCTCAAAACTCATTTGTGTTCCAATCACAGATTTAACGACAAACGAGGCCTAAACAAATATGAGGGACGCTATTATAATTTGAAAAATATAGGGGGAGGTTCGAGTAAATTATTCTTTTGACAATAGCGAATAATAAATTAGGAAAAAAAAAAAGAGGCCATTTTCCCGAGCCGAGGAGCCTCCAAAATAGCCTTATTTAGGGCGTCCAAAAAGGTCAGGCACGGAGGGGATGAGAGGAACAACTCGTCAGACGGTGCAGAGCGGCGGGAGAAAGAGCTAGGGTGGGGCCGATAGGTCTGGGAGAGAAGGTTAGTGAGCGCGTAACCCTGATCTTCATTCTCATAATGTTCTTCTTCGTTCTCGTCATCATCCCTTTTCGCGACAATCGATTGAATCGCAGAAAGAAACATTGGAAAATGGTGAGTTTCTTTAGGTATTTGGTGTGTGTGAGTGAGAAAGAGGTGTGCTTATGTGCAGGGGGCGAGTGTGAGAGAGACATAGAGAGTGCCGTGAGCGCGAGCGCGAGAGCGAGAGCGAGAGGGAAGAGGGAGGGATTAAGTGGTTTCGCGTGAACTTACTCTGCAGAAACCGAGGGTTTCATCGCTCTATTGCTCGATTTCTTCTCTCGTCTTGCTTTGTTGGATGTTATGGAGAACAAGCTGGTGGTTAGTTCGCTTTCCTGATTCCTTCATCTTATTTGATTCCATTTTCGGTTTTTGGTTCCTTTTTTCTGCCTTTTTTAATAATCCTTTTAGGTGTTTCTTAGGTGCTTGGAATTCCATGGGACGTTGATACCGAAGGGCTGAGAGATTATATGAGCAAATTTGGTGATTTGGAAGATGTCATCGTGATGAAGGTTGACGTCCTTGCTTTCTCATAGTTCCCTTAATTCACGACAGTTATTTTCTTCTTCGGAGTTACGATGTGGATTGCTCTTTCTTTTTCGTCCTCATTGTAGGAAAAACCGCTTAGTTTTCTTTTTAAAGCCAAATTGCATTTTAGGTCGTGCAACTGAACATATTGGAGATTTAACATATGTGGTTATTTTTCATTTTGGCAGTTATCATCTTATTTCGAGAAAGAAGGGTGATGAGGATTTTAACCAGTGGGTTTTTGTTTTTGTTATAATTGTTAGTAGATGCACAGGCTTATTTCTCATAAGACCTGTTATTTTTTAGAATAATTATCCTTGACAGAGGTTCTATAACTGCTAACTCGTCACTATATGAATAATCTTAATGAATTGTAGTTTCTTGGGAATGGTGGTGCTTTAATGATTGTTTGAAAAACATAAACCCATGGAATCAACAATATAAGCTGTGATTCTGTATGGTTTATTAGAAGGAAATTAATTTTTTTGCACTTGTCAAAGTGTTATATGTATCACCACCTCAAATATTTTTTGCTCTTTGATAAGCATTGGGAATCGATTGGCACATTTAAAGGTATTCTGAGTCAACCATTTTCCCATCCATACAGATTAAGAGGTGCCACTTATTTGTTCTTTTTTTTTTTCACTTTTTGGGTAAACTATCAGATAATAATGTGGCAACTTAAGTCCTGCTGGTTCTGTTTTTATACTAATTATTTTCAAAGGATTTTGAAATGCTTACAGTGATCTATTAATTGCATCATTTATGATTTTAATGGTCATTACCGCTGGGAATTCTCATGCTTCTGATCTTATGGATTCCTTTATATTTAGCAGTTAATTATTGCCCATGAGTTTTCTTTTGTTTTAAATGACACAACATGCTGAACTTTTGTCCAAGATTTTACCTTTCAGGTAACGTATGACTATAGTTTGGATAGATGATTTGTCTTCATGCTGTGTTTTACTTTGAATCTCAACGCTGAATGCATATATTTGTCTTTTATATGTTTTCTCTAGGAAAGGTCCACTGGTCGATCTCGTGGTTTTGGCTATGTTACATTTGCATCAGTCGATGATGCTAAGGTATCAGAAAATTTTATAAATTCATTTCATTTGACTTCTTTGCATCTATATCTCTTTTTTTTAGTGCCTGTAGTCATCAAGTTTTGGAATTTTAGTTGATTCAGTTTCTACTCTGATCTGTTACAACTTTTTTGATTGCTGTTTATGATTTTACTCACAAACTTTCGATGTCTCTCTTACTTTTTCAGAATTAGTATTTTTTTTTTCTTTTGTTTAGTGTCTTTGCTTCTTTAGATATCTTTACCTGAAGCATGAGGAGTGAGGAAATTTGTTTGGGAGGTTAACAAGATTTCATGCTGAGTTACATCCACAAAATCTATTTGATAGTTGTTCATTTTCTTTCTCTGTGTTTTGGTTTCAGAATGCTCTTGCTAGTGAACACTTTTTGGGCAGCAGAATGCTGGAAGTTAAAGTAGCAACACCAAAGGTTGTATAATGAAGAAATTGTCTGTATTGAGCTTTTTCTTTTCAGTATTGTATAGCAATCCATTTCCTTAGGGAATTGTTAATGATGCTATTAAGGTTTTTGAAAACTGTTGCATTGAACTTCCAAATTTTTGAGATATTTTGTCCACTAATAATATATTTTTGTTTTACTTTTTATTTTATTTCTTTGGCAGGAAGAGATGCGATCATCCTCAAAGAAAGTTACTCGGATATTTGTGGCCAGAATTCCACCATCTGTGACAGAAGAGGCATTCCGAAGGTTATCATTTGTTTGACTATTTATCTGCTTTGGTTGTTATTTTTGGATCCTAATAGGTTTTGAACTCAAGTGTTATGCAATTGGTTGCAGTTATTTTGAGAAATATGGCGAGATAACAGACTTGTACATGCCAAAGGTATCTACATATGCCTCTCCTTATATCCTATATTGATTATGGGATTTGGTTAGATGGAATGAAGTTTCTCACAGTGATTTAATAAATTTCCTTTTATTTGAACTTTTGGCAAGAGTATTACATATTACAAGAACTTCAATAATTTTCATCTTGTCACTTAAAGCTGGAACTTATTTGTTCCACATTTCGCTAAGGTAATTCAAGCCTTAATCAATTATTTCAAAATCGCTTTTATAGTAACTGATCATCAATAAGCATTTGAGAGGAGAACCCTTTTTTTTGGGTGAATAGTTAAATAATTTTAAAAGGAAGAAAAATATAATTTACAAAAAGAACCTCTTGGAAGAGTTTCTAACAAGAGCAAAAGCAACAAAAGAAAACGGCAAAATATGCTACCTGTTGTACAATGTCAATCCCTATGAGGAACATCTCTCTTTGTTGCGATTCCTTCCCTTCATTGCCCCATCACTAGTTTGTCTCTTGATTTATTAGCTTGTCAGGAAATTTAAAACAAGATGCTAAATCCAGAAACTAAGGGCCAACCAAGTAGAATAGGGCGAGTCTCTAAGAACACAGCTAATATAGGTGACCCGTTATTCTGTCATGAAAGAATTCCCTTTTACAACCTAAAGGTGAATGGCAATGTGTTCTTGCTTCCTTAAATCCTATTGCCAAAGCTTTGGTCTGCACCAGATTAAGTTTTCCTCCTCAGTAGGACCCAAAATTCGTGAATTTTTCATTTGAACTTTGAAAGAGTTTTCTTGAAGACATCCGAATCTGCTTGATTACCTCACAAGGTTTTGAAAAAATGGCAGTTAGTGAAGTCATCTAGCCAACAGGCCTTAATTCGGTTCAATTTCTAAATTTTTCTTCATTTCATCTATGAACTCTCTCTCTATCACCTTCTCTATTCCTGTTGGGGGGGGGGGGGGGGGGGGGGGCAAAAAAAAAACCTTCAAACCTTGCCATAAATTATATATATAATCTTGAGTGAAAGGAAGTTAGGGCTTGAGTCATCCCTTCAGTATCAATGTGAAGTTACATTGGCAACACCCTATATATATTTGTCAGGGCTTTGGCAACACGTTATACATATGATATTTTTTTGCTAACATTTGCCAATTCATGAAACTTGTTTTTACATCCCTCTCTTTGGAACACATAACCTAGGTATTTGTCACTAAACTCTCCTCAATTAATAAGTAATCAAATGCTCACTTCAGATCCCATGGATTCACCTTATTATGTTGACAATTACTTAGATCATAAACTTAAAATGTCTTTTCAATTACAACCAACTTTCTGTTTTTTATTTTCAGTTAGTATGCCGAAAGTGCTTTGTCCTGGTCTTCAATATTTTTGTTGAGAAGACTTAAAATTTTATGAATCCAAAAACTTGCCATCCCACCCCGCCCATTTATCTGATAATTCCCTTCTACCCATCATATAGACATCAAATATTTGAAAGAGGGATGTACTAGCTACATGTATTCAGAATGAAACCTCGTGAGAGACTCTTTCATGGACGGAATAGTGGATAATTTCCAGATAAGGACCTAGAAAATACAAATTGGAAAGGAAAACTAAAATGTTTATTCCACCAAAGTCATGCAGGCAACTGATCTAACTTCCAAAAGACAGTTAGCATGGAAGTTTTACAAATGAAACTTATCCTTGTTATATGGTTAACTTAAGCTGGTGAGTGTCAAAAAATTTCACATGCTTTTCATGAATAGTCTCTGTCCTTTATTCTCATGAGCATACCGAACCACATTAAAATATTTGATAATACTACAAGGACATTAAAATATGCTGCCTCCTGTCTTCTCTCTTTCTGCAGGGTATTAACCAAAATGATTATCATCCCTTCTAAACTTGACATTGGCCCGAAATAACCCTACAGAAACTGGCATTCTGTCAACATGATCTAGATCTCAAAAGCACCAAGATGGCACATGATGCTTATAGTTGATGGGATGCAGGAGGATATTGAAAACAGAATTATTTGAATATGTTCCTTTCTTACTCCCCAAAATGCTCTATCTCATGCCTCATCATGAACATTGCCATCACAAACGTGATTCCCCTTATATGTGTTAACAAATTGCTACTGTATCATGAATTGGCTGAGTATGCAAAATCATAAAGGTTTCATACCTAAAATGGTCAATGGGATCACCTCTTCAACTGTGACACCACAATCCTTCTGAAGATAGCAGATTCGGTGCCTTTATTGAATCTTTTATATCATTGGAGTCCTTAGGGCTTTGACCTGCACAGGAGGTGATATCCCTGTGCTCTCCTTCCTGGATTTGTAGACTGTTTGTATCACATGTTGTCATGTTCTCCTCGTGTTGGCTGCTTTTCAGTTTCCACATAACTGTTGGCATGGTATTTCTCCAATTTCAACAGTGTCTTATGAGAGATTCCCTTCGATTTTCTCTTATATCACTGATAACATAGTTTTAGTGACTAACCCTCAGTCAGTAGTGCATATTATTTGCAGGAACATCTTCATCACTAAATCTGACCTTTATGCATATTGCTTCATTATCCATGGACTGTCAAGGATCCATATCGCCTTTCAATTTTGCCTCCATGTTGTACGGTCACTAATCTTGTCAATAATGGCTCAAAGGGTAAGCTGAAGCTTTTCGCAGCTCAAATTGCTAAAGAACAAAAAATTCTCTACACATCTGCAACTGCATTAATGAGAGCACAGAGTGACCTGACAGATCTGAGATGTCCAACACACAACGGGTTGAATAATCCAAAATTGATCCTTGGCTTGGATGTTCAGCCCAAGCTCATTTATAACCCAGCCAATGCCCAGGTCTATGAAAATTGCCCTAGCCTAATTCTTGGTAGGACCATATACTTGTTGGAAGTTTTAGGTGAGGAATGTTCTCTTTATCTGTATGAGTGGACTTTCAGTGGGCATGTGTCATTTCTGCCACTTAGGGAATAGATCTTTGGCAAAGAACTCTGGAGATCAGACGCATTAGTGTGATGAGCTTAATATTTATATTATGGGGAAAGATATGGGTGGCATTGTAGAAGAAGTGATTCAAGATAGACTATAACAGATCTCGGTGAATCACACTGGCTTAGAGGTATGAACTGTTGTACAAGATATTTGCTGCCACCCTCAACAATTTGAGGGATTGTTAAGTGTTTGATAGATGTCATTGTATGAG
Organism: Buxus sempervirens; assembly: GCA_947561395.2. NCBI lineage: Eukaryota > Viridiplantae > Streptophyta > Magnoliopsida > Buxales > Buxaceae > Buxus > Buxus sempervirens. The sequence goes on from OX387190.1 coordinate 36,789,964, forward strand.
ACTTCAGAGTTTTGTTGGCACATTAATATTGTTGTGGGTCCTACCTTGTATTTAGCCTACCTTGTATTTAATCCTAAAAATAAGTTTGTATCGGAGAATGGGAAGATGGTTGCTTACATTCTTAATCAGTCTATTTAGTAAATGTCTTAATCTTAAATCTAATTGAGAAAATCCTAAAAATAATTTTGTATTGGAGAATAGGAAGATGGTTGCTTACATTCTTAATCAGTCTATTTAGTAAATGTGTTAATCTTAAATCAAATTGAAAATAATATATTCTTATTCTTTCAAGCAAGTACAATAAAAATCTTTGTTATGTGGAGATTTATCAATATTGCAGGCATGGATTTATTGATTAGCTTGATGGGATGGCTTATTAGTCCTTTAGGTTGATAAAGTTGGAAAAATGCATGCTCTGTTTACTTTTGATTATTTTATACTTAATTAGTTATTTATTTATTGTTTTTTTAATGATGAAATGCTTGTTAAGCTTTCTATGGGGATGCGAAATATTTATGCAGGATCATGTATCAAAAGGACATCGAGGAATTGGGTTTATCACTTTTGAAAGTGCAGGTTAGACAATTTAAAAGTTACCTTCGAGCTTGTGAATATTATACATGAGAAGTCACTACTTTTGGTTATTCTATATTATGTCTATTATGATAATGTTATTTTGACCCTTGCACACCTTGAAAAAGGAGGAAGAAATATATCGCAAAGTTGGTGGAAATATTGAAATTTTTTTGTTTGGGGTTGGTTAAGCAGCTGAATTTATGGCCTTTTCAGTTAATTTCATGAATTTACTTCTTAAAAGAAGAAGCGTTAACATTTTGTCTTCCCTTTTTTTTTTTTTTAAATTTTCTTTTGGTTAATGTTGAAGACATTTTCACCCATCAGAAAAAAAAAATCTTGAAGACATTTTCATTTCTTCATCACTGTAACTTCTTCCCTTTTTTTCCCTTTTAAAATGGTTTTCTCTATTAAAGTTCTTGCATGTGACATCAAGAATTTTGAATTGCCAAATTTTTTTGTTTCATTTTTCATATATATGATGTTGCATCTCTCTCCTCCCTTCCTTTATGCCCGTTTATCCTTCCTTTTCTTTTCACAATTTTCCTGTCAAACTAACACCAAAGCATTCCTTTTTTTTAAATGGACAGATATATTAAGTAGAGATAGGGTATGCAAGTGCTACATGGGATCCATGATAAATGAGTAACCACATAAAAGATCAGCAGTAAGGAACAAAATAGAAAATAGAAAATGAAACATACAAGATCAAAAGCAGGGAAGACAGAGAATCTAATCAAAATAAACAAGTGTAGACCAATCTCGCAGAGCATTTCCACCCGAAATTGATCTGGATTCCTTCTTAGTGTATATCCACGATGCCAGTATGATTTCTATATCTTCTAAAATCCTCTGTCTCTATACAGCACTTCCTTTAAATATACATCAATTACATGCTATCCCGGCCGCTCAAATTGTTTCACAAAAAATCGCATGGTACATCAGTTTACCTTTTTTCTTGAGGAAGGGGAAGCACTACTGCTTAGCAAGATCTATAAGAGACTTAGGCAATACCCAACTTAGCCCCACATGGCTGAAAAAAATGAGACTAAAAGGAGCCAATCACCTCACAGGGGATGAACATATGTCCTTGGATTCTCCTTTGAGGCACAGATGCATACATTAGGACCAGTAATTGCAAATTTTTTTCTCTTTTGGAGATTATCAAGAGAGTTTATTCCTTTATACAAGGCAGTCCACAAGAAGGCTAACAGATTTGGAGGGGCTGGAGCATGTAATAGGATAAAATTTTTTGGGTGGGTGGGGGGTTGCAATTCTAGGATTAGAACAAAGATTGGAAAGAGCCATCTGTGAAGGGCCCAACTATGGCCATCAGGTACTAAGGAATCAATAATAACAAGGCTAAGCTATTTAATAAGGATGCAAACTCCTCCAATTTTATGGCTTGAAGATCTCGACAAATTGGAGGTTCCAAACCAAACCTGTAGAATCCCAAGAAAGAATATCCAAAACAAAAGGATGTGTAATGAGGTGGATGCGAAACAGTGTTGGTAGTTGTGGGAGAGTGATGAATTCCCCTACCAATGATCCTCCCAAAATCGTAGGGAGGACTTGGAATGAAGAATGGGTCTCAACAGTGGATAAAGAAAAGAATCAGGAGCTGAAATAGCTTTCTAAGGACTTGTACAACGAGAACTTGCCTTAGGATTTATATCTCGTCTGTTTCTATGAATACCATACTTTCTCACGATGACTTTATGCCACGAAGACTCAATTTTCCTCCCCAATTCTCCACGGCACTTTGCTAGCTAGGCAGAATTTTTAAGTTAGAGCTTAACTCCAAGTCCCCTTCTTCCCAAACTAACCTTGCTCCATCTAACCAAATGATCTTTCCTAGACTCTTCCTTTCCAAAGAAAGTCTCTTTGAAAATTTTCCAAATTTTTGTCACATTGTTTGGTGCCCTAAAGGCAGAAATTAAATAGGAAGGTTTGCTGGCGATGCCTTAATCAAGGTGATTCTAGTATTCTACCCCTAAGAGAAAGGTAAATCCTCTTTTGATATGCTAGTTTCCTTTTATTCCACTATTGGATCCTAGAAGCTCTCCACCTTTGGCATGGCCCCTCAACGGGAGGAGTTCACATGGAGTTACTAATTTTTTTAGCACACCTTAAATATTGTTGTCTTTTTAGGATTTTTAAATTTAATAGCTTTTATTAATTATGTATTTCTAATTTTCATTTTTTTTCTTCCGTGCAATTACACCTTGTGAAGTTGACAGTCAATATGAAACTTTTGTTTAATGAAAATTAGGACCTTCAGAAATGCAACTTCATTGCTAAATAATTCTTTTTCAGTAAGAAAATTAGGAAAAGAAAATTATATACGACCTTTAGAAATGCAACTACATTGCTAAATGATTCTTTTTCTTTACCATAAAGAAGGTAAATGCATTGATTGGTATTTTGGCTGTCCAAGTCTTAAAAGTATTGCTTTCAGGTCAGTATTGGCTTCCTTCAAAATCAATATTGGTCAATATATATAGGCAGATATATTTAGGCAACAGTGATCGGCTAAATGGGTTCTTATTGGCTGATGTTTCAAACATTTAATTACCAAAGATCTGTTACTTTTCCCAGTTTTTATTGTAAATGACTTTACTAGTTGAAGTCACGCTTTAATTATGCCATAACCTATGAACCCAAAACTTCTCAGATGCACATAGGTGGCTGCTATGTCTAATCTTGGGAATGTTATCAAACATATCATGAATTTTGTTTGTTTCTTTTGTGACTCAAATTGCCTTGGCGTGCTTTCGTATGTTGAAAGTTTTTTTGTTTATGTTTCTTCTTGTTTGTTTGTTTTATTTTTAATTTTTGAAAATGCAATTTATATAGTCTCCTTGGTGAGCGAAAACACGAAATAAAACAATGTTTTAGTTGCAATGTTTTACAATTATCATGGCCAACGGATAGACCGATAGCACCAATATTATGTTCCTAGGTGTTACAAATAAGTTTTTACAGGATAGTTTGCATGTGATGGTGGTAAGCTCATTAGTTTAAAATCATGCATAATAAGTTTTGATATCTTGTAAAGCAGTTGGCCAAGAACTTGTTGATGTTGGATGCATATTGTTGAACGGAGTTAAGATGATTGATTTCAGAGTGGTTTTGCCTTGTTCTTTGTTGCATGAAATTCCTTACCAGCATTTCCATCCTCTGTTCTATTTTAATCACTGCCCTGCACCTCATCAATGTGATTGATCTTCATGTTGCACAAAATGTTGCATAAACCACTCAACTCAAGGCTCCATGATATAATTGTATGTTTTATCAGCTGTAATTTCAGGTTCTCTTGACTTATATTTGCCTTATTAAACATTGAGTATATCTTTACTTCGATTTCACAGGATCTGTGGACAACTTGATGGCTGAAACTCATGAATTGGGAGGTTCTACTATAGTTGTGGACCGCGCAACACCAAAGGCAACTTGCCACAATCACTGGCCCTCTCCTCATTATCAGTCATTCTTATCTGCAATTTGAAAACCCTTTCATCAAAATTTGTATATGTCATATAATTTCATATTTTTATAAAGCTTTCTTGGGCCACTTTTCCATAAGAAATCTTGTACATTTTTCATCTTTTCTGTTAACCCAACTTTCATCTAAATTTCTATATGTAATGTAATAATGCCAGGATGATGACTTCAGGCCACCAATCAGAGCATCACAGGGTGGGTATGGTGCATACAATGCTTATATTACGGCAGCAACTAGGTATGCAGCACTTGGGGCTCCTACATTGTATGACAACGCAGGCTCCGGTTATGGAAGTAAGTCCTTAAGCAGGAATGTATGCATTTGTTATTTGGGAATTATATTTAAATGTGTACTTTATTTGATGAATTTATTTTTGTTGCAATAGGGGAATCAATTCGTGGAATGGGTAAAAAGATTTTTGTGGGCAGGCTCCCACAGGAGGCAACTGCTGAAGACCTTCGTCAGTATTTTGGCAGATTTGGTCGTATTTTAGATGTCTATGTTCCGAAGGTAAGATACTGTGTTACAGTAGTGGTCAGGTGTCAGTTTTTGAGTGGGTACCTGGCAATTGAAACATCATTGCTTTTTGAACATAGGACCCCAAGAGAACTGGCCATAGGGGTTTTGGTTTTGTAACCTTTGCTGAGGATGGTGTTGCGGATCGTGTATCTAGAAGATCTCATGAGATATGTGGGCAGCAGGTAATGGATAAGTATCCAAAATATTTGTTTCTGTTCTTTTATTTTATTGTGTTGATGCTTTCATAGCTTTTTAGTGCTTAATGACAATTAGAATTGAAATTTAGGTTTGTGACCAAGTTAACCTTGTTTGCTGTTTTGTTTATTTATTCCCCCCTCTCTCTTCCTCTCTCGGGGTTGGTGGTTAGGGGGTAGTTAACATGGTGTCATGGGTGTGCCTGCCCGCAAAACGGCTCGACATGTCTTAGGGAAAATGGCATTGGAGCTGGCATGGCAAACCTTGAGTGAACCCATTTGATTCTATGTTTTGAATTTTGATGTTTTTGATCCCTCACTGTGAAGTCCATGATCCTTGTGGCTATTAAGGATTAAATGATTCAAGACAAGTTATGGAAATATTGCAATAAGTCAACAAAACATCATAATAATGTCAAACTCTATTACCAATTTGAAAAAAACACAAGCAATTGCATTTTCTAGATCTAAATATCTGTTATACCTTTAATTGGCAGTGAATAATAAAATATGAAATTTTGCATCAGCCAAGGCATGGGTATTGTTTATCAAGGTTTGTGAGATTTGTATAGGAGTGAAGAGTTCTATTTGGTATTTGCTCTAGAAACGAAGGGCCTGGACCCTTCACTCTTTGTGCTGTACCTATGAAATATGACAGAATGTAGATATACACATGGGATATCACATGACTGTTTCCAGTCTGAGTTAGTCAATCTTTTTGATGTTTATCATTGCTTTCTTCAAGATATATGATTTGTTTGCAATGCAGGTGGCCATAGATTCGGCTACACCTCTTGATGATGCTGGTTCAAGTGGAAATTACATGATGGAAAGCGCTGAACCATTTGGTGGTTATGGTGGTCCAATACGTACATATGGCCGAATGTATGGCAGCCTGGATTTTGATGATGTAAGTATATATCATTTTATCTATATGGAATACAAGACACGGAAGAAGGCAATATAAGTTTGCTTTTTTCGGTTGCTTGTGAGTACTTAAAACATCATTGAGAAAGCAGAAGTTATGTTTACGACCGATGCATACCAGCTTTTGCCTCAAATTGGTTCATTTTGACACCCAATCCATATGGGTAGCAGGCAATACTTCATGCAATGACATATAAAATCTTTAATATGGAATTACCTTGTGATATGTCAAACCTTTTTTTTCAATCCACCCACTATGAAGTGTAAAGCTCTGCTCTGTAATCTGATGAACTTTTGCTCACTATATCATGCTTTCTAGCTGTAAAAAAATTGTTCAGATTGTACAATTTAAATTAGGCCTATTTTGGACTTTTTAGGGTTAGTGTCTACATCACTATTTCCTCAAATTTTCTTGAATTTGTGTTTCTTTTGATTAAATGCTGATTATATTTTGATTCATTTTATTAGAAATGTGTTTATTGTCCACATGTGCTTGTGTTGCAGCAGTCGGAAAATTATGTGAATGGTCCACTTGCAAAAGTGATGTGCTGCAAGTGGACCATTCACAAAATAAAGAAAGATGCTGATAGCAATACAGATTTAATGATAAATTGACTTTCATCTTTTGTTTTTATTTTTTTATTGTCAATTTTTAATGTGTTGCAATGGTGTTGTGCCTGGCTTTCTGGCATCCCTATGCTCTCGCTCTCTATCTCTTTCCTTAGTGTTAACTGTTATATTGTGTGAATTTCGTTGTTGATTGGTTTTCAGCATCATCTAAGTTCTGACCGATGTATCTTGTGGTCCTCTGCAGTGGGGTTACGGCACTATGGGTGGGAGGCCGTCAAGAATGGATTGGAGGTATAGGCCTTACTAGAAAGATGGATTCGGGTGGCTTCAGAGATAATCTTTCAGCATTTATTGCATGATTGTACGCTGTGCTTTCTGTTTCCAGATTTCGAATAATGTTTATTTCTATTAAATGAATAACATAATTTAACTGTATACATCGTAACGTAATTGGTATAACGATAGATGACCCTGTAGCATTTGATGGCTTCTGGTTACATTCTGATAGGGGTTATGGTAATATCTAGGCCTCAGTTATTACATGGATGATTTGCCTCCGAAGGTAACCAGGGAGACGTGGCGTAAGCTTTCAACATTTTATTGGCCGAACAACTCTTTTTACGAGATTGTCGAACATTTAAATCCTCTGTACCAAACGAGCGGCTTGTCATTTTCTTTATTTTCTATTTTTACCCCTTCGCTTTCTGAGGAAAGATCCTAAGATCCATTTCATGCCAGTTGGTTGACACAACGGGCATTTATGCTGACTGATGGTCCACATGGAGTCGGGTTACAGCCGGCAATGGGTGTGGTCATGGAGGTCGATTGTTGATCATGGAGGCTGCGGTATTTATAGTTGAGCTTGGTAATGGGCAGCTTATTTTCTGGCTCGTCAGCAAATTCTTAACCGGAAACAATGTCGTGGATGGCTTCCAGATATTGGGAAGGTTAAGTCATGTATAGCGGCTTTCGTTAGTTCTGTTGTGGCCATTTCTGGTCGGTGTACATATAGTCCTATAAACCATGCAGGGGCATCTTGAAACCTGTATCTCCGGATTGTTGAGCAGAAAAAAGTATATTAGAAGGCAATGTGATTGCCAATTATTAATCGAGAGATGATTCAGGTTCAAGAGAGAACTGTGCAGCATATAGAGTGTATTGACCATCGGCCCAAACACATGATTAGAAGTTACAATATATGGGCAAGAACTGTGATTACTGGTTATGACATTGATGCAAGACACGCATTAGTACCCAAATTCTTTGTATACATTCTGCTCCCCCGGGATGCTGCATCATCTGAAGTCTTAACTAATATACTTGGAAGGCGTTGGTGCTTACCTGCCCGATGAAAATCAGCAATTTTGAGTGATAAAGTATTTCTCTTGTACCTTTCTTGTGCTTCACGTGTAATTCTCCTATTTAATGGTGAGTTTCTCATTAGTATAATTTTACACCATTAAGAGTAACTAAATATGGGAACTGTGCAAGCATCAAGGATTAGGTCATCTGCATTTTATCAGGGTTCAAAAACAGATGGCAGCAACAGTATAATATTTCCAAAATGAATTGCTCGGCAAGATAAAATTTTAATTTGAAAGGGTGGTTCGCAGCTTTAGATTACACGAGGCATTTCCTGCAACTAAAATCTGTTGGTCCATTTCTCATACCACACAAAATTACAGGACCAATTACAGAAATTGTTGTAGGAAAATACTACAAGAATATGCTGCAGACAATTTCAAGTAGAATTTTGCCACCACCTTGTCCTGCCTCAGAACACGTATGTCCTCATCAGTGGACAACAGCCTGAGCTTTTCAAAATCCAGACACAAACAGCTGGTCATTGTGACATTACAGTATGGAATCAATCACATACTAGATAGAGTAATTTTGTGGGGGGTTTTGGGGTTGAGGAAGGAAGAGAGTAGGAGGGGGGGCTTGGTGGTGGTGGTGGCGTGTGGTGGGCTGGTGGTGGTGAGGAACTGAAATATTTTTCTCAACCAAATTGTAGGAAACGAATTTTGATATTAAAAACATGTGTAGAAATATACCTTGTATTTAAGGTTGACCAGATGGACAGCAAGGCAATGATAATAAGGCATCAAGAAGTACACGTAAAGCAGCTCCTCAAGGAACGTATCCTTCCAGTCTTATGGAAGGAAACAGCCTCAGGTGTACAGGCAACCTGATAAGCCTCGCTGGTTGATGCCATGCTCCTCATCTCCTGGGCTTTCCTCTGAGCTGATCTCAGCTTCTTCACGATCTTATCCATCGATGATGATCTCTTTCTTTCCAGTTTCATCTGAATCAAACTTCGCAGTTAGTTATGATGCACAGCTCCAAATATTCTTGCTTCTGCTTATTTGAACCATGAGACATTTCAAATTATCATTTTGCAAATAGCACATCATACCAAAAATAACAAGGAAATGATAGAAAAAACCCTTCGTTATTGAATATGAAACAAAATTTTAGCAAAGAAGGTATGTGGATCAGTAAAGAATCAGTCAGAACAACTTTAAGCATGGGGAATCATTAATGTGGAGAAGAACCTCTAGTTCCTGTATTTCTGCCTCAGCTTTTGCCTTCTGCAAGTCCTCCCATGCAGTAATCCTGGCCTCCTCTCTTTTTAACCTGCTAAGAACCAGGAGGGATATGGTTATTACAGATTCTTGCTTTCAATTAGGGTGGATTTTCTTTCTTTATTTTGTTTATTGTAGTGAGACAAATGAGTTTCCAATAACAGTAGGTTTATACTAAGAGTCAATATGAGCCTCTCTTTTTACTTTATGGACGAATTAACTATAGTATCCAAGAGGAGGTGCCTTGATTCATTTTATTTGCAAATGACGTAGTTATGTGCATCAAAGTAAGAAGAGAGTAAATGCAAAAGGTTTAGAACTAAAGTCAAAATTAGACCAAGTATATGAAGTTTAACTTTACTACAAATAATGGCGGAAGTAAAACAACAATAAGAATTGAAAATCAATACAATTCGAAGAGTAATAAATTTTGGTGATCTTGGATCTACTGTTCATGAGGAGGGAGATATTCGGGAGGATGTTGCATACTGAATTAGAGCTATATAGCCTTGGTGGAGAGGCATGCCTAAGGTGTTTTGTGATCTATGCGTCGCACTCAAAAACTTAAAGGCAAATTTATAAAATAAGGCAACAAAAAGCATCATATGCATAAGATGAACTTTTCTAAGATGTAGATGTTAAAATTGATATATGGGAAGAATAAGAAAGATAATATAAGTAATAAAAATATTCAATGGTGGTTAGTTGTTGCCCAATATGTGATAAGATAAAAGTAAGGATGATAAGATTTTTTTTTTTTTTTTTTGGTGAGAAGAAGGATGATAAGATGGTTGGGCATATAAAGGGAAGACCTAAGGAGACATTTGTGAGAAGGTATGAGAAAATTCTCATTGAAAATGTCTAAAGTACAAGGGGAAGGCTAAGAAGAACATGGATGGAGTTAGTTGTAAAGGATCTGAATACTCCTAGGCTGACTGAAGATGAGATTTTTGACAGATTGTGAGGGAGGAACAGGATTCATGTTGCCAACACCAAATTGTTGGGATAACCATTCTGTTATTGACTGACTTAATTGATTGGGTGCCGGATTCTATATAGTTTTAGAGACTTCTTTAGAGTTGTGGGTAGGAAATCAATATCTAGGTTTTAAGAGGAATAAGAGGATGATTCTTTATAACTCTAGTTGTCAGAGAGTAAAATATATAATATCTTCTGAAAACAGGCAACTCAGACCCATGTAAATCACGCTATGTTTTTTTCTTTACTTTTGATTTTTCTTTTTAATTGTTTTTCATAATTGATCCAAGTTTGTGTTCACATATGGATATGAAAATTAGGGAAGTTTTTGAATCCAAGTCATCGAGTTTAAGAAAGAACTTCTATGGAGACTAGACTATAAATTTCTAAGATAATTAGGGAGGCTTCTGACTTTATGTGATTTTGGAACAAATTACTGCAAAGAAGAATAAATTTTGAATTAACTAACTTATACATAAGTAATATACATCTTACTCTTTAATTTCATACTGACATTATCACTGACGTGGGAAAATCAAGCATGAGAATTATCAAACCATGGATACTTCAGAATGCATTTTGCTGTCTCTGAACTTACCAAGCTGAAGTCTGACCATTCACAGCTTTATTTTTCAGTTCTTCAATGTTTCCTGATCCTTTTTCAGGCATTTGAGCTCTATGTTTTTTAGACCAACTTGTCAGAGTGACCCTTTTGTCAACCTCCACATCCTTGATTTCTAATTTATATGAATCGCAACCCTGGAGCTCCACAATTGGAAGAATTGAAGGTGAAGATGAGGGTGCAAAAACACGTCTCCCTTTTGGAGATGGTTGTGCACTACCCTCAGGACTCATCTGCGTAGCCATATTCCTTCTTGAAGCAACATGTGAAATTGTAGTTTCTGCATCCTCAGTACCATCAAGCTTCTCATCTGTAAAATTGATCCAAAAAGAAATGCTGAGATTAGAAACACAGCCCTAAACAAGGGGCTAGCATCTCTAAATTAAAAGAAGAGATCCTTTAAATGATAAGTACCCAACGATGATATAATTTTAATAGGCATATTATTGGCAGTAAATGTTTTCATATTCAAAATAATCACCACATCCATGTTCTCCACCACACTTTAAAAGGCCTCTGTTGGGGAACATAGAAAATATATCATACCATAGATTCAAGGAAAATACAAACACTGTTTTCATGTTTTTGCAATTCCAGTCTAACAAACCTGTTTTCAGTGACAGTAATGTTTCCAGATAAATTTTCCAGTGGTTAAGGAACTATGCACTTCTTTGGGTATAACAGGTGTTATACAACAAAAACTGAAAGAGAAGGTAACAGATGCCAGCAAATGCCACCAGGTTAGCACTACATTACAATACTTTTACTCATTGTAACTCATTTTGAAACATATATGATAACTTAGCATAACAAAACACTTTGACATGTTAGATCAAATTTTATAGTTGCTATGAAGTACTTCAATCAGGATGTGTGAAAACTCGAAGCTGCATTCGTAATGGCTTCCTTGAATATGGTTTTTCAATTAGATAATGGAAAAAAAAAATGCTAGTGACAGAGAAGCAATCATAAGAACTGAGAACCAAACATTCCCAAAAGCAATACTTCCTTTAACTGTGGGCCAATTTTCTGTTAAGAGGGGCATGTTGAGGACAATATATATATATATATATGTTGGGCCTGTTATGATGTATGGAAAACAGTGTTGAGCACTAAAGAAGCAATATATTTATAGGATGAATATAGATGACATAAGGATGTTAAATGAATGCGTGGCAAGATAGAGAAAAAAAACAAACAATTTAAGCAGAAACTTTTATGGATACATTTCCTTTAAAGCCTATTCTGGATTCCATTGGGCATTAGTGTAGTTGAAGACTTGGAAGCATAAGAAGAAGATAAAATAGGAACACTTAGTTAAGATCTGATAAGAATAAGTTATATACTACCATGTAAAAACCAGAAGAAACAAGGCATGGAACAACTCTTTGTTTTTCATCAATTTTTCAGATCTGTGCACATGCGTTTCTGCAGAATTATAGATCTAAATTTTTTCATAATTCCTATTTTCTTCAATATACATGATCACCACAAATAATTGATTGCACATAACCAAAATAGAAAAGATAATCAAATACCGGAATTTAATGTAGACATCCTTGATGAATTTGAAGAAATCCACATTCAATCTTGAATCCCAAGTTCATGCTTGAATCTTTTGATCACACATAGGAAGGGTTTCTCTCACTTCACCCAATCCATTAGTTGCATAAGTGATGGTAATTACGCCTTTATACAATGTAGAGAGAGGACCAATCCTAATGGAAATTAAATTCCTTAACTGCCATTTACCCACCAGTTAATTACTTAATTACGCCAGTTTTGATTGCTCCACTTTCCATCAAAGTTAAGAAGCTTCATAATTTATTTCTCATTCTAGATATGAAGAAAATCTTACAACAATTGAAGAAACGGAATGGTTAGCTTCAAGAACAGAGAGCCCTGTTTCAGAACTGGTCGAAATAAGTGAAAGATTGTGTTTAAGTTAGAATTTTAGGTGTTGGGGGGTGGGGTGGTTTATGGGAGAATAAGTTTCTTGTTTTAAAGAAACAGGTACTAAATACTAAAAAATGTTGTTCTATAGATCCAGAAAGGCAAAGGGATATTGAGCATGTGACGTTGCAAGCATGAGGAACTGAGAGAAAAGTAGTAAACAACATATAAATTGACGTTGGCATAGACTAGATGTCTACACAAATAATCAAGTTTCGTTAGATTCATTTTGTAATTGGAGAACTTTTATTTTTACTGGTGTATCAGTTGGTTAGTATGTGGCTGACGGATGTGATAATCAGCTTAAGAAAAATCTTCAGAGAATTCAATTCCAATTCTTGTGTGATAAGCAAGACAATCAAAAAACAAAATTGAAAATCTATTATGCACATTGAAGGGTCTAAGCGAGTAAGCGGAAGACCTAAAATGACATGGAAGGAGTATATAAAACAATACTTACAAAAACGTAGATTAATTAAAGCCATGGTTTTTGATAGAGTGGGATGGAGAGACAAGATTCGTGTCGCCGACCCCAACCTTGGTGGGAACTGGCTTATGATGATGATGATGATGTATATATGGATAATGCATTTTATTATTGTTGTTATCATTGTTATTGTGTGTGAAATTCCTTTGTATGAAAACAGATCCCAAACTTTCTGGTCATTTCCTGTCATTTTCCAGTTCTTCTGTATCTTTCTACTTGCTGTCCTGATTTTTGGACTGGTATTATATCGAACATGTAAAATAGAAACCTTAGAGGCACCTATGAGAATGTGCAAGATGAAGGATCTAGAAACTATAGAAAAAGGCCAAAAGAACTTGAATTTAGTAAGAATATATTTGAGGACACATAATCGATTTGAATTGAAGGTATTCCTCTAGTAGACTGGGATAGCACAATAGGATTATCTACAAATTTTGGTTTTATATAACATTATATTTCAGTGAAGAATTGGTAATTTCTGAAAAAAAAATATTGCAAAATTTTGAGAAAATTTGAGGATCACATCATATAAAACACAGGGTAAATAAAAGAAAAAAATTTAAAATAAATAGAACTATGAAAGATAGACAAAATTTTGGCTAGTTAAATGATATATTTAATGTATGGTTTGATCCAAGATTCCAGAATTTTATAGAAGCCTGACCCAACTGCTCAGCTAAACAATGAAAGCCTTTATACAATAGGAATTTTTGGTTCAGCAGATCCATGCATTCTTGCCCAAATTTCACATCATTGCAGGTGGGGATAATAAACACTTTCAACCAACCCTCAGAAAAAAAAATTAAGAGACCGGGTAGAAAATTGACTGGTGACGTATGAGGAGGAAAAAAAATTATTGTGTAACAATGATTTTAAAATTAAATGATTTGGTGAACTTCGTTACATACTTCCACATGGTCCCACTTCATAATCCAAGTCTCAACATAAAGTTATAAACGACTTTGACACACAGCAAAAAGTTAATCTAAACGTTATTTTCCTTTCGTAAAAATTTCTAAAATATTAATAAATGCACTCCTATATAACAAAGGATTCAGCTCATCTACGGTTGAGCCCGTAAATTGGTTCAACCATAGCCAATTGTTGCTTGTCAAGTAGGCAAGCAACACTCGCTCTCCTTTCTCTCTCTTGCGTGGGAAAATGAAAAAGTGATTTTCAGTGATGTTGCTTGCCTATTTGGCAAGCAACAATTGGCTATGGTTGAACCAATTCACAGCCTCAACCGTAGATGATCTAAATCCCTAACAAAAGCCATCAGACCCATTGACAGAGCTTGCATCCATGAATCGTGAAAGTATTATCTCTAACTAAAATTAAAAAGTCTTCTACCATGTGATTTGTTGTGAATCACAGGGATTGATGTGATGTCATTAGAAAAAAAATAACAATATACAAAACAGCAAAGGTAAATACAAACTGTGCGGAAATAAAGCAGTGCTGAGATCCGAGAACCATGTACCTTGAGAGCCGGGCATGGAGGACTGGTTTAACAAATCCGAACACCCATGCACAGTAGCGGAGCGCGCAATACAATGCCCTGTGTGCACACCGAGACAAGATATGCCACCACTAGCACTGCCACTGCCACCACCGTAGGGAAGGGATAGAGCTTCTGGCATCATAACCCCAGCAGAAAATGGAGAACCAATCGTAAAATTCGCAACTCCGGCGCTGTCGAACATCGGCATAGCAGGTGAATACATTGAATAGTATGCAGTTCCTGGAGGCCCAAGCGGCCCGCTCTTCGACTTCGGTCGTCTCTGTGGTTGTGGAACCGAAACCCTACCTACTAGATCTCCTAAAGCTGGACTGGAAATCCATTTCTCGGCGTCTTCCCACTTGGAAGGCAACGCCCTTCCGTTGTTGAATGGCAGTAAGGCGTCAATAACAAGCCTCCGGTTGCTGTTCGTCGGTAAGGGTACTCGTTCTGAGCTCCATCCCTTAGGAATACCTACACCAATTTGCCGATAATCTGGCGTTCCGGGACTGGGGAATGCACTGGATCTGTGAGGATAAAGAGATTTTTTCTTCATGGCTCTCAATCGCGGTGAAGATCCCATGGCATTGCTTCCGGTATTATTGAGATCTAGTGACAGAGGTCTTCGCCTATCTGCCCGTTTGTTTGCTCCCGGAAAAGCTTCAGATCTGAATCTCTGGTTCTTACATTCTGGAGAGGAACTGATTAGGGTGGGGTATTCTACGAATGAAATTAGAATTAGTGTATGTTACCTGCGAGAGCTTGATGACCGTCGTCTCTCTCAATGTCCTTGTCGTCTTCATCTGTGTACGAGTGAAGGAAACAGTGATCGACTCAAATGAAATCATATGTTATATTTTCTCCTTTCAATTTTGCCGCTAAATGCCTAAACATGTACCTTTTGTCTTCTCTCCTTTCGCTGTACGGGTCCTGGTCTTCTGTAATTTGGACCTATCAGGTTTTGGACCACACTCGTGGAAATCAAAATCCTGCCAAATTCTGGATCAAGACAAAGATCTTAACAGTACGACGTCAACGAATTTCAAATCTAAGAGTTAGATTCCAAAAGCAGAAATATCCTTTTCTCTGTTTTATCTTAAGCTAACCCTAATCTTTTTGGAAAAGTAAATCTGGCTTTTATCTATAATGTACAGATTCAACAGAAGCAATGAGTTGTACATATATAAGTCAAAAGATTCAAACACATGTAAGACAGACAATGGCAACTTCGGTTTGAAAGCCTGCGATTTCTCCGTCTACAGAAGGAAGTATTCAGACGAGGAAGGGCCTTAATCCACTGAGATCATCTTTGCATTAAAATAGAGGACACAAGACTACATAAGCTAGAACCTCAATTTGATAAAGATTTGGCATGAGAAGCGAAAGAGGTTGGAAAATTAAAGAAGAAAGCACAGAAGCGTGTAACGCATTGAAAACACGTATAGTTTTCTCATTGCAGAGAATGAGACTGACCGCTGCTCCTTTTGCGTTCTCCAACAGAGAATAAAGAAAAAGATACTTCAGACAGCTAAAATCACCTCGGACAGTTCAGAGACATGAGGTTGGTTGTCATGAACGTCTGATGCAAATGAGCAACGAGCAACACTAACAGAAGCGGAAGAAAAGGGACTGAAGTTTGATTCGTGCGTTAAGATTACAGAATCAGGGCTTTCATCTCTATCTTTGAAGCCAGATCTTGAGAGCTTTTGCTCTTGAAACGATAATCCCGGCATTCTCGACTGCTTTGATTACGAGTCGGTGATTTGAGCATTTAAGAACAAAAGAAGTAAAACGAGACTCCTACATTGCTGCTAAGAACATGATGAACGCCACTACAGTTCCGCCTGTCGACTCCTCTGGATAAAATGATTAACACTTCTGTTCTGTCTGGTGGGAGATGAGGACATTGAGGAGAAAGTCTGGGAGAGGTGGGAACAATAACAAGGTCAGTGTCATGGAGAAAGAATTACGATCGATTCGCACATGGGGAGACCGGAAAAAGAAGCTTCAACTTCGGAAAATCATGGAACGGCACATGGAAGGACTCGCAGAAGCGTCCAAAGTTTTCGTTTCCTTCTGGAGACATTGCTGATTGCTCTGTCCGACTAGAATGTGAATGCAATGTTCGTCGCCCCGACATCTTTTCTCCGTTTGATTTTGTCTCGCACTTTTTCTTTCTTTATTATTATTTATTCCTGTTTTCGCGCCAACGCGGGTGATTTACAAGGCATTTGTTACCGGATACCTCATCTTAATTGATTTAGGTATGTTCGTAGTTCCTACTCCCGAACAAACTGTTAGGTACCTTCAAGAGAATTGATAAAGAAAGAAAAATTGCAGAAAAAAACTAGAGTACTTCGAGGGACTCAACCTCCAAATTAAACTTTTGATTCAAATTCAATGCTCTACTCGATTCACATAAGTCCCTATTTAAAGACTAAAAAATAAAACTCCCAATAGGAGAATGCTAACTAAGATATCTCCTATAACCGACTAACTTCAAACTTCTAATCAAAGTAAACAATTAAAATAGATTCCTAATCCAATTAGTTATCCTAATAACAACCAAACTACAATTAAAAATAGATTCCTAACAATTCCTCCTACGTGACTGGCATGTGTTTCCCTTGAATGGCATGTGCTAGCTAGTCACATAACAATCCATCCCGGTTAAAGAGAGAGCTTGTCCACAAGCTCAAAATCTGGAAACTGCTTCTGAATTTTGTAAAAGGATTCCCACGTTGAATCATCTTCATCTAAACCTTGCCATTGAATTAGCACCTCAGTAACTGGACGACCACGACGATTAACCACTCTACGATCAAGTATTTTCTGCGGTTGTGGTTTAAGATTCCCATCTTCATCAGTACTTGGTAAGATAGTTTGAACTGCAGTGTGAACACCCAATTTCTTCTTCAAACATGAAACATGAAAAATTGGATGAATGCGAGCACCCTCAGGAAGTTGGAGTTGATAAGCTACAGATCCAATCTTTTTGGTGATTTGAAAGGGTCCAAAAAACCTAGGAGATAACTTATGGTGACCCCGAAAAGCAACTGTTTGTTGTCGATAAGGAATCAACCTCAAGAAAACCCAATCACCTACCTCGAACGACCGTTCAGTTCTCTTTTTTATCAGCTTGAACTTTCATACGTTGTTGAGAAATTGCTAAATTATCTTTGAGAAGTTTCAGTACTTGATCTCGACTCCGTAGAACTTGGTCCACTGCATCCACTTTGGTCATTCCCTTGACATAAGTTAAAAGACAAGGAGGAGGAACTCCATAAACTGCTTCATATGGAGAAAGATTTGTAGCTGAGTGAACATTGGTATTATACCAAAATTCTGCTAACGACACCCACTTACTCCACTCTCTAGGACGTTGGCTGCAAAAACTCCTCAGATAATGTTCAAGAGATTTATTAACGATCTCCGTTTGTCCATCAGATTGTGGGTGGTATGCTGAACTGAGATTCAGAGTTGTCTCCTGTAGCCTAAAAAACTCAGTCCAAAATTGACTGATGAAGGTAGGATCTCGATCACTCACTATAGATGTGGGCATGCCGTGTAGCTTAAAAACGTGATCTAGGAAGAGCTTAGCCACCGTAGCCGCAGTGTATGGATGAGAAAGTGTAATAAAGTGGCCATATTTGGTTAACCTGTCAACCACTACCAGAATTGTATCCCGATTACAAGATTGAGGAAGACCTTCAATGAAGTCCATGGATATATCGGACCAAACTCGATTGGGAATTGGAAGAGGTTGAAGAAGTCCCGCTGGAGATATATTTTCTATTTTATTCCTTTGACACACATCACACTCCCGGACATGTTGTAGGACGTCTTTTTTCATGCCTTCCCAAAAGAAATCGACCTTAACCCTCTTATAGGTTTTATGAAACCCGGAATGTCCCCCAACTGCACTGTTGTGATAATGAAGTAGTAATTTGTTTTTCAAAGAAGAATTCTTTGGTAAATAAATTCGTCCTTTGTAGAACAATATCCCATTATGAGATATATATCTAGTTAGATCCAATTCCCCCTTTTTGAGCCGATCCAACTTCTCCAATATCTCCGAACTTTGTTTGGATTCTTCCCCTACTTCATCCAACCAAGTAGGCTTAAGCACGGTTAAGGCCTTTACATCCATATTTTCCGCTTTTCTAGAAAGTGCATCAGCTACCGTATTAAGATTTCCACTACGGTATTCTACTGTAAAATCATATCCAAGCAGTTTGGATACCCACCGTTGCTGTGAAGGAGTACCGATCTTTTGTTCTAACAAGTACTTCAAACTTTGTTGGTCGGTTTTAACTAAGAACTTTTGACCAAACAGATATGGACGCCACTTCCGAACTGATAACACTAATGCTAGCAATTCTTTCTCATAAGTTGAAAGGTATAATGATTTTCCTTTCTATCTTTGACTTAGAAAAGCTATAGGCCGACCTTCTTGTGTTAAAACAGCGCCTATTCCGGTGCCGGAAGCATCGCACTCCACCGTAAAACTCTTGTTAAAATCTGGTAGTGCTAGTACTGTTGATCCAGCCATGGCCTTCTTTAAAAATTCAAAAGCTTGAATAGCTTCTGATGTCCATAAAAAAGAGTCCTTTTTTAACATATCCGTAAGAGGTCTTGCGATCTTGCCATAATCTTGCACAAATTTGCGGTAGTAACCTGTGAGTCCGAGGAATCCCCTCAACGACTTTAACGTTTTGGGAAGAGGCCAATCAAGCATGGATGATATTTTATGTGGATCTGCAGCCACTCCTTCTTTGGAAATAATATGACCCAAATAATTGATGGTGGTACGTCCAAACTGGCACTTTGATTCCTTCACGAATAATTTATTTTGACGAAGGACGTTGAAAACCATCTTGAGGTGATCCACATGATCCTGCCATGATTGACTATAAATTAGGATATCATCAAAGAAGACTAGCACGAACCTTCTTAAGAATGGCCGGAAGATGCGGTTCATCAAACTTTGAAACGTTGATGGAGCGTTAGTTAGCCCGAAGGGCATTACTAAGAACTCGTAGTGGCCCTCATGCGTTCTGAATGCCGTCTTCTCCACATCGTCTGGATGAACCCTGATTTGGTGATACCCGGAACGCAGATCAATTTTGGAAAAAATATTGGCCCCGTGAAGTTCATCTAAAAGCTCGTCAATAACCGGAATAGGGAATTTATCTTTAATGGTCTCCCTATTCAAAGCTCGGTAATCAACACATAATCGCCACAAACCATCACTTTTACGGACTAATAGTACCGGCGAGGAGAAGGGACTTTGGCTAGGACGTACCACTCCATTCTGTAAGAGATCTTGAACAATTTTCTCAATCTCGTTCTTTTGATAATGAGGGTAGCGGTAAGGCCGAACGCTAACTGGCTTGGTTCCGGGCTCTAGAGTAATGCGGTGATCAAACTCTCTCGGTGGGGGAAGCCCTTTGAGATCAGCGAACACGTCTTGGTATTCCTCCAATATTGGAAGAATTTTCGGTGGAACAGATTCCTGTGTTTTGGTGGTGTTCATGCTAAATATCTGTAAAAACATGTAACTATTAGTAGTTACCTTCTGCATGCCTTCCTCGTTAATCACCTCCGTTTCCCTTCGCGCTTCTCCTTGAAACGAGTATTTCTTTCCACCCATAAAAAAGGACATGGTTAATTGCTTGAAGTCCCACGTGATGGGTCCTAAATCTTGCAACCATTGTGCCCCTAACACTCCATCGCACCCTCCTAAACCCAATAAAAAGAAATCCGTGAGGATGGGTACCCCTTGCAAACATAATTTTACCCCTACACATCGTCCTTCGCACGGAATTTGGTCTCCGTTTGCAACCGTCACCGTGAATCGACCCTCCCTACAAACCGTGAGGCCTGCTTTAATTGCTATTTTCGGATCCAAGAAATTGTGTGTACTTCCTGAGTCGACTAGTACTGTGGTCATCACCCTTCCGACTTTTCCTTTTACCCTCATGGTTTGAGGCGTTAGGCTTCCTGTGATAGCATGCATCGATATTTCTGCCGAGTGTAGCATGTCATCGATGGCAACTTCCTCTTCTACAAGCTCTTGCTCACGCACCTCCTCCGTCACCTCTTCAGGCCAGCTACCCTCCATAAGAAAGAGCTTTTGTGCCTTGCAACGATGTCCCGGTCCAAATTTCTCGTCGCAATTGAAACACAGCCCCTTTTCCCTTCGTTCCTTCATCTCCATAGGTGTTAGTCGCTTGAGAGGGATTGTTGTGGTTCTTTGGCTTACTCCTTGCGAAGGTGAGGGCCTTTGTGGATCACTCCTAGTTGACCGTCTGCGTGCTAGGACCTTTTCTTCTTGCATCCCTGCAAGACCGATCGCATCTGATAAGGACCTCGGCCTCATCATTTGAACACTTAAACGGATGTCCTCCTTTAAGCCTCCCACGAAACAGCTGATCATGAAGGCTTCATTGAGACCTTCCGTCCGATTTGCCAGTTCCTCAAATTGTGTTTGATACTGTTCGACTGAAGAGGTCTGTCGCAATTTGGACAACATAGCTGTGGGGTCTTCAAATTGTGATGGCCCAAACCGTATTTGAAGAGCTCTGGTGAACTGGTCCCAACTAACAAGTGCTTCAGATTTCTCCATCCATCTAAACCACTGGAGCGCCTTCCCTTCTAAGTGAAAGGAAGCCACCAGTAACCGCTGGGTTTGTGGGGTTTGTTGATACAAGAAGAATTGCTCGGCTCTGTAAACCCATCCCGCGGGGTCACTACCGTCAAACTTCGGAAAGTCCAGTCTCGTGCTTCGTGTCTGCATTGGCCTTACATTCTCCACCGTATTTTCATCGGTATGGTACCTACACGCTCTTTCGTCGGAACTTTCTCCTTTCCCCTTGTTTGCGCTCAAGGACAAGCTCCCCGTCCTTTCGTCAATGGCTGCCACTCGTTGTGCGAGTTCCTTCAGGATCTTCCCTTGCGTGTCTGACGTCTCCTTCGGATGCTCCCTTTCGGATGCCATATCTTTAAGCATTGCCATCATCTCATCAATTTTGGCGTTCCGGGTTGATTCTGCCATCGGGATCTTCCTCTCTGATACCACTGTTAGGTACCTTCAAGAGAATTGATAAAGAAAGAAAAATTGCAGAAAAAAACTAGAGTACTTCGAGGGACTCAACCTCCAAATTAAACTTTTGATTCAAATTCAATGCTCTACTTGATTCACATAAGTCCCTATTTAAAGACTAAAAAATAAAACTCCCAATAGGAGAATGCTAACTAAGATATCTCCTATAACCGACTAACTTCTCCTATAACCGACTAACTTCAAACTTCTAATCAAAGTAAACAATTAAAATAGATTCCTAATCCAATTAGTTATCCTAATAACAACCAAACTACAATTAAAAATAGATTCCTAACAATTCCTCCTACGTGACTGGCATGTGTTTCCCTTGAATGGCATGTGCTAGCTAGTCACATAACACAAACCTTTTCTCTTTTGAATATAATCATTCCATTAGCGTTTAATATGAATTGATTATATTTTAATGTTTCATGTGAATCGGTTTAACTTGTCTATAATTTTGCCCTTTTTGTTCCCTCCTTGCTGGCTCTTTAATGACAACATAATATAGATCCGGTAAGGAGTCATCTCATCTACAGTTGAAACCAATCGTTGTTTACCACCTCGACAAGCAACAATCTTCAAAATTTCTCACTCTGCGTTGAAAAATGAAAAAGTTCTGTTTTTTTTTTTACTTTTTGAAGACTGTTACCTACAATTTCCAAATAGATGAGTTCCAACTAGGGCTGGCAACGGGTCGAATATGGTATGGACGTGTCATGATCCGAATCTAAACCGAAAATAAAAATCCGATATTCGAATTTGATCTGAAATCCAACAAATATTTTATATGTGAATCTGAATTTGAAACCGAATTTATATAATGTATCTGAATTCGAAATTCAATCGAATAAATAACCAAAATCCGAATTCGATCTGAATTAGATCCGATTTGAACTTAAAACTCAAAAGTCTAATTTAACTATTAAAGCAAATTTTAATTATCAAAACTAATGAGCCATATAAATATTCAAGCAATACATGAGTAAGGATAGTTTAACCATATTTTGTACAGAGTTTACCAATAATTTAATGAAAAGTATATGTTGATTTCAGTTCGGATCCTATTCGGATCGGATATGGACAGATTCGAATTTGGATCTGAAATTCGATATCCATATTCGAATCGTGGATCTATATCTCATATTTGAATTCGGGATTTTCGAATCAGATTCGGGTCGGATTCGGATATATATATATATATATATATATATATATATATATATATATCCGACCCATTGCCAGCCCTAGTACTTCCAACTGATGCACAAAGCTCATCTATCAAGAGGTAAAATGCAGGGTATCCCCACAATAATTACAGTTACACATATTTTGACAATTATCAGGGAGGAGAACAAAATACAAAATCAAACAAGAAAATTTTAAAACTAAATTTAATAAACGTTTAAAATAACTTCACAATATGTGATTACCATACATAGAAAAGGGTATCAGTTACCATTATACACAAGTTACATATCAATATCCACAATAGCTTGTCATATCCACAAAACTCTAGTGTTATGTTGACACTTAGCCTCTATTCCACGATCTTTAAAGGTATAATGAGCGTAACCTTGTCCTCTATACAGAGGTGTCCGTGAAATATGCAGTAATTGCCTTCAATCTACCATTTAAGAAGTTCTTTTCAACCTGAAACCAAAGGCCATTGCCCTCAACAATAAGAATTCCATAATTTAAAAGCTAAAAGCAACAGATTTCTTGATTTAGGAATGTCTCCGAATAACAATTCAAAATCAAAACAAAAACAAGGTAGTCCTGTTAATTTCTTAATACTGGTTCTGGCTAAATGCCAGACCATTGATTATAGAGGATGAAAGCAAAAGGACCATTCCTTGCGAAGAATAAATTGCCAAATAGAAAGAACACTGAGCTAAGTATCTCTCCTAATAATAAACAAAGTGATAAAACAGTAGATCTGTACAATATTAAGGTCATAATTTCCTTATATACGAAAATCATAATCTATGGTTTTATCAAATAATCTAGGACTATTATTTGCTTAGATAATATATATAACCTAGAATTCTTATCATTTTTCTTTCTTTGAGCATCATCATATATATTTTTTTTCATTGTGTATTCATTACTATTTGGATCAAAGTATTTTTTTTTTTCTTTCTTTCTTTTCTGCGCTTCATTTTTTTCGATTTTTTTGTTTAAATTTCGTGTTTTAGATGGTTACAAACTTACAACTAAAATACACATTTGCTATATGATATTCATGTTACAAAATATGAAAACTATAAAATGTATGCATTATACTTTAACAAACTTATAACTAAACTATTATATTTAAATCAATCTTTTTCTTATAGATGTAGCCATGTTATAAGGAGATTTTCTTTCATATCACAAGGATATATTCTTTTCCTGATCGACTTTCCAGTTATTATTAAGATGCGTATTATATAGCATTTTATTTAACTTCAATGACTCAATGAGCTGAGCACAATAATACTCTATTGAAATATATACTTAGTTGTTATGGAGGTATGTAAAATATCGTGTTTTATTCAATTTTAATTAGTTGACATGACAAAGATCTCATTACAAAAAATATATGATATTTAAATTAAAAGTTTTTAAAGTTAATACTTTTTGATATAGTTAAAAATTTATTGACTTAAACAAAGTAACTATTTTTATGGTTAAAGACATAAATAAAATAACTACTTTTTATTTTCTAATAAAAGTAATATAACTCATAAAATTCGTCACTTTTATTACAATACTTAAGCATAAATATATGTTAATTTCCGAATTATAAGTACACAATAGCACCTTAAAATAATTTTATAAAGAAAATTTTAAACACGTATTTAAAATAATTTTTAAGATATGAGTTGTATTGGGACCTCTTATCATTTTATAATAACAAAACAACTTGTTTCAGAGTTAATTTGTGCTAGAAGACTAATAATATTTCAACTTCAGATAAAAGTCCATGTAAAATATTAGTAGAATATGTCCTTAAATTGAAAAAAATGTGTGTTTTTGACAGGCTCTGGGTTATCATCCATTAGAATATAATATTAACTTCACTATCTACATAAGATATATAATATAATTTTAAAGAAATAATATTGATGATGTTAATATAATACAGTATAAATTCAAGAAAGTGGGGGGAATGTATACTTAAATCAAGAATTGTTGTTAAGAAATATTTTAATTTAATAATATAAATATAAAGCATGAACTGCTTCAACTTTTTTTTTTTTTTTCACATAACTAAAATACATTACTTGAAATTTCTATCTCAAAACTGCCTATCCATTTAGAGTTCCAATTTAGTGGAATGAATCCTTAAGAAAAAGTAGATGTCAAATAAAATTTTAATATGAATTTATACAAACAGTGCAAATGAGAAGTATAATCTTATAAAAGCAGCATAATCAAAAGAACCAATTGTGTAATCTATGGCTTTATAATGATATAAGAAACTTGTAAGCATTAAAATAATAAGAAGAAAAATATGCGATCAACATCCAATGCACATTCATAATTGCTGGTCTATTAAAATATATATTGTATTTCTATTAATATTTTTTTATTTGCCTTTACTTCTTTTCCTTTTTCTAGAACAATTCTAATTTTTCAAGAGTAAAAAAAATATAACTTTTTTATTGTTTCTATTTTTTGTAAAGGTTGGTTAAGTAAAAAAAAATCTTAAAAGAGAATAATTTTAAGATTTTTCAATCTTTCTTCCCTTTTATATTTTGCTTAGTCAAAAGTAGATAAAAAAGTATAAAGAAATACAAATAAAAGAGTTTAAATTAAATTAAAAATAAAATACATGTGAAAAAAGAATCATTATCGTCATAAGCTAGTTCCCACTAAAGTGGGGTCGGCGACACGAATCTTGTCTCTTCATCCCGCTCTATCAAAAATCATATCTTCATTTAGTCTATGCCTTTATAGGTCTTGTTTTGTACACTTGAGACTTACTTAAAAAAATGATGGAAGGACCACTAACCACACCACCACTCCCCAGACACACCCCCCGCCCCACCACAAAAAACCCCCTCCTCAATCAATCAAAAACAAGAGGGGAGAGGAGAGACAGAAGATGTTCCGCACCCCTCCCTTCTCTCTCTCCCTCTTTCTTTGTCTCCCTCTCTCTGTCCATCTCTCTTTTCCTCTCCTTGTCCCTCTCACGTTTATGGTTTTTCCAGGTGATGGAGGAGGCACCGCCACCTAGTTACGTCCCCTCCTCGCGCTCTGTCTCTGTCTCTCTCTGCTCTCTCAATCTTCTCCTCTCCTTTTTGCTTTTGTTTTTTTTTTAAAGACTCCACAGGGCACACCGTATACGCACATGGAATCTGCCTGTTTTGACTCATGCGATGCATGCTGTCAAAAAATTAGATGAATTTGGGTCAGCAACAAGGTATGCCACCAATGCCGGCCAATATTAAGGGGCTTTTAATGTCCCTTGGAATCCTTGGATTCTGTTCTGCCTTCAGTCAGAACCCGAAGTTCTCTGGCATGGCGTTCATTGCATGCCAGATATACAAAGCAGCAACCTATGGAGTCATTTTTATATTCCACAATCACTCAAATCCACTAATGCGCACAAGAAGAATACAGTAACAGTAAAATAATATCCAGAAAGAATACCTCAAGTGACAATTCAGGAGAAACTGACAGAGAAAGTTCAGCCAACTGGTTGAGGTCTACATTTCTGGGGAGAAATATGACAATTCTTGGGGCAATTTTCCTAACCGTAGTGAAGAGGAAATGCCTGGAATATGAATAAATGTCAGAGCAGCAAATAAAAAAAGACAATCGTATCCAAACTCTAATTCTAGGATTGGAAGAAGTATGAAAAGTCGAACCCGCCATGTGGCTTAAGCATTGTCTCTATGTCATATGTCTGTACTTTAGCATAATCGGGTCCTCCCCAAGGAGGTGACAAGAACACTGTGTCTGCCTGCAACACATGAATTTAATTGCTCAGAAAACTAGGAAGATACCGTATAAGGAAAACCAATCACAATGTAACTACTAGATCCCTGCTAAATTTACAATGATGGATAGAGTAAACAAAAATATTTAAAAAAACCTTTGCTCATTACAGAAAAATTAAGAATACCATCAACCAAAAGAAAAAGGCTCATCCAAGGACTGACTACAACAAACAGTTGGTGTAAGTTCATCTAAAGAGGGTAAGATAACCATTATATGGTCTCCTGGAATGCATTACACCACATTGGTAAACTCCCGTGATAGCTGAGATTAAAAATGCAGTAGACCTGAACTATGGTTTTGCTACACTAGAAAAACCAAGCAGATGATGACATTAACAATCCAAACCACCACCACCCCCGATAAGGATTACTTCTTCAGCAATACAGAAGAACCTCATGGAGCATAATTTACTTCAGGACATGAGATATATTAAAAGGGCCACCCAACCCATTCCCTAAATCATGAAAAGTACTAACTAAACATTGAAACTGCAAGTTAAAATCAACAGAAAAAATTCAACAACAATAATGTCTTATCCCAAGTTGGATCAGCAAAATGGATTCCAATTCACGATTCCAAATTTCCAACCTGTTGAAGGCCATATCTTTGGTTACACCACATGCCTTTGAATAGTTCTTAACTGTAATTTTTTGGTCTTAGTTTGGCCCTTTCTCCATAGAAAATGTATCTCATTCAATATTATAAAGAAAATAAGAAGGCTGAAAACAATTAAAATTTAAAGAAAACAAGCAAAAGCAACAATCTAATGAATTTCCAAAATTATTGCAGACAAGTCTAAATATGCAAAGATACTATTAAAAAAAGTCCTCACGTATAACAGATTTATTAGGTACATCTACATAAAAATAAAAATAAAAAGAACGTAAAGCAGAGAGAACTACTAGCTTTCTTCTGTTGAGAATATTTATGACATGGCAATGAAACCAAAGGACGAGCTTCTCTATTCTTTTATTTATTTAAAATTTTCTTACTAGCAAAAAAGAAAATTCAAGATGCGTATAAGCACACATGTTACAGGAAAAAAAATGGTATCTACTCTGGAATGACATCTTTTCTCATCCTGTGGGATATCTGGTTGGAAAAGCACCATTACAAATATGCAAAGATTAATGATGCAGGCTATGTCATAAAAAAAGCTACTATCTGGATGCTAAAAGATATCAAATATCTCAAATGAAAATACATCAAAGGCCTTTTAGATCAATCAGAAGTTAAATTGAAAAGAATTTCTTGGTGTGCAGGGAATTCCATAGAATGGGCAGAGTGGAGTGATTTGGGACAACATTAATACATTGAACATTAACGGTGCATCCAAACTAAACCCAAGCCCTGTGGATGGGTGGAGTGATCTAAAACCACTTTAATGGGTCCAGAAATGGGTTTTCAGCATACCAGGGAGGAATGCTCCAATGCTGAGATCAGAGCAGCTCAGGATGGTTTGACACTGTAGATTGCAATTGAGGTTGAGTTTCGATGGTTGTACCACACTGGTTTGCTAAGCACACAAATCCCATGGAGGTCATGGCATTTGGCAGGAGCAACTCCTAAATAAGTGTCAAGATCCCCATATCAAGGTTATAATGCTTTCACATGCTTTTGTGACCATGGAATGAACATTAAAGCACCCTAGCTCTGGCACAGCAATCTTACCAGAGATGTTCCTATTAGTGGCAGTATTTGTATCCTTAAAACCTGTTTTTAAGGACTTTTTCTTGTCAGGGATCTATTATGGCTTTTAAGGAGTAAGACTTCAGTCCTCTGCTGAATTGGTGTGCTTCATTGTTTCACTCAATAAATCTGGCACAGCTCACCACCTAACCACACCCACCCGCCACCCCAACCCCCCACCAAAAAAAAAAAAAACACAAAAATACATACACCCACACACACAAAAACCCATGTTCTAGAATGGATTTCCAATTAAAAATGGCATAACTGAAATTTTTTATCAATTACCTTCTTACAACCCATCTTTGAAAACCATGCACAACCATTTAATATCTATTAAGATTTAATACCTTCAAGGAATGGGCCAACTGGAATGAGTCCCCCTTTATGAAATCTATTCTGTCATCAACCCCATAGATAGCTGCATTGTGGCGTGCATAATCAATCTTCTGTTGATCAATATCAATTGCAACAACATAATTGCTCCTGAAATTGCATGATATCCAAGAATTAAACATGTAAATTAAAACTGAATATAATTCTTTAAATTTGTAGGGCTATACATGAAACTATAGAGAACTCACACGAGACCTAAATTATTGTCATATCCAAGAACCATGTGCACCAGGAGCACATTTCAGATTTTTGTCCATGACAAGAAGTGGAAAAAATAAACATGGGCCAATTTATGCTACCTCAGATAAATGAGGGTAAATTTCAAAACACACACTCAAAGAAATATGGGCCAACTTTATATGTATGCATGTATGTATAAGATATCCCTTAGTATGTATGTATACACCTCCACCCAAAAGCTGAAGTTTAGTTTTGAAGATCTATCCTCAAATAATATATAACATTTATAATCCCCAAACACAAAATCCATGAATAAAAGATAGCCTATTGACAAAAACCCTATCCTTTACAGTAACTTTTAGAAACTATGTAATCATATAAACAAGTGTAAGAAATTCTTATTTTCGTATAATTGGCATAAATCAGCAGTAAATAGGATCACATAATCAATATCTATAACTAAAAAATTATCAATTATAAATTAATCAATACAACACATAATTTAATTTGTTGTCCTTTCCAATGCTTCCATGCTAAAGCTAAAAAAATTTATTTTAAGGAGTAGTTGTTTACTACTAATTATATTTTAATTTATTATTTAATTAACATGTGTAAAATAATTTTTATAAAAAAATATTAAGAATGTTTATAATTTGTTTAATAGGCTGACTTTGACTGTAGGGTTAGCAAAAAAGTATATATATTGAAGGGAGATTTACAAGTTAAACTTCAATATTCTGGGTATAAAGTAAAAAGCCACACTCAAATAGAGATTGTGTAATTATAGATGCAGTTTAAGAAAATAAAAAACTTGCCAAAGTAGCTCATAAAATTTTGAAAGAGATATCAGAAAGAACATACTTCATGTTCCTTGAAAGCTAAAGGGCTTTTATGTTTCTGAAAATCTCAAAGTACCTTGACCCCTCCAAACATAACCCCCCTCCCAAACACGCACACAACCCCCACCCAAACCCCCAAAAAAAAATAAATAAATAAATAAACCTCACAAAAAAAATAGGCTGTCTAAAGTATATATTTAAGAAGGTCCCACTTAGAAAATATGTGTCCTTATCACAGTAAAAAGGCTATATCTCATGCACGTGAACAGTGCCCCACAGATGAGAACCATCCTGGGTCAGTTTCTGAAGGGGAAGGCACTAGCCAAACAAGAGAAATCATGGAATCAAACATGGGAGAATGAAGCACCAAGAATAAGGAAACAGGGACTAAAACAAGTAGAAATGAGATCCAAACGTTTTTGCATTATTTCTGATCACCCATCTCTATTTTAATAAATATCTCAGGTGCTTGCATTTTGATAATGTTAGAAAACTTTGACTAAAAGACTATCATTATCATGTTCACAAAATTTGGATTCACTCAAGCAAGTTATAGCTGAAATACAGAAATTCTACAAATCAGTAATGAGATCAAAAGCTGATGTTTCATTATGTGGTTTTTACTGTCAAACATTTTAAACCAATTTTCTAAGTTTTTAAGTTCTTGTACGTTTCAAAATTTGTAGGATTTTTTTAATAGACTTTCTTATTTTTTTCGCACTTTATTTCTTCTTCTATTCCCTGTCCTTTTTCTCCTGTGGCAGCTAGGAGTTTCTACTTTCAATGAGGTTTCTATTTCTTAGGTTGAGGTCTCTGGAATTTCTATTAGAAAGTATTATGTCTGCTGCAGCATCCTAATTGAAAAAACTTTTAATACAGAAGAATTTGCCACATCTGATTT
This sequence comes from Buxus sempervirens, assembly GCA_947561395.2. Classification (NCBI taxonomy): domain Eukaryota; kingdom Viridiplantae; phylum Streptophyta; class Magnoliopsida; order Buxales; family Buxaceae; genus Buxus; species Buxus sempervirens. The sequence goes on from OX387190.1 coordinate 36,820,477, forward strand.
AGTTTATAGATACCAAGAACAAAATTTTACTTGAACAGGGTAATAGTTTCTTAGTCTTTGTGTTATACTCAAAAGTGAGATGCATCAAGTTTACTTGGTACAGAACCAGTCTCAAACTAGAGTTTCAAGATGAGACAATAAGGATTCTGCTTATGGCCTGTTTGGCCTGTGGAGATCCCTTAGTACCCATTCCTTCAACCCTAGCCTACCGGTACGTGTCCTATTTCAGTTCCAAGTAGAACATCTCCTACATCAAAATCCAACAAGATTCTTAGACCATGATCTCTATTAACTGCATTGTTTTAGGTAGTAAAAGGGGTGGTAATGGTTCTGGCAGCCAGACATTCTATTTGACTTAGTTTAGACATCGTATATAGGCCCAGTCAGGAAATTAATGCTTAGTTTTCAAGAGCCAGTCATGCTTGGGAATTGGAAAATACAGCAGCCCAGCCCTGCCTGATAACTTACGAATTATATGTAAGGAAATGTTACTGGCACCATTTTGAAATAGGCAATAGTTTAGGAAACTGAAGTTCCCAGTTTTATCATCACATGATGATGGTACCCCACAGCCAAAAAAAATCAACACCAGCAGAACTTCTACGGCGCTAGAATCAATGTCCCAACTTCAAGTGAGCCTTAGTAGCTCAAGTTCAGCCGCATAGACGTTCCTTGAAAGTGTGCAGGTGTGTGACGTGTGTCACGACATATATGATCTTGGCTAAATTGTAAATAGATCCAAATTTCAGTGACAGGTCCAACATTGCAACTAAAATTCTGAGGTCTAGCTGGAACGAACTTGGGTTGACACACATGCTGTCTTTTATTTGCCATTTTTTCCTTTTTTTCTTGGGGTATATGTGGTTATGTATGGTAAGAGGGATTTTTGATAGAAGTCAAGGATTTTCTTTTTTCCACCAGTCCAAATCTGAAAAAAAAAAAAAAAAAATCATCTTATGAATAGGAGACCGGTGACCATATCATCCTTTATGTCAAAACTATCATTGGCCATATCATCCTCTATGTCAAAACTATCATATGATGCATTCCACTCCCTTAAACATGAGCCATGAACAAGAAGCAGTAGAATGCTTCAGGTTAGCACAATTGGGGCATAGATTTCTCGTAATTATAGAGAATACTTGAAAAGAACATCATAATATGGAGTCAGTTATGCATACCTCTTTGCAAATTGGATTGCATTCCCACCAACTCCAGTGAAGCAATCAATGACGATGCCACCACCACAGCGGATTGCATGATGTCTTGCTATAGCTTCAGGTGTGACAGAAAACCATCCTTCTGTGTCCATTTTTATACCATCATCAAATCTGGAGAAAAGCAAGTACCTTTTGCACCAATATTTTACAACATCAGCAGAACATTCCTCTAACAGTTCCTGGACTGGAAATTCTGTGAAGAAAAAAAATGATCACAAGGGAAATACATTCAAAATCAATTAAAGTATACAAGCTTCCAGTGACAACAAATGTGAAAAGATAATGTGGAAAGAAATTCTTTAAGAACTTAAGCATAATAACAATTTCCATTAACTTAACCATGACGGAAGAGGAAATATGAGTTATTTCTAAAGAACAATTTCCCTATTTAATGTCATATTCTTTCACAGCTGTAGACTTATGTTAGTGTCCCTCTATAGATCCTCTTTCTCATTTGCAGAGGTACTCAAGTATATCAATGCTTCCATTTTAGCTAAAGAGATTGTACCCTTTCACAATTCATATTTACTATTGACAGTGTGGCAGTACAGGGACCAATAACCAATGCCTTCATTGACTAGTCCAACTCCTGGCATCCCTGTCAGTGTAACAGTATCTTCAATTAAATCATTGGCACCTAATTGTTTGGCTTTCATCATAAAGCTTGTTGAGTCCACTTAAAGTTGGGCAAGTTAGTGCGACTGAACCTGCTTTTGATTTGATTTGGTGGAAACTTTGTCCCTAATGGTTGGTTTTTCAGTCCAGTGTTTCTTGACTCATTGAATTCCATAAGAGCTCTGAAAAGTTATTTAAAAAGCATCATTGAATAGGAAGAAGGAAAGAAAGCGTTTGAATTTCAAATAGTCTTATAGACTGTGTTTTATTGGGTGTCTTTGAGGGAAAGGGTGCAAAACTCATGTTTCCTTTCCTTCTGTTTTAAAGTGAAAAAAAATTTGTGGGTTTTTGATCGGAAAGTCAGTTGTTTTGAAAGAAATTTTTTCTTTCAACCTCACCCTTCCCTCAAAATGCTGAAATAGTGATAGAAGTCTCTTGCATAATACTTTCATTTCTCTCAAATTCCTCCTAACAGTGACAAAAAAAAAGCATTTTGAGTTTGAAACAAAAGGAAACAAAGGGCAAATGACATAGCAGGGAATGACATGCATAACCTGGTCTGAAATCTTTAACAATGTCCTCATTCTATTTCTCATCATTTCCACAAGTTCTGTTGGCTATACACAAATCAGATATCTCAACACCAGTCTGTAATAGGATCATATCAATGCAACTGCAACTAGTAATCACAATAAAGGAAAATGAAGGAAATGTTCAGGTAGCACCTTTGTTGTCATTGGATAACTTCCTCCATGATCGCGTCCTTCTCACTTTCTTTTTTCTTTTGATGGTAACAGAATCAAGCTGGCTGTCCAACACATCTGTTGTGGAAGTCGTGCATGCAAATGTCAAATTACTAGTCCATTTTTCTTCAGAAAATGCATCAGTAATTATTGTGGACAAACTGCAAATGAACCCAACTTTAGTACTGCATGTGAAGAGTATTTTTTATTTATGGAAAGTAAGCTTATACCTTTTTACCTGTCAGAATCTGATGCTTGCAAACCCAGATCATCGCATAAATTATGAACATCCATTGAAGAGGTAGTCATCTCGGGTTCAACTGCAAGCCTACTGAAATCCGGTTTATCTGTTTCAGAGTTGATACATACCAGTTTCAGATTACTTCTCCCAACTTCTGCAGAACCTAATTGATTGGTTTCATTTGCAAAGCTGTGACCATGGTTTTATGAAGCATAAGATAATAAAATATAATATAAGATCAAATTTTCATAGAACATATTACTACTAACTTATGAAAAGCTAAAGCTCAATTATAGTTTTCGATAAACCTGACGCCATGATCCTGGGTATTTGTCAATGAATATAGTGAAGCCTCGTCCTTGTGGTCCTTGATTTCAGAAAAATTAAACATCCTGTCTTGCTCGTCCAGGCACTCACTAGTGCCTCTTCCATTATGTAGAGCCACACTAGAGACAACGCTACCAGCAGCAAGGTCAACGACACATGAGTGATCATCAGGTGCCTGACCTGATAAGCTATCATCAATGCAGACTTTCTCCAACGGCTCAGCCTTATCTTGCAAATGAGGCAATTTGTTGCCATAACAAGAAACTCCAGTAGTTTCATCTATTTCAACCGTATCAGTAGTCATTGCACTCAATTCGACTGTTGAGTCTTCGAGCGCTATTTGGCCCACGCCCAGTGGTTGATACCATGTAGATTCATGTGTTTTGAAATTATAAAAGTAATTTTTCATACATGAAGAATCCCAATAAATCCTCCAGTCTCCCAAATCTTGGTAATCACCATATAATTTAGAGCTGTCAAATTCAGCATGATCAATAATGGCTGAAGATTGAGAACCTGCAATTAAACCAGGCACCTGTGGCTCCACATTACTGATTTCAGCGGAGAATTTCTCACCTTCAGCGTAGCGGTGACCGACAAATGAACCTTCTGGTCTGCATACAGTTGATATCTCATATTGTTCAATAGCTTGCATAGCATTTTCTGCTGAAGTTTCAGTATCTAAATTAATTGGACTTAGTGCCAAATTTGTATTTTCCTTTGAGATTGCAGAGGTACATAGGAGGTCATAATCCATGCCAGAATTTTCCACCACATCAGTTGCTTTGTTGCAAACTTGTTCCTCAACCGCATTAGAGACCCAAGTACTCGAGCTTGCTGAATCTTCTCCTCCAGCAGACAGGCAATGCGATTTGTTAATGTCTACAGCAATATTGGAGCAAGATGTTTCGCTTTGGCCCACTGCTGATCTGCAGCATAATGAAACGCTTGAAGTATCTTGAAAAACTTTGGCTGGAACAAATTCTCCCTCATTCAAGGTGGAAAGTCCTGGAACTATCTCCTCACTCTCTTTATGAACAGATAGTTGTTTGAAGCGTGTACCCTTTCTTTTCCCTTTACTACTCCCAGTCCTCTTCTGTAACACAGTCGATTGCAAATCAAATGAAAATGATAACAAATATGATACATGAGCAACAAAAAATAAATAAAAAATTTAAATATTTAGGGGGAAAAGTGGGAAAGTGAGTGTACAAATTCAACAAGGGAATTGCACTGCACTCAATCCATTGCTCTAAAATCAGATTGTTATAAAGGGAAAGTGGGAAATAACAGTTACATCTTTGGTTGTTTGGAAGAGAACAGGAAGCCCCAATGCATTCATCTGTTCCGTAAGTTCCATGTCCTCTGACGAAGGGATATATTCTGAAAAGTCATAAAAGAACCACCAAACCATTAAAGGATATAATAGAGTGTTGTCCTTTTGTACGATAAACAAAAGTGTAAAAAGGAGAAAGTAAGGCTACGAGACTATGCCAACAATCTAAGTAGAACAATAAACGAACTGCAGTTGTAGTTCAAGGATTTTTGTGAGCATCGATTTACTACTGTCACAAATGAAGGTACAAATACTTGCCATTGATTGTAGAATCGATGTTCAAGCTGGTATCATTGTGGCAAGACAAATTCTGCAACTGAAACAATTATAAAAATGAAAAAAAAAACAAAACAAAACACGCACACACACTGATGCATCTCAATCATCATTAGATTCCACGAATTATAGTGCAGATACACTTGTCAAAAGAAAACTGATCGTCACTTGACCAGAAGTAGGGGAAGACATGAAAGCCTAAAAAACTTACAATAAATTCTGACGAACTACCATGATGAACATTCAGAGAAGATCCTTCTTTCGTTTCGACTGAGGCGTCATCCCTGCCCACACAACGTTGCAGGATGTGAAACTGGTAATTTAACAATAGAACAAAGTTTCTCCTTTCTTTTTTTTTTCTCTCTTTTATATGCCTCTACCGATTGATGGATAATTGTAGCCAGTAAGAAAGCAAGAGAGACAGAAAGAGTTCTCACCATAGGAATACCTCAGTCAGTTTGAATAGAGAGCCGAGGGCTCTAATAGCAGGCGCTTCGATATCGGTCTCAACATCCATGCCACACGGTGCTCAAAATAGATCGGTAAGGAGGTCAATCTGAAGAACGAGAAGCCGCAGAACAACTGCGAAAGAGAACAACTCCGTTCTTGCTTTCGAAAGCAAGACAGTTAAAATAAAACCATTTGATAAATTTTTGCTTTACTGCTAAGAAACATTTTGCTTTGCTGCTAAGAAACAAAAAAATATGTTTGGTAACTGCAGTAGCATATAAATTACTTTTATGTTGATTACCGTAAATAGCTAATGCATTCTACTTAAAAATATACTTGATGTATATTGTAACGAGTTGAGCAATAATCAGATCGGTTCAAGTTGAATCTATTTATTGGTGGGTTGAGAAAACTCAAACCCAAATCCAACTCACCAATAAGCGGGTTCAACCCACCAACTTTATTAAATTGTTTTATTTTTAAATTATAAAAAATACGCCAATAGAAAATAACGTGAATTAGTGATATAATTTAGGGTTAAACTTGTCATTATTAGGTTAAATGGACCATTATCGAGTTAAACGGGTCATTATCAGGTTAAACAAATAATTATTGGGTTTAGCAAGTCATTATCGGGTTAAATAAGTTATTATCAAGTTAAACGGGCCATTATCGTATTAAACGGGCTATTATTGTATTAAATGGGTCATTATCAGGTTGAACGAATCATTTTGGGTTAAATGGGTCATCGTCGAGTTAAACGGGTCATTATCGTGTTAAACATGTTATTGTCGGGTTAAACAGATCATTATTGGACTAGATTCGAATTGACCTGAATATAAATGGGTCATTAAATCCCCAACTTGAAGCCGGCCCAACTAGTACATGGGTCAACCCAAACTTGTTTTATTCGGGTTGGATTGGACATGATAGGTCAATTTTTCCCGATCTTATTTTGTATCGAGGGTTTTAGAAGCAATAAAGTAAATTTATGGTTAAAGTGAGAAGCAACATTTCTATGCTTCTTTTGAAAAGCAATGAAATTGCTTTTTTGCTTTTTATAAATTGCTTTATGTGTGTATAACCAAATAACACTTTTGCTTTGGAAAGGAAATTTTTGCTTTCAAAAACAAAAAAATACTTTTAAAAAACGTTACCACTGCGGCACGCGATGAGCTAGCAAAGCGTGTGGGCTTGGGCGTGGGTTGCTGTAAATATTGCGTAACTGTATCGCACGAACCCATATATCCATTATTCGGTACCGAAACAAAAGATATTTCGCGGATTTACGTCTTAACTCGTTTTTTCACAGTAGCCGACTCCCTGATACGAGCTTGTGGGGGGTAGACGCAAACATCAGAGCGTAAATGCCCTAAAGCGCAGAACAAACCGCGCAGCAGAATAGGAGGCACCGACGGTAAAGGTGGTGAAAATGGAGGTGGAGGTGGAGGATGTGACGCAGCATAAGATAGAGAGGACGGCGTACGAATTGCTGGAAGAGAGCCGTATTTCGATGGAGGAAATTGTGGCGAAGATGCTATTTATAAAGAAAGAAGGCAGACCGAAATCTGAACTCAGAGAGCTTGTCACTCAGATGTTCATCCACTTCGTCAATCTTCGCCAGGTTCTTCCTCTAACTTCCCATGTACTTAGGGCTCCGATTTATGCCGTCATTCTTCATTTGTAGCCGTATTTGGTCATGGAACTCAATGATTACTTCTACCAATGGAACTATAATGCTCGTTTTAGGTAACCAGGAATATAAACTGGTGGACTTAATCATGGTGATGATCTGAAATCTAATTGAAAGATGGGAGAAGGATTTGTAACATGATTTAGAGATGAAGATGAGGCGTGTGCGTTTAGGGGAATGTCTGTAGGGTTTAGGTGATGGCATTGGAAAGGGGTGGTTTAATTTATGGTGTGAGATCTGTAACCCTGTAATTCAAATAGTTGTAACGATGACATTGTTGCTTTTCGGGAGCAGGGGTGGAAGAGAGAACCATGCGATGGCGACTCTGAGTTTTGTGAGAATTAATGAGCAATCGTTAGAGCAGGTACGTTATATGAAGCATAATACAGGGAATTAAGAAGAAACGGAATATTGGATAAAAATTTATTCGAGGTGGAATGTTGAGATGGATGTTTTGAGAGTCAGCGAATTGTAAGGAACAAATACATCTGTGAGAGGGTGAAAGTATGTACTAGGAGATCAAAAGGGGGAGAATCATATTAAATGGAGACTTATTCAAGTCTATATAAGAAGGAAAAACATGGTGCAGGTTGAAGGATTCACAGTGCCAGAGGAAGACCCAAAAGGAGGAGTGTGACTCATTTTGATTTGTGCTGTGTTGATGTCAACCAAAAAACAGATCAAGGGTACATGTGATCTACCTAGTATGGACCCAAACTGAATTCAGAAACGAATCCCAAACCCATTACTAAACTCACTACTTAGTGCTTACATAGTTATATGTCAAATTTAAATCCAACCAGGTGCAGGTTGAAGGATTTACAACGCTAGAGAAGACCCAAAAGTAGGACTGTGACTCATTTTTTATTTGTGCTGAGTTGATGTCAACCAAAAACCAAATCAAGGTTACCGATGATCTACCTAGGATAGGCCCAAACTGAATTTAGGATTGAATACCAAACCCAATACTAAACTCAGTACTCAATGCTTATATGTCATATTTAAATCCAGCAAGTTTAGCTTGGGGTGATTTTTTGAAAGAAAGTGTTAGGTTTAATATTTTAGATTGGCTTGATTCCGTATCAAAAAGTATGTATTTAAAGTGTTTAAGTTGGTTAGGATAAGTTCTAGAAGTCTAGGAGAAGTTGGATTTGAATTAGAAAACATTGGAATTTTTATAAGTGATTTTACGTCTTGAAAGTTCGAGCGGTCTCTAACGCGGCTCTCATGTTTGATTCGCGAAATCAACTTATATGGTCTGGTTCGAACGCGGCTCTCACGCCAGGTTGAATTTATGCGCTCGTTCGAACATCGGCTCTCACGGTCTCGAACGCCACTCTCGGGTTTTTCTGCAATTCACCACAGAGCTTGTATCGTTCGAGCGACACATCTAACGATCTTGAACGCTATTCTCGGGTTTTTCTGCAACTGAATAAATCAGGGAACGTTCGAACGCCACATCAAACTCTATCTAACGCCAACCACAAAATCTTCAATTTGACTCTGATTTTGACGACATTTCAGCCATGACTTCTAGAACTTGTCATAACCAACTTAAACACTTTAAATACATACTTTTTGACACGGAATCAAGCCAATCTAAAATATTAAACCTAACCAACTCCCCCTTTGGCTATTCCATGACAAAACTAAACAAACTTATTCTAGTTGTTGTGAACCACCAAGCAACAACTAAAATAATAAAAAAAATAAAAAAAATTGACGAGACCTATCCTAGACACTTTAAATAATGTCTTATATACCTGTACCTGAAACACCAAAAATAAACAAAATACCTTGTGAAAAGCAAAGAGAATATAAAAAAAGATTTAACTAGATTCCACAGGTATATAAAGAAACAAAAATGAAACACAATTAACACACCAAAAGTAATCATTCATTCATGGTAAAACAAATATATACATTCATCCACATCCATGATAAAAGAAACATAAAATAGACATGTGTGTTAACTACAAAACCAAAATATACACATCAATTCAAAAATATACATCCATCTATGAAATATACATCCATCCATGCCTAAAGCTCTACATCCACTCTATATCCATCCAATCTCCCCTTTTTTGTCACGAAATAGACAAAAGAAGGGTAAACATGAAACTCATGAAGTAGAAGGTCCAGCTTCATCAGTAGGCTTTGCATCACCAGTTGTGTCTTCTCCCCCATCTCCACTTGGACCGGGAGCATCAATACTGGGAGCAATACTAGGTCCTGCACCTCCACTCGGATCAGTAGGAGCTGCTCTTGGTTCCTCTTCTTCTTCATCACCATCTTGACTATTAAAATAGTCAACTAACTCCTTGTACACCTGGTTGTGAGCGAGTTTGTTTGGCATTTCACGAAGAAGATATTAAGAGTTCTGGATTGTTGCAAGGGTTCAAGTCTGAAGAGTTCTTTAGATACTTAGACTGTGAGTCAGAGTCTATGTTGGGTCGTCTGAACCATTATCTGTAAGTCATCTTCTTCTAGTGGAATTTTTTGAGGTGGCTCCTGATAGCTCGGAGGGTTTTTCTCTTTGAGAGTTCTCTTAGAATTTTCTCTTCATCACCAAAATTGCTTGTGTTGATTTATTTACTATTTATTCTTGTTTGCAATTTTGTATGATATTGCCTAACGAAATTTTCATAATTTTTCTAAGGCTTGTGCATGCCTATTAATTGAGGACTTGTCTTTAATTAATAGAAATTTTTATTCCACAATTTTTTACACCCATTCACCCCCCTCTAGGTGTAAAAGAGTCTAAACCGTATTTTTCAAAAAGGATTTTGACATTTTGCTTGACACTCTTTCTTACATGGATTTCAAGTCTTTAAATACAAACTTTATGGGCGCTGTATTTTTTATTTGATTTCCTCGAGGTGTTTCTATTCGTTATTTTATGGCATATTGCATGATGAATTTCAGGCATGCGCATTTTATTCAACAGAACAGCCATGACCTCTAGTAAATTGAAAAACCTTCTGATCAGTCATCTGTCAAACCTCAAATATTGTATGTGCCACTTTCATTTTGGATATGCCTTTTCCATACTTTACATTTTTTTGTTTTGAATAATTTCTGTTTCCATTACTCTTTTTCATAGCATAATTTTTCTGGGTATCTTTCTTTATTGTATTTTATCTGCTTTCAGATAATCGTATAGGCAATTCCTATATCTGTTATATAGCGTTAACGTTTTCATGCAGGCAAACCGTACAATCTTGCTAGAAGAGGATCGAGTAAAAGCAGAAACAGAACGTGTTAAAGCACCAGTGGACTTTACCACCTTGCAGCTTCACAATTTAGTGTATGAGAAAAATCACTATGTTAAAGCCATAAAAACTTGCAAAGATTTCAAGTCAAAGCATCCAGATATTGAACTCGTACCTGAAGAAGAATTTTTCAGTAGTGCACCTGAAGATATAAAACAAACCCTGATGTCAAATGACACTTCACATGATCTGATGCTAAAGAGGCTTAATTTCGAGCTCTTCCAGGTAATGTTGCACAGTTAAGTTCCTAAAAGAAGGAAAGAATGTGTTAGAATTATTTCTAGTTTATAAATATATTATGAAGTCAGTACAATAAGATTGAAATGTCTGAAGTTTCTTGCAATTCTTAGGGTAGACCTTAGCTAATATTTGTTGTATTGTCACAATACATTTATTAGTATTATAATTTCAATTTGTTGATGTGTAAACTTTTATCTATCTATGTTTTTCACATGGGTATTCTACATTTCATTCATAAATAATTGAGAAATTCAGAGTTTGTGTTCCACCCATGTATGGGATGTGTTTCCATAATTTTATCGGTTCATAAAAGGACTTTTTATGGATCAATGAATGTTGATCAGTATTATGTTCCTTAGTCATGAGGCTCATGACCAACTTATCTATATTATTCTGCTAGGTGTTGACGGTAGAAGATTGAAGTTTCTGATAGTTTCGGAAGAATAATGAGTAGAAAAAATGGAATACGGCTTAGATTATTTAAGCAGGGAGAAAACTTTTCCATGTCCTACCATGGGCATAAAATGCAATACGCTTGCTTTTAGCACTACTGGTGCGGCATCTGGGGCTATGGGTTCCAGGTCCTATTTATTAGGGGTATATTGGGAACCTGATCCAGACTTAAGAATGTGCATGTGCTTACATGCAAAATGCTAATGTATTCTATTAAACCACTTTGAATTTCATTGGTTTTATTGTGCCTTTGAGTGGTTTATAATTTATTCCTGATAAGTCATCTATGTGGTAAGAAAATTGTGGATCCTAGTTGTTGTATACATTATACTGATGGTGAATTTGTATCTATATCACTCAATCTCTTCTGAGTTTTAAAGTTAGGTTATTAAGGATTTTTATGTCTGGGTTGAGTCCCTTGGTTTTGTTGGATTTGGGTGTAGGTTACTAGCCTGTAAATTGACCAACCCAAATTGGCCGGACTTGCAGGTGTAAGGTTTATGTTTTGTTTACAGGATTGGTTTAATTTTTTTTTTTTGGGTATATGTTTGGTTGGAATTAATTTTAGGCCTTATACTTCTAATTCCTAATAAATTGGAGAATATGACCAAGTAATGTTTACAATCATATCTTCGTATCAGCGAAAAGAACTCTGCAAACTCCATGAGAAACTGGAACAACAAAAGAAAGGTCTACTGGAGACCATTGCGAACCGGAAGAAGTTTTTATCAAGTCTCCCATCACATCTGAAATCTCTTAAGAAAGCATCCTTGCCAGTGCAACAGCAACTGGGTGTCTTGCATACAAAGAAGTTAAAGCAGCATCACTCGGCTGAATTACTTCCACCCCCTTTATATGTGATTTACTCACAGTTATCAGCCCAGAAGGAAGCATTTGGAGAGAGTATTGATCTTGAGATTGTGGGAAGTATGAAGGATGCTCAAGCTTTTGCTCGCCAACAAGCAAATAAGGACACTGGTACTTAAGTGTAACTTCTTCCGTGTCTCATGTCTTTTTTTTTGTTAAGTAATGAAAATTTCATTAAGATTGTTAGAAATCGTACAGCAACAAATAAAACGAATAGAAAACAAAGTAAACAAGAGACACGATTTATGTGGTTCGGCAAGGATGCTTACGTCCACGGATGATGAGGTTCCTTTCCTTTATCTGTGAAAAATAAGGTTACAAAACACACAACCCTCTGAAAGTTGACTAATGTTTTACTGATGGCTCAGGTGTATCAGTGAACATGGAGACCAGCAAGATAGAGGATGATGCTCCTGACGAGGAGGATGATGGCCAGAGAAGAAGAAAACGACCAAAGAAGGTCCCCAGCAAGGAGAGCGTTGACCAAGAAGGAATCTGCCAAGTCCATCCACTTAAGGTCATTCTGTATATATATGATGATGGGGTGCCCACTCCCAAGCCCGTGAAACTGGTCTCTTTGAGATTTGAATACGTATTGAAGTTGAACGTTGTATGTGCTGGAATTGAAGGTCCCTATGAAGGACCTGAAAATGACATCTTATACAACTTATTCCCTGATGACACTGGTATTGAGCTTCCTCACCAGGTATGGATTTTCCCAGATGCATTTCTTATGGGTGCTTCTCATAAAATCATGTATTTATTCTCCTTTAAAAAAAAATTCGTATTGTGGTGCAGTCAGCTAAGTTTGTTATTGGTGACTCTATTATGTTTGACGAAAGGAGAAGCTTACGTCCTTATAAGTGGGCCCAGCACTTAGCAGGGATTGATTTTCTACCTGAGGTTCCTCCTCTGGTTACAGGCTGTGAAACTCTGAACATTGAAACTGCTAAAAGTGCTGCTGTAATTTCTGGTCTTTCTATGTATCGTCAGCAGAACCGGGTGCAGACAGTTGTGCAAAGAATTCGTTCTCGGAAAAAGGCTCAGCTGGCTCTTGCGTGAGTCACTGCTCTACAATTTGGAGTCTTATGTTGTTGTACAGGGATCACAATTTGATCATGTGACAAATTCATTAATGTACTACTACAAGTTAGGCATGGGCTCCTTTTTTCTTGTCTTTGGTTTTGAGATATCTGTCATTGAAAATACTTCATGGGATTTATGGCTTAAAGTATAATAAAATTGATTTTCTCCGTACTTTGCAGTCTTCTTTGGCTTTTGATTTGCGTTATTCATGTTTATCTGAACATTTTATTTTTCCAACTGATGAGGTATAGCTTAAGTTGAAAGCTTGGAATCTTTGGTTGCCATACAGGGAGCAGTTCGAGGCTCTAAGAAAGCTTAAATGGCCTGATTTGATTTATGACAATGTTCCTTGGGCAGCGCATACCCCTTTGTGCAATTTGCATAGCTGGTCACATGTGGGCCCTTTACAGGATCTGGCTTCATCTTCGTCTGCCACTGTCACACAGCAAGTTCCAAACTCTGTGGATCATGATATTGATGGAAGATCTGGTATGCCAAGGGAAGATGTGGAGAGTGCAAGGGAAGATGGGGAACTTCCATCTTTAGTTCTTGCTCCACCCTCCATGAATGATGCTAAACTTACCCCCTCAAAAGGGTCTGATCTTGAGCATTCTATACGAATGGCTTTGCTTTCAAAGAGCATAATACCTACCATCAGCAAGGGAAAATCTCCAAGCTTCAAGAGACATGATGAAGATTCAGATCTCATTCTAGATATTGGAAGTGATATGGATGAGCCTTCACATATTGAAGCAGAGATGGAAGATGCATCCCTGGGATGCTATGGGACTGTTGAGAAATCATGGGTGGACCATGGTGCGAAGGAGTTCTCTCTGGTTCTAATTAGGACAACAGATAAAAATGAGAAAGAAATCAAGTTAGAGGCAAAGGTATCTCATTTTGTGTTGTTTTGGTTATTTTCAAAATTTTTTCCCATTGTTTTGAACCTTTTTTTTTTCTATACATGGCAGATCAAAGTCTTCGTAGAGTATCCTCTTAGGCCTCCTCTCTTTGCAGTGAGCTTGTGCACTGTTTTGGGGGGAGAAAGTTCTTCTGAGAGTGATGGTTCTGAATGGTACAATGAACTTCGTGCCATGGAAGCAGAGGTAACAAATCTAATGAATTTACACTGCTTTAGTCTTAGAAACATCCATTGTCATATTGATCAGCACAATGCTATCATCTAATTCATCTGTGATATTTTTGAATGCTATCAATCATCTGATTCATCTGTGATTCATTTTATTGCATTAGATTACAGTTATCCAGATATTTTCTGAGAGGAATGGAAAGCTATACTTGTTTCATCCAATATTGTCAGTACTGTTTGGATTAACCCATTCGTTAGATCAATTTTGTTAAATTTGTAACTTGTAATTAAGCATTGTGCTCCTCTTTACATGTCACAGGTCAATCTTCACATCTTAAAGATGTTGCCTGCGGAATACGAAAACTATATCTTGGCTCACCAGGTGCGTTGCCTTGCAATGCTGTTTGACTTTTGCATGGACGAGGCATCCTCCCAATTTTCTGAAAAGAGGAAGAATACTTGTGTGGTTGATGTTGGCTTGTCCAAGCCAGTTAGTGGAGGGATTCTTGTTAGATCTTTCAGAGGAAGAGATCGAAGAAAGATGATTTCCTGGAAGGACATGGGATGCACACCTGGCTATCCTTACTAGAATCTTGGTAGGGGTTTGAGGGTTGGTGAAATCATAGGAAGAGGGTCATCTCATTCACCTTAACCACTTGTTATATGTGTGCTTTTGTGAGTTGCTCTATCTTAGTATGACTACGAAAGTGGCACTTTTGCTAGTGTGCATGAAGCATTGATTTGATTGGTCCAAAGACCCATTTAAACCTGTTGTCTTGTCTAGTCTCAGATTTGAATTGATTCATGGCATATAAAATTCCACCGAACCGAAAGGGGATTTCAGCTTCTTAAATTTATGCTCGTGGTTGCTACTGCGGGACTCCCAATTGTTGGGTGCACCTAGAGCATGTTGAGTCAATAGTACTTGTTTCTTGTTTTGAAGCTTTCAGCAGAATGAGGTTGTATGACACTAGCACCAATATCTTCATCTAAATCTTTTGTTCTTGCTGTGGTAAACTTGTATACATGTTGAAGTCTCTCATAAAAACTCTCATTTCATTGACAAGTCAACCGAATCTCTACTCATTTTGCTGCATTTAAACAACCACGACCAATGGACTTCCAAAATTATTCTTCCCCATGTAACCTTCAGGAACTGATTTTTGGAATGAGTTCTTAATCCTAACTCTTAGACCTCGTTTGGCTTTCATTTTGGATTGGGAACTCCTAAGAATGAGTTCCTTTAGAAAACAAATTTATAAAGTTTTGAGCACGTTTACTTGACGCATAGCCAAATAGGTAGTAAAGACGGCGAATTTAGTTAAATTGAATGTATTAATAAAGTTGCCACCACAAAATCGAAATTCATATGATTACATGTTTGTTAGGGCAAAATTAAAAGATCACTTTTTATTTACATGTTTGCAACTGCAAAAAGTTAAAAAAGGATTAGAACTTATACCAAACAATGGAATGAGGTCTCGAAATAAATGCCAAATGAGGCGTTAATTTCTGGTTTAACCTAAATTAAGAATTCCACTCTTGCATAAAAGAAATTAACAGTTATGATTGCATTGAATATGACCACTCGGTTATCAAGCCAGTGGGAGAAGAGGGGGTGTAACACCTAGGGTTACAGTGCCCAATAAATTTCGACAAAAGGGAGAATCAAGGAAAAAAGAAAAAAATTTTTAAAAACGCTCACACAAGAATGAACAAACATGTGATGACATAATAACGAATATGATGTGTTTGCATGGAGTTATCTATATACAGGCGGTGATAAGCACCAAGAGATAACTTGATGCTGGTGACTAACTGGACGTTTTCTTAAAGTAGACAACAAACATTTTGATACCCCACTCTACCCACCCTTGATCAAGAGAGAAGCAAGCAGAGTATCACTGAAATAAGAAACATTAAATCTACATCATAACACTACTCTCTCATCTTAATTTACAGCACGCCACATGTTTACTCTCTATGTACATGTACCTACGCCTCCACTTCACTTTCACTTCACCAAGGACCAGTCTGTGTCCTCCTCAAGCACCGTCTTTTACCACCTCCTTGCCGATTCATCAATTCTACGGCCTGCAGCACCAAATGGAAAATGTTAAACCACCCCTTTAACTAGTCAAATGGATCAACAACGACACATGGCAATGCTTCCCGAGTTAAATCTGAGGGGTCCACTCAATAACGGGGTTGAAAGAGCATTCCTAGATCCCATTGAGTGAAACCTGGAGGGACCAAAGTCTTAAAAGCTTGGCAACCTTTTTCGCTTGAGCTTGACCATTCGACACTTGTAGGGTAAGATGGTTTGGATACGTAAGAGGAAGACCTAAAGCATCACACATGAGATGCATGCTAACGGATCTAAAAGGACAAAATGAAAGCCCAAAAGGAACTCCGAAAGCATTTAAATATGTAGGGTCTTGACAAATTTTTACACGGTCCGTCCAAATTGCACTTGGTGAGTGGGGTGTCTGTAAAAGCTTTTGTCATGAAATCTTAACAGATACTACTTTAATTTTTGGCAAAAATTGTTGACCTTCTCACATCCACGTCCCACAAAAGTTGTGGTCAAGGGAAAAAGGAAATAATTGGTGGTTGATGAGTTATGGGTCCTAACTCCCAAGAGGATGTAGACAAAAAGGGTCTAGAACATGGAGATAAATATCTAGAGTCATGATTACTATACCAAATTTCATTGCTTAAAAGCTACAAATATCTAGGAAAGATCCTCTCAAAGAATGTAAAATAAATAAAATGAGATCTTAAAAACATTTTATGTATCATCAGTGATCAGTCCATGTATCAGCAAACACAAAACTCAACCAAAAGTAATATTCTAAGAAAAACTGTATTTCCAAAATTAACAGCATCACTCTAGTAAAGAGTCATCTGACATCTAGCTTATAGTGTTTTTTCTTTTTCCATTTTTTTCCCTAAGTAGCTTATAGTGTTGGTTTTTGCCTCTGGTGCACTTTAACGTTTTGATGAAACATAGACTCATATATTTTTACCAGCTAACACGGGTAACCCTATCAGTAAAATTATGATTTCATCTCAAGCAGATGCTGTGGATTCTTTTCTGGGATGCTTCATATTCAACAAGCTCCAAAAACTGGTTCAGGAGGCAGCATATGAAGGAACACAGGCCACTGCTAGATCTTTTTGCACCAAAAAACTTACTAGAGAAGCAGGAAGGACAAGTCTATAAAATTCCATTAATTGCTCACAATTTTTTTTTAGGAAAGCATTCTATTATTGCAACACAAACACGGTGTCTGGTTCAGCTAACATAATTGCAAGAACTGTGCCAAATTCAGGTTGAAAACTCAAATAGGTACCAGCATCCAGAAACAAATATCAACGAATAAGATAAATAAAGCTTTAAGTCTTGGTAATTATGTGCTCTCATGTCAGTCATTGCCTCACCATCGGACAAGTCATGGAGTTTCAGCATTATTTGCTATATTTAATGCAAGCATTGCATTAACAATAAAAAAACAAGAGGCATATCTACATCTTAAAAGGGTCATGTACCTGATTTTTCTGCATTTCCATAATATGTTCCTGCAGCAACCGAAAGACAGTCAAGAAGTGTTTTCAACAACTATCTTTATCAGATCATGTCTCACAAATGTTAAGGTTCTGACTGCAAATCTAACATACCTGTTTTTTCAGCAATTCCTGGTTCTCCTCTTTGAGTTTTGCAACTTCTGCTTCTAGTTCCATGGTGTAGGCCTGGAATAATACCGGAGGAGCATTAAGTACAGGGTGAGAAAAAAGCAGAGGACTGAGATGTCATAACAATCATAGTTACATGTGATTGGGATGTGTCTACACTCTCTGCAACATATTAGAACTGGAATCAGATAATAGAGATCCATCTCTTCAAAACATGTATGTTTCATTCCATCATCATAACCTTAACTAATTATGGATGTTCAAGTGCTGTAGAGCTTCTAACATTCATTCATTTCATGGTTTAATGTTGCTGTAAAATAACCAATATCCAAAGTAAGTAGTGTGACACAGCCATAAGATCCTATTGTGGATTTACTTTTGGGACCTGTTGGGATTACTTTCAACAGATCCATCACTCATCTCAAATAAGATTCTAGGATTCCCATCCAACAACTATGTTGAGCTTTATATGATTAATATCAGACAACTTTTTTCAGCGATTGACTTAATTTCACAACAATGTTTCATGAGATTCAAACTAGGAAAGGATCCTGAAGATCATGTTCTCTGTGAGATGGAATATTCACTTTATAATCAACCATTTGCAGTGCATTACAAGCAGGAAACAACTGATCTTTTTTTGTTCTTTTGTTTTCTAATTTTTTTATTCTAAAAGCTTTCCTCAGGATCTGTTATACTGTCTCAACTTTTTACCATCGAACTTCAGAAGAGAAAAACAAACACTTGCATGTTTGTTAACCAAAGCTACACAAATTAGTACAGAAACACCAGATAGAAAAGATTACCATTAGAAAGATTCCTTGCAAACAAACTTTGAACTTAACTACTTTTGAAGTTTTTCCCAAACGCTAGTCCATGCAACCCAAAACAAATTTCAGCATTTTAGGAATACTAGCTGTCAGAGAAAATCCACATAGAACGGGTAAACCGTTCAAGAATGTTACATAATGGACATCCTCAGACCGAAAATCAAAAAGAAATATGAAACTGAAAGGAATGCTAAAGCATAGACATCATCTGATATAACTACAATGTGCAGGCATGAGTGCTCACTGGAAAGTCTACCACAACATGTGATCATCACCAATTTTTGATTGTTTGATGTGCTTAATTTTCCATATCATAAGAAATTAGTAAAGGGTTGTCCATGTTAATGTTATGCGGACTGAACAACATAGAATTACTTCTAATATATCGAGTGTCAGTCCATTCTAACTATCATTTTTGTGTGAAATTCTTTACTCAAGATATAATGCAACTTGGAGCACAAATCTATATGCAAATGCTTACACTAGCTTTGTTGCGCATGGAAATCCTAGTGATTTTAGGAAACGGTTATGAATAAACACAAGTAATTTTATTGAAGAAAGGAAAAAGGAAAAATAGAAAGAATCTCAAAGTGAAAACATTGCATCACAATTCTTTCACATTCATTCACCTGCTTACGAGCTCGTGACCTTGCAGCAGACTCTCTGTTCTTTATCATTCTCCTCTGCCTCCTCTCAACGACTTTCTCTACAGCACCACTGCATTTCCTTCCCCTTAAATTTCCATTAAATACATAAGGAACAGGTGACAGTGAAGATGTATCGCCATTACTCTTCCTAAGACCATCTGACGGTAGATGATTTGCAGGAGATCCCGAGGCAAGTGCAACAGCCCCAGCTCCTAAACCAACCATACCCATCCCTCCACTCTGTAACCCACCACCCTGAGCCAAACCACTGTTCCCTGTTGGATCTCCCATTCCTACAATCCCACCCCTCATTCCCTGGTTGGCCAGCTGAGAACCATTTGTTAAATTCACAGGGGATGCGTAGGTCACAGTAGCTTGCTTAGGAAAGAGTTGCTGTTGCTGTTGCTGCTGTAGTGATGGCTGTTGCTGAGAAGATCTAGCTCCATTTACATTAAATGCTAAACCAGGGGATTGATTAGTTACTTGATTATTACTTTCCGTGATCTGATTCGCCACAACTCCATTGATCCTACCTGACTGAGTAAACCCAAGAGCTAGACCAGTGTTGTTATTGGTATGTGATAATTCACCAAAAATTCCAGTATTACTTGGTCTCCCAAATGATTGGGTATCTTCTCTCACTACCCCTGCTCTCACCAGGAACTCCTCCAGAGTCATCTCTCCTAAAGTTTGCTGCCTCGGCTGCAAATTATGTCCCCCATTGACATTCCCTTCCTTACCACCACCACTTTCTTTGAAAATGTCCTTCCAAACTTCATCAACGGTCTTCTGACTGAGTGTCCGTGGCAAAGTTAAAGATCCCTGCCTCTGCAGATTCCCACTAGGGGCACTCCATTCTGCCGCACCAGCACAGGAGGTCATGGCTTGCATCTCTTCAGCAGTCCAGACGTTCTTCAGAAATTCATCCATGTTCATTGAGCCGAAATCCTTTTGAGATCCACCCATGGTATTCTGGAACTCATCGAAGGTCAAAGAGTAGACGGAAGGTTGTCGGGCCAAAGGCAAATTTCCCGGTGGCCTTCCACCACCACCGAGTTCCGGCAACTGTGCATCCCCGAAATTCTTGAAGTTGATCTGAGATCCCATTTTGACAAGCTGGAATCAAGCACTGTAATTAACTGCTCCAAGCTTATGGGCTTTATGCATCACCAGATCGAGTGAATTCCCTAATGCTTCGTTTCCTCCTGTTCATTCAACTTCGAATCCGAAATTCACCACATCAAGGAACAGATAACTAAATCAGACTCCAATCCATGAGAAAGAGCTTTAGAAGCTCAAACTCAAACATATAAAAGATATTAAACTAAATTCATGATCCATGTCTTCAAGCGAAACTGAATCTTCACTTCAAAACGGAAACAAGAAATTTCTAGTCTCGTCTCATTTGTCAACCAAAATCAAAACAGCTCGAAAGAATCGAAACGATAAAAACGAAACAAAAATTGAAACCCCTAACCCTACCACATTTCTTTGATTGCCGGCCGCCAACAACAACTAAGGAAAAGTTAAATTAAAAAACACAAAAAATAAAGAAGTTTTTCTTGATAATGGATCAAACAGAGTGGATTATCAAAGAAAATCAGTAAAATTAAAGGAAAAAAGCTGCAGAAAAGAAATTTAAAAACGTTCTATTTTTGGAAAATAGAAAATAAAAAAAATGTAGGGAGATGCAAATATGAGAGAGTGAGAGAGAGACGTTAATACCTGTTTTTTTCCCTCTATTTCCTTTCTAAATTTCGTTTGTTTGCCTTTTCCGGCTGCTCACGGCGAGACAGCGGACGTGTTTTTTTCCTTCAACTTTGCCTCTCTCTTAGGGCTCGGTGGGAGCGCCAAGTGTCGATCTTCATCTCTACACGAGTCGATATTTAAGAAGACGGGGTGGTTCGATTCAAAGCATTAAACTACCATAAAAAATTGGAAAGGTGGCCACCAGGCTTTCGAAACGTGGACCACTAACGGTTAGGTTTGGAGCCCTGACGTGACGTTCAACCAATCAATGTATGCTAGATGGTAGGCGTTCTAGCCGTTCAGATTCGATTTCCCGATAAGTACATTGACGGTGATCTTTGTTTTTCCTGCGATCGCGGGCATGCAGCGTAAGTCTATGCTGTGTACTGCGCACACCCTTTGAGTTGAAATGTCTCAATATCAAATCAAACCTTGATATACCTTGTCTGGATTTTCGTGACAGAAATGGAGGGTTCCGATCATAATTTTGAAAAAACTTAGCGAAATTAGGTGAGTTTGTGTGTAAAGACAAGGGAGGGAGGGCCCTAGATACGTCACAATTATGAAATTTTCTGCTATGTTTATCTGAATTGTGTCTTGCTTTTCTGTTTTGGCATGAGATGCCGTTGCGTAGAACATCTCACAGTGAATGTTTTCATTGTTATAAAGATTTCAAGCAAAACCCACATAAGAGAACACTGACAATGAGATGTTCCATATATAGAAAATTTCACAACTAAAACAAGGTACAATTCAGGTAAACATAATAGAAAATTTCATTCTGTCAAAGCCCACAGGTATTTGATTGCGAAATGCTTCTGTTAAACTGTTTTCTTGAGTTAAATTTCCCATACGTGCACCTACCTAAATATAAACCTCAACCCACATATACGTAAACTGTTTTCTTGAGTTAAATTTCCCATACGTGCACCTACCTAAATATAAACCTCAACCCACATATACGACAATTACACAGGTCCCAATTATAAGGTTATGGGGTTATTAAAATTCTAGATATGTTAATTAATCATGGTGGAGACATTAGATTCATGTGTGAAAATGGTTCCGCAAATCAACAGAAATCCTGATCTGATTTGTAGGAACGTCAGCATCACGTATGAAAAGTTCCAAAGGGAACCTCATAAAGCAAGGTATCATCTGTTCTTTTAAGTGAAAACTTATGTATAAGCGAATTTTGAATTCTAGCACCAAGGAAATCATTTGCAATTCTTTACTGAATTATTTCTTTCTATTAAAGTGGATGCTTCCACGTAGAGTATTTCACGTTTACTGCTTTATTAGGTGGGTCCCACATAAAACATATATAAAAACTGAAAAACACAGGATGCTCCACATGGAAGCATCTCACTTCAATAGCAGGAAACAATTTAGTCAAGAGGACAATTTCATCCCCCGAGAAGAAGCTATCGTACCACGACATTAGTTTCTTACTTGGGTGATATTTTTGATGATCTACTACTTTCAGTAAGGTATGAATTTTTTTTTCCATTTTTTTAATGGTTGACCTAACTATAGCTTTTTCTTCACCTGTATT
Source organism: Buxus sempervirens (assembly GCA_947561395.2). Classification (NCBI taxonomy): domain Eukaryota; kingdom Viridiplantae; phylum Streptophyta; class Magnoliopsida; order Buxales; family Buxaceae; genus Buxus; species Buxus sempervirens. Next base: position 36,842,866 of record OX387190.1, read on the forward strand.
TTTAGGCTTTTGGATGGCTTCATTGTTGAAGACTGCAAAGCTCAATGTGTCACTAAATCTAGGTTTACCCATTTTGTATAAAATCTAAATAAGGAATAAATTATTAATTAATTCAATGAAAACCTAGATCCATGACAAATATAGCATGCTTCTAGAACATAATATCATATCAGAGATTAGAGACTATTAGTGTGCAAAACCGAATTGATGATACCAAAGAAAGAAATAAAAATATTGGGATATCATATTCTGGTTTTTTCTATCCCCTTTAATTAATAAATTAGCTTCATTCTTTATGTGTTAAAAGGGTTTTTTCTTTTCCTAAATTAGAAAAGGGAAATAATTTATGTATTCAATGATTGTTTCATTTGGTTCAAACTTGTGCCATTTTTTTATATTTTATTTTATGTTTTAGACTCATTTTGTTTTTAACATAAAAATGGAGGATAAGGGAGAGAGAAATTGTGATGCAAGAGACGTGTGATGTTGAGGTCAGGCAGCAATTAGCACTATTAGCAAGTCAACCCAACTTCTCACCTGTGAAGAGGATAAGTGTTCCAGAATTTTGGACGGCTAAAGTGGAGGACGTACGCAACTAAGATATTTTGCTTCAATAAATTATATCGGATATGTTCACATTTTGGGTGTCCATCAAGGTATTCCAGTCGTGAATCCTGCTGCAATAAACTGAGTTTGACCGTTGGAGATGATATAGAAAGCTTTGTATTTTATGCCAAAAGAGGATAAAACCCTAGATCCTAATCACGATCCTTACCGACAAACACAATTTAAAGCATATATATGACTTAATCGTAATCTCTACTATTAATAAAGAGAAGGGAGAAAATATCTTTTGATTCTGGTCTTTCTTTTTTTTTTGTTTCAAACTTTGCCCTCTCGACAAACAAAACAACCCTAACATATAACCATCACAATCCTAACATAAAGTTACTTGAGCCTTGCTGAGTGGTTATATGTATCAGATAATTAACTAGCGAAAGACGAATCCAGTGACAGCGATGTTGAGCTCCACGTCCTTTGTGGTCCAGCTCCTCAAAAGGGCAAAAGAAAATCGTGCTTTCGGAAGCTTTCGTGTCAAATGTGAACACATCAAACATAACCGCCGCGTGTAGAGCAACGAACTCTATAAAAGACAAAATATATCACTCCCTTGCCAAGCTTTTGACTTTGTCTCGTTTTATGGGGTAAAAGTCAAACAAAAAACCAAAAACAAATCTCTCCCGCTTTCGGGGCGTGTGATCACGTATCTTACAACCAATCGGCACATTCAACATTTTCTGATCTGATTGGTTTAGACGTAGACCGGATGAACCGGTCCCGTGAAATCCTTGTCATGGAGCGTGGATGCAGCGTTTTTTTCCTTTTTTTGGATGAAAGTGAATGCAACGTGTTGGAATAAAGTCCTGGCACGTATATCTGCCAATCGATAATTGTCTCAGAACAATCCATGTGGTGGGGTCCATGTGGTGAACATGGTCGTTGGCACTGCCATCAGTATAATCGATGGGACAACGCTTCGGTACCAACATTTTTGGGTTTTAGGATGATCCTCGGACCATTTACGCAGGTATGATTCCATTGCAAGTGAAGGAGATTCAGCGTGGCGTGTCAGTGGGGTGCAAAATTATAAGATACGTCGCGACGTGCATTTCCAGCGGGAATCGAGGAAAGGCTATCAAAGAAGAAGATTCTCACTTGCTTGGTGTTTTCGGTAGCAACGTGTCAAAATATGGTAAGGGAGAAAGGTCGGTGAAAGCATGTACTCAAGCGCCGGGGGCTCTTTTCAGCTAAGTTAATAATGTTCAATGTGTTTCGATCTTAGCTGAGAGACACGTGGAAAATTAATCGTCAGCTACTATGTTGTTTTGAGGATCTGCATGATTAATGAAACGCGTTACAAGATTGACATGCCACGTATAGCTCTAGACTATAGACCAAAGATTAGGTCAAAGTGATATAGCGAAGAAGGGGAATTTTGGGCCTTGGAGCCCCTTTCGGTTTCGGCTTGCCAAGAGGAATTCACTTCTTCTACGAGCTTCAAGCTCCCAAGTCCCATTGATGCACGTGGCACACATCATCACAGAAGATTAACGAAGAAAGTCTTTCTACAGTCCCATGTCTGCAGCAATCTCCGGCAAAAAACACTCAGATGTTTCGTCATTGTCCTGTCCATCTTGTTTGTTCTTCTCACCAAACTCTTTCTACGTCCCTTGTTATAATATATTACACAGCCCTACATATATAAATAAAAAATTATACTACACAATTACAATAATAATATTCTAACCCTGAGAATGTACGGGTAACATATCATAATTTTACATGGCAGGCCTACTCACGTGGATCTAAAAAGTAACAAAGTGTTATCAATTGATGTGAACTCTCTGTAACATTTGGAACAAACTGTTTTACAAAGAAAAGATTATTTTCGTTTGTTTTGATGTAAAATGTTTTTTTTTTTTAGAAAATGTTTTTAGGAAAATTAATGTTTTTCAATTGTTTAGATGGATATTGGAAAATAAAATTGAAAATGAGGATTTTTGATGGTAAGTTGTTTAAACAAATATGGTTCATATTAAGCACGAACTATTTTCCAGAAAATGACATACGGGATTTTCGATGGTAAGTCGTTTTTTAAAAAATAACTATTTTTTAGCAAAACGGTTTTACACAGTATTGTATTTTACATTGAAACAAATACTAGGAAAATCCCATTTTACTTTGAAAACATTTCAGAACCCAAGCCCAGGAGCGCCCCCCTCGTACTCCCCCGGAGTCAAATTGTAATGTTCGGGAGTCCGGGCTGCTAATGGGCAGGGTTTAATCCGAGTGAGTATCACGGGTTGGGGGACATTCTTAGTAAACGGGCTCTTCGGCGTTCCACTTGAATTATTATGTTCGCATGTCCAGAAAACAAGGGAGATCTGTTCCTATGGACGTAAGGGAGAGGACGTGCGCCTGCTAGTTTCTGTCTGCAAAAGTCGATCTTGTGGTTAAATGGGAGGCATTGTGGGCACGAATTAGCGATCTTTCGGCTGTGAGATATTTATGGTTTTGAAGTTTGGATTGGAGCCATCGTTTAACAGTAACCGCATTTCAAAATTACTCCTGCCGTTTATTCGAATATGTTACCCGCTTTCCTTCACAACGACGAACTCTCTGCAAATCTCTTCTGAAAATGGCTCCAACGAAGTTATCAATTTCGATCAGCTGTTTCTCTCCTGCACCAAAACCCACCTCGCTAGGCGCTTACATGCCCTTCTCGTGGTGTCTGGGAATGTGCAGAACATCTTGCTCTCCACAAGGCTTGTCAATCTTTACGCCGACCTTGGCGATGTCTCCTCGTCTGCCCTGGCATTTGAACATATCCCGAAGAAGAACGTTTTCGCCTGGAACTCGATGATCTCGGGTTATGTTCGTAACTCTCGTTTCGGTGAAGCTGTAGATTGTTTCGATCAATTATTAACGAAAACGAGTATTCGACCCGATTTCTTCACTTTTCCCGTTGTATTGAAAGCATGCGGTGATCTGGTTGATGGGAGGAAGGTACATGGCTGGGTTCTTAAAATGGGGTTTGATTTGGAGATCTTCGTGGCTGCGTCTTTGGTTCATATGTACTCTAGGTTTGGGTGCGTGAGTGAGGCCCATAACGTGTTTGATAAAATGATGGTAAGAGATCTGGGTTCTTGGAATGCAATGATTTCTGGTTTTTGTCAAAATGGAATGGCAGCTGAGGCATTGGATGTCTTTGAGGAGATGAGAGTAGAGGGAGTGAAGATGGATGCAGTTACTATTTCTTGCATTCTTCCTGTTTGTGCACCTTTGAACGATCATGTGATAGGGATGATTGTCCATGTATATGCTATAAAGCACGGTGTAGAGTTGGACATAATTGTGTCCAATGCTTTGATTAACATGTATGCTAAGTCAGGTAGCTTAAGGTCTTCACAGCAGGTCTTTGATCAAATGGTAGCAAGAGATTTGGTGTCATGGAACTCAATAATTTCTGCTTATGAGCAGAACAATGATCCATTTACAGCTCTTGGGTTTTTTGCAAAAATGAAACTAAATGGTTTTCAGCCTGACGTGTTCACCCTGGTGAGTTTATCATCTATGGTTACTCAGTCTGGAGATTGTCAAAAGAGTAAGGCTGTGCATGGATTCATCTTGAGGAGGGATTGGTTTATGCAAGATATCTTTATTGGTAATGCTGTTGTTGACATGTATGCAAAATTGGGTGGCGTTGATTCCGCACATAAGGTCTTTAACCAAATGCCTAGAAAAGATGTAATTTCCTGGAATTCTTTGATAACTGGTTACGCTCAAAATGGTTTTGCAAGCGAGGCAATTGAGATTTACCGCATTATGGAAGGGTACAAGGGAATATTTCTGGACCGAGGGACACTGGTAAGCATTCTACCAGCCTACTCCCATGTGGGTGCCTTGCAACAAGGGATGAAAGTCCATGGGCGAGCAATCAAAACTGGTTTGCACTTGGATGTGTTTGTGGGTACTTGTTTGATAGACATGTATGCTAAATGTGGGAGATTAGATGATGCAGTGTCTTTATTTAACAAAGTTCCTCGGAAGAGTTCGGCTCCTTGGAATGCCATGATATGTGGTCATGGAATTCATGGACATGGTGAGAAAGCTCTAAATCTTTTTGAACAAATGGAGTATGAGAGTGTTAAACCGGATCATATAACCTTTGTATCATTGTTGTCAGCTTGTAGTCATGCAGGATTGGTCAATCAGGGCCAAAGGTACTTTCAATTAATGTGGGATCACTATGGGATTGAGCCTGGTTTGAAGCATTATGGATGCGTGGTGGACTTACTTGGTAGAGCTGGGTATTTGGACATGGCCTATGAGATTATAAAGAAAATGCGCATACCACCAGATGCTACTGTCTGGGGTGCTCTTCTTGGTGCTTGCAGGATTCATGGAAATGTTGAACTGGGGTCGTTTGCCTCAGAACGCTTGTTTGAAGCTGATTCAGAGAATGTTGGCTACTATGTTTTGATTTCAAATATATATGCAAATGTAGGGAAATGGGAGGGAGTTGATAAAATGAGATCTTTGGCCAGAGGTAAGGGATTGAAGAAGACTCCCGGGTGGAGCTCAATTGAGGTGAACAATAGAGTTAGTGTTTTTTATACGGGGAACCAATCGCATCCTCAATATGAAGATATCTACAGGGAATTGACAGTTTTGTTGGTTAAAATGAAGAGCCTGGGTTATGTGCCAGACTATAGCTTTGTGTTGCAGGATGTTGAAGAAGACGAGAAAGAGAATATTCTCACCAGGCACAGTGAAAGGTTGGCTATTGCATTTGGGATCATTAGCACTCCTCTTAAAACACCTCTTCGGATCTTCAAGAACTTGCGGGTATGTGGGGATTGCCACAATGCCACTAAATTCATATCGAGGATCGCTGAGAGGGAGATTGTTGTGAGGGATTCAACTCGATTTCATCATTTTAAAGATGGAATTTGTTCTTGTGGGGATTACTGGTAACAAGCAGTTGGATCCTCGAATAGAGTATTGTGGAAGTTGATAGGCAGGTGAAGATTGTATTAGCCAACAATTAAAAGTGAGTTTTGACTATGGAAAGATGAGATTAAAGGAAAAAAAAAGTCGGGTTTATCTTATTATTTCTTCATGGTGACATATTCTAACTGAACATATGTTACATATCTAGAGGAATGCATGACTAAGAATTGGTCGTTGTTCCTTGGCCATTTTGTATTTGGTAACTCTTTTGCATATTATTGTTAGTAGAAACTTGGATTTTAGGTGTAACCAATTGTTTTGAGACAAGTTAACGCAGAACAGTAAATAATGTTTTGCATTATGTATGGAATATATTTTAAAACTTTCGTTTCTATCTTTTCTATGATTAAAGGTTTTTTACTGGTTCCTTTGCACCTCTCGGCCTCTACCTTATCCTTGAATGATCAGCATATCTTGGCTCCCAAGTAATTCAATGGTTCTATTTCTCATATTGAAACTTGATGTGGATTGTTGACAGGGAAACAAAAATTATGGATTGTTATCTTAACGTCGCCTACAAAGGATCCGGCCCAGGCCGAAGCCTTTCATCGCAATGGCAGTGTGGGTTTGAAAATTGGGCCCAATCTGACATAAGTGTGGGCAGGTTGGGTTTGAGCTATTTTATGCACAATGGGCCGGCCTTGGGCGTACATAGGTCGAAACCGGATGCACCCCAATTCTACAGCATCAATGATGATGTTCGTTGATCCAAAGCATGATTTGACACTTCAATCCAGGACATTCTGCAATTTTGGAGAATGGGACATCTCAGACTTCATGGTAGCGATGGCTACGTACAATTCAATAATAGTGGGCGAGAGAGACGGTGACCGAGTTGCAAGCAGTAACCATCAAAGAAGGGAAAACTCAGGCCCCTACCATGTGTCAATGAGTGGTCATAATCGAGACCTCGACGTAAGTCGCCGCGCTCATAAACCCCAACCCAGGTAGTGGCGTCACTCCCTCTCTTGAGTCTTGACAACATGTTACCTTATTAAGTAACTGCACATGGTATCGCCGGATTTCGTCGTGACGGTTTTCTCGTTCCTCATTTTTATTTGAGACCTCCAAACGTCAAAAGCATCTTGAGACAGGAGCTAAGCTCCATTCCCAGAGGAGGAAGAAACTAGTTTCCTTCTCTGTCTTAAGGCCTATAATGGAGCCCTAATTTGCTAAAATGAAAGTTTATCTTGGAGGAGATTGGGATTTAGGTTTAAGCTTTGGGGTCGTTGTTGTTCTCTTGAGCGCTCGAGCCTTTTTTTTTTTTTTTTTTAAGCCCTCTTGCCTTAGATCTGTCCCCCCATATTGTTTATTGACCTGATCATTCACGCAATAAAGTCAACCGACCATCCATTTGCCTCAATTATCATCGACGAGTCCTGCCATATCTTATTTTAACTATATCAATCTTAACTTGATCCAGCCTTGTTCAAATGAACTTTTCTTTTATGCCACTTGTTCCATTTTCAAATGTTTTTCAACCATATTATCCTGGCCGTTTCTCTCTCCGTACAAAGTATCACAGACTTGGGCCTTTTATCCACTTCAAAATCAGGTTTGGTCCTTTATGCATCACCACTTTCCTTTTGTTAAACAACTATTACATTTAGAAGCTTAACTAACGGGTATAGGCGCAACTATGTATATAAGAGGACCTAAATATAATATTTCATTACTCTCTTGTATGTGTAACATCTTATGAGAACATACGTGAGGAGGACAAACATAGGATATGAACATCCTATAAACAAATAAATGCAAAAACAAGTTCTTTTCTGGGAATTAAACACAAGACCTGTTGCTCTGATATTATGTTTTTTTATAACAGTTGCACCTAAAAAGTTCAAAACCTTTAAGCTTTTAGGTGCAAAATGGTAGTGTTGAGCTTTTTAGGTGCAACGGTTGTTTAACACTTTTCTCAATCTTACATGCCTGACCTACATGGGAAAGAAAGAAAATTACATATCTTCACATAACATATAATCAATCAAACCCACGATAAGATTATAATCCAGATCCCATCCTCACCCCCTTCCCCTCAAAAGTGACCTTGTATGTTCCCACCACGCGTGGCTTATGAACATCATTAACCAGAGTTCGATTTCGGTGCCATTTGGTGGGAGAGGGACCCCATAACGTTTCTCTCCTTTATCTTACCAACACAACCAACGTAGAAAGAAAAAACTAAGTAAAAAATTCTGACAACACGTGAGCAGGAGAGAATGGAACAATGGATCGGCAGATGATCGGAATCTGAAAGACTGAAACGAGAAAGAACAGAGCACAATGAGTTGTATCATGTATGGAACTTAAACAAGGAATATTTCTTTATAACCGTGTTTGTTATGTGTTAATCTGTTTCCTGAACAATTCTTCTGTTCTCTTCCAATCCAAACTCCTTTCTTCTTTGAATCATGTTAATAAACGAATAATAATTAATAAAAAATAAATAAAAGAGAATCTTGCTGGAGCTTCCCTGTTCCGTAGCCGTTGATCGCGAGCCGTTTTCACGACCGGGAGACGGATTCTGCCAGTTTCCCTATCCTCTCGACGAGCTCCGGACGCAATTTCATGGGTTTCCGTTCCCTTTCGAACCGGAAGTCGAAGCATAAGGCGTCTGTGACGTCCTCACAACTCCAACCAGCCTTTCTGAGCGAATCCGAAAACCGGTTTGCCTTCAGCAGCAGAGCGTCTAAAACCAATCGACTGTCTAACAGAAACACCTCTTCTTCGAAAAAGGCAGAGGCCGACACTTGTACGATCTCTGAAATGTCCGACTCTTCCCACCCGCCTCCTCTCAAAATCGATCCGATCCCCTCCAGATACCCTTCAACCCATTTCGGCAACTTCGACTGAATCTTTGGCCGAGATATCTCGAAAAACCTCTCCGGCGATGACGACGAAGAAGATGAAGCAGAAGAGGAAGAAGAATTTCGTCGTCGCCGATCGACGGCTGCGTCACTCCAAAATTCAACCCATCTTGGCACTCTGGCTCCAGACACGCTGAAATCCAAGCTTCTTCGGGAGTTGTTCGATGACGATCCGGCGGTTTTTCCACTGACGGACCTCTGCTTCCTGAGAATGCAAGAATCATTGCCCTGGAAAAGCGATTCACGTTCAAAGAAATCTGAGAGGTCTGATCCGCAACAGAAGATCCGATTCTCGTCGACGAAGAAAATGGGATTTCCAGCTAGCGAGGGATAACAGGGGACGTAGCAGTGATTGAAGAGGGGAATCAAAATGGGTGCCCTTTTTAGTGCATTTCGAGCGATACGCAACGCTTTCGCGGGGTCGGATGGTCGTGGGCCCCAAGATTTCGGCCAGAGCGCGTTGCGAGCGATTTGAAAAGAAATTGCAGCGACGGGGAGATCCAGAGAAGCACGGAGGTGAAGCCGAGCACCGACGGAGGCGCGCCAGTTGGGAAATCCAGGCCCAAATGGCAGACCAGCGGAGAGGACGGCTCGAAGGTCGGGAGGGAAGACGAAGCCAAACTCGGCTTCAGCGCGGGCAAACTCGGCGTCAGAGAGGCCAGATTGGACGGGAACGCCAGAGTTTCGGAGGTGAGAGATGACCTGATGAGCTAGAGTAGACAAAGAGAGAAGACCGTTGCGGACGGGAAGAGGTGCAGTGGGTGTAAAAGAAGCCGCGGCTGCTCGGGCCGAAAGGCGACGTAAACCGGCGACGTGGGCCGGGGTCAGTGCTGCCATTCTCTGGTCGATGTCGACCATGTTGGTCGGACAAAGGGCGTCTTTGCCGAAACAAGTTCCGCCGTTGCCGATCTTTCTGTGCCTATGCCCGTGCCTGTGCCTGCTCTGTTTTTTCTTTTCTTTTTTGGAGTGGAGTCGCAGTACGGTGAGAGCGAGAAGAGAGAAGAGAGAGCGTGCAGGGATTTGCAAAGAGGAGTTGAGGCTTTTTATAAGGGTTAAAATTAAAATTATAATGGGAATGGGGCCACTGAGATTTTTTACCTTATTCAAAAAGCTGAAGCATGGCATGTGATTTGAGGTCAGTGAGAGTACTTAAACATGGAAAAAATGGTTGTCAGCTTTATTTGCATTACTATGGAATAATGTTACATTTTTGTATTTATCTGATCAATTTTTATAGGGTTTTTTTTAATGCAAATCTTGGGATGTATTTGTAAGGATTTCCAAGGATAAGGGATGAAATCATATGTAATTTTAGGTTGTAATGCTTTTTATTGAAATGGCCATGTGAAGCATCTCACGATTAATGTTTTTTTTAAAATAAATAATTTCACAACATATTTAGAAAATGAAAAAAAAAAAAGAAAAAAAAAGTAACACCGGGATGCTGCCTAAAATTGCAGGCTGATTTCAATTCCCATAATCACTATGAATGAGATGTAATTTAGAGCCCGGGTCAAGTAAATTCCGAGGCGAATCAACGATAATAAAGTGAAGCAAAAAAGGGCATGCACTAGGCCCCACTTGTAAGCTCACCTGGACGTGAAAAGCACACAACGGTCGGCATTTCACCTTGGATTCATTCCGTCTTTCAGATAGCTTCCGGTGAAATCGGTGCATTTTAGTCAGAAACCGGTCTTGATCATAATCATGGATACAGGGAGCCTTAAAAGAATCCTTGAAAAGCTTTCTTCCTACGTCACCACAGTGTAGGATCTTCCGGTAATCTAACATTAAACAGGAGGATAACCATAAGGCAGACATGTTAGAAGACCCTACATTGGGTTGCTCTCATCATTCCTCGTATAAAAGCAAATGCTTGGCTTTAGGACTTGGGGGAGTAACGGATACCTTCTTGTAAGTGACGTTTTAAAGGAACGGTATTGTTCACCTGAACCTGTCAAGTACTACCCACATTGGGTTCTTCTGGGGATTGGGGAGGAAGCATTTGCTTGACTTGACTTTCAACAGGGGTTACAAGTGGAGGATCACTCGATTGTGGTTTCCTTTTTGTCAGTAAAAAATATAGAGAAAGTTGATCTCAGGTTGGAACTTCTAATCATTTGGTGTCGGTGAAATGTGAGTACAGTGAAGTAGTGAACGTTTGATTGGTCAATAGATTTGCTCAATCTGCCCATATCCTCTGTTGGAAACCCAAGAAACAAATGTCCAGTTTCGGAATCTTTAAATTTCTTTTGGTGGAATCTGATTTAGACACATGTTATAAACAACTTTCCCTTGTCTTAATATCTTATTATCTTTCCGAACTGTTCTTTTCAAAGCCGGCTTTACAGTTTTATCGCCTGATCAGACTTTTTATTCTTTTTATAAATGAATGCCACCACCTTTATTTATAAATGGCTTCATTGAGGTCGGAAATTTGATGGGGCATATCTCATTACAAATCAGAAAAAGAGAACAAAGCAGTCTAGAAAATGAGAAGGGTACCTATCTTCCTTTTTCTTCTTTAATCTCTCTTTTGGTGAAGAAAGGGCATCTAATTTTACGGTTCATAATTGGGACAGTAAACGATATTGGTCTGGAGATGGCCCCTAGGAGAAGCAACGGATCTCATCATTTGGTGGGTTCCAGTTCCACCTAAGGAGTTCAGATGATTATGAGATTTATATACCTCAGCTAATTAGATTGTCTATATTCAATACTACCACAAATCCCTTAACATTAGAATCGACCATAAACATTCAAATTGGTAACGAGAGTGAATGCAACTTCCGCGAAATTATGTCCATACAGAAAAGATCTATAGGTTTTCATAAAAACCGAAACAAGATCAACAGGATTTCAGAGATTGTATGATACGATCCTATCTGTTAAGTGCTTAACTAATGAATTCTCCATAAGCCTTGGGGGTTTTAGAGCAAGGGTTAGGCACATAACAAATGATATCAGAGCCAACCACCACGTCCTGGTTTCGAGTCTCGGAAGGGGCGATCTATAGGCTAGATAAAAATGCTTCGGTATTATGCATGAGCATGATGCTAAGTTATCGAACATTGATAGATGAGAGGAGCCATCAAAAGAGAAAAGACTACAATCGGGTCAGTGTTGATAGAGTGGGCCGCCATGGATATCGGCTACAAAAGCACGGTAGAATGTTACAGTCTTAGATGTTAAGTGTTTAAATAATGAAGTCTCCATAAGCCTTGGAACTTTTGGAGCAATAGTTCTGTACTTGATATCTTTATGATGGATTGAGGATCCTTTCTCCATGGATATGTATATAGAAACCCAAAAATGTCACCTGATCAATCCTTATTTTATAATGCATGAACACCATGGAAGTGTGTCTGTATTAGTCCGAAAACAAAACAGCCGAACTCATGTTATTGGTGCAATCTTACCTTTTTCCATCCTCTTAACATCTTGCCATTGGAACACATCAAAGCACAAGGTGAGATGCATGGAATAGTGACATCAGCATGATGCAATGCTATATAACGCCAAAGCGTTTGTATAAAATTAAGACAGCTTGCGAGATCTTGTAGAATAAGAAAATGCTTGAAACCAATTTCTCGGCTTGGGCCTTCAGGCTGTCATCGTTGAGACCCACTCTTGCAAAATAGTGCTGGAATTTTTGTCATGGTGTGGATATCAGTTTGAAATTAACTTTTCCATACTCTTTAATATTTTCCCTTCAAAAATAATCAATGCATGCTTAAGGGATAAAATCTCAACTACTTTCCTCACAAACAACGAGCTGGAAGCAGCGGAAAACCACCAACATACACCCGAAAATCCATGGCCGATCTTCCATTCTTACCTTCTGTGGTCTTTGAACCCTGACGTTACTGGATCCTGTGAAGAGTATTTGGGAAATGGATTTATTCATCGTGTAAATATTATAACCAAATCGTGGTGGTGGTTGTCGAGGATTTTGGTGCTTTTACATCTAGGCACTGAAAAGCTCCATTTGCAAAGGTGGATTGATTCGGATGAATCCGAAGGAAATAAGAATGCTAGTGGGGAGAATTTGGAAAAAAATCAACATGATGCCATTCTGGAAAAACACGATGACGAGTTTGTTCACCATTCACTTAGTTGGCTCTGATCGATTTGATTGCTCGCAAGTAAGATTTCAATTGTTTGTTGTTGATCGGATATTTCTTGTTTGCAGAAGAACCTTGTGGCAGCATGGTTTCATCCATTTGATATTGACAATTGGGATGATTATTTCCTATTTTGGAAACCTTAACGGTAGCAAGTGCCAACTTTCAAACCTTACAGGGCCTTCCTACCCTTTTCGCGAACCTCGGGGGTGTAGCTATATATTTTTCTTTTCCTAGGTTAATAGGGCATTTCGCAATATAAATTAGATAAATGCTTATCGATATGCAGAAGAGGAATGAAACACATAAGTAGTTATTTTAGCTAATAGATTATTAAAGCACTTTTTTAAGTTAAAAAGGAGTTTGGTAATGTAAATTAAATAAATACTTATCCATAAGTAGAAGAGGAATGAAACCCATAAGTAGATTTAGATGACAGTAGCTTCTCCTAAAACGTTTCTCTACAAAGCGTTTAGTGCAATTCGATTTCTTATAGACAGGTCCCCCCTGATCCGTTTCACTCTTCTTGATATTCCAACTTTTTTTTAAAGTTGGCACTTGAAGGTTCCCCCGATCCGTTTCACCAAACACCAGTTTTTTTAAATAATTATTTTTTTACAACTATAAATAATTACTCGTATAAAATAACTTATTTATAAATACTTACACATAAGTACCAGTAATACCAAACACCTAAGGAAAAGATTGATTAGATTTTGAGGTGTATACAATTAAAGATAAATTACAGAAACTGACTTCAAGGTTTGTATAATTACACCTACCTTCCTTCACATTTCAATTATCATCATCCACAACCCTTCTTAACTTTCATTTCAAATTATTAAGTGCTTAAAAACAAGTACTATTTACCAAACACCAGTTTTTTTAAATAATTATTTTTTTACAAGTATTGATAAATAATTGAATAAAATAGCTTATTTATAAATAATTACCCATAAGCACCAGCAATCCCAAACGCCACTTCAGGAAAAGATTGCTTCGATTTCGTAGTAGAAAATTTTCAATAAGATCATTATAATTACACAGTCACCCCGCTTCGAGAGGTATTCCGCATAGATCCCCTCCACTCTTAAGGTGTATATAATTGAATTAAGTGTAAATCACAGAAAATCTCTTCAAGGTTTGTAATAATTACACCTACGTCCCTTCACATTTCTGAAATAATATAGGCTCTACATTTTTCAACGGAAAATATTTTTTAGAAGAAATAATTTTCCTCCTCTACTTTATTCACATGTTTGGATGCAACATGGAAAATTTCTAAGATTTTTTCTTTTCTTAAACAAATGCCAAGTGATCATGTCCATGAACATGATTTCATCAGCTGCACCTCTAATTTTGGAAAGGATACCATACAGTGCCTTTATCACATTATCAATTGCCTTCTCCATCTACAACCTACGAGGCAGAGGTCCAAACTGGAACCTGTAAGTAGTATTTCCAAAAAAAATCTATAAAGCCCAGATCTAATCTTCAACAAAGCTCAAGAATATGGAAACTGATTAATCTCTATTTCTAGGAAAGACAAAAACAAAGATCACTAAGAATCTTCCCACTGAGTTAAACATAAAATAAAGACTGTGCAGCAATCAAAAAGTATTTGAGAAAATAAAGTAATTAATCGAGTGTCTGGGAATTAGCCATTTATGTTTTCAATCGAATGAACAAATGAGAAGAAAAAAAAAAAAGGAAAACAAGATTAGCTTCAAATCACTGCCAAAAAGTACTAAACCAGTAGAAAGTAAGCCAAACAAAAAAGAAAAAACCGCTTACAACTGGCCATAGAGCGGCAGAGATTGAACGAAATAAAGCTTCAAAAAGAACGAGAAGTAGAAATGAGAAAGGAGAATGAAGGAAGGAAAAGAGGAAGAAGAAACAACTTATTGTGGATCATCGTGCTCTAGAGAAGATGATAGTGGGACTCATTGAAAGACGACACTGTGTTCAGCTTGCATCGGAAAATAACTTCCACCAAGTTTTGGCAGAAGTTATTTTGCTCCAAATTTTTTGCCTATGAGAAGCTTTTTCATTAATTTTCGTTTTTCAATAAAACAGTCATCAAAAAATTTTAAAATTCTAGAAAAATTTCTTTCCTTCTGAAACAAACATAGCAAGTTGCTACGACAAAGAGAGCTACTATCAACAATATTAAGTATACATTATTATAAAAAAAAAAGACCAATATTAAGTATAAAAAGACGAATTTATCCATTAAACAAATTTTCTTTGGATTAGAAAAAAGGAAGTAATTTTCCCATAAAGAGAGAAGAATCAAAAAATAAAAAGAACTAATTTTCTGGTAAAGAAGAGGATACTTAAGTAAAAATAAATAAAACTTCATTTTTAAAAATTGAGGTGTTCTGACAAGCGAAAAACTTCAAGTTTAAAAATGGACAAGTTCTAAGTAGGTATGTTTTTGATAAGGGATAAAATTGTTATTTTAGATATGTAAAGAAAAGAATGTGTCAATAATGCTTACCTGAAGGAAGGCTTTGTAATTTACTTGCTGATAGGTCAAAGGACGCTTACTTTCTCTCTACCAGGCGTTCGTTGCGATCATCGTGGCATAAGGGACTCCCACCACACTTAGGTCGTAGAAAGAGGCAACAATTTCTTCACTAACTGTTTTTTGAGCTATTACCTTTTTTTTCTTCATGTACCTAGTACCTAGTAAAATTTAAGAGAAGACGGCGACCAGTGAACCCTACTCGACCCGTATATTCGTTTTTACCACAGGTGCAGATGTTAAAACAGTCCACGCACGACAGCACCCAGACCACATTCCGCTCCATAATTGCTCTCATTTTCACACTAATTAATTGCTTATGCCATCCCCAGGCTCAATCACGTCATCTCATTCAAAGTCATTTACAAGTTCAAAGAAAGCATATCAAGCGGGGGCACGAGGAGATCCGAATGAAACGTAACTCCGTCCAAGAACCGTCATCAGCTCATTATAATAGTATGGCTGTAAAAAACAAAACTCCTTAATATATAACATGTGTGTCTGTGCATATGAACCAATATTGAATGCAACTTCAATGTGTATGACAATTGATTTGCCTAAGATGTAAGAAATAAGTTGATTGTGAAGAACTTTGAAGAGCTACGTAAGAATAAATTTCACTTGGACAGGGAGATACCATCCAATATTGACAGATATATTAAATTTCTAGGTGCTTCAAAAGATGAACCAATACCAATGCAATGTGCAAAGGTCATTCCATGAAATAATTTGGACCACAAGACTGACCGACTGAACAAGTCCACTTACATGAAGTATTCATTGAGATGCATAGAAGAATATAGGAACTCAAAAAATAAATAAGACTCATAACCTTGAACACGATCAACATTTCCAAACAACCAATCGAGATTCAGTTCCAGAGAGCAACGATGTTACCCACTAAATTCTATAGGTGTAGCTATCTAGGACTGATGTGATGTTAGCTTCTACAAAATTTTATTGAAAATGGACAACTAATACACAAAATCACTATACAAGAAATTCAACAATTAAATCCATTATATAAATCAATTAAGGAAGTCCCAACTGAAACATGAAGCCATTACTAGACCCCTCAATATCCTATGCAGTGGACAAAGCACAATCCACCATCAAAGAACCATTCTGCTGCAGCAAGAAGTCAAGGGTTTGAAATTTCTCAAATATTATACCAAAAAGTAGGGAATTTTGGGGGAAAAGATAATAAATTAGAAGGCCAAACAAGGTACTCTTGATAGCCCTCAAATTGGCCAGCAACTACCCAGACCTATCCCTACAAGCCAAAATGTCATCCAAATACTGAAGGTGAGAATCTATCAACGCCTCCAAATCAGTTCAAATGCCTCCAATTAAGCCTGGAATCCTACACTGCTCTAAACAACATCATACCAAGGTCTCCATCTCCCCAAAAATAGAATTAAGGACGATTATGCACCCACTTTAATTCCTCTCTAAACATCAATATAGACAAAATCTCACAATGAAATCCCAACCAGCATAGAACATAAGCATTTTTGTGTAATTTCAATGAGTTAATTCTTTTTATTATCAATGATGAAATCATGAATTTCTTCAAATAAATTAGCAAAAAATATCGTCAGAAGAAGCAATTTAAGTCACAATATCAGTATTAACAAGATTATGTTAACATTGTAGACCAGAGTATTCCATTCTGGAAAATTTTCAATGGTTCTGGAAAAGAGGAGAAATTGATGCCATAGGCTGCCCGCTGTCAATTCAAGTAAGTTCCACACAGTGTGCTGTTGAGATGCACAGTGTTCCGTGTAGAAATAATAGGGAAAAAAGGATAGCAAAATGGGGAGAGAGAAAAGGGGGCAGGAACAAGAGAAGGGAAAAAAAAAAGGAAAGAGAGGGGACGCGAACACCTGTTGCGTCCGTCTAAAACAGCACCCAGGGGGGGTGAACCTGTTGCCTCTGTCCCCTTCGGTCTCCATCTTTTATCATAATAGCATGTGTGTGTATATGTACATATATTAAATGACACAATTATTATATACAAAAGATATGAAATGTATATATTTTATTAAAATATATTTCTTTTTTCTTTTTTGGATCAATAATGGAGTATATATGTATATATGTGTAAAGTAGAAAGTAATACAATGGTACAATGAATCACGTAGATGGACATAGAACGCCCCAAAAACTCCAAACCCGAACAGCAAACGATGCCCACAGAAACTGCCTATATGTGCCCCAGTCAAAGCTAAAAGGCCAAGACCATGATTTGAACACGTTCAAAAATCATGATCAAACAAAAGCCTTCAGCAGGGACATGAGGACCTCTCCAACCTGCATCCTAAAGGAATCACTAACGCTAACCCATAGAGATAGAAGCCTAACATCGTCTAATATCCCCACAAGAAAATCCAGAAAACAAAAGGAGTCAAAGCTGCCCACGAAGAGAAAAGGTATAAAATCTCCTCCTAGATAACCGGCAGATTCTCCTGACTGTCCTAAAAAATGCGCCTATTCCTCTCCGTCCATATGCATCAACAGATAGCGAAGAAGAGGAAATAATATAATCTCCGACCTCGGATATCAAGATGAGGCAACCTCCACTGGGCAAATAAATCACTCAGAGACCGAGGGAAGATCCACTCCAAACCAACAATGTCTAAGAAGAATAGCCATATCTGACGGGTAAAAGAGCAGTGGATAAGGAGATGATCCGTAGTCTCGCCACTGGCCCGGCACAGAGTGCAAATATGTGGGGATAACATCATGCAAGGCCTTCTTCGTTGAAGCATATTTGCAGAATTTATCTTATTCCACAAAGCAATCTACAAGAAGCCTTTGATCCTCATTGGAATAGATGGCTTCCATAGGGGGTTGGACTGAAATGGGAGAGGGGGGTGGACGGGCTAGTCCAAGATAGTGCTAGAAAGGATTTACAAGTGAATAGGCCCGAAGAATTGGGGGGGTGGGGTGAATGGGCTAGTCCGAGATAGTGCTAGAAAGGATTTACAAGTGAATAGGCCCGAAGATTTGGGGGGGGGGGGAGAGGGTGGATGGGCTAGTCCGAGATAGTGCTAGAAAGGATTTACAAGTGAATAGGCCCGAAGAATTAGGGGGGGGGGGGGGGGGGGGGGGGGAAGGAGAGTGGATGTGCTAGGAAGGATTTACAAGTGAATAGGCCCGAAGAATAGGGGAACCAAACACGTTTGTCAAAAGGGTGAATGACAAAATTACCAACATGAAGGAAAAGGGCTGATAACTGATCAAACTCAATTGATCTCAAATCCTTACGAAAAGGTAGATTCCAGTAAGTGCGCTCAGGAGACAAAATTAAAACATCATTTACCTTAGCATTAAGAAAGGAAACAACATGAAAAAGCCTGGGGAAGCAAGATGCAAAAGTGGAATCACCCCCACACTAAAATGAGATGCAATCGCCCACCAAGGACTGCTCGTAGGGAATCGAGCCCGTGTTCTAATATCCCACTTATTGTCAGCGAGTTCGTACCTGCTTACAATGATCTTCCGCCACAAACTAGCCTTTTCGTTATTGAATCGCCAGAGCCATTTAACCAAAAGGGCTAAGTTCCTTGCAGAGACATTCCATAGGTCCAACCCCCCTTCTCTCTTCACCCGACACACTACTTTCCATTGAATAAGGTGATCTTTCTTTGCCTCCTTTCCAACCCATAGGAAGTCTCGTTAAGCCTTTTCCACTATACCACAAACCCGACTAGGCATCTTAAATAAAGACATGAAGTACACGGGTAGACTACTCAATGAGGATTTTATGAGTGTGATGCGTCCCCCTAATGACAAGTAATTCCGTTTCCATGATGCCAATCTCTTCTCTAAACTTTCCACAACGGGTTCCCAAAAAGTGTAAGTATTTGGAGCCCCTCCCAAGGGTAGCCCAAAGATAGGTAATAGGGATATGTTCAACCTTGCAACCCAGGATACTAACTATTCTAGTGCTTTCAGGATCCAACATGTTTAGGCCAATGAAGCTACTTTTAGCCAAGTTGATTTTAAATCTTGACACTACTTCAAAACACTTGATGATACATTTCACCCCAAACACATCTTCCCTCCTAGGTTGTAAGAACAGTAAGGTATCATCCGCAAACAAGAAGAGAGACAAAGGAGAATGGTGGTTGCCTATCTTAAGCCCTTGGAATACATTCAATTCTTGTCCTTGATGAAGAACCAGCAGAGGACGTCACTAACCAATGTAAACAAAAAGGGGGAAAGATTCCTGATATCCATTTATGCCATTTATCCCCAAATCCCTTCCACTGTAGCACTGAATCAAGGAACGCCCATTCCACCCTATCATAAGCCTTCACCAAGTCCAGTTTGATTAAGATTCCTTTCTCCTCCGACCCTAGTTTCTCCTGAATACATTCATTTGCAATGAGGGAACAATCCAAAATTTGACGTCCCTCAACAAAAGCCACTTGACCGGGATCAATGATATCCGATAAGACCAAACTAAGCCTAATGGATAGTACTTTGGAAATTATTTTGTAAAGGCTTGTTGTTAGGCTTATAGGACGGAAATCTTTGATCTGATCAGCAACATAAATCTTGAGAATTAAGACAAGGAATGTGGCATTGGTCGCCTTGTTAATGATCCCATGGGCGTGGAACTCCCCGAAAAATCTCAATGATGGACCCTTTCAATGTATCCCAATTATTCTGATAAAATGCAATGGTAAAACCAACTGGGCCTGGTGCTTTATACCTAGCTAGATCCTTAATGGCTCGAAAAATATCATCCTCTTCAAAATCTGTTTCCAATTAGGCCTTCTAATGAGGGGAAACAATTCTTTCGTTACACCCCTTAAGGAAAAACGAGAATTTGATATCTGAAGTATACTGGTTGGAGTAAAAATCCACTAAAGCCCGTTAAAATTCATTGGGTTCCTCCACTACTTGATTTCCAACTTTAAGACGGGTAATCACATTCTTTCTTCTCCTCCCACTAGCCATGGCATGAAAAAATTTTCGTATTATTATCTCCCTCCTTAAGCCAAGGATTCTAGACTTTTGATGCCAATGAATCTCTACTTGTTGCAAAAGAAGTTGCAAATCCCTCTTAAGGGCAAGCCTACTATATAATTCAGCTCCATACAAAGCCCTGACCTCCTCCTGCCTATCTATCAATTCAATGTCCCTCAAGATTTATTTTTTCCACATTTCGATACACCCAAAGGTGCCCCAGTTCCATTCTTTCAACTTATGGCGTAATCCCTTCAATGTCCTGCTAACTTAATCCAAACCAACAATTAAGGGGGTTAGAGGAGGGGGGGGGGGGGGGGGGGGGGGGGGGGGCCGCTTTGTGGTGGTATAGTTCCTGCCACCAATTACTTATCAACTCACGGAAGCTAGGGTGGAAAAGCCACATATTTTCGAAACGAAAAGGGCCCGGCCCTAAAAGATTTGGGTTGGTGGAAATAAGAAGAGGACTATCATCAAAAACTGTTTGAGAAAGTAAGCTTTGGGATGTAAACGGAAATAGCCTATCCCATGAGAACGAAACAAGACATCTATCAATCCTAGAGCAAATCGGATTATCTTGGAAGTTAGACCATGTGAACCGCCGACTATTTAAAGGATAATCAATTAATTCAAACTCTTGGATCCACTCTGAGAACTGCCTCATACTCGTAGTCACCCTAGGAACCCCAGCACTCTTCTCATGCATGAACCGAATAATGTTAAAGTCCCAACCAACCATCCATGGAATATCATTATCAGGATAAATGTTCAAAAGCTCAGATCAGAAAGCGTTCCTAAACCTAGCACAACTAGGACCATAAATGCCTGAGAGAACCCATGAGGTCTGATCGGACACTTGTGTGAATGAGATGGATAATGAGAAAGTCTCCAATCTAACATCACTCCCAGAGAGACTTAGAGAGTCCCACAAAATCAAAATTCCTCCTGCTGTCCTAACAGCAGGCAAAAAGGTCCATTGTTTATGTCTATTGACCCACAGGGAACGCACAAAACGGGGATCAACTGATTCCCTCTTGGTTTCAAGGATCACCACTATATCTGGTTTAATCTTTCTACACACATCCCTCAAGGCCCTACGCTTCTCCACACCCCCTAACCCTCAAATGTTCCAACTTATGATCATCATGGATTCTTTCCCCTTCCCTGACCCACCCATGAGATGCTGAACAGCATCATGAACAAGGACGGGAGCACCATCTGCCCCTAAGATTTTGGCTACAACTGAACCTAGGAACACCTCAACCCCGGACCTAAACTCCTCCCATGATTGGTCACCCTCTATAGATACCCATCATTAAAAGACCTGCTGCCCACTGACCCTCCTTCACTGTCCTGGAACTGTCTCTGCAAGGAACATAGCTTAATGGCCTCAACACCCTCTGCCAACTCACAACAAGCTGAACTACCTGCGTGTTCATCAAAGAAAGAGGCCCCTGGCTGTGCATTCAATAAGAGAGATAGATGAACAAGGGATGAGCTCTGGAGCATACCTTGGTGATGGCAAGATGGATCATTGGATTTAGATTGAGAAGGTGAATGATGCTGTGAAATGAAAGAGCAACCATCTGTGATCCGTTGAAAGATCTCTGTCTCTAATGGACGCTTTGTAGACTGAGCAAATCCCCGATCTCGCTCCAGCAAAGAAGAACCAAACCGATTGTAATCACCACTGGTTTGCCTAGCAAAAATCTGCACCAAACCACCATCACATGGATTCTTTTGAAGATCATCAAACATGAGTTAAGGAACCAGGCCTCAAAGTCGCAAGAAACATCCTCCCCCGAGCCAACAGAAACACCTCTCTCCCGAGTTGCTGCCTTCCTATTTCTCCTTGTATACTGTTTAAGAGCTGCTGATTTTGATGATTGGCCAGCATCCTTTCCCCCCCATTATGCTCCCATTGAAACCCCTTAATGGGACATCCAGTTGCTGGTCCTCAGGACCTTGAGACTCATATTGGATGGGCGAATGAATAGAGCGCTCCAAACCAGCTTCAAGGACCTCACCAACCCACCCTTGAACAATGCCCTTCCACCGTTGTTCAGCCTTTGCAATCTCAGAAGGAGAAGAGGAGAATATGGTATTTGGGTGAATGGGAACAACTGGACTAACCTAAAAAATGGAGCACTGAACCCGATCGTGACTAATCCCTGGGACATAGGCTTCACTCCCCCCATACGGGTTCACCTCTTGCACTAGACGAACATCCTCTTTCGTGGCCCCAAAGCCCAACTGACTGCTTATTCTTGGATTCACATTACCCTCTTCAATTAGAAAGCCAAAGCCTCCAGAAATTGGGCCTCTACTCTCATGGGCCCTAGCACTTTTGGACATGCGGGGTGCTGGGCATCCAACTGAAAAAGCCCGTTGGAAGCTAGCAAGGCATGAATCTTAGACCTCTCTTGCGGGAGAAGCAATGGTTGCATGGCAATTCAGTACCTCCGGCTGACCACAGTCACCCACAGCAGCCTCTCTATAAGTACAACTCAGTATATGAGGGGCCACAGCAGCATCCCTACCCAGCGTCAAGTGCGAATTGGCACCCCATTCATCTGCAATACACACCAAAATCTCATAACGAAAACCGATCATTTAATGTAATACACCTTGGAATGCGTCTCCGCCATGTTTCACAAACCCATAAACGAATGCCACCACTATTCTGGCCCTTCCGAATGACCTGGCCACCTCTCGCGAACCGCCAGTTAGAGAACCAATCACTTTCAAACTCTCCATCGAAACCAGGTGAATGGGCATTCCCAATAGAACAAGTTCTAATCCATCATTGTTCCATTCTTCGAATGAACCAGAGAAACCATCGACCCATGGACCAAAACGCACACACCCATGGTTTCCCTGATAGCCTTTTTTTGGTAGAAAGATCCTCAAATCCTCCTGATTTTGCAAGAAAAAAGTAGCTGCCATCGAAGACATAGGAAGATAGCCAATAGAATTTCTGAATCCTCCTCCATTGAAAATTTCTGCACAAACAGCATCCCAATCTAAAATTGGCTCGTCGAAGTATCCCATCACTGGAAACGACCATCTTTGCTTATTCCGGATTGATTCTTGCCGCACTTGAATAACAAGATTAGAGCCCCTCTAAACCACATACAACTTGGTACAATCATCTTCCATCCACCACTTCTCCAAAATATTATCGACAGGTATGCAAACGCCATTAAGACCCACAAAACAACCCCATGAAATGTAGTCCCATCGATTCTCACCATCAACCGCCAGAAAGATGATATCTTGTTGCTGTCGAGAAGAACCATAAGACACTAGTTTTGAACAGACACCATGCCTATTAGCATGACATTGCAAGGAGATTGCAATGTTGCCTCTGCAAAATCATCATGTACCTCCAACAGCCATTCCATTTCTGAACAAACCCAAGCTTTCCTTAAACCATTCAGCTTCAGCAGCGTAGAAGTGAAAAGAAGCTTTGAAGAGGCGCCATGACTCTGTAATGCACAGGCCATTGTTGGGAAACACCTCAAAAAGAAAATTTTTTCCGTTAGTCTGAACTTCCCTACGAGCCGCTCCACCGGACGGATGAAGATCTCGCCGACGAAACCCTGCATTTGTAGGTAACATTTACACTTAACCTCCACGTTTAACCTTCAGCAACAACCCAACCAATTGCTGTAAACACAAAGCGAGACCACCCAGAAAACTCCACAAGCGGTTCCTCCAACCAGAGAGAGCACCCTCCACTTCAAGAGACTAGCGCTGGTAAGGCCACAACACAGAAACCCAGCGAAACCCAAACCACAACCTCCACAAACACCAGGAGACGAACTAGACGATACGCAGAACAGTGATACAAATAGTAGACAAACCCACCGGAGGATGAACGCCGAAAACGGTAGGATACCATTGATGGAGTCGCCGACGTTTTACTATCTTTGGGGTGTGATCACCCACACACAGTCGCAGTGAGTGTCAGAGAAATGCCATCAACCGCCTTTCGCCTTTTCGCCCTTTCTATTTAACGGTGCAATCATTACATTTTCTGTGTGTGTGTATCAACAAATGGATTTATTTTGTCTATTTTATTTTTTAGATTTTTCATAATTTCACAGCCTGACAACACAAAAAAATGCGATGGCACGAGTAGTGTGCTAATGAAATTCTAACAAAACAGCACACAAAAGCCCTAGCGAAAAGGCACCAAAACCAACACAATAAACCTTGCAGAAAATTGTTCCACTATTAAGTAGTTTTGAACAATAAAAATATGAATTGTTTCTGCTGGCAATAGAACCAATAAACTGAATAACTTACAAAACTTGTAAATTTATTCATAGCATTACAAAATCCAAACAGGTGACAACTGCGCTACGTTTCTTCAGAACGATTTTCAAACCCAACACCAACCAAAAAGGCACAAATACTAATGGACCAATGTGATAAAGAAAACATTGTGGACCAAGTGCCTTATCTGTATCCAAAATCCAACACTGCCTTCTAATTTCTTATTATTCAAAACCTATCCAAAACAGTACTACCTGCAATTTATGAACTTTTTTTCCATCCAACAAATGATAAATCCCAAATCTTGGAGAGTATTAAATCAACACTAGACGTATATTCTCATTATTAGTAATAAACAATCACTAACAGAAATGAAATCAAAATTTTCCCTCTCCCATTCGCTAACTTCTGGAAGAAATTATTGTAATTTTGTTCAATAATTCATAATGTGCCAAATTATTTCCACTTTCCTCAATAATGCTGCATTGGATGTCAAGAGAATGAATGAAAAGAAGGATTTCCTGCACCCCACACGCATCTGATTACTTAAAGCATGAAAGGGAGGCACCACTCCCTTCTTTAAGAAAATGACTAAACAAAACCACCTCATTTTTTTTCCTTGCTGGAAAGGTCTGAAAATGCCTCCTGAGAAAAATGGGACCCCAATAAGAAAGTTTCTAATCGAATGTCCTACCTGCTTTGGGAATTCTCTCAACATCCAAATGCAAGCCTAAGTGGTCCTCAGCTTCTTATGCCAATCCCCTCCCTGAGTCATGAGATTTCAATAGTCCTCAATCCCATTAATCTCCTTAATCTCATTAAAAGTTTCTTTTTTGGTCCACCACAAAAGAACAACATATCCCTCACGTATTCCTTTTTGTCCACAACACCAGAGGTATTATTGTCCTAAACTTTCACTCTTTCCTGGGAAACAACTACATAAATTTAAATCTGGTCATCATGAATCCCATCTCTCCACAGTTCATCCAGTAGATCCCTAAAATGAGGGGCGTTTAACAACATTCTCATACTGCGACTTAGACCTCTTAAGGTGCTCATTTATCTTTTATGAAGATACAAATAAAGCAACGATCAAACACTGTTGTCGGAAGGACACAGTGCCACAGACATCTGTGTAACATTCACAGAACAAAGTGAGGATAAAAGCCAGTTAAGTTTGCAACAATGATTATTCCTTCAAGTTGAGCATTTACAGCTAGCCCCTCCAATTGAAAAATCCACAAGACCGAACTCAGTGATGAGGACTGAATCCTTACACAAGCTTGTAATCAACCTCTGATTCTCCCCCTTTTCATGTGCAAATTTTGTGACACTAAAATCCCTAATAAGACAACAGGGCCTACAAATCAATTACAGCTATTCTAAAGCCTCTGTAGCCCAAAGTCCACTTGAACAATGAATTCCTGGACTCATCCAAACATATCATCATCATTTGATAACTTAATATTCACTGACTGAACCCTAACATAAGCCCCTCCCCACTGAAATTTATATCCCACACAACTAGGATTCTACTCAAAATACAAACCAAGCATACAAAAGCACAAAATTTTCCTCAAATCCTTTTACTAGCCTATTGTCTATGTTTTCTCCTTCTGTCAGTTGTATAATCAGAATACTAGATTTTGATTCTATGATACATAATCTTTATTGCCTCCCCCAATCCAAAGCAAATCTTCGTCTTCCATGTTATACTGAGACTTTCCCCCATATCATTGCCTTTTTACATGACAGACTAACGAAGGCTTTTAAAGTTTCTGCACCAGATGCCCCTTTATTGGATCTCAAGAATTCACAGCGTTCTGTATACATCAGGGTAACCATGCCCTTCATTTTCAATGAATAACATAGTAGCAATGTTGTAACTAACCCATCCACCGTAACTAACCCATTCAACCCTAACCCCCTACCGTCTCCTATCTGACCCAAAATAGGCTTACTCAGCAGCAGATTGGTTCTAATTACCACCCCCACAAGGCATGCTGAATTTGAAATAACATTAAGAGGCTTGGGTACAGAGGTAGAAACAACAAGATCCTGAGGCATGGTAACGGAAAGAAAAGAATCCAACAGTCCAGATTGAAGGTATAGGCAATGATGGAGGCTGGAGGTCAATGTGCAGATTTTGGGAAGCAGGCATCCCTAAATCAAACAATTGCTTGTGCCCATGCATTCACAACATACACAAGTTTTCAAGTGAAGATCACAATCATGCCATGTAATCGAAGGGTGTCAATTGCCTTGCAGATCACTCCAGTGTTCTCTGTCTATACTCAATGTCTCTTGACAGACAGCCATGGTAGTTTATTTTTTGCCCTTTATATGCTTGACATTCCTCCTTTCACCAATAAAAGATCCAAGGTCTGTCAAATTGTGCTCATTATCAATGGTATAAAACAGTGTCAACACAAATGGAGAGAAATCAGTTTCAGATAATATCCTAACTAATATGCTTCTCCTTCAAGAATTTCGCATTTTCTTAATCCTAAAAATTCTATTGTATGATTTCGTGGGCAAAAATTTCCTCCATCCAATTCCATACTTCACTTAGAATACCAAGTTCTGAAGGCCTTCCATATTTTTGAAATCAGTAACCCAAATCCTACAAACATAACAGCATTTCTTGCATTTTGTCAATCGTGGATAACAATTAGATGATATAAACAACCAGGAGCAAAATAGCACAAAGCTATGACTGCTGTCCAAGGGAATCAAAGAATCCAAAAAAAAAGAAAGTAAATAACAACTAAAGCGTCATAAAACAAAAAAAAGTAGCAAATGCACAATATCCTCATCGCAACATCAATATTCTCACTCAAACATCTCCAAATCTACCAAAAGGAGTGCCCCAATCCATCTCCTCTAACCTTATAGTTATTTGTCCGTGTTTCATGATAAAAAATTGTGCTCAAATCATGCATTAAGTGCCAGGCCAATCAGACTGAATGCAAGAATAACCATGGGCAATCCTATGTAGAGGCCATCCAAGAAATGCCTGAGTAGTAATCACTGTCTACCATCAATATACTTGTATCAAACATAGCTCACGTCTCACTCAAGGCAACCAGAAGTGCTGTAATTTTAGCAAGAGTAAAGTTGTCCTCTCCAATCAAACCATTCAAGGCACGGAAAATATGTCCGTAATTGTCCCTGAAATTTAACCTACTCTATAGGGACTTCGGCTTACAATTGGGGCATAAAAAAAGTTCAGTTTGATGGATCCTTATCCAACATGCAGCCATACAAAAGAGGGTCAAGGCCACATCTGGATGTTGAGAGAATGCGAAAAGCGGTTGCAGAAAAGAGAAGAGGTTATTAGAATAACTAAGTGGGCCTACTATCCAGTGATGAAACAAGAAATAAAAACGGACTAATATGTTCCATCATTTTCTCAAAAGGAGGTAGGCGCCTGATAGATTCCTGCTATCAGTTCCTCCAACAGTCCCTCTCCAAGTGGCTCAAGACAGAGAGAAGCACAATAGAGAGAAGATGAGGGCTAAGAGAAGAATGGAGAAGATAAAGATAACTGTAAAAGTATATTAATCTGTAAATGAATAGCTCTAATGGAGGATATTCGACAGACCTCCCCTCTCCAATTTCAGATCATACATTTTTCATGCCCCCGCCGCTCTCTCACTCCTATTCCTTCTTGCTCGTAACTGATTCTCCTAATAGATATTGTCCACGTCATACAAGTGATTATTCCCTACTGCTACACTAACTAATTCGTAACCAACTCAGCGCCCTTCAGCTTCATGTGCATGGGTTGGGTCCTGAAAGCTTGACGTGGCTGCTCTTCCTCCCCTTGTGTAAGTGAATCGTATTGGAGGCTCGCTGACCCCTGGTACCCCATCATTACTCTCGGCCAATTTAAGCACCTTGTCCTCAAGGTGAAAGTGGGGAAATTGCTGATTAATGGAGTCATACGGTTCCCATGAAGACTCGAACTCTAGCAAGCCTTTCCAGTGTATTAACACCTCTGTATATGGCCGTTGGGATAGTCGGTCTGTGCGCACACCTAGTACTTGTGCTGGTACCACCCGCCATTCTAACTCAGCTGACAATGTGGTAGTGGTTGACCAATTGTAGCTGTTCCCAAGGCTTTTCGGAGTTGGGAAACATGAAAGACCGGGTGGATGTTTGCTGTTGGAGGAAGATCTAATTTATAGGCAACGTGACTGATTCGTTGGATGATGGTGTATGGTCCGAAATAGCGCGGAGACAACTTCTCATTTACCCTTTTAGCCATTGATTTCTGCCTGTAAGGTCTGAGCTTAATATGGACCTGATCCCCCACTTCAAAAGTGACGTCCCTTCAATGACAGTCAGCCATCGTCTTCATCCGATTTTGGGTGACTGTCAACTGTTCTTTAAGTTCTTCCAACATCACATCTCGTTGTTGCAACTACTGTTCCACTGAAAAATTCACAGTAGTGGACTGGCCATACCAAATGATTGGTGGTGGTTCTCTCCCATACACAATCTGAAAAGGAGTTAGCTTGGTAGAAGTGTGGAACGATGTATTATACCAGAATTCTGCCCACGGTAACCACTTGACCCAAGTGCGAGGTTGGGTGCTTGTGAAACATCGGAGGTATGTTTCCAAACACTGGTTGACTATTTCACTTTGTCCATCCGTTTGGGGATGATACGCGATGCTTTTACGTAGTGCTATCCCTTTCATCTTGAACATTTTGGACCAGAAGTTACTCAAGAAAATCTTGCCTTTGTCCGTCACTATTGACCGAGGGAACCCATGAAGTTTAACCACATGTTGAATGAAATATTCAGCTACTCTAGGTGCTGAAAATAGATGTTTCAATGGAATGAAGTGGCCATATTTGCTGAGTCTGTCCACGACTACCAAGATAGTGTCGAAACCCATTGACTTTGATAAACCTTCAATGAAATCCATCGTGACATCCTCCCATACTGCATTGGGCACTGGTAACAGCTGTAACAAACCTGCCGATGCTAGTGCTAGATGCTTGTTCCTTTGGCAAACCTCACACTTGGCTACATACTCCCTAATGTCTTTCTTCATTCCCTCCCAAAAGAGTTCCCTGGATAGTCTCTTGTATGTTTTCAGGAACCCGGCATGACCTCCTAATGGACTCCCATGGAATTCTGCAAGGAGTATAGGTATGGACAAAGATCCTTATACTATGATCAAGCGGTTTTTGTAGCGTAATTGCCGTTGAGTTATTGTCCATCCTGGTTTGGCTTGTGGATTTGAGAGTAGAGAAGTCTTGATTGCTGCTAGAATGCTGTCCCTTTCCACCTCTGCTGTGATTTTTGCCAAATTCAGTATTTGGGGAATCGTTAGCAAGCCTAACTCCACTGGGGGCATGACCCGAGACAAAGCATCAGCCGCTTTGTTTTCCCCACCCAGTTTATCATGAATTTCAAAACTAAAACCCAAGAGCTTGATTAAACATTTCTGATAATCCGGGTTGACCAATCGCTGCTCCAAAAGATGCTTCAAGCTCTTTTGATCAATGTGAATGATGACGTGGTGACCAAGTAAGTAATGTCATCACTTCTGTACCACAAAGACAATTGCCATCAATTCCCTCTCCAAGACTGACTTTTGGCGGGCAAGAAATGAGAATGCCTGACTAAGAAACGAAATGGGTCTCTTTAGTTGGCTCAACACAGCCCCTATACCTACCCCAGAGGCAACAGTCTCGATAGTGAAGACTTCGTTGAAGTTAGGAAGTGCCAACACAGGGACTGACGCCATTGCATCCTTGAGGTACTGAATTGCTGTTGTACCCTACGGAGTCCAATTGAAAGAATTCTTACGCAACAACCAAGTAGGTGGAGTAGCAATATGTCCATAATTCTACACAAAACGTCTGTAGTAGCCCGTCAAACCCAGAAAACCGTAAAGCTCTTTGGGAGTTCTAGGAATCAGCCATTGTACCATGACATTGATTTTTTCCGAATCAGCCTTCACGCCTTCAACTGAAATCAAATGCCCAAGATACTCCAACTGAGTTTGGCAAAACAGGCACTCTTTGGGGTTGGCGAATAGTTCTTGGCTCCGTAAAATGGAGAGCACCTCCAATAAATGTTGTTGATGTGCTGCCAAAGAAGGGCTGTCAATTAGTATGTCATCAAAGAAAAGAAGTACTGACCTCCGGAGAAGCCCTTTGAACAGTGAGTTCATCAAGGCCTGAAAAGTAGCCGGGGAGTTTGTCAATCCAAACGGCATGACTAAGAACTCGTAGTGCCCCTCATGTGTGTGAAACGCTGTCTTGGGAATGTCTTTTGCCCACACACTCGGATCTGATGGTACCCAAACTTCAAATCCAGCTTCAAAAAATACTTGGCTCCATTTAACTCATCTAGTAACTCATCTATCGCTGGAATTGGGAAGCGATCTGGTATCGTAGCTTGGTTTAATGCTCTGTAATCCACACAGAAACTCCAACTTCCATCCTTCTTCTTAACCAATAGGACTAGACTAGAGAAAGGGCTAGAACTCGGCTGTATCACCCCTACTGCCAGCATCTCAGCCACCAAACGCTCAATTTCATTCTTCTGGGCATAAGGGTAGCGATAAGGTTTCACGTTGATCGGCCCGCTTCCTTCCTTCAAATTTATTGCATGATCTTGTTCACGAATTGGAGGCAACCCCTTTGGTTCCCAAAAGACATCGGGGAAATCAGCAAGCAATTCTCGTACCGGAGTAGGCGCACTCTCCCCTTCGTCGCCAACCTGCTATGTGGTTACCAAAGAACCCAATTCTACTGCCCAACCAGGATCCCCATGCTGCAGCGTCTTCATCATGGACTGTAAAGACGCCGGTGTCTTGCTCAAGCTGGGATCCCCTTGTAACATGACATTAGATTAGAGTTGCCCAACTTGAATTTCATGGTTAATTTCTGCCAATTGAATTGGATATTGCCTATTGATGCCAACCATTGAATGCCCAGAATGAGATCAGAACTTCCCAATTCGAGTGGAAGGTAGTCTTCCACCACTGGAATTGTTTGCAATGCTAACACTACTGCCTTGCATATTCCGCACCCCTTCACCACGCTTCCTGTACCCATCATCACTCCGTAACTGGCCGTCCCTGAAATTGGTAGTTGTAGCTTCTTCACCAACTCCTTGGAAATGAAGTTATGAGTCATCCCACTATCGATCAAGACCACCACCTCTGTCTCCCCAATAGGCCTTTGAGTTTCATGGTTCTTGGCTCAGTCAACCCCACCACTGAGTTGAGAGACAGCTCAACATGGCAGACTTGAGTTAACTCTTCCTGCTCCTCCTCCTTCCTTTCTTCTTTCTCCTCGAACTCCTTTTTTCCTTATTTTCCCCATCCTCTTCATTAACAGCCAACACCTGCAACTCCTTGTTCCAGCAGCGATGACCAATGTAATATTTCTCATCACATTTGAAGCACAAGCCCCTGTCACGCTTTGCCTGGATCTCGGCTTTGGTGAGGCGATTGAATGGAGGTCGCTCCACATGGGGGTTGGGTTTGAAGTGGATGGGGGAAGCTTTGGGGTACCCAACTGACAGCGCGCGTCTCCTGCCGAGGCAGATGTGTCGCAAACACTCGTCCTTGCCTCTGCTTGTCCTTCTCTCGAATTTGGCGTAGGAATTGGTTTCGGTCTTCAATCCTTTGCGCAAAATCCATAATCGCCTACAATCCCATAGGGTTAGACATCATGAGCTCCGCTTGGATTGTCTCCTCCAACCCATTGATGAAAACAGCAGCTAAGGTAGCTTCATCCAAATGCTTCAAAGAGAATGACAAGATTTCAAACTGCTCTCTGTACTCCACGACTGTTCCCAACTGCCTGACGGCAAAGAACCTCTGATGCAACGATCCGAGTTGAGTGTCCCTAAATCGTTATAAGAGCTGATTCTTCAGGTGAGTCCAGGTCGTCATTGGTCACCTGGATTCCTCCCATTGATACCATGAGAGCACGACTCCTTCGAAGCACACGTCGGCCGTTGCCATCTTGTCCTTCTCCGATAGGCCGTTGAGGGTGAAGTATCATTCTGCCCTAAACAACCACGAATTTGGGTCAGTTCCAGAAAAAAACCTGCAATTCTAACTTACGGTGTGGGCACTCCCAATTAACCGGGTTCACTCGACCCGGTTCTCCTTCCCTACCGAACATTTCATCTCCTTGTTCGGAAGTCGCCAATGTTGAGCGCACTCAGCTCGATTTAGCGTGCGGTCGATCGCCTGAGTTTCGAATCCTCAAGACTGCCTAGAATCCTTCATCGATTTTTTGGGCTAACGTTTCAACGGTCGTCGATAGATCAGTAAGTCTTTCCTCCAACATAGGCAGCATCTCCTCCACCTTGTCCTATCTCGTTTCCATTTGCGCCACTGGCATTCCCTATAGCCAATCTAGGCTCTGATACCAAATCTAGGCTCTGATACCAAAATGATAGATTCCTACTATCAGTTCCTCCAACAGTCCCTCTCCAAGCGGCTCAAGACAGAGAGAAGCACAATAGAAAGAAGATGAGGGCTAAGAGAAGAATGGAGAAGATAAAGATAACTGTTAAAGTATATTAATTTGTAAATGAATAGCTCTAATGGAGGATATTCAAGAAACCTCCCCTCTCCAATTTCAGATCATACATTTTTCATCCCCCCCCCCCCCCCCCCCCCAACTCTCTCACTCCTACTTCTTCTTACTCGTAACTAATTCTCCTAACAGATATTGTCCACGTCATACAAGTGATTATTCCCTACTGCTACACTAACTAATTCGTAACCAACTCCGCGCCCTTCAGCTTCACATGAGTAATCTCCACTCAGCATCACTTCAGCTTCATGTGCATGGATCAGGTCCTGAAAGCTTGACGTGGCTGCTCTTCCTCTCCTTGTGTAAGTGAATCGTATTGGAGGCTTGCTGACCCCTGGTACCCCATCAGCACCACACCTTCGTTTTCAAAGTAACCAACATATGCGAGATGCAATATTAGTTACTTATCATGCATTTTCCTATGTTCACTCAAAATCCAAAAATAGCCTAATGTGAGGAAGTTGCTGAAATATACAATCCTCTCATACTCTCAATCATTGAAAAAATAATAAAAATAAAAAAGTCATCCACCCACCCAACTTTGATGAATACTTCCTTTACGAACTCAAGAAATTCATCAATATCTCCTAGTTCAGATGGTCTTCGATCATTGTCAAATCTAGGTTATAAGAAAAACATTGAAAATGAAGGGGAGAATGTCTCAAAAATTTTAAAACATCTAGGGAAACAAGCCACCAAGGTTCATTCGCCACACAAAATATCATGCAAATACAAATACAAGAACAGCTCCCTACATGAAGCAAATTTATCAATAGAACTATGGTACAAGTGCAAAATAAGTCTTCCAAGGGCTAATACCATAAATCCTTTCACGGTTATTAATATCACCATGGACACCATATTTGCCAAATATCAACTTAAACCACAATGTGTTTGTCCATGCACTAAAACACCAAAATTGTAAGGGTATACTCCAAGTTCTTCCAAATTTGTTCTTGCTTCCACGAAAAACATCCATTTTTAAACCAGATCAGTCTCCTCATTTCCGACACCTTCCCAAAGGAAATCAAGTTAAAGCATTTCTATCAGTTTGGCCACTATAAATGGGATGCTAAAGAGAGATGCAATACACATGGAGATTAGACAATAATGACTGTACGACTGCAATCCTCCTCCTCAAGGATACATGCCACTAATTCCTTCCAATTTTCAATATTTTCCAACCAAAAGGTTTATTACAATGTCACCCAACTAGTGGAAGACAAAGGTACTTAAAGCTAGTTACAACCCTATACTTTGAAAAATTAGCAAACTATTAATCTAACTTTAAATGAATCTTTATGAGGCTGCTCTTGACGAAATTCATTTTAAAAACCACCAACATTTGGAAGCATCTCAAAATTAACTTGATCAAAATGAATTCAACCAAAGTATTTAAAACCCAGCTTTACCACCTATACTTCAAAAATATTAGCAAGCCACTGTAATCTAGCTTTAAATGAATCGGCTTCTCTTTTCCAAATTGATTTTAAGACCTAGCAAGGTTTGGAAGCATATCAAAATTAATTTGATCAACATGTATTGAACCTTATTCACCTAATTCCCAAATCTTCGTATCTTCAGAAAACTGATCAGAACGTATTGAACCTCAGCAACTTAACTTCCCGATCTTCATATATTCAGACAAAGGAAAGCTTTCCATCCAATCACCATAAATACCAATTGAAAATAATCTTTCCACCTTTTTGAAATATCTGCATCCTTCACTACAGTAATGCCAATAATAAGAAAATGCCTCGTCCCAACTAGTTGAAGTTGATGATACAAATCCTGTTCGTTCATTCTAATCTGTCAAAAACCATAATTTATATGAGCATCTGAATCCTTTCTGATTGACTCCATGTAGGAACTTTTTGGCCTTCCAATCACCCCCCTAGATTCTTTAATTGCCACTAAAATATCTGAGTCCTTATGCTTTACTAAGATTCTCAAATCACCACTACTAAAGTATCTATCTTGATAAAGATACCTTGTCTTCTCTGGTACATATCACACTAAAGTAATATACTTGTTGGTGTTTTGATCTCACTCATAGATTATATAGGTATATAAACCAGTGCTTGATAAGGTTGTTATGCTTAATTGCGTATTACTAATAGTGTCCACACAAATACATACCATTTGAGCGTGTGACCATGCAATATACTTTAGTAACAATTTTAAGCTTGCCTTGAATTTTGATAGTCTTTTCAGAAGTTTCCAAGTATTTCCAATGTTTTCATGCTCGATTGTTACACATATTTCAAAACATTTCTCCAAGCCTTTTCCTATTTCACGAAGGGCCAAATTTTGAAATGAAATTTAAACCATAACAGCCACTTTTAGTCAACGATATATTTAATTTATATTACTAATTTGCTATGGATTTGGGAATAGGAAAATTTTTCATTAAGAGTGGCTTCAGGCTGATTTCAGTCATGTTACCGAATTATACAAGAATAGTATTAAGCAGACTCCAATTAGATACAGAAAAGTCATGGTGCAGCAAGTAGTAGAATACTTCTTCTTGAGATTTTTTGTCTGCATACATTGTTCCCATGGTTAAAATTTCCCTTCTCGAAAGGCTCCAAAATATCTTCCCTATCATTAAATATGGGAGATGTCAGACAGAAAAACTAAATGACTAAATAATCTCAGCAACTTTCTTCCTTCCAATTAATTAAAATTCCTAGACTACAAAAATCCCTATCTAATACCCTTAATTGACATGAAAGTAAATCCATTCCCTTTCTTCTCACCATGGATCAAGATAGATATTGAGATCACTTTCATTTTCATCTGTTGAAGCAATAAGTCAGGCTCCCTAAGATGTGCAGCTTGAATAAAATTCCCCTTATTCCTGAAGTTAAGATCCCCAGCATTCCATGGCAGAATTTTGATCTTCACTTAGCAACATAATTAACTTTTCTTTTTTCTTTGATGAACAATGGCAAGTTTTATTGAAAGTAAAGGACAAACAGAAAAAAGAAGACACCCATGAGATATGGGTAAAAGCAGAACTAACCAATAAAACAGATTGATAAACAAAAGACTAGAGACAGCGAAACTAAAAATAGAAACAGAAAACAGAGAGTCAAGAAAACAATCAAAAAACAAAACTGCAAAACCAAACCTTTCAGAAGAAGCGACTGCTGTCAAATCCCGAAGAATATCATCACAAAAGAGGCCTGAAATCATTACTAACAGAGACCCAAGACGAGGCAAGGACCAGAATATCGTCAAGAATCCTCTGCCTTCGGACTACTACTCCTTTCAAAAATGAGTTGATTCCAGGCTAGCCATTGTTCAAAGAGGGAAACCAAACCATTCAGCTGCATGATACATCAACTTACCTTTCTTGGTTAAGAGATGAAACAGCCATTGTTCAACCAAGTCATGCAAGCATCTTGGTAGGAACCCAGTTCAGGCCTATAAACCCCATCAGGGAGGACTATATAGAAAGTATAATTTCGCAATGTACCAGTAAATGATCTACAGATTCCCCACCTTGAAGACAGAGTACACATCCATTAGGTGAAATTGCATGAGATCTTCTATGCCTTTGGAGGTTATCCAGTGTGTTAATACCATTATAAACCCTCTTTGTTTCTTTAAATTCTTCCTTTCATAGTAGTCCATAGTACCCGCACCATCATTCTCTCTGTCTTCAATCTCTTGAAATTTAGATTTGAGCAAGGCTGCAATCAGAAATGGTTATTTCTAAAGTAGAAGTTCCCCCATCAAATTCCCATCACGTCATAATTCTACATCCATGCAATGTTTTTAATCTCTCCATTCTTCCTACATTGTGAATAAAATTATCCTTATTATGGGTATCAATGGCAGCATGGATAGCTGTTTTCTCGCTCAAACTAATAGAAGAACCCTATAAACTCATTAACTCGTATATAAAAACTCCAACATTATACATATAACACATCTTTGGTCATAAGAACAGTCATATTTCTTTAGGTACATTTCACTAATATCATCTACCTCACAGCTCTACAGTTAAGCAGGCTATGGTTTATACAAGAGAGTCCCCAACCAACTACGGACAACAGCATCTACCCAACACTCAACTGTTTGAACTGTGCTACAATTTCTATCATCAGCATTGCATTGACCACCGACAATATCCTTTTGTTCTTAAAATAAGACAACAAAACCCAATTCACCATAAGTTCCACATTTTCCACCACTAAATTAATCAAGCTCCACTCTTCTATCATGAACAAGAGTAATCCATCTAAAAAATATTTCCTATTCAAAAGCCCCCCATACCCAACACCAACATCAGAAAAATATTTCCTATTCAACCATAACCCAGGCATTTCCTAACAATGAAAAAGAGAAAATGATGGAAAAGAAAAGGAAATACGAAATCGTTGTAAGTTAATTTTGACAATAAACCTTAAACCTTATCTTAAAATGTCTTAAGACTGAACAAATTGTTATTAGTCACATTTTGAGTAGAGTTGCCCAAATTCATGAGAAACTCACCATCATACCCTAAGAGGAAAGAAGATTTGAAACACCAGAATGGGTACATTTGAGGCCCTCTTGCTCAAAAATCACCCATCAACATGAACTTCCTTACTCTAGGAACTTGCCTCAGATAGCTAAGTACGATTTACTTTTAAGGCATTAGTGGTTCTTCCCAAGGTTTTAAATTTCACATTTTGCCGAGATTTAGCCAAGCATGCCCAAGGAAATTTCGGGGCATGCCGCTAGATTTTGCCGACATGACGCCTCATTTCCCCAAAATTTCCCCAATCTAGGAAAATCTGGGGGAAGAAATTCCCAGATTTTGCCAACATGCCACTACATTTCGCGACATGCCAAGGAAAAATGCGAAAAAGGTCTCCCCCCCTATTTCATGCCGCTAGACCTAAAAAAAATGAAATTTAGTCGGTGTGCCGGCGAAATTGTAAACCATGGTTCTTACCACTATAAGAATCATGATTTGATGGGATTATTTTGAATGGACCTATTCAAAGTCGCCAAAATGTGAATCAAACAAAAAAACATTAACAAAACTTAGAATCGTATAATAATTTTGATAATGCTTTGGGAATTGTCTTAGGTATCATAATTTTGATACATCTTAAGAATTATTTTTAGCAAAAGAAGGCTTTAAAATTGTCTTAGGAATAAAGTTTTTTTTTTATAGGTAACAAAGGATTTATATTAATTTATGATAAGAATGTTCTAGGGGTACACAGATTGTGTACCTAGAAATACAATACTAAACAGCCTCTTAGATTTACATGAAGAATCCCTTCCCACTTCCCTCTCTAATCTGAAAAATAAGTCTTTTCCATAAATTCTTGAATAGAGATGGTATCTATTAAGTGACGAGCCGACAACTAGCTGTGAATTAGTCTTAAAACTTTCCTCTCCAACACTGCCTTCTTCCTCTCTATGTTCCTGAATATTCTCCTATTTCTTTCCCCCCAAATCACCCAGGATATGGCTACAGGGGCAACATTCCAAACCATCTTCCATGGGGACCTTCCTCTCCTCAATCCCCAGGCCTCCAACACTTTGCTGAAACCTCCTGCTTGTACCCAAGGTAACTGAAACCTCCCTAGGATTGCTGCCCATAAGTTACTCACTTCTTTACAATGAACTAGTAGGTGGTCCACCGTTTCTTCATCCTCCTTACACATAATGCATCTATTTGCTAATTGCCAGCCCCTATTCTTAAGATGATTCACCGTGAGGATCTTATCATCAAGAGTTGCTACCCATAGAAAAAACTACATCTTGCTTGGGATGAGTTTTAGCCATACCACCTCTCTTTCCTTGAATAAGTTACCGGAATAATTCATGTACTCAAATGCTTCTTTAACCGAGAATGTTCCTAATTTCCCTTTGGTCCACACCCTGACATTGTCTTCCTAGCTCACCCAAATATTATATACCTCCTGTAATAACTCCTCAAACTTGCCAACTTCCCAATCAAGAAGATTTCTTCGCAAGACTATATTCTATGTACCACCAACAGCTCCATTATCAAAGTAGTCTTTAACAAAAGCTTGTTTATCCTTGCATATATTATAGATGCAACTATACTTGTTCTTGAACCTCTCGCTTCCGCTCCATAGATCTTCCCAAAATCTGATCCGGTATCCATTTCCAATAGAAAATCTGCATTCTTCCACAACTGTATGAGTCAGATTACCAATTGGTTTCCATAGGCTCATCCCAATAGATGAGTTAATTTGACATGGATACCATCCCCCTCCAGATGATCCATATTTTTTATGAATAACCTTTCTCCATAGGTTATCCCTTTCATTCCTATACCTCCACAACCATTTTTGAAGGAGTGCTTTATTGAATAGCCATAGAGGCCTCAAACCAAGGCCCCCTTCATTCTTCAACTTGCAGGCAGTTTTCCAGCTCACTAGATGGTATTTAGCCTAACCCCCGTGGGCCTTCCCATAAGAACCTCCTTTGAATCTGTTCAAACCTTTGTGCTACCGAGATGGGAATCTTCAAGATAGACATGTGGAATGTAGGCATGCTCGCCATCACGCTCTTCAACAATGTGAATTTGCCTCCTTTAGATAAAATATTGCCCTTCCATGAGGAAAGCCTTTTTTCGGTCTTCTTTACGATAGGATCCCAAACCGTAGTCTTTTTATACTTTGCCCCCAGTGGTATTCCTAGATAAGAAGTAGGAAACTTTCCCAATTTACAGCCAAGAATTTGCCCAAGACTCCATATGTTTTCCACCTCCCCTACAGGAAGCATCTCGCTCTTCAACAAGTTTACCTTCAATCTAGAACATGCTTGGAAACACATCAAGATTCCCTTTAGCCACATAATGTTCTGGAGCAAAGGGTTACAGAATGTCAAAATATCGTCGGCAAAGAGGAGGTGATTTATTGAAAACAAATCCCCAAATAGAACTCCACTCAGCACACCTAAATCTAACGCTCTAGTCATCAACTTGCTGAACACCTCCATTACCATCGTAAATAAAGGGAGGGAGAGTGGGTCTTCTTGACAAAGGCCTTTATGGCTATTAAAGAACCCAGCTGCTGATCCACTAACCAAGATTGATATTCTTACAGTTTAGATGCAAAACTCAATCCATCTCTTCCATTTCTCCCAAAGCCCATTCTCCTGAGAATATATAATAGAAACTTCCATTGAACGACAACTCAATCCATCTCCTCCATTTCTCCCCAAAGCCCATTCTCCTGATAATATATAATAGAAACTTCCATTGAACATTGTCGAATGCTTTCTGGAGATATAGCTTACACATGATCTTATTACTTCTTTCCTTTGTGCATGAGTCAATACATTCGCTTGCTATGAGCATACCATCTTGTAATTACCTACCACCAACAAAAGCACCTCGACATTGAGAAATTAGGGGCTGCAGAACCATTTTTAATCTGTTAGCAAGTACTTTCGCAATGATCTTGTATACACTTGATACAAGACTGATTGGCCTGTATTCCTTCAAACTTAAAGATCCCTCCTTTTTTTTTTATCGGTAATGAAAAATATATTAATAAAATCAAAAAACAGATACAGCCATGTACACCAAAGGTGTACAAGTCCTCCATCCCAGACCTCTACAGGTCTTGAAACTATTCACACCCTAGAATATCATTAAGCATCAAACCCTTACAAGACTCCACAGCCGATGCCAAATAAAGGGCTAAACTTAGCGAATATTTAAACAGAGCATTCGGAGACCTTTCTTTGTTCTCAAATATTCTGTTGTTACGTTCCTTCCATAATGACCACATGACGGCTCCCGGTGTCACTCTCCACAATACCTGAATGGGAGAGACCCCCTTAGTGGTCCTCCAACATAAAAGAAGCTTCCTCACATTTTCCGGCTGAGCCCAAGCAATTCAAAATTTAAATAAATAGGTATTCCAGAGTTCACTTGAGATCAAGCAATGCACAAGGAGATGAATCACATTCTCCACACTAGATTTGCAAAGACAACACCTGCTAGGAAACTGCCACCCTTTCTTCACCAAATTCTCCATAGTTAGGATCTTTTCCAACACTGCAGTCCGCATAAAAATCCCACTTTAGATGGGAGTAATGGTTGCCATAGTAAGGTGTGGACCTTAAAGCGAGT
The DNA here is from genome assembly GCA_947561395.2 of Buxus sempervirens. NCBI lineage: Eukaryota > Viridiplantae > Streptophyta > Magnoliopsida > Buxales > Buxaceae > Buxus > Buxus sempervirens. Next base: position 36,883,923 of record OX387190.1, read on the forward strand.
ATTATGCTTACTAAGATGGTTGTAGAGGCTTTTCACTGAGAATTTACCATCGCTGCTCCTAGTCCAAACCATTTTATCTTGATCAGATTCCAACTCCTTCCCGTTTATACATTCCAATAGTTGGGCCAAAGCTTCCACCACCCAATCGAAGATTCCTGTTCTAAAATTCAAATCCCATTGTACACCGCCCGTTCCATAGGAATACATATCCACAACACAAGCTTGAGGGGATAACTATATGCTATAAAACATGGGGTATTGCTCCTTAAGAGGTACATTAGAGCACCAAGTATCACACCAGAAACTCGCCTTCTCACCCCTCCCCACCTGATACTTCATCCTTTCCTTAACCAAAGGAGAAAATCTGCAAATAGGCCTCCATAAGCTACATCCAATAATACCATTCACCTGATTTGGAACCCAACTTGCCTCATCATATCCATATTTAGCCGAAATGAGGTTCCTCCATAAGCTATCCATCTCTTGACCAAAACGCCAACACCACTTTGCCAAAAGAGATCGATTGAATAATCGGAGGTTTTTAATTCCCAACCCACCTTTATCCTTTGATTTGCATACGTCCTTCCAAGCTACCAGGTGATACTTGTTGGCCTCCTCCCCTCCTGCCCATAAGAAATTCATCTGTAACTTTTCAATTCTATCCAATACTGACTTTGGGGCAAGTAAAGATGAAAGCATATAAGTTGAATGGTTCGACAGAGAGCACTTAATTAACACCACCTTACCACCATTAGATAAAAATCTTCCTTTCCAAGAGGCTAACTTCTTCATATGTGATATGATGGGTTCCCAAACTGATTTAGCTTTAAAGGATGCACCAATGGGAATCCCGAGGTACATAGTAGGGAGAGAACCCAATTTATAGCCCCAAAGATCACATAGATATGGAGCAATGGCACTTCCCCCAACATCAAACAACTCACTTTTGTGTAAGTTGATTTTCAAACCCGAGCTAGCTTCAAAACATGTCAGAATCGATCTAACCACAAGAATTCGTGAGGCTTGACCCTTACAAAAAACCATAGCATCATTTGCAAAAAGCATGTGAGATAGAGTTAAAGCACCTCCACCAAATTTCACCCCATCAATTAAACCCAAATGGGCTGCCCTATCCACCATACGACTTAAGGCCTCTATCACCAATAAAAATAATGAGGAGGAAAGAGGATCCCCTTGCCTCAAATCCCTAGAGAGTGGGAGAAACCCACTGCCACACCATTTACCAAAACAGAAAACGATGCAAAAGAGACACACCTAACCATCCAACTTCTCCATCTTTCTCCGAATCCCATCCTCCTAAGCATATACCACAAGAAATTCCAATTGACATGGTCTTAGGCCTTCTCAATATCCAACTTACATAATACCTCCTCCACACCCTCTCTTTGGACGGAATCAACACATTAACCTACAATTAACACTGCATCTAGAATTTGCCTTCCCACTACAAATGCATTTTGATATCTGGATACAACATCAAGTAGCACCGCCCTCAACCTCTTAGCAAGTACTTTAGAGATTATTTTGTAGAAACTACCGACTAAACTGATAGGCCGGTAGTCTTTTAATGATGCCGCCCCTTCCTTCTTTGGTATGAGAGAAATAAACGTTGCATTCAAGCTATCTTCGAATTGTGACGTCTCACAGAACTCTTGAATTGCCTCCATAAAATCTTCACGGATGTGCGACCAGCAAAGCTTGTAAAATTTAATAGTAAAACCATCCGGAATAAGAGCCTTATCATCCTCCAACTCCTTAAGAGCACCCACCACTTCTTCTTCGCTTATGAGCCTCTCCAACATATCCCTATGGAAATCAGAAACTCCATCCCATCCATTAATGGTCTTACACCTTCTTTCTCTTTGAAGAGATCTTCAAAGAAAACAAGTGACGCCTTCTTTATCTCTTCTTGCTCAAACCAAAGAGCACCTTCCACCTCCAAATGATCAATAAAATTTACTCTCCCTTTAGCTAAAGCCATTCTATGGAAGAAATCAGTGTTCTTATCCCCGGATTTGAGCCATAGGGCCCGCGATTTCTGCTTCCAACTTATCTCCAATAAAGATGCGGCCTTCTCGAAGTCTAATTTCAAGCTAGCCATCTCCTTCCAATCATCAAACGACATAATACCTTCCTCCTTTAAACGCTTCAGCTCCTTTAGCCTTAACATAATATATCCTAGCTTCAAATCTACTCTTCCAAATACTTCTCTATTCCACTTCTTAATCTTGAATTTAAGGGCACGCAATTTCCTTGAAAACACATAAGAACTTGACCCACGAAAATCCAGCTACTTCCACCACTTTCCTACCAAATCAATGAAGAGTCTTCAAGCCACATGTTCTTGAATCTAAAAGGAGATGCTTTCCGGAACTTGTTCTCACTAGAAAGTAAGATTGGGGAATGATCCGAAATTGATCTAGGCCAAATGGCAGCACTAAATTTAGGAAATACCTTCTCCCACTCCAAAGAAACAATGAATCGGTCCAGCTTGGATAGATTTTGGGATAGCTGATTTTTTGACCATGTAAATTTGGATCCTTTGAAAGGAATATCCATTAGATGAAAGCTTTCAATAAACGTCGAAAAATCAGACATGGCTTCAGAATAATATCTACCATTTGAACTTTCACTTGGAAATCTTACTACATTAAAGTCACCTCCAATACATCATGGTGTCCCTCCTAATCCTCTTGCTTCCGATAACTCCTTCCAAATCTGGCCCGACTTTGAGTGATCATTAGGGCCATAAACTGCCAAAATCAGCAACAATTCGGAGCTTGCAACTTGTTTAAGCAACACAGATAATACATATTGTCCCATCCACATATGAGCTTTTAAGAATTTCTTACTCTTCCATGCTAAAATGATCCCTCCAGATGCTCCCTGTGACAGTAAGAAAGACCAATCCACTTCCTCCTCCCTCCAAATATCCCCCATCGTAGATTTCGATACCGTGCTAAGCTTCGATTCTTGAAGCATTATTATATCAGGTTCCCACAAACCTATACTTGCCTTCATTCTTCCCTTCTTCTCTTGGGCATTAAGCCCTCTAACATTCCAAGATAGGATTTTAATAATCATTAAAACACTAATTCACCGTATCCCAATCAACCTTCAAAAAACAGTCCGTGATTCCTTTACAACTTAGGACACCTGTAGAGAATCCCGACACCCTCCCCTTGTGCCTCCCTCTCAAACCCCTGAAAGGAGACCCCAAAAGTCTTTGTGAAACCTCGTTCCAATATCCCTAGCATACCCTAATTAGTGAGCTTGATGTGTAGGTGAAGCTGGAGCAGCTCAAGCCTAAAGCCAGCCAAAGTGGCTAAGCCCCGGGCTATCAGCAGCCTGTGAAGGTGAGAAATCTTCAGTTTGTTAAATTAAGGTTGGATACTAAGTGGGAAATATGCTAAGTGTTAAGTAGTGTGCAATGTAGGATGAAGGAGTGGAAAACTTGTAAATCTTAGTGCCTTGTAAAAAGCCCTTAAGTGAGCAAAACCAAAGGGAAAAGCCCATTCACGACAACACCCCATTCGACCAAACCCTTCCTTCCTCTCCTCTTCTCCCATTCTCCAATTTCTTCTCCATCTCCTTCCCATAATCCTTCCCCATTTTCGTCCCCCTTCATTTCTAAACTCATTAGAAGAGGTTACTTGCAAGAAAGGAAAGAAGAGAACCCAAAAGGAGCACTTTCGTGTGGGTGCTTTGCTAGAGGTTTTGCGAGGAATCAACCAAGGAGCAAGCAAGGAGTTGTTCGTGGGTTGATTTAGGAGCTAGGAAGCTTGCTAAAGAGTTTGCAAGAGGTAAGCAACACCACCCTTCCCCTTGTTTTCAATTTTCGGCCAAAAACGCATGTTTAAATGAATGTTAGGGTTGAGATGTGAAAACGAGTTCTAGGGCCAATGAGGGATTTTGTAGGTAGTAAGTTTCTACACAAGCTAGGAGAGATTTCGAGCCCAAAAACACCTAGAACAAGTGAGATTTGAGAAAATCCCCAAAAGTCGGATTTCGCAAGCTGCTGAGAAAACCCAACCGCTTGAGCGGGTATCAGGCGGTAGTTTTAGGTAGTTCAAGAAGTGATTTAAGTCATGGCCGCTCGAGCGACTGTTCTAGCGAGATGTCAAAACAGAGAACCCGAGAGTGAAATTTCTAACCACTCGAAGCCGATTCGAGCAACTTATCGAGTGCCTTTACCAGAAATTCCAAATTTTGAGGTTTCAACCCAGATTGAACTACCATTTGATTTTGTTCAAATCCAACATATGTATCAGTGAGAGTTAATTGTCTAGGAGGTGTTCCAACTGGAAGTATCTCAAAATTTTAAAGAACAAAGATTTTGGGTACGTTTTTCCCAAGAAGGTCTTAGAAAGGTTTTCTGTCCCAGATTACTCCAGAAATGGGATAACTTGATTTCACCACTTCAAACACCTTCTAAATAACCCTTAAAAGTAGAAATAAAGAACCAAAACCGAGATGTAAGAGTATTAGAAAAGTTGAGGCATAAGTTGCCCAAACTGAGTTATGAAAGGTAGAGAATTCCTGAAAACCAAACCTTTACCATTGATTACCAATGTGAGTACACCGCACCTGGAATTATGGGCTTCAGCCTAGTATTTGACCCATGAGAAAAGGGCATAAGCCCGTACTATATTTGCACCACCTCAAGGGCTTTGGCCCGTGGCTTGTACCATGAGATAAAAGGCCAGTGGCCCCAATGCCATTGAGTGTTATTGAATAGAGGGCTTCGGCCCCACCTTTGACATGAACTGTATGGGAGGCAGTAACCTTAAAGTTCATGCAAGATATTTAGGGCATTGGCCCATAGGTTTAGCATTCTAAATATGGGCAATTCACCTCAATTTGGAGGTAGTGAACTGGCTCCTTCTCCAAAAGTGATATTGGCAATATATGCAGTTCACCTCAATTGGGGGTAGTGAACTATTGTTCACCTTAATTTGGGGGTAGTGACTAGCTCATTCACAAGAGTGAATATTGGTAAGTAATATATGCAGTTCACCTCAATTTGAGGTAGTGAACTAGTGTTCACCTCAATTTGGGGGTAGTGAACTAGCTTCTTCACAAAGATTGATGTTGATTGGCAGTATGTGCAGTTGACCTCAATTGGGGGTAGTGAACTGGCTCCTTCTCAAAGTGATTATGGGTAAGTAATATGTATGGTTCACCTCAATTAGGGGTAGTGAACTAGCTTCTTCCTAAAAGTGAGTATTTGTAATTAATGTGTGATGTTCACCTCAATTTGGGGGTAGTGAACTAGCCCTTTCACAACTGTAAGTATGGAATGTTAGAGTGAGAGGTTCATCGCGGTTGGGGGTAGTGAACCTTTGTTCACCCTGGCCTAGAGATAGAGGACTCGTACCCTCCACACAAGCTTGGAATCCATTACATTTATCATAAAGTTTATTGATTGCAATTGATATAAATTGATGAACTCTACACTGAAGCACATGCATGCACTACTGTATGACACATGAGATGCCGTGGATTTTTGTAGCATTAAAAACTACCCGCATGTCATGGTTTATCGAAAGATATATGCATAAATTGTGTTTTCACCAAATCATGCATGTGTTGCTTACTGAAACATTCGTCTCATAGTTGCTTTCTATCATATTTTTTAGATCCATCGACGTCCGGTGTGAAGGACCGGGCTGGGGATAAAGGAAAGGAAAATGCCATTGGATATAGAGAGGAAGACTTCTATAAGCCTTAGGATTTTATTTGGAAATACATGTATAGTTTTGAAATGTAAAACCTTTACCTTGAGAGGAGTGTGACTAGTCGCCAAATGTTTTGTAACTAAACTCTCATGTTTTGTTTCACATCAAATATATATATATATATATATATATATATATATATATATATGAACACTTTTGGATATGCACATGTATAAACTGTTTGCACATGCATTAGAGAAGAAAATTTTAAATCCCTCGTATTTTGTCAAGAGTAATGGCCTACTTGCCACGGTCTGGGACAGGTTGTGCCTTGGAGGGGAAGACTTGGTTCCGGGTCGTGACAGTCTTGCTTAGGCTCATAATATTATCCAATACCCATGATGATGTTTCCCCCTTCAATATGGTTGTAGGAGAGCAGATCATATCCTCCTTATTCAAATTGATGCAAGATGTAACCCCTGGTTCCTATCAATCCACCGAAAAGAGTGGACAGCCAACTGATTCTCCTCCAAAGACTTTCCTCCCCCCAAATCTTCATAATCCGAATTTGAAAATTAAGCAAAGAAATCCCCTAAAATCGATTCATCAGTCGTGCTTTCCATGATGCTTCGATTACAGCATTCTGTTCCTTTATAAACAGGTAGGGTCAGACCATCGCCAATGACTGTATCTGCATCTGAGCTACTAGGAAGTACTTGATTTAGCTCCAGTGACTTATTCACATAATCCCCATAACTGCCTTTCCATTTATCCGGTGTTGCTCTTTTCTTTTGACGTCTGGAATAGCAAATCACCTTCCTCACTTGACCTTAAGAGGTACATTAGAGCACCAAGTATCACACCAGAAACTCACCCCTCCCCACCTGATACTTCACCTTTTCCTTAACCAAAGGAGAAAATCTGCAAATAGGCCTCCATAAGCTACATCCAATAATACCATTCACCTGATCTGGAACCCAACTTGCCTCATCATATCCATATTTAGCCGAAATGAGGTTCCTCCATAAACTATTCATCTCCTGACCAAAACGCCAACACAACTTTGCCAAAAGGGATTGATTGAATAACCGAAGGTTTTTAATTCCCAACTCACCTTCATCCTTTGGTTTGCATATGTCATTCCAAGCTACCAAGTGATACTTGTTGGCCTCCTCCCCTCCTGCCCATAAGTAATTCATCTGTAACTTTTCAATTCTATCCAATACTGACTTCGGGGCAAGTAAAGATGAAAGCATATAAGTTGAATGGTTCGACAAAGAGCTCTTAATTAACACCACCTTACCACCTTTAGATAAAAATCTCCCTTTCCAAGAGGCTAACTTCTTCTTCATATGTGATATGATGGGTTCCCAAACTGATTTAGCTTTAAAGGATGCACCAATTGGAATCCCGAGGTACATAGTAAGGAGAGAACCCAATTTATAGCCCAAAAGATCACATAGATATGGAGCAATGGCACTTCCCCCAACATCAAACAACTCACTTTTGTGTTAGTTGATTTTCAAACCCGAGATAACTTCAAAACATGTCAGAATCGATCTAACCACCAGAATTTGTGAGGCTTGAGCCTTACAAAAAACCATAGCATCATCTGCAAAAAGCATGTAGATTGAGTTAAAGCACCTCCACCAAATTTCACCCCTTCAATTAAACCCAAATGAGCTGCCCTATCCACCATACGACTTAAGGCCTCCATCACCAATAAAAATAATAAGTGGGAAAGAGGATCCCCTTGCCTCAAACCCCTAGAAGAGTGGAAGAAACCCAATGCCACACCATTTACCAAAACAGAAAACGATGCAAAAGAGACACACCCAACCATCCAACTTCTCCATCTTTCTCCGAATCCCATCCTCCTAAGCATATACCACAAGAAATTCCAATTGACATGGTCGTAGGCCTTCTCACTATCCAACTTACATAATACCTCCTCCACACCCTCTCTTTGGATGGAATCAACACATTCACCTACAATTAACACTGCATCTAGAATTTGCCTTCCCCCATACAAATGTATTTTGATATCTAGATACAACATCAGGTAGCACCGCCCTCAACCTTTTAGCAAGTACTTTAGAGATTATTTTGTAGAAACTACCGACTAAACTGATAGGCCGGTAGTCTCTTAATGGTGCCGCCCCTTCCTTCTTTGGTATGAGGGAAATAAACGTTGCATTCAAGCTACCTTCGAATTGTGACGTCTCATAGAACTCTGGAATTGCCTCCATAAAATCTTCACGGATGTGCGACCAGCAAAGCTTGTAAAATTTAATTGTAAAACCATCCGGACCAGGAGCCTTATCATCCTCCAAATCCTTAAGAGCCTCTCCAACATATCCCTATGGAAATCTGAAATTGTATCAAACTCCATCCTATCCATTCGTGGTCTTACACCTTCTTTCTCTTTGAAGAGATCTTCAAAGAAAACAAGTGACGCCTTCTTTATCTCTTCTTGCTCAAACAAAAGAGCCCCTTCCACCTCCAAATGATCAATAAAATTTACTCTCCCTCTAGCTGAAGCCATTCTATGGAAGAAATCAGTGTTCTTCTCCCCGGATTTGAGCCATAAGGCCCACGATTTCTACCTCCAACTTATCTCCAATAAAGATGCGGCCTTCTTGAAGTCTAATTTCAAGCTAGCCATCTCCTTCCAATCATCAAACGACATAATACCTTCCTCCTTTAAACGCTCCAGCTCCTTTAGCCTTAACATAATATATCCTAGCTTCAAATCTACTCTTCCAAATACTTCTCTATTCCACTTCTTAATCTTGAATTTAAGGGCACGCAATTTCCTTGAAAACACATAAGAACTTGACCCACGAAAATCCAGCTACTTCCACCACTTTCCTACCAAATCAATGAAGAGTCTTCAAGCCACATGTTCTTGAATCTAAAAGGAGATGCTTTCCGGAACTTGTTCTCACTAGAAAGTAAGATTGGGGAATGATCCGAAATTGATCTAGGCCAAATGGCAACACTAAATTTAGGAAATACCTTCTCCCACTCCAAAGAAACAATGAATCGGTCCAGCTTGGATAGATTTTGGGATAGCTGATTTTTTGACCATGTAAATTTGGATCCTTTGAGAGGAATATCCATTAGATGAAAGCCTTCAATAAACGTCGAAAAATCAGACATGGCTTGAGAATAATATCTACCATTTGAACTTTCACTTGGAAATCTTACTACATTAAAGTCACCTCCAATACATCATGGTGTCCCTCCTAATCCTCTTGCTTCCGATAACTCCTTCCAAATCTGGCCCGACTTTGAGTGATCATTAGGGCCATAAACTGCCAAAATCAGCAACAATTCGGAGCGTGCAACTTGTTTAAGCAACACAGATAATACATATTGTCCCATCCACATATGAGCTTTTAAGAATTTCTTACTCTTCCATGCTAAAATGATCCCTCCAGATGCTCCCTGTGACGGTAAGAAAGACCAATTCACTTCCTCCTCCTTCCAAATATCCCCCATCGTAGATTTCGATACCGTGCTAAGCTTCGATTCTTGAAGCATTATTACAGTTCCCACAAACCTATACTTGCCTTCATTCTTCCCTTCTTCTCTTGGGCATTAAGCCCTCTAACATTCCAAGATAGGATTTTAATAATCATTAAAACACTGATTCACCGTATCCCAATCAACCTTCAAAAAACAGTCCCTGATTCATACCCAACTTAGGACACCTGTAGAGAATCCCTACACCCTCCCCTTGTGCTTCCTTTCTCCCTCCTCGCTTCAATTGCACTAAAGAGAGCTTGTGCCTCCCTCTCAAACCCCTGAAAGGAGACCCCGAGAGTCTTGCTTAGGCTCATAATATTATCCAATACCCATGATGATGTTTCCCCCTTCAATATGGTTGTAGGAGAGCAGATCGGATCCTCCTTATTGAAATTGATGCAAGATTTAACCCCCTGGTTCCTATCAATCCACCGGAAAGAGTGGGCAGCCAGCTGATTCTCCTCCAAAGACTTTTCTCCCCCCACACCTTCATGATCCGAATCTGAAAATTCAGCAAAGAAATCCCCTAAATATATTCATCGATCGTGCTTTCCATGATACTTCGATTACCACATTCTATTCCTTTATCAACAGGTAGGGTCAGACCATCGCCCCTGACTGTATCTGCATCTGAGATACTAGGAAGTACCTGATTTAGCTCCAGTGACTTATTCACATAATCCCCATAACTGCCTTTCCATTTATCCGGTGTTGCTCTTTTCTTTTGACGTCTGGAATAGCAAATCACCTTCCTCACTTGACCTTCTGGAGACCCGTCATTTGTTGTTGGCAACAGCTTCCTCACTGTCTCCTCGGTACTCCAATGCTCCTCACCAGAAGCTTGATCACACCCCTCTATAAGCACTCTCCCATCTCTATTATTCTTCTGTACCCATGCTTCGATTTCAGAGATCCTGACATCGATCCTGGAAATAGTTTTCTCCAAAGACCTACACAAAGATGAAAGAGAAGAAACAGATAACTCTTCGCCTTCCTTTACAGCAATCACCTCTGACTTGGATTTCTCGCATAAATTCCCCTTCTCGCCCTTGTTCAACACATTAAAATCGGTCACCTGCTCCTGTGGCCCAATAGAACACTGACCTGGGCTGACGCCTATATACTTTGTTAGCTGGTTGGGCCAGCGCCCAGGTCCTGATATAGAGCCTTTCTTATCCTCATGGCGACCCTCAACACCAACCCTTTCCTGAAACTCACACTCCGGCCCATTTTTATTCAAATTCAACTTCAGATCCCCTGCCACTCTGGCAGAATTTCTGATACTACCTTCCAATACCTTCTCCCCTAACAATTCAACCACCTGAGTAGATGTTGTGCATGCTGCCACCCTAGCATCAGCATCCCCTCCTTGCCCTGCAGCACAAGGTAAAACTACCACATCTTCCATACCATCGCCATCTTCTTCATCATCACCACCCTTCATTCTCTGCATCCCAGAAACACAGCCACCCTTAAGATGACCAGTAAGCATTTCAATGAAAATTTCATACCACTCCTCCCCATCCCATATCACCAAACACCTGGGAATTCTTCGAGCAACTGTTTCGCCCACTTTTATCTTTATTGCTCCATCATTATCCATTCCATCAATCTGGACCATCCCTCCTAAACAATCACCAATGGCCTTAAACGATTGCAAAGCGAATAGATGTGGTGGAAGCCCCACATCTTGGGTACTAATACTAAGATCCCTCCTTCTTAGGTACTAATACTAAGAATGTAGCATTGATACTCCGCTCAAAGTTGCCATGCTTATGGAACTCAAGACTTGCCATGAGATCTTCCTTGACAATGTGCCAGCCTGCTTTAAAAAATGCCAGGGTATAGCCATCAGGGCCCAGTGCTTTGTCACCGTTCAATTGATTTATAACACCCTTAACCTTGTCGTCCCTAAAAGGGCTCTCCAGACCATCTCTCTTCAGATGATAAGATCTGAAAACTTAGTCCATCTACTGTAGGTCTGACCTGATTTTCCTCCTTGTAGAGATGAGAAAAGTAATCTGAAATCTTCACTTTAATATTTTTTCTCCTTCATAAATCTGTCCATCTATTTCCACTTTGGATAAGGAGTTGGATCTTGATCTGGCATTTGCTAATCTGTGCAAGAACTTCATGTTTTTATCTCCTACTTTCAACCATATAGCTCTTGATTTTTGTCTCCAACTCACTTCTTGAAGTGTAGCCCATCTTCTAGCTTCCATTTTCAGGTTCTCTTTCAAAATCCAGTCCTTTAAATTTAATTGCTCCTTATCTCCCTTGTCATCAAGCTCCTTAATTTGCTGCAGAATTTTTGACATATTCTCATCAACATTACCAAATTCCTCCCTGTTCCACTTTTTTAGTTAATTTTCAGCATCTTTAATTTCTGACTTAACATGTAGCTAGGTTTACCAACCACCTTCATCTCCCCCCACCACCCTTCCATCCTCTTTATGAATTCGGGGTCCTCAAGCCACATGTTCTCAAACCTGAATGGGGAGGGTCTTTTAATTTCATTCTCACATCTGAACATCAGTGGCACATGCTCCGAAACAGGTCTTGGTAAAGCTTCTACTAACATACTTGGAAAGCATGCCTCCCACTCAAGAGATGCCAAAAATCTATCAATCTTTGAAGCAGATTTATTGTTAGACCAAGTGAACTCTGCCCCGCTTATTGGAATATCAATCAAGTCCCTCCTATGGATGAAATCTGAAAAACCTTGCATGTATGATGATAGCCGATTACATCCGCTTCTTTCGGAAGGAAACCGGATCATGTTGAAGTCACCCCCTATACACCACGGGTGCTGGTTGCCTTGCCTAACAGTGTCCAGTTCCTCCCATAGCTTAACCGAAGCCGAATCCTCATTAGGACCATAAACCCCACTTATTAAAATAGGTTCAGACATTCTGGAATCAGTTAATATGGCAGACACTGAATACTCACCAATCCATGACTCGAGCAGATTAATGAAATTTCTTTTCGAAGCTACTATAACACCACCAGCACTCCCCTTAGCCGGCAAATACAGCCACTGCACCTGAGGGAGATCCCAAATATCTCTGATAATCATACTGTCAACCACTTCTAATTTTGATTCTTGCAGAGTCACAATATCCGGGTTCCATATTCTTAGAACTGTTTTCACAACATCTCTTTTATCCCTTGCATTAAGCCTCTAATATTCCACGATAGTATGTTAATCTTCATTACCTTTGGCCACTCCCCTCCTAACGCTCTTCCGGTTCCATATTCTTAGATCTGTTAATCTTCATTACCTTTGTCATTAACTAAGTGCTATATTTTCTTATTTTAGAGTACCACACTCCACATAAAACAAAAAGCATGGAAATTTTCCATAAAAAGGAAAGCTAGTTTTTCAGCCACAAGCTCCTTTTAAATTGCCTAAAGCACCACCAAGCCACCCCACTTTATTGCTCTTTTAGTCATCAGATCTGGACGTTATTCTTTTGAGTTCATACACGTCTTACGTCATCCTCAAATGGAACAATTTACCTTCCAAAGTGTCATGGTCACTCTCATCCAGGTTCCGCACAGGGATCTATTAACCAGTTGACAATTTTCACCAAAAATAAGTTCAATCAGAGAAAATTTTTGCTATAATCAAATCCATCAGAAGTCGCTACTGGAAAACGTTGTCTCATCAAACATGATACACCCTTATCACTAATGTCAAATACATTGTGGCATGAATCATCACACAAACAAAAATCTTAGCCAAAAATGCTTTCCCCCACCACAAAATCCCTAAGCATATCCCATGTCCTTCAATCAAAAGCATTAAAAGGATATTACAAATCTAAACTGCGCATCATCTCGATGGACCACCTCAATGGACAGTTCTCCAATAGGGAAGTAAAAGAAAAGAAATTCTATCTTTGCGTCAGGCTTATTTCAAGAAACAAGTGGATACCCCATGATCTCTTAGGCCAAACAATTACGTCCAAGTCAGTTCGCAATTCACCATAGAATACTCCAACAAAGCAACAGCAAAGGAAATAATATTTCTCTAAGCGCAACTACCAGTGCCGTAAATTTCATGTCTCACATTATCCTTACATAACTAAAGCACACCTTTTGGCATTTTAAAACCAAATAGACAACTTTTAAGTCTACTACTCAATTCTTGTTTTGGCATACTCCATATAGATGTTTCACTACTATTTATACAAAGCCATTGTCAAACATCACAATCACACCTCTTAAAATAATCACAACTCCATTGTTCATAGACCCAACCTTCCACAAAACACTTTCTGAAATCTGTTGTCTTACCAAAACGGAAAGTTGAATCCCAACCAAACTCCACTGAAGTGTATTCATTAGATCACATCACCCATTTATATTTAAACCTTCAAGGAATAATAAGTTCCGAATGCATTGTATGGACCTTATCTTCAGCAGTCCAAGGAACCATCCACAATTGTTTTTCCATTTCAACAAATAACAAAGTCTTCACCAGCAAAAATAATTCGGCAATAGAATTTTTACATTCTTGCAGACCTTTACATCAGAATATCTGTCCTTCAGTATTCCTTGCAAATTCTCAACTATCCAACAATTTCCAAAATCAAGAGAGAAGATATGATGAGAAACCTCCATATCCATCAATGATGAGAAACCTTATTTTTGCCATTATCCACAATAATTTAGTTGTGCCGTTTTCTCCATAAGGTAAACTAAAATCACCAAAAACCCTTGTAACAAAATCAATGTCTCAATTTCATTCAATGAATGGATAAAATTCAACATCAGTGTCATGGTCACTTCCGTCCAGATTCCCCGCACGGGATCTATTTACCCACCACATTGCATGCAACAAACCAATTTTACATTATCAACGGAAAAAAGTTTGATTATAGTTTAGCCTATGAACCTCTTATCAAATGTGATAGAGCATTAGCAAACATCAAGTTTTTGGCATATATTGTCACACATAGGGACTTGCTAGCCAACTGCTTTCATCTACAGAAAAATCCAAAAGTATCACATTTATTTCAATCAAAGCATCAAATGGGAATTATAAGCCCAAATTGTAAGCCTATGAATGGTCGATTCTTCAATAAAAAGGAAAAGAGAAAAATCTATTTTGCGATAGGCTTATATTTCAAGAAATGGGTGGATAGCCCATAATACCTTTAGACCAAATAAGTACGGTCTGACACATTTATAGAGCTGATCTCCAACAGTATCACGAAATAGCAAAGGAAATCATATTTTTCTAAGTTTCTTCTATCAATGCAGCAGATTCTATGTCACAACACCTTCACATGACCAAAACACACGTCTCTGTTTACCACACTTCTTATTATGACCTACACCATTGGGATGTTTCAATGCTATTTCTATAAGTTATTGTCAAAAGTCACAATCACAGTTTCTATCATAATTACAATTTATCTTCCCGGCACTCAGCCTTCCACAAAACATCTCTTGAACCATATCGGAACAATAAGTCTTCAATGCATCATATAGAGCTGATCTCCAACAGTATAACGAACCACCCAACATTGTTTCTCCATTTACATAAATAACAAAGTTTTCAAGTGTGAAAATAATTCACTTTAAATCCGTGCAGAGCTTTCTCACCAAATCTTTGGAGTATCTATCTCCCCATATTTCTGGCAAGCTTTTAACCAGCCAACAACTTCTTCTTTCATAAGAGAATAGATAATGAGAAACCTCTATTTGTTTATATAATCAACAATAATTCAGATTTGTCATTTCTTCCACAAAGTAAACTCAAATCCCTTACAATGGATGTACCAAAATCCATTTCACCATTCCATCCAATGAATACAATCTGGTGATTTTTAACTGTTGTTTCCACATAAGCCTTATGAATGAAACTCAAAGAGATTCCAATGGAGCTGATCACATTCATCGTACAACATGTTAAGTACTCTAAAAATATCAATTTCCTAATAACAACAAACTAAACCCCAGTTTGTTTTTTGTGCATGGAGGCAGGAGAAAGCATTGACCTTATATTCTTGGAGTGTCACTTTGCATGGGCCATATGAGAGAGACTTCTTCGCATCACTGGGATCTTATGATTTATGCCAAAATCTTCAATCCAGCTGCTTGATCAGTGACGATTCAGTGCACTAAAGAGGAGAGGGCACATTATGTACGGAGTAGCTTTCCATTCAGTTGTGTGTCACATTTGGCTAGAGAGTAACAACAGAATCTTCCAGGATAGGAGGGGGAGTGTGGAGCACGTTGTGGACTATATTTTGACGATGATTGCCTCATGGGTGTTTGTTCAATCAGAGTTCAATGGATTGGGTATTCCAGAGATTGTTAAGGATTGACATAAATGTTGTTACTTATCCCCTCACCAAGTTTCTCATATTGGTTGACAGGGTAATTAGTATGGGGGCTCCTCGCTGTAGGCTATATTGCTATGTATCTCTTGAGTAGTCATAGGGTTTCTAGCGATCCCATTCCTCATGTGTCCACTTGACTGGATTGTATTCTCTTTGCTCTATATAAAATATATCCTTAATTATTTATCAAAAAACAAACTAAACCCCAGTCAGGAAATACAGTGAAAATTTGAGATCTTATTATTACCTTCCTTCCTGTTACCCATCTGCATAATAATAATTTTCCATGCCTTCTATCTAACTAAACCCGCTTAGCCAAATTTTATCAGAATAGGAAAAATAAAATCTTGAAAAGACCACCCAAAGGGATTCTTCTAAAATTTATTTTTGCTAGGCTTAACTTATAATCCTACAATTGCTTCATAGCACAATCCATCGCATCATAAGGGGTATCATTTACAAATTATAAGCATTGTACAAGAGAGACCTCTCCCACAAAAGGAAAAAAGAAACCTTCCAATAAGTTACCACATACTGCATTCTGAATTAGTCACTAACTGCCATTATGACAACTGAGATTGGGAAGAGGAAATCATCTCATAATGATGATGAAAGGTTATAAAAAGTATATTAAGCTAACAAGAACTCAAACACACACTGTTAACATACAAGCTCTAATTCACTGCTAGCACTTTACCCAAAACTTTTTTTTTTTTTGAATAAATACTATGAGCATTCCAAACTAAGGTAATTAATGCCTTCTTAGAACCCAATACTCACCACCTATTTAAAGTGAATCAGCACTCTCATCAGCCAATATAACATAGTCAAGTATCAACCACCATCCTATAAAAGCAGCCTGGTTATAAAAAATTACATCAGGGAGAGTGGCTCTTTCTCATGTAGTAGCTCAGAGTTGATTTTATAAAAGCTCCTAATCAAGCTGAGCGACCTAAACTCCTCAAGATGTTCAACCCTCTTCCCATGAGCTAATAGAAAAAATAAACTCACATTATAACTCCTTTCAAAAAACCATTTGGAATTTTTTAAAAGCTTTCAACAAGTCCTAACACCCTCAAATGAAATTATTCAATTTCAACAAATCAGATTTTAAGGTCATCCAAAACTTCATATCGAATTCTTGTATAACCCATTCTAAACCTCACCCTGAAATGAAATTTTCAATAGTTTTCAACAAATCAGATTGAATGTCTTCCAAAACTTCATATCGAATTCTTGCATAACCCATCTAAACCTAGCACATTATCCCCATTTGTATTTAATAAACATATGCCCCTTTGTTTGAAGAAAGCTTTTCAAAATAACCCTTGTCCTCAAGTCCCACCATCTCAAACACGAAACCATCTAGAACGGGACTATATGAGGTTTATTCCCTAAATAAACCCTTGTTGTGCACATTTTCGTTATCCCTAATTAATTTTTCAAAGATACACTTTCAACTTTGAAGATAACTTACGATATCTAGCACACTTCTCACATTCGCCATCCCATGAAAGAATTTGGTAATCATCTTCCACAACCTTCCCTAGGCAAGAGCTACACAAGCTTATTGACCTTTTTTTTCTTGATCACTTATCTTGGCCAAAGTGCCTGAGATTTCTATGCCAACTAAGCTCCTCCAAGCTAAAATTCCTGAAGTCCTTTTTGCTATTATCTCTATCCACCCACTACACCACTTACAGGCATCTTGAGTCCCCTAACTCATTTCAAACTCCTTCATCCATTCATTCACCACCCTTCTTCAATAACATCACCAAGGCGATTGTGCGACTGGCGGCGAAGGTGGTTGTGCGACAAAGGCGATTGTGCGACTGGCGGCGAAGGTGGCAGCGTTTTTCCTTTCCAACGAAGGTGGTTTCTTCCTCCGGCGAGGACATTTCATTTTCCAAAGGAGACGGTAGGTCTCTGGCAGCAAAGTGTTCACTCTGGAGATATTTCAGCGCAGGTGGTCGTTTATTCCTCTTCTGGAGAAGGAGATTGGTGTTTCGTTTATAGGCGTTTTGCGGAATGGAGGTTTCAGCGAAACCTATTGTAGAAGAACTTTGTGATTTCGTCGGGAAGTAAACATCTTTGGCAATTTGCAATTGTTTTGCAGAGATCTTAAATCCGCAGGTTATAGTTCTCTAGAAATTCATTCAGCGTTTCAGAAGATTTTGAGCCAAGTGGATGAAACCCATGAGGTGGACTGTTATCCTAAATGCAAGATTGCTCCGAATGTTGTTCGTGATGGTGCTCCGGCATCTCAGGAGAAGTCGGCAAGAGGCACTCTCTCTTATGCTGAAATAGTTAGTAGAGGCAATTCAGCGGGTGTGGGTCGTCGCCATCAATCAAAGATGAGAAGTTCATTGGCGGTGTCCAAAAAGACAATTCTCTTAGAGAGGAAATTGTTCCTATTTAGCAGAGCATCCGGAAAAGAGGGTGTCACTCTTCGGATTGTTGAGAAATCTGGAGAGTTTTCTTCCTAGGTGCAGTTTAAGGGTAGAGATGTTTATTGGTTTTTTAACGTAGTGGAAAATGCCTAGAATTATTCTCGTATGGTTGGTAATCTGGGCCGTTTGAAGGTAAGTGACTTTTGTTTCTCCGCGAAGATCCTGGTGAATAAGAGAGGTAGAATGCTCGTTGTCTCTGTTTCTTTGAATTCAAGACAGGGTGCTTCAGTTATCTTTCCTATGGCTGATGAAGTTTCTAAGTGGAAGTACATCCTAGCAACTTGGGAGCATTTGTCGTATGAGATGAAGGGTAAATCTAAGGTGGCAGTGGGCAATCCAAGGGGAGGAGTTGAGGCTACTGATATAGAGGGCATTATTGGAGTTAGTGGCATATCTTCTCAGGGGTCTGGTTTGGGGAAGATAGAGGGGCCTGATATCCATAGTGTAGATCAAGGATTCCGCTCTAATTTCTCGCACCTCTGTGCGGTTAATCATACGAGATGTAAGCTTATGAGAGAAGGATATTATAGTGCAATTGAGATTAAACAAGTTTATCAGATTACTGGTATTCGTTGGGAGCATCCGTTAAGTTGTAAAGCTTCATCTCCTGTAAGTTGGGAATCTTGTTTTGCTGATTGCCTCCAGAAGGGTAATACTTCAATGTCTTTCTTTATCCCGCTAGGTCCTGAGGATGCAGTGTTATTTGCAACTTCAGTTGGTGTGGCGAGACAGTTGGTAGCAGCTAGTCCGTTCGTTTTCAATGGAACAGTGGTCTCATTGGATTGGTGGTCTATGACTGGAAGGCTACCACCTAGGCCTATTAACAATGAGGGGTGATGGTTAAGGTTGATGGGGATTCCCCCTCACCTATTCGCTCATCAATCGTTTCTAAGTATTGGAGAGATGATGGGTGGTCTCAAAAAGATGGGAGGAATAGATTACGATGGAGCAATTCAAATTAAAGTGGGGGAATCGCTTGCTTGCAGGATTCCCAGATGTCTGGTTATTTGGGATGGGAAGGAATGATTTGAGATCTTCGTTGAATTGGTTCTCAGAGACTGTTTTTTCGAATCCCAAGGAGTTTTAGGAGGAATGGTCTAAGGTTGAAGATGACTTATGTGGCAAGCCTAGGAAGGCAATTTTTGCACTTGGGCAAGGGCAAAATGGGACATTTAAAAGTAAAGAAGCAATATTTGGTGATGTCGTGCGATTGGACTCTAGAGAAGGGGGCGGAGGTAACGCTCCTGGTCAAGTGGCAGTTAACTTTAATTTGAATTGTAATGGGTTAGATAGTGGGGCCCAAGAAGGTGGGTTGGGTGAAGTCTCTCGTTTGAAGGTAAGCCCATCGGTTAGAAACTCAGGCCTTAAGGTTTTGTCTGAGATTGGTGGGCCAAGCAGATGGGCCCGTGGTGAAGTTGGTGAGGGTCAACCTAGATCGACCCATGGGCCTAGTGTTTTGAAGGGTGTAAAAGAGAATAAAGGAATTTTCCCTGTCTTCCACTATTTTGATCGGGCAAAGCTGTTTTCATGTCTCAACGAGTCATTGGAGGATGCTGGTACCCCTATTGCGATTGGCATCTCGAAAGGCCTGGCGGAGCGTCAACATGAGAAGACCAAGTCATCAGCTCTGGCGTCGGAATCTGGAGAGACTCCAGCTTATCTCAGTTTTGTTTCAGCATGGAGAAATCGATCTCGAGAATAGATGCGCAAATTTCCAGCGTTCGTTTTGCCTCGAGTGGGATTTGAGTTCGGACAGGAATTTTAGTAGGAGCAGCAAGGTTAAAGAAGATTGTTTCGTTCCTCCGTTGAAAGAACTTCCTGGAATAGCGTCTAATAAGGTAGTCTGCTACTCCAGGCGACTTGCCAAATCCTATAGGATGTGTCGCAACACTCCAGGGCAAAAGAATGATGAGGCACAGAGGAAGGACAAGGCTGGAAGTAGATCGCTGAAGGATAAGACATTGATAGGTGGAAAGCAGAGCCTATTTGACAATTCTAATGAAGAAATGGTTTTTGGAAACCTATTTACACAATATTCTCCCAATCCTCTTCTTCTCTCCTCGCCTGTTCCTTTGGTGTCTAATTCTCATGCTCGTGCCTCACAGCTAAGAAGGAGGATAGGGATCCATCGGCGGAATTGTCCGAAGCTCATAACGATCATGACAGCCCGTTAGGAGATGATGAAGAAAGATCACTTCTTCGGGGGGTGGGATCATTCCCAGATACAGTATTGAATCGTGAAATGAAAGATGGCGATGAGAATTTGGAGGAGAATCTTTTGGTTGATCATATTTTTCAGGGTAATGTCAAGAAGCAAGTGATTATCTCTGTGATTGATCCCAGCAAGGAGAACCATAGCTGTTCTCACATGCCTGTCTTGAATGGGGAGGCATCTGTATGGGTGGCCAAGAATATTATGAACCTAAGCAAGGCGCTTGGGGTTTCATTTCAGCGGTTTAAGAGGGAGGCTCAAGCCCTTTTTACAGCAATTGAAGAAAGGAGGGAGAATGGGAGCTACAGGGGAGGGCTTAGTGAATCTTTGCAAGTGTCCTAATACGAAAGGATTTTTTAGAGGGGTCATTCAGCTGGTGGCATGGTATAACTCAATTTTTTAATGATTTTAAAAATCCTTTCTTGGAATGTCAGAGGGCTCAATGCCCATGAGAAGAAGGGGAGAATCAAGGCAAGTATAGGGATGTGGGATCCCAACATAGTAATGCTTCAAGAATCGAAGTTAAGCATGGTTTCCAAATATGTGATGGGGGATATTTGGAGGGAGGACAGTGTGGATTGGGTTTTCTTACCGTCTCAGGGAGCTTCTAGAGGGATAATTTTAGCATGGAAGAGCGACAAATTCCTAAAAGCTCATACGTAGATGGGTCACTATGCCCTATCTGTATTGCTTAAACAATCTGTTAGCTCCGAGTTGTTCTGTTCTCGGCAATTTATGGGCCAAACGACCACTCAAAGTTAGGTAGAATTTGGGAAGAGCTATTGGAAGCAAGGGGAGTAAGGGGAACACCTTGTTGTATAGGAGGAGACTTTAATGTGGTCAGATTTCCTGAAGAAAGGACAAGTGCGAGGTGTTGTTCTCAAGCTATGTCTGAATTTTCTTCCTTTATTGAAAGCTTCCATCTGATCGATATTCCTCTCAGAGGATCTAGGTTCACTTGGTCCAAAAATCAGCTTTCCCGAAATTTATCAAAATTGGACAGATTCCTTGTTTCTATGGAGTGGGAGAGGTCTTTTCCAAAATTAAGTGCTGCTGCCTCGCCTAGATCAGTTTCGAATCACTCGCCAATATTGCTTACTTGTGAAAATGAGTTTTGTAAAGCATCTCCTTTCAAATTTGAGAACATGTGGTTTGAAGATAAGTCTTTCATTGACTTGGTGGGGAAATGGTGGAACGAGATGGAATTCCATGGGTCTAGCTCTTATGTGTTCTCAAGGAAATTGCGTGCCCTAAAATTCAAAATCAAAAGTGGAAAAGAGATGTGTTTGGGAGAGTTGATGAGAAACTTGATAGCATCATGGCAAGATTAAAAGAGTAAGAGAAATTAGAAGAGGGTGGGACTTTGTCGTTTGAAGAGTGGAAAGAGATGGGAAGCTTGAAATTAGACTTCAAGAAGGGTACATCGTTATTAGAGATAAGCTGGAGGCAGAAATCGAGGGCTTTATGGCTTAATTCTGGAGATAAAAACACTGGTTTTTTCCACAAGATGGCTTCAGCTAGAGAGAGATCAAATTTTATTGATCACTTGGAGTTGGATGGGTCTCTTTTGCTTGAGCAAGAAGAAATTAAGAAGGCGGCAGCAGATTTCTTTGAAGATCTTTTCAAAGAAAAAGTATGTGTGAGACCTCTATTGGATGGGATGGAATTTGATTTAATTTCATATTTCCACAGGGATATGTTGGAAAGACATATAGTCGAAGAAGTGTTGGAGGTTATCAAGGAAATGGAAGGAGATAAGGCCCCAGAGCCGGATGGTTTTACAATTAAATTTTACAAGCTTTGTTGGGCGCATATCCGAGTTGACTTTCTGAGAGCAATTCAAGAGTTCTATGATTCATCTCATTTTGAAAGTAGTTTGAATGCGACTTTTATTTCCCTCATTCCTAAGAGGAAGGGGCGGCATCATTTAGAGACTACCAACCTATAAGCTTAGTGGGGAGTTTCTATAAAATAATCTCTAAAATTCTAGCTAAAAGGATGCGGATGGTGCTTCCAGATGTTATATCAAGATATCAAAATATATTTTATAGGAGGGAGACAAATCTTGGATGGTGTGATGATTGTTAGTGAATGTGTTGATTCTATTCAAAAAGAGGGTGTTGATGGGATAATGTGTAAGTTGGACATTGAGAAGGCATATGACCATGTGAATTGGAATTTCTTATGGTATATACTTAAGAGGATGGGATTTGGGGTAAGATGATGGGATTTGGGGTAAGATGAAGGAATTGGATGGTTAGGTGTATCTCTTCAACATCTTTTTCTGTTTTGGTTAATGAAGTGGTAGTATGGTTTTTCCATTCATCTAGGGGTTTGAGACAAGGGATCCACTTTCCCCCTTATTATTTTTGTTGGTAATGGAGGCTCTAAGTCCTTTGGTGGTAAGGGCAGAAAATTTGGGGCTAATTGAAAGGGTGAAGTTTGGAGGAGGTACTTTATCCCATTTACTTTTTGCGGATGATGCTATGATTTTTTATAAGGCGCGAGCTTCCTAAGCTCTTGTGGTTAGATCAATCTTGACTTTGTTTTGAAGCTCTTTCAGGTTAAGAATGAACTTAAAGAAAAGTGAGCTGTTTGATGTTGGGGGAAGTGGTAATGCCTCTATCTTATGCGATCTTTTGGGTTGTCGATTGGGTTCTTTACCCACTTTGTATCTCGGAATTCCTATTGGGCGTCTTTTAAAACTAAATCAGTTTGGGAATTAACTTTATCGCGGATGAAGAAGAAGTTGCCTTCTTGGAAAGGGAGATTTTTATCTAAAGATGATAAGGTGGTATTGATCAAGAGCACTTTGTCTAACCATCCAACATATATGCTCTCTTCTGTACTAATCCACTTGAGATCGAGCAATGCACAAGGAGATGATTCACATTCTCCACACTAGATTTGCAAAGACAACACCTGCTAGGAAACTGCCACCCTCTCTTCATCAAATTCTCCATAGTTAGGATCTTTTCCATCACCGCAGTCCACATAAAAAATCCCACTTTAGATGGGAGTAATGGTTGCCATAGTAAGGTGTGGACCTTAAAGCTAGTATTATGCTTACTAAGATGGTTGTAGAGGCTCTTCACGGAGAATTTACCATCATTGCTCCCAGTCCAAACCATTTTATCATGATAGAAATCCAACTCCTTCCCGTTTATACATTCCGATAGCTGGTCCAAAGCTTCCACCTCCCAATCGAAGATTCCTCTTCTAAAATTCAAATCCCATTGTATACCTCCCGTTCCATAGGAATACATAACCACAACATGAGCTTGAGAGGATAACGATACGCTATACAACATGGGGTATTGCTCCTTAAGAGGTACATTAGAGCACCAAGTATCACACCAGAAACTCACCCCTCCCCACCTGATACTTCACCCCTTCCTTAACCAAAGGAGAAAATCTGCAAATAGGCCTCCATAAGCTACATCCAATAATATCATTCACCTGATCTGGAACCCAACTTGCCTCATCATATCCATATTTAGCCGAAATGAGGTTCCTCCATAAACTATCCATCTCCGGACCAAAACGCCAACACAACTTTGCCAAAAGGGATTGATTGAATAACCGAAGGTTTTTAATTCCCAACTCACCTTCATCCTTTGGTTTGCATATGTCATTCCAAGCTACCAAGTGATACTTGTTGGCCTCCTCCCCTCCTGCCCATAAGTAATTCATCTGTAACTTTTCAATTCTATCCAATACTGACTTCGGGGCAAGTAAAGATGAAAGCATATAAGTTGAATGGTTCGACAAAGAGCTCTTAATTAACACCACCTTACCACCTTTAGATAAAAATCTCCATTTCCAAGAGGCTAACTTCTTCTTCATATGTGATATGATGGGTTCCCAAACTGATTTAGCTTTAAAGGATGCACCAATTGGAATCCCGAGGTACATAGTAAGGAGAGAACCCAATTTATAGCCCAAAAGATCACATAGATATGGAGCAATGGCACTTCCCCCAACATCAAACAACTCACTTTTGTGTTAGTTGATTTTCAAACCCGAGATAACTTCAAAACATGTCAGAATCGATCTAACCACCAGAATTTGTGAGGCTTGAGCCTTACAAAAAACCATAGCATCATCTGCAAAAAGCATGTAGATAGAGTTAAAGCACCTCCACCAAATTTCACCCCTTCAATTAAACCCAAATGAGCTGCCCTATCCACCATACGACTTAAGGCCTCCATCACCAATAAAAATAATAAGTGGGAAAGAGGATCCCCTTGCCTCAAACCCCTAGAAGAGTGGAAGAAACCCAATGCCACACCATTTACCAAAACAGAAAACGATGCAAAAGAGACACACCCAACCATCCAACTTCTCCATCTTTCTCCGAATCCCATCCTCCTAAGCATATACCACAAGAAATTCCAATTGACATGGTCGTAGGCCTTCTCAATATCCAACTTACATAATACCTCCTCCACACCCTCTCTTTGGATGGAATCAACACATTCACCTACAATTAACACTGCATCTAGAATTTGCCTTCCCCCATACAAATGTATTTTGATATCTAGATACAACATCAGGTAGCACCGCCCTCAACCTTTTTGCAAGTACTTTAGAGATTATTTTGTAGAAACTACCGACTAAACTGATAGGCCGGTAGTCTCTTAATGGTGCCGCCCCTTCCTTCTTTGGTATGAGGGAAATAAACGTTGCATTCAAGCTACCTTCGAATTGTGACGTCTCATAGAACTCTGGAATTGCCTTCATAAAATCTTCACGGATGTGCGACCAGCAAAGCTTGTAAAATTTAATTGTAAAACCATCCGGACCAGGAGCCTTATCATCCTCCAAATCCTTAAGAGCCTTTCCAACATATCCCTATGGAAATCTGAAATTGTATCAAACTCCATCCTATCCATTAGTGGTCTTACACCTTCTTTCTCTTTGAAGAGATCTTCAAAGAAAACAAGTGACGCCTTCTTTATCTCTTCTTGCTCAAACAAAAGAGCCCCTTCCACCTCCAAATGATCAATAAAATTTACTCTCCCTCTAGCTGAAGCCATTCTATGGAAGAAATCAGTGTTCTTCTCCCCGGATTTGAGCCATAAGGCCCACGATTTCTACCTCCAACTTATCTCCAATAAAGATGCGGCCTTCTTGAAGTCTAATTTCAAGCTAGCCATCTCCTTCCAATCATCAAATGACATACTGCCTTCCTCCTCTAAACGCTCAAGCTCCTTTAGCCTTAACATAATACTTTCAAGCTTCAAATCTACTCTTCCAAATACTTCTCTATTCCACTTCTTAATCTTGAATTTAAGGGCATGCAATTTCCTTGAAAACACATAAGAACTTGACCCATGAAAATCCAGCTCCTTCCACCACTTCCCTACCAAATCAATGAAGGAAGAGTCTTCAAGCCACAAGTTCACGAATCTAAAAGGAGAAGCTTTCCGGAACTCGTTCTCACTAGAAAGTAAGATTGGGCAATGATCCAAAATTGATCTAGGCCAAACGGCAGCACTAAATTTAGGAAATACCTTCTCCCACTCCAAAGAAACAATGAATCGGTCCAGCTTGGATAGATTTCGAGATAGCTGATTTTTTGACCATGTAAATTTGGATCCTTTGAGAGGAATATCCATTAGATGAAAGCCTTCAATAAACGTCGAAAAATCAGACATGGCTTCAGAATAATATCTACCATTTGACCTTTCACTTGGAAATCTTACTACAATAAAGTCACCTCCAATACACCATGGTGTCCCTCCTATTCCTCTTGTTTCCGATAACTCCTTCCAAATTTGGCCCGACTTTGAGTGATCATTAGGGCCATAAACTGCCGAAATCAGCAACAATTCGAAGCTTGCAACTTGTTTAGCAGCACAGATAATACATATTGTCCCATCCACATATGAGCTTTTAAGAATTTCTTACTCTTCCATGCTAAAATGATCCCTCCAGATGCTCCCTGTGACGGTAAGAAAGACCAATTCACTTCCTCCTCCTTCCAAATATCCCCCATCGTAGATTTCGATACCGTGCTAAGCTTCGATTCTTGAAGCATTATTATATCAGGTTCCCACAAACCTATACTGTTGTGTTGCTTTGAGACGGATCGAGTCACAGGCTTATCGACCGGGAAGGCCCAAGGATCGAGCCTACGTTGTTTACCTATTTTGGAGTAAAATGATCTAGGATGCTTCGAGGGATCCTATCCTCCTGGTAGAGCTATTCAAGGTGCTCTATGCCTCCTGGGTCAACAACAGTTGAGATGAAAATCTTGATACCCTTTATTCATGTCTACGTAAACTTAAATAGCCATTTAGCTTACAACTAGCCGTTGGCTTTAAGAAAGGAAAAACATACAATAAGGAAATTCTCCCACGTAATTGTAGGAGTCATTATTTAAATGGAAAACAATTAATCCCCACATGGAAGTAGGAATCCTTCTTAACAAGTCTTCACCCTTCAAAACAGCTCATCGGATTTCACTCAAGTACAGCTTATCCGCATGTCACTCCATCCCGTAATTGCCTCTAACAACTCCTTCCCCCATGGAAACATCCTTGTCCTCAAGGATGAAGTAAGGGAAACGAGGCATGAAGGAGTCAACTGCTTCCCACGTAGCATCCGCAGGAGAGAGATTCTGCCAGTGGACCAAAAGTTCTTCACCACTCCTTGTTTTTCTCCTGCCCAATATAGCTTGAGGAAGTGGGTGAACGTGTGGCACATCCGGAATCTGTGGCAACACGGGTTCCCCTTGGTTATTGCCAATCCGTTTTTTAGGTAGAGAAATGTGGAAGACAGGATGAATTTTGGAGTCTGGTGGTAGGTCCAGCTTGTATGCCATGTCTCCTATCCTTGCAATAACCTTGAATGGACCGAAAAACTTGGGTGCAAGTTTCTGATTTTTCCGTTGTGCTGCTGTGAGTTGTCGGTATGGTCGTAATTTAAGGAAAACCCAATCTCCCACCTGATACTCTCTCTCTGTGTGACGAGCATCATAGTATCGTTTCATTCGGTGCTGAGCTTGTTGGAGATTAACCTTCGTGTCCCTCAAGACTTGATCCCTTGCTAATAAAAACTGCTCAACAGAATCCACCTTAGTGGTGCCATTGACGTAGCCCAATAAAGTGGGTGGGGATCGGCCATAAACGATTTCGAAGGGAGTTTTTCCAGTTGAAGAATGAATACTTGTATTGTAACAATATTGCACCCAAGGTAACCACATGAACCACTCCTTGGGCTTGTCTCCTGTAAAACACCTTAGATACATCTCTAGAGTCCTATTTACCACCTCGGTCTGACCATCCGTTTGTGGATGATAAGCCGAACTGAAATTGAATTTAATGCCATTCAACTGAAATAGGGTCTTCCAAAAGGTACTTGTAAAGATCGGATCATGGTCGCAAACAATTGACTCGGGCATCCCATATAACTTGAAGATGTGCTCAAAAAATATTTGAGCAATGGTGCTAGCCGTGTACGGGTGAGAGATAGGGATGAAGTGACTATATTTGGAAAAACGATCCACGACAACATAAATTGCAGACTTCCCTTTTGAACTTGGCAATCCTTCTACGAAATCCATGGAGATATCCGTCCAAATATTTTTGGGGATAGGGAGAGGGCTTAGTAATCCTGCAGGTCGGGAATTCTCCACCTTGCTTCGTTGACAGACTTGGCATTCTTGAATGAATCGCCTTACACAATTTCTCATTCCACACCAATAGAATGTACTACGGATTCTGTGCAGAGTTTTGTGTAGCCCCTCATGAGTGCTAGAATGAAATGATTCCATAATTAAAGGGATAAGGGAGGATTCGGTTAAGAGATAAATTCTCTCCTTAAAAAATGTGATCCCATCCTTTAAGGCCCAAGGCCCTACCACCTCATCCTCTTGAATTTTTTGAACTATATCCTGCAACGTCTTACTCCCTTCAATTTCGGCCTTGATTGAAGATACCCAATCAGGGGTTGGCTTGGATATGGCAAGCAGTTGTGCTTCAAATTTCCTTGAGAGAGAATCGGCAGCCTGATTTTCTCGCCCCCTTTTATACTCAATTTCAAAATCATAGCCCATTAGCTTCACCATCCATTTTTGCTGTGCAGTTGTTGTAATGGTCTGTCTTAACAAGTGCTGCAAACTTCGTTGATCAGTGCGCACAATAAATTTTGCCCCTAAGAGATAAGGGCGCCATTTTTGGACTGCACAAACTAAAGCCAATAATTCTTTCTCATAAGTGGATAATGCCAAATTTTTCCCATTTAAAGCTTGGCTATAGAAAGCAATAGGCTTACCTCCCTGCATCAAGACTGCTCCAATTCCACTTCCAGAAGCGTCACATTCTACCACAAATGGTATAGAGAAATCGGGCATGGCAAGGACAGGTCCCGACATCATTGCAGCCTTGAGATCCTCAAATGCTTGGTTTGCTTGTGGATCCCACCTAAACGCATCCTTCTTGAGCATGTTAGTCAAGGGTTTAGTGATCTCCCCATACCCCTTGATGAACTTCCTGTAATAGCCCGTCAACCCCAAAAAACCCCTCAATCCCTTCAAAGTGGTCGGTTTAGGCCAAGAATTCATAGCGGATATTTTATCGGGGTCCATAGCAACTCCATGTGAAGAAATGATATGACCCAAATAATTAACTTCTTTTTGTCCAAATTGGCATTTCTCCCTTTTGACAAAAAATTGATTATTCCCCAATTGCTGCAAAACTTGTTCCACATGCCTTAAATGTTCTTCCCACGTTTTACTATAAATAAGGATATCATCAAAAAAGACTAACACAAATTTCCTAAGGAAATTTTTAAATACCTCATTCATGGTGGATTGGAATGTGGCGGGAGCATTGGTGAGTCCAAAAGGCATAACTAAAAATTCGTAGTGCCCTTGATGTGTCCGGAAAGCCGTCTTCTCCACGTCTTTCTCATTCATTCGAATTTGATGATATCCAGACCTTAAATCCAATTTAGTAAAAAATTTCGCCCCATGTAACTCATCCAATAATTCATCGATCACGAGTATTGGGAATTTATCCTTGATGGTGATTGCATTAAGAGCACGGTAATCCATACATAGCCTCCAAGACCCATCATGCTTCTTAACCAAGAGCACCGGTGAAGAATAGGGACTAGTGCTCGGTCGTATGACTCCGGTAGCTAGTAAATCCTTGACCATTTTCTCAATTTCATTTTTTTGAAAATGAGGGTAGCAGTAAGGTTTCACGTTAATTGGCCCTGCACCTTCCTTTAGGACAATATGGTGATCCCGTTGTCTCTGTGGTGGCAATGTAATTGGCTCCTTGAAAATTCCCGAATATGTGCTAATTAACCGCTGAAAATCTGGTTCGATTGGCTCTTCTCCTTGCTGGTCAACTCCCAACTGGATGGCATTCAATTGAAGGAGATAAGCACGCTTTCCCTTCCTTATTTTTCTCCTTAGATCTTGCTCTCCGTACATCCTATCTTTTGGTCCCCTTGTCCCATGCAATTCCACCGTTTTTCCCTTCCAAAAGAACTTCATCCACATGTCAGTAAATTCCCAAATCACAGGACCTAATTTCTTCAACCATTGAACTCCAAGGACAGCATCACATCCTTCTACTGGAAGAAGATAAAATTCTGTAACAAACTCAATACCTTGGATAATTAAGGAAATATCCTCACAGAGTCCCCCACTGCACATTTTATTACCGTCGGCTACCGCCACTTCAAAACTCCCCTTCTGTGACGGTTGAATTCCTATTGAAGCCGCAACTTCTGAATTAAAAAAATTATGTGTACTGCCTGAATCGATCAAGATAGTAAGGATAAGACCCCCAACCTTCCCGTTCACTCTCATTGTTTGTGGAGCAGCTGTGCCTGTGATAGCGTGGAAACTTATTTCTGGAATTTCTTGACTCTCCTCTTGTGGTTCCAACTCCTCTTCTTCTTCTTCGGTAGTGGGGAAAATACCTTCGATCAAAAATAATTTTTTACACCGATGACCAGGTGCAAACTTCTCATCACAATTAAAACATAGACCCCTATCTCTCCTTTATTTAAGCTCGACAGGGCTAAGGCGTTTAATGACTGGGTTCCGACCCCTTGAGCCCGTAGGGGGTGGTAATGGCGGTAGTGAAGAGAGTGCAGGAAATTTTCTGACGTCCTGTGTCTTTCCCCTTTGCACTTCTTGTGACTTAGACTCATAGAGCCTTGCCAACCCAATAGCCCCAGACAAGGTAACTGGTCCTGCAGCTTGCACATCTGCCCTTATAGCCTCCTTCAATCCACTTACAAAACAACCGACTTGTTGCTCATTAGAAAGTTGTCCCGCGCAGTGCAATAACCGGTCAAACTCCTGCTGGTATTCACGTACGCTGCCTTGGTGCCTTAATTTAGTGAGGTCACCAAAGAAGTTTTGGTAACGTGAAGGCCCATAACGCTGGTGTAACTCTGTTTTTAAGGATTCCCAATTCGCACCCACCCCTTGACGAAACCTTTGATACCACAGCTGAACGTTCCCTTCCAAATGACAACCTGCCATAGGCATCTTGTCCTCCTCCTCAGTTTGTTGAAACTCAAAAAATTGCTCAGCTCTGCAAATCCACTCTGTTGGATCCTCCGTCCCGTTATAGCGCGGAAAATCAAGCTTGGTTATCTTAGGAGTAGTTGTACTACCACTACCCATGATTCCCTTGCCTTTATTCCGGTTGTAAGAAGAGGATTCATCATGTCCACCACCCGAATTCAGAATTAATTTTTCCTGAATTTGGTTGGATAAAACCATAATCATATCCTCAGTGTGCTTCATAAGTCTCTCCTGTAAAGCCTTCATTTCTTGTTGCATGGATTGCTGTCCAGCATTCAACGAACTAATCTCATTCTCCAACTTATCTAGGCGGTGGTCGGACATGCCTAGCTCCGATACCAAGCTGTTGTGTTGCTTTGAGACGGATCGAGTCACAGGCTTATCGACCGGGAAGGCCCAAGGATCGAGCCTACGTTGTTTACCTATTTTGGAGTAAAATGATCTAGGATGCTTCGAGGGATCCTATCCTCCTGGTAGAGCTATTCAAGGTGCTCTATGCCTCCTGGGTCAACAACAGTTGAGATGAAAATCTTGATACCCTTTATTCATGTCTACGTAAACTTAAATAGCCATTTAGCTTACAACTAGCCGTTGGCTTTAAGAAAGGAAAAACATACAATAAGGAAATTCTCCCACGTAATTGTAGGAGTCATTATTTAAATGGAAAACAATTAATCCCCACATGGAAGTAGGAATCCTTCTTAACAAGTCTTCACCCTTCAAAACAGCTCATCGGATTTCACTCAAGTACAGCTTATCCGCATGTCACTCCATCCCGTAATTGCCTCTAACATATACTTGCCTTCACCCTTCCCTTCTTCTCCTGGGCATTAAGCCCTCTAACATTCCAAGATAGGATTTTAATAATCATTAAAACACTGATTCACCATATCCCAATCAACCTTCAAAAAACAGTCCCTGATTCATACCCAACTTAGGACACCTGTAGAGAATCCCTACACCCTCCCCTTGTGCTTCCTTTCTCCCTCCTCCCTTCAATTGCACTAAAGAGAGCTTGTGCCTCCCTCTCAAACCCCTGAAAGGAGACCCCGAGAGTCTTGCTTAGGCTCATAATATTGTCCAATACCCATGATGATGTTTCCCCCTTCAATATGGTTGTAGGAGAGCAGATCGGATCCTCCTTATTGAAATTGATGCAAGATTTAACCCCCTGGTTCCTATCAATCCACCGGAAAGAGTGGGCAGCCAGCTGATTCTCCTCCAAAGACTTTTCTCCCCCCACACCTTCATGATCCGAATCTGAAAATTCAGCAAAGAAATCCCCTAAATAAATTCATCGATCGTGCTTTCCATGATACTTCGATTACCACATTCTATTCCTTTATCAACAGGTAGTGTCAGACCATTGCCCCTGACTGTATCTGCATCTGAGATACTAGGAAGTACCTGATTTAGCCCCAGTGGCTTATTCACATAATCCCCATAACTGCCTTTCCATTTATCCGGTGTTGCTCTTTTCTTTTGACGTCTGGAATAGCAAATCACCTTCCTCACTTGACCTTCTGGAGACCCGTCATTTGTTGTTGGCAACAGCTTCCTCACTGTCTCCTCGGTACTCCAATGCTCCTCACCAGAAGCTTGATCACACCCCTCTATAAGCACTCTCCCATCTCTATTATTCTTCTGTACCCATGCTTCGATTTCAGAGATCCTGACATCGATCCTGGAAATAGTTTTCTCCAAAGACCTACACAAAGATGAAAGAGAAGAAACAGATAACTCTTCGCCTTCCTTTACAGCAATCACCTCTGACTTGGATTTCTCGCATAAATTCCCCTTCTTCTCGCCCTTGTTCAACACATTAAAATCGGTCACCTGCTCCTGTGGCCCAATAGAACACTGACCTGGGCTGACGCCTATATACTTTGTTAGCTGGTTGGGCCAGCGCCCAGGTCCTGATATAGAGCCTTTCTTATCCTCATGGCGCCCCTCAACACCAACCCTTTCCTGAAACTCACACTCCGGCCCATTTTTATTCAAATTCAACTTCAGATCCCCTGCCACTCTGGCAGAATTTCTGATACTACCTTCCAATACCTTCTCCCCTAACAATTCAACCACCTGAGTAGATGTTGTGCATGCTGCCACCCTAGCATCAGCATCCCCTCCTTGCCCTGCAGCACAAGGTAAAACTACCACATCTTCCATACCATCGCCATCTTCTTCATCATCACCACCCTTCATTCTCTGCATCCCAGAAACACAGCCACCCTTAAGATGACCAGTAAGCATTTCAATGAAAATTTCATACCACTCCTCCCCATCCCATATCACCAAACACCTGGGAATTCTTCGAGCAACTGTTTCGCCCACTTTTATCTTTATTGCTCCATCATTATCCATTCCATCAATCTGGACCATCCCTCCTAAACAATAACCAATGGCCTTAAACGATTGCAAAGCGAATAGATGTGGTGGAAGCCCCAACAATCTAATCCACCACCCTCCTTTTACAGGACCAGCTTCAGGTCTGAAATTCTTATTCCACCAATCCACAAATACTATTTCACCTTGTAAATTAAAGGGACTGTTAGCCACCATCTGTTTTGCCACCTCACTATTCACCCCTGAAAGAAGGACCTCTTCAGAAGCAAGAGGGATGAAAAGCCACCTCTGAGTAGCACCCACATTCTGCAGTAATATGTCTATACAATACTCCCAGTTGACCTTTGCTGAAGCTTTGCATCGAAGCATGTATCTCCGCCTATAACTCGGAAATTGTTTTTCTTGCCTAATCTCAATTGCAATCTCACTACCTTCCTTCATAAATCTGGTCTTAGTAATATTTTCAGAACACAAAGAAGAGAACAAAGTATAGTGGCCCTTGGTCATGTCATTGCTTAAAGCACGGAATTCATTCTTACGGTCAACCGGTTTCCTATCTTGTCGCTTGACACCTCCCTGGTTATTAGATGTGCCTCCCCTGTTTTCATAAACCATGCTATTGTGGACTACTCCCTGCACTACAACCTCTTCCTCCATCTTTGATTTCCCTTTCATATCAAATGATAATTTGTACCATGCATCAAGGATATACTTCCATTTAAGAGCTTTATCTATCACTGGAAAAATAATCATACCCCTTCCATTGGATTTAGACTGCACAGAGACAACTAACATCCTTCCTCTATTATTCAATAAAATTTTTGCAGTAAAAATGGAGTCACCCACTGTCGACCGGCAAATGGTTCCCACCATTCTTTCATACTTTTGAGCATTCTCTACTGCATTTAGGAACCAATTAATATGTTTCCCATGGAACTAAATCCATGAGGAAAACCTCCTACTTTTTTTCCACTACACACATGGTTACACCATATTTTCCGGAGGCTCTCTCAAATTGGAAAAACTTTCGTTCTACTTCTATCACTCTTTTCGCTACCTCCAAGGATCGAGGTGCATCCTGTACTCTTTGCTGACCATTTGACGATGGCTGTCTTCTAGCAACCACGTCCGCATAAGATGGTTTATTTCCTTGCACTCCTTTCTGAACCATTCTCTGCTTAACGTCTTTCCCGTTTGCTTCCTCTGACTAAAACTTCCCTTCAGTGAGCAAACCATTTTGAAAAGTAAGTAAGATGTCTTGAACACTATAACCAGCATCTCAAAGATCATTGCAAACAAGATTCAAAATTTTCATTAAATGACCCTTTCGATCAAACTCTCCATCCATCGTGGATACCATCACTCCTATGTCATGTGGGATAAAACCCATCCCTTCCTCACTATTCGCTGACAAACAAACTTCTACGGAGACTACAAACAGAGTTTCAACTTCACTTCGCTCCTTATAGTCGCCGTCACTCAACACCCAACTGTCCTCACTTCAAAACT
The DNA here is from genome assembly GCA_947561395.2 of Buxus sempervirens. NCBI lineage: Eukaryota > Viridiplantae > Streptophyta > Magnoliopsida > Buxales > Buxaceae > Buxus > Buxus sempervirens. Next base: position 36,918,581 of record OX387190.1, read on the forward strand.
CACCAACGCTTCGACTAAGACCCCAACTGATCTCGCCCAGACTCCATCGCTTCAAATATTTCTCCGACACTTCAACTTCACCGACGTTTCGAACTCACAGTCGCAATCGTCTATGCTTCGCCACCCTCGTTTGGGAAACACGTTCACAGAACAACAGGATCTTTGAGAATAAGAAAAGGTCTCTATTCAAATACTCAATTAGTTTTATCCTCTATTAGGCGTCTGCTGTGGAGTCTTGTAAGGGTTTGAAATGTCATGATGTTCTAATGTATGAGGATTTTAACATCCTGTAGAGGATGGGGATGGGAGCTATGTACACCTTTGGTGTACAGTAATGTACTTGTTTTTCAGCTTTCGTTTTAATATAATATTTATTACCGATAAAAAAAAAATCACCAAATTATTCCCTCTTCTGATTCTTGGTTTGCTATTTCACTACTTTTAATATCTTATAAAATAATCTTCAACCCATTTAAAGAAACCTACTTCCACCAACTACAGGTTCTTAATGGAGCACCTTCACCTAATTTAAGGCATTTTAACATTCAAGCATTCAGGATTCAATCTTTTATAGGATATGACAGTGCAGATGACATAAACAAATCAAATCTCTACTCCCATCAAGGGGGACAAAAAGAACTAGTACTCACATCCAAAGTAACAGTTGCTAGACCAAGTAAACCTTTCTCCAAGAAGAAGGACATCAATAAGTTAATCTTCGTCTAAAAAGATAAGTGAGGTTTCTCATGTATAAATAATTACAAAATACAAACACTACTAGGTCTTCTTAACCCAAATCTAGTAATGTTGAAATCCACCCCACCCACCCCTCCAACACATAAACATAGAAAACGACTACCCCACTCCACTTTCACCAAACCTGTAATAAGCTAATGATAGCCTGCAGGTCCACCTCCTACAATCAAACAAGAATTTCCACCCAAAAGTTATTTAGTTTCAAGAAACATAAATCTACTGACATAATAGATAAATCATCACAGCCACTTTCTTCATTCCAATTAATTAAAATTTCTGTCTATCATCCAAAAGGGACGTGTGAGGAAATCCATTCCCTTTCTTCCCAACAAATCAAGATAAATCTTAGGATCAATTCTGCTTTCACTGCTTAAAGCAAGATCAAATCACACTTCCAAACATCTGATACAGCTTGAATAAAACGCCCATATTCATACAAATAAGACCCCTTACATTCCAAGGCAGAATATTGATCTTTATTGACCACTTAACTCATCCAATTATGATTTCTGTAGTATTTCTCCCATCGCGTCCACATAAGTCTTTTAGACTATCAACTCTTCATAAGTTGTTAAGAAAATTGAATTTGTTATAGATATTGAAGGCAATAAAGATAGCTTTCGCCTCCGAAAACTAAGAACAAAAAAGCCTATAAATTCACTAGATCCCGTAATCATGCCCAACAGTCACTCAAAATGTCCAACTTCATACACAAAGCATATCTCTCATCATATAAACAGTCATATTTCTTTTAGGTACATTTTACTAATTCCATCTACCTCACAATTCTACAATTTGGCAAAAGGTGGGCTAGGGTTTTGAGTCTTTTGACAACAAAGTACACTCACCAAGTGGGGACTGCACCCCTTTCCAAAAATTCAATCTATTATGCTGTTTGAACTACTATAATTTCTACCATGCCCATCCCTTTGGACTCATAAATATACCTTGATTCCAAAAAAAAAAGAAAAACAAAATCAACTTACCATAAGTACCACTTCTTCCACCTTTGCAGTATTCAAGTTCCACTGCCTTATCATGCACAAGTAAAATCCTTCATATGCACTTTCCATTCCAAAGCCCCACACAAGTGATTTTTTTAAGCTAAAAAGTTAGAACTTCAATTGCAAATGATTTTTTGAACCACATCTTACCGCTTGCTTCATCTTTAAAACCTTAACTCGGGAATCCTTAAGAGTGAACAACAATTATTAGTTAAATTTTAAATGGAGTATCATTTCTACCAATCTCTCCACCATCAGAACTTACCACGAAAAAGATTTATAACACCCAAATGACTCCATTCAAGCCTCTAAATCTAACAAATTACAATAGCATAAACATGCTACTCTGGAAACTCACCTCAGATAACTCGCTAGGATTAGCTTTAAGACATTAATGATTCTTATGACTTTAATAGGGATGCTGAATTGGCCCCTCCTCTAAAAATGTCCCTTGCCCAAAGTTGTCAACCTCATCGAAGTGAGAAGAGGGTAGCCGATGGTAGTCTGAAATCCTCCCCATCCTAAACCATGCCATGTCATATTTCTCTAATATCTTCACTGCCACATGAGCTTCCAAGTAAGTACCGATGTTTGCTACAAAAGATTGCTTCTTGTCCTCTGGATTCTAAACTTGCTTATGTTGTTGATGCCACCAGGTTCTCTTGTCCTTTGGCAAGTCCCCCTAACAAACCCCAACTTATAAAGGATGGTAGTCCTTTTTTTTTTTTCTGTTGTTGTTGTTTCGGAAGGGGGCGCGCGTGGGTTGTGTTGGTGCCCAGACTCCATGTTAAGAGGTGGTAGAGCAGCTGGGTTCACATCAGGTTTAGTTCAGGCAGCGTAGAGATGTACGAGTGGCAAGGGATGGAAGAATTCCTGTCCACATTTCTAGGAGTCAAAGATCCAAATGGGCCCAAGGTCTTGGTTAAGTTGTGGAGTGGTTTAAAAGGTACGAAGTCCAATCAGAATCAAAAACTGAAGTCCGGGTCTATGGAGCAAAAATTTTGGTGAGATTCTACAGGCAGATAGTATTATCCTGTCACGATGAAATTTAGGAATAGATTTGCCACCCGAAAACTATAGAGCATATAAGTGGCACCTTTGGCCAAATGTCGCTATCTTCCTCCTGGCCGACCGTCATGCACCACCTAGCAGCGGATTTACCTCATCTTGGAGATGCCAGTATTGGTCTAAAGCTGTCTCGAATCTAGAAGCCCAGCAACACATATCTCAGAATGCAGGAAATCCAACATAACTGGAGCTGGTTCTCAATTGCAGGAAATCCAATTGTTCGTAGATAAGCAGTTTTGCTTCGCAATAGAGATTCAAATGGTTTTCTAGGCTACTTTAGAAGCAATAATAGGTCTCCGCTCTTAGAGAAGCATAGTATCGGTAGAGGGGAGTTCTATAAAGTCATGATTCTCCCTCAAGCAGGTTGTCGATGATTTCTTTTCTTCCCCAAAGAAAACATCGGAAGCAGATGGTTCTGTGGGGCATTGGACATCAGAAACCTAATCTGGGCAAGTCCAAGAAAGCCATGGAAGTTTATAGAGAGTGGTTTATTAGTAAAGTTACAGAAGGTTTGGAGGTAAGAGACCTTCAGCAGACATTTTCATCCACCAAGGCAAGGATCCAAATGGAAATTGTTGGCAATATCCTTTACTGTGCAAGTCTGCCACTTTATGGTTGGGAAGCGTAGGGTGTAATCTTGCAGTTTACCCCCTTCATTACTTAATTGCAATATTTTGCCATTCTATTCCTTCAGTCAAAGGATGAGGTGAATGCCAGGTGGTTGAGAGATCATCTGGCATATTCAGCATTTTGAAACCGAATTTGGGATATGCCAGAGATCATCTGGCATGTCCTTTACTACTCAATTCTTGTTTTGACTCTCCCCTTTTGGCCCTTTTGGGATATCCCCATTTGGGATTTTTTATCACTGTTTATATTCATACAAAGCAATTTTCAAAAGTCACAATCACACTTTCTAACAGCATCACAGTTTCCTCTTTCCTACATCCAGCCTCCCACAAAACATTTTCTAAAATCTGTTGTTTTTTCCAGGGCTGAGGGTTGAATCCCAATCCTCTGAAATGCATTCAAAGTTGTACCACTGTCGATCCTTATACCTTCTAGGAATAATTAGTTGCCAATGCATCATACAGACCCGATCTCCACAAGTTTAAGGAACTATCAACGATTAATTTTCCATTTTCACAACACAGAGTTTTCACGTGTAAAAATTCATCAGCAATAGAGCTTTTGCATCCACAAAAAACATCTTCAGAGTATCTAACCCTCAGTATTTCTTGCAAGTTTTTAACAAGCCAACAATTTCTTCATTTAACAGAGAAAATTGATGACCAGAAACCTCTACTTCTTTCCATAATCCACAATCATCTGGCATTGTCCTTTTTTCCATCAATAAACTCAAGTCCCTTACAATCCCTATAAGGAAATCCATGGCTTAATTCAATCCAACGAATGAAAATATGACGACTCTTAACTTGTTGATCCACATAAAACTTTTGAATGAAACTCAAGAGATAATCCAATGGAGTAAAACACTCCACTTAAAATATCAATTTCCTAATAACAACCAACTAAACCCCAGTCAACAACCATAGTTGAGTACATACAGTGAAAATCTGAGATATAATTATTAACCTCATGCTACCTTTCTGCTTTAAAATTTTCTTTCCATACCCTTCCTCCATAACATATTTCGTGACAGTAAATTTCTTCAATAATCAACATATTTGAAACATTTTTTGAATGGAGGAGAGAACTAGATGCTTCCAAATTAAGTCCTAATTTCTTAGTGATGTCTAGATCATCAAGAATCAACAACAAAAAATCAAATGCAGGATAACAAAAAAATTATTACACAAATTAAATACCTCAAATTGCAAAACATTTGTCCTTCACACAACGCCGATGAAACCTTCATTTCAATAGTGAAGCCCTTGACTCGTTTCTAGCAACATAGATGCCATCTTGAAAAAGCCTATTCACAATAGAGATATCTTTACAAAACAAACATATTAAGAGATGAGAAGGAAGATAAATTGCTAAAATAAGAAATTAAATTAAATGATACCTAAGATTGTCACACATCGGATAAGATTTTCCAGAACAGAGAATGAGGTTCAATTCAATTGTAACAAACATCTTCTTCAATAGAGAGGAAACAGATCTGAGACAAAGAAAGAGATATCAACAAGAAAATTTGAGACTACTTTAATGAAAATCTGAGACAATGAAAATCGAAAGCCAATGAACAAGGTTTCGTGGACAGATTAAATCGAAAACAAGATCAAACGTAAATTAATCAATACCGACGAAATTTCGCCGGTTCCCACTGAAAATGGAATGGAATCCATGCGGATATTAAACCATTCTTGATTTCGAGCGGCATCGGCGGTATACCGCGGCGTGCCGGTCGAAATCCATACTATTTGGACGGCATGATCTGCTTGCCGTCGAAATGAGGGGATCTCGAACGGGTGCCTTGCACGGTTGCACCCCAAAAAAAAAAACGAACAGAAGACGAAATGAGAAAGAGAAGGCAGAGAAGGGTCATACCTGGGTCCTGATCGCGCCTCGTCCTCCGTCGCCAGCGAGAGAGAGCGGGCGCGAGAGAGAGAGAGAAGAGAGAGCGGAGTGGTGAGGTGAAGGGCAAGGAGATGGGGAGACACTGCAGTGTTGCTCCCGCCCTTCCCTCCTTCGTGTTTTCTCGTGCATACAAAATAAGGGGTTTTATAAGCGGTGAAATCGTCTGCCGCCTTATTAGCTGTCGGGCGCTCCCATCCAACGGTCACATAGCTTTTATTTTGAAAAATTTTAAAAAAAGTTTTTTTGAACAGCAGAACTGTGAGATGGCATCATCTCACTGGTTGCATGCATACAGCAATAAAATGTTATAAGCCCTCTCTTTTTTTATTTTCATTCGTTAATTTCTTTTCATATGTATTTAAATTAATTTTAATTCTTTAATTTTGGGTTTATACTTATGTTATTAACTCTTGAAATCTCAAAATATAAAATAAATCGAAGATTAAAAACTTTAAAAAATATTTTTCTTATATTTTAAATTAATTTAAATTCTTTTATTTTGGTTTTTGGTTTTTTTTACATAATTTACCAACTCGTGAATATTCAAAATATAAAAAAAATAGAAGATGGAAAAACCTTAAAAAATATTTTCTCCTTTGTTTATTTTTAAGATATTACTTTCACTTAACCAACCTTTTAAAAAATTATTAAAAAAACTTAATTTTGAAAAATTAGAATTATTCAAAACAAGGAAAAAAAATTTAAAATCAAATAAATAAATATTAATAGATATAGATATAGGATACATTGATATTTTGCACTTTTTTTTTAACTTCTCTTTTTTTAAAATTTTGTAGAATTTTTTTGTATAATGCCACAAAGCCGCAATGAAATTTTGACGAAATGACACATGGGGCATCAGCAAAACAGCACCAAAAACTAGCGTGGTGAACCTTGATGAGCATGACATGCCTTTCCACCACAAATACCACTCGCATCATCACTCATTTTCAAGGCACATACATCATCAAATCCAAGCTTTCCACTTCGATCTTATAACCTTATGCCATAAGTACTAGTGGTGCAACTCGGTTCGGTTCAGTCTGGATTGATGTCAACCCAAGACCAAACCGAAAATACATATATTCAACCCAAAACCGAACCGAACCGAATTCTAAACCGAACCGAAGTTAAATGATATAACCGAAACCCAAACCGAACCGAACCGAATTACATGAGGTCAGTTCAGATCGAGTAAAACGATTTAGCTAAGGCATGTTTAATCAAATTGAACCACCTGAAAGGTATTTTGTGATGAAGAACAATACGCAGATGAAGAATACATCATAAACCTTAATCCCGAGTTTAAACACCAAAACAACAAACTACAAAGAGTATCTCATTCCAATCGCAATAAGAGAACTTTACAAGCATGAACACACTAAGATGAAATCCCGAGTTGACCAACCACAGAAATCATGAAAATAAAGAAAACCAAATAACCTAAAGCCCTCTAAATCGATACTAGATAATCTTTTCGAAATCAAAAATTTCTATCACAACTGGCTCTTCCGATCACCAAAATAATTGAATCAATCAATCATGATCATTAAAGGAATAAAATAGATTAAAAAAAAGAGTTAAAAAAAAACCAATAACCTCAACCTTTGAAGTCACAACTCTCTTCTTGCGGCACTTGGTGTGATTGAAGTCGAATAATGGCGCCTTTAATCAATCGGCTTTAAGGAACAATAATGAATCTGGCCTTTAATCAATCGGCTTTATGGTTGATCAGAAGAAGAGACGAACCTACTTGAGTGGCTTCTCAGTTTACCAATTTAGGCGAGAAAACAAAGAATAGATCTAAACGAGAGAGAGGGAGAGAGGGAGAGAGAGAGGGAGGGAGTGAGACGAGAGTGAGGGAAGGAGGGAGAGACGAGGAGGGAGGGAGTGAAAGAGACGAGAGAGAGAGAGGGAAAGGAGGGGAGAGAGAGAGAGAGGGGAGGAAGATGGTACTCTTCAACTTTAAGTCGGCGAAGTCCTCTTAGATTGCAATTTGTAGAGTTTTGTCGGGATTTGTAATTTTATTAAATTTTAAGGGTATTATAAATTTTAATATTATATATAATAATTCGGTTCAATTCAGTTTAACCGAACACAAAAACCAAAACCGAACCGATTTAATTCGGGTTAATTTTTTACGGACCAAAACCAAATCGAAGTCGGTTTGGTTTGGGTTTACCTGGACCGAGTTACAGCCCTAATAAGTACAAGATAAGTTGATTTCACCTTTGAAAACGTATCTGACCATAACTCCACCTATATACGTCTTAAAACACATACTAAGGCCATGAAATCTCCGTGTTATAATAAGCCTTACGAAGACAACTCTAACAATGTCAGCACCAACACTATCTCAAGTGAAAACGTTTTCTGTTTTATACCGCTAGCTAGGTGGACAAGAAGTACTAGACGTATGAACAAAGAGGTAAATGAGAGAGCGAATAGTTTTACAACTACTTATTTAGTTTTATTAAAAAATTGAAAACCATTTTATTAATAAATCTTTACAATGATGTGTAAGGTTTATTTTGCTAAGTCTCACATTTTTCTTGGTGCAATTCCCAAAGGGGCACCTCGCGTTATATATAATACTATACTATAATAGAGATATAGATTCATGCATCTACACGCCTGCCTTTTTTGTGACAATGTTAAGATGTATCCGCACGTGCCGCTTAATGCAACTCAGTCGCTCTCTTTCTTCCTACATTTCAAGTATTTTTTTTTAAGGGACAAATGGCATCCACGTAGCTTAGCAACTCATATAAGCTATGCTCTAACTGTAGCATCTACTTGGCTCCGGACCCTTCCTAGTCCTTTTCCTTCCAAGGTTTTGTTATGGCATTGATCATCAGTCATGCTCGTTAATGGAGAAACTATCAAGAAAAAATTTCTACCAAAAAACAAAAACTATCAAGAAAATTTTGAAATGAATAAATTTAGTTTTGGTTGGTTGAGCAACCCTCCCATGCTACAATCTATCATGCCAGAATCTTTTGTGTTCTTTCTAAATAATAGCACACACTCAAACACACACATATATATATATTTTGGAATTCAAGGTATCCGGGCCCGCTTATGTTCAACTGACTAATCCTTGAGGGCCCATGCAAGACCTTGCAACTCACATGGCTCAGTAGGAATGAGTATTGGGCCGTGCTGGCCCGAGCACGGCACTGCCCAGCACGCCAGCGGCCCGGCACGGCATGGCTCGTTTGGGCATGGCCTACGGGCCCGCACGCCAGCCCGGGCCTTGGCGGGCGAGCCCGCATGCCGGCCCGGGCCTAGACGCCGGCCCGCTGGGCACACCCCAACGGCAGGCACGCGGGCCGGCCCGCCTGAGAGCTAGCCAACGCGGCTAGCTCTCTTTTCCCCCCCATAAAAGTGGTTTTTAGCCACTTTTATGCCCATTTTACCCCCCAACAGCCATATAACAGCTATATTGGGGGGCTATAGTTGTAATTGATGATTAAAAGACCTTTTCTACCCTTCCAACTGCAAAATAACAGTTATATTGAAGGGTAGATGTGGTAAAAAGCCACTTTTAATTTTCTATAAATAGCCACTCCCTTTCCCACTCCAAACCACACATCTTCTACAATCTCCTACTCTCTTCTAATTGATTATCAAATAGTTTCTTTGCTTTAATTGTTGTAATTGGAAATTGGTGATACTCGATCTCTTCTAATTGTTCAAGCATCAGAAGTGGGAAATTGGACTCTGCAGGTTGAAGGCTTCAATTGCAAAGTTCAAGATTCATTCTAAAGAGGTATTCTTCTATTTAATTTTTTGATTTTAAAATTAGTAGAAATATTATTATTATAAGTAAGTCTCTCCTTCTACCTTTCTTATAAATTAATATCACCAAATATTTATAATAATATTATTTATTAAGAAATTTTTTTTCCAAAAATTTGATAATGGACCCTAGGTATCCTATGTTTTTTGACACTGAAGAAAGGAAATATCTTAGACTCCTTTCTGACCCAACATTTTCTGATGATATAACTCAATCCCAATATAATGACCCTCCCATCCAAGATCTTAAAACTGAATTTCCTTTGCAAGATATGGGATCGTCTTCCCTACCACCTAGGAGCACCAAGAGGAATAGAACCTCCGGTGTTTGGCTCAATTTTACAATTGAAACTGTAGGGAGTGAAGAGAAGGCAGTGTGTAACCATTGCAAAAAACAGTTTAGTTGTAAAGGAAAAAGTTGTACAGGCCACTTGAACCGGCATTTGCAGAAATGCCTTCCAAAACATGGCCAAATTGACCCTAGGCAAACCCAAATTTCTACTAGTAGTGTTACTATGAATAATTTTGTTTTTAATCAAGAAGAAACAAGGCTTGAAATAGTAAAGTGGGTAATTCAAGAAGAATTACCCTTTAGATTAATAGATTCTAAAAGATTTAACTGTTTAATAACTAAATATTTAGCACCACAATTTAAACCTTTTTCACGCCACACTTTAAGAAAGGATGCTAAAAAAATTATATGTAAAAATGAAAAATGCATTAATAGAAACTTTTTCAAACAATACCTTTAAGATAGCTTTAACCTCAGATATTTGGACAAGTAGAAAACAAATAAGTTATTTAACTATAACTGCACATTATATTGATGAAAATTGGAATATGAAAAAAAGAATAATAACTTTTGAACCACTAGATGCTAGCCATACTGGATTAAATATATCAAATGCTATAAGTATAAATCTAAGAAATTATAAAATACACAATAAAATAATGGCTCTAGCACTTGATAATGCAAGTGCTAATAATGTTGCAGTAGGAATATTAAGACAATAATTAAACTTAAATATAGATGGAAGTTTATTTCATGTTAAGTGTGCTTGTCACATCCTTAATTTAGTTGTGCAAGATGGATTAAAAATTGTTCAACATCATTTAATAAATATTAGAGATGCAGTAAGATATATAAAACAATCTAGCACAACCGCTAGAGAATTTAAATATTATTGTGAAACTTTAGGAAAGCAATATAAAAAAATTACCCTAGATGTTGAACATAGGTGGAATTCAACATATTTAATGCTAGAAGCTGCACTAGGATTAAAACAAGAAGTTGCAATATTTTATAAAACTAAAATGCTTGAAAGTGAATTAGAGGATCTTGATTGGAAAATAGCCGAAATTTTAAGAGATTTTTTAAAAGTTTTTTATGATGCAACAAGATATTTATCAACAGTTTATTACCCAACATCCCCAAGTATTGTAGCTTGTTTATATCAAATAAGTATTTGTTTTAAACAATATAGAAATGTACCCATTGCTAAGGAAATTATCGTTGCAATAGAAGCTAAAATTTTAAAATATTGGTAAGAGATGCCTAATTTATATTGTTTAGCTACTACAATGGACCCTAGGATTAAATTAGGAGTTGAAGACTTAATAGATAGAATAAATGAGAATATGAATTCTACTTTTCAAATAGATATACGTAAAATAAGAACCCTATTAGAAAAACTTTTTTGTGAATACGATATTAGTAGTAGCATACAAGGTCATACGCGAACCCAACAAACACTACCAGATAATTCCCCTTGGAATTTTTTAAGTGGGAGAAGAATGGGAAAACAACCAGCATCTAGTAGTGGGGGATCATCTGAATTAATGATTTATTTAGAAAGCCCCCCAATGAGTTTCAATACTATAGAAGAGCATAATGCTTTTAACATTTTGACATGGTGGAAGTAAAATCAGGTTAATTATCATGTGCTTTCCGCCATGGCACGTGATCTACTAATGATTCCAGTGTCCACAGTTGCATCGAAATCAGCTTTTAGCGCAGGTGGACGAACTGTGGACGACTACAGGAGCAGATTAAATCCGGAGATGGTGCAAGCATGTGTCAGTCTTACAGATTGGTTAAGGGCGGAACTGAGAGATCAAGAATATGAAGATGATCAACTTGCTGGAGACTTTGATGATTTGAATATTGATTTTAGTCAACCAGAGTAGTCTAAGTTTTGTTATAATTTTTGTAATCAAAGTATAGGTATTGTACTTTCTCTTTTTTTTGTTTCTTTTAAACTGCAAATGATAGATAGATGAGTGGAACTCAACCTAGTTGGGATGTGCTTATACTATAGTGATGCAGTATTATTTGTTCAAGTAATTATGTAATTTTTGCAAAGTTGTAATTGTACTTATGATAATTAATGAATTTATATTTTTTTTAGCAAAATCAATCCCAATTTGTGTAAGACAATTTTGTGAATAATAAAAGTATTTTTCAGAAATTTTTTGGGATTTTTTTTTTGCATTTTTAAAGTTTTTTTTTTATTTAAAGGGGTTTGGCCCGCCGGCCCGGCACGGCACGCCTACTGGGGTGTGCCGTGCCGGGCCGGGGTATTGGCCAAATGGGCCTGGCGTGCCGGGCCGGCCCGCCGCTCATCCCTATGGCTTAGGTAAGTCCTTGAAGGGAACACACCCCCAGGCCTCAAGCTTTGACCACCAGGGCAACCCTTTGGGGTTATAATAGCATATATATGTGAACAAAGAAGATGACCAAAAGTGGAAAATAAAAATATGCTAGCTCAATGTATATCAAGAAATACCTTTGCATTAAGTATTAGCTTATAGATATGATGAATTAGGGTCCGTTTGGTAACGCTTTTGCTTTATTGCTTTTGAAAGCAAGAAAGCAAAAAAATACTTTTCTGCTTTTCAGAAGATCTTTTGTTGAAATAAAGCTGTTTTGTAAACTTTTGCTTTGCTGCTAAAAAGCAAAAAAGCATGTTTGATAATTACAGTAGCATATAAATTGCTTTTATTGTATCATATAAAACTACCGTAAAAAGTTGATGCATTCTACTTAAAAATATACTTGACGTATATTGTAACGGGTTGAGAAATAATCGGGTTGGTTCAAGTTGAATCTATTTATTGGTAGGTTGAGAAAAGCCAAAACCAAACCCAACTTGCCAATAATTGAGTTCAACCCACCCCGATTAAAATTTTTATTTTTTAATTATAAAAAATAATTATAAAAAATATACCAATAGAAAATAACATGAATTAGTAATACAATTTAGGGTTAAACGGGTCATCATCAGGTTGAATGGGTCATTATTGAGTTAAATGGGCCATTATCGAGTTAAACGGGTCATTATCATGTTAAACGAGTTATTATCTGGTAAAACGGGCCATTATCTTGTTAAATGGGTCATTATTGTGTTAAACGGGTCATTATCGGGTTGAACCGGTCATTTATCGGGTTGAACGAATCATTATCAGGTTAAGCGGGTCATTATTAGGTTAAACAGGTCATTATCGTGTTAAACAGGCCATTATCGAGTTAAACGGGTTATTATTAGGTTAAACAGATCATTATCAGGTACAACGAATCATTATCGGGTAAAACGAATCATTATCTAGTTAAACGGGCCATTATTGGGTTAAATGAGTCATTATCTGATTAAATGAGCCATTATCGTGTTAAACGGGTCATTATTGTGTTAAACGGGTCATTATCAGGGTGAACGGATCATTATCGTGTTAAACAAGTCATTATTGAATTTAACGGATCATTTTCGGACTAGATTCGAGTTGACCCGAATACGAATGGGTTACTAAATCCCCAACTCGAAATCGACCCAACTATTACACGGGTCAACCCAAACCCGTTAATTCGGGTTGGATTGGACATGGTGGGTCAATTTTTTCCCAGTCTAGTTTTGTGTCGAGGGTTTTAGAAGCAAGAGAGCAAATTTATGGTTAAAGTGAGAAGCAACATTTCTATGCTTCTTTTGAAAAGCAATAAAATTGCTTTTTTGCTTCTTATAAATTGTTTCATGTGTGCATAACCAAATAGCACTTTTGAAAAGCGTTACCCAATAGTACCTTACTTATTATAATATCATATTTATACTATTATTTATGTGAAACATAGAGAATAATCCTAGATTTTGACCAACCTTTTTACTTGGCCACAAAAAATCCTTGAGAAACCTTTTAAAGACTCATGTATCCATTAGATAACTACCCACCTAAATGTTCATATCTTATCAAGTAAATACCCAAACAACCCTATGTTATCAAGTGTCGAAGTGGATATCCTATTAAAAAACTATCACCAAAAGACCCTCATGTAATTACCTATATATGCGTATTTGCAGTAATACATGTGCCTCTCCTAATCTATACTATATATAATGCAAGAAGACCCCTTGGGAAGTGTGACAAACGCAATGTGCAATTTCCCCAAAAAAGCCTTCCTCACGTTATTAAGATTCACTAATAAAAGGATTGTAATTGTCATAAGAACTAAATTCCCTTAATTTAAAACTTAAATAAATTTTATAACTGTTCCCTCTACATCCCTTCTCACATGTAGTAGTTAGGGCTGGCAATGGGTCGGATATATATATCCGAATCCGATCCGAAAATCCCGAATCCGATCCGAAAATATAGATCCGTGGTTCGAATACGGATATCGGATTTCGGATCCGAATCCGAATCTGTCCATATCCGATCCGAAAAATATCCAAACCGAAATTAACATATACTTTTCATTAAATCATTGGTAAACTTTGTATAAACCATGGTTGAACTATCCTTATTCATATCTTGCTTTAATATTTATATGGCTCATTAGTTTTGATAATTAAAATTTGCTTTAATAGTTAAACTTAACTTTTGAATTTTAAGTTCAAATCGGATCTAATTTGGATCGAATTCGGATTTCGGTTATTTATTCGGTCGAATTTCGAATTCGGATACATTATATAAATTCGGTTTCGAATTCGGATTCACATATAAAAGATTCGTCGGATTTCGGATCGAATTCGGATATCGGATTTTTATTTTCGATTCAGATTCGGATCATGACAGATCCGTACCGTATTCGACCCGTTGCCAGCCCTATGTAGTACTGCACGTGCACCGTACTAGTATAATATAGAAATGAAGTGTGTTTATATCATTTGCTTTAGAGATTATGAAAATTGACAAATTCAACTTCATCTTTCTTCTAGGAAAGAGGAATACAAATGGATCAATTAAATAGCTAAAAACAAAGTTCATTAAGAAGTCGTTTTGCAACATCACAATACCATTAACAAGAAAGCGACTCTCCATCCATCCCTACAAATTACAAAAAATTGAAAAGTTGGAACCACGATGGAAATTACATAACTGATCAAAATTGACCTAAGATCTTTCCCAAGTCATCCTCGTCTTTTCTTTGCTTCTTCAAACCTTCCAAGGTTGAATGGTATCTTCGTAAATTCGTCATTGTGGCTATTTGATATAAAACTATTTAACTTTTGGAAAGATTCATTATTCCTAGAAGCTTCGAAGCCTCCCGTTGGGTGGAACGCGAGCTGGACCCAAGCGACTCACCTTCCACGTTGGATCTGTTAATTGACTGGGCCCAAAAGCAGCCACCCAACCAGTGGCGTAAATTTCACGTCATGAGCACCGTAAGCTGTTGACAATTGACCGAGAATGTAGCATCATGCATGCAACACTACAGTACATGATCTCTTCTCATATCAAGGGTTCTTTCGGATCAGAGAGAGAAAAAAACAAAAGAAAAAAAGGAGGCCTTGATATTAATGGGAATCCTACGGAAGATACTCTGCTAAAGCCAAACGGGCACCGGCGTTGAAGCCAGGGGCAATTAAAAATTTATTTTTTAATTAAAAAAAATATTTTTATATGTTTTAATTAAAATTTATGTTTTATTTTTCTAAAATTTATGATTCTCCCAAACTCATTAAAATTTCTATATTACATGAAAAGTATTGATTGAAAATTTTTTTTGTCCCCTCAAATTTGGAGTCTTGGTTCCGCTGCAAACGGATGGAATGCGAATATTTCTTATTTGCTTATTTAATTCTTTTCTGGTTGCGTTAGTTGCCCTAAGAATTCTTGATAATTTAGAATAATGTTTGTTTTCGCCCAACTCTTGCGAAACGAAGGAGGCAAAAGAGAAAGGAAAATTTGGTTTTTAATGATATTTTTCAACATAATTCATATTTAGTCACTCAATTCTTGATAATTTAGAATTAATGTTACTTTTAAAAAAAATTGACAATCAACATCATTTTACTATGTATGAGAAATTTCTTTTGAAAATACCATTAAAAAACTTGCAAACTTCAGTTTTTAACTAAATGATTAAAAAGATTTTCGAAGCATTTTGAGTTTATTTTCTGAAAAAATTCTAGATCAACACTGATTTTCAATTATTTTAAAAATACCACTAATTCTCAATTATCTAAAATTAGACGACTAAAGCTGAATTCTTTTAAAAATATCACTAAAGCCAATTTCCCACTAGGAAATTGCGCGAGACCGGTGACGGCAAAGTGCGGGACTTCGTCATAATTTCGTAACTAGATGGGGATGTGGACCCGAACACCGCAATTGAAGGAATAGGTGGGCCAATGTTTAATAACTAATACTGTCGAAACACCAAAAAGAGACGCCGTACCATGAAAGAGTTGGAGGAGGGCGCACCATGTTAGGATTCCCTCATTTGTTCGTTCGATGAACATCTGACGTCTAAAACCGTCACAAGGTTCTTGAAGTTGGGACCCACAGAGGGTCTATTTTTTGACCATCAAACGGTGAGAATCTTAGGGCGCACGTACATGCGAGGAGTACGCCAACGTTATCGTTGCTAAATTTTGAAGAAACCTCCAATGGAGAAACTTTTGGAAAAGGAAACAGACAGGTCATGATGACGCGGACCAACCAAAGCTAAGAAGCACTGGCCCACCTACCCCAACTCAGCCTCTTAAAGCCTCTCCCCTCCTCCTCAAGACTCCCCCGAAACTGAGTGAGAGAGGGAGAGCCGGTTTTCCTAGGCCGCGTGCGCGAGGTCACCGGACCTCCGCAACCTCGGCGCGTCATGTCGGAGGCCAGACCTGCACTGCCGCTCTACAAACAACGATCTTGGTCTCCGGATGCCTACCGTGAAGAGGCATGGCTGAAACGGAAAGGAAACAACAGAAGGAGACAACATCGTAGCAAGAGCGTTACAGAAGAGGACCTCGATGAACTCAAGGCCTGTATAGAACTTGGTTTCGGATTTGATTCCCCCGATATGGACAAAAGACTGTCTGATACTCTGCCCGCTTTGGATCTCTATTACGCTGTTAACAAGCAGTATTACAAGAGCTTAACCAAGTCTTCCTCGACATCATCGTCGTCGATTTCCGTTTCAGAATCCGACGCGTCATCTCCCCTTGGAAGCCCTCACACCATAATAAGTCCTGGTAATCCTCCCTAAAATATTTTTCTGACGATACATGTCTTCTTTCCTGGTGGAATTCTTCGCTGTAAATCGTAAAATTAATATTGCAGTTCCTTGCAGAATTTATTAGTTTTAATCTGTTCTTTGCCGTGATTCTTGAAGGTGATAATCCTAAGATGGTGAAGACAAGGTTGAGGCAGTGGGCTCAAGTCGTCGCTTGTTCGGTGCGGCAATCAAGGCAAGATTGAAGATGATTTTAGGCGAATTAAGAAGAACGTACCTGACGTGATCTCCACCGACTTCGTTGTAAAAAAAGAAAAAAGGCCGGAGAAAAATGGAGAATCTAAACCAACTTGTGTTGCTTCTTTCTTTAGCCTTTTAGTTTTTCCTTTATTTTAAGGATTTTCATTGTTTTTGGTAAGGATTCCTTTAGTTAAGCTGAAGACTAATTTAATCTAGAAACGGTAGATTTGCTGTCTGAACTCTCGTTCTCGAAAAATGTCAAGTAAAGAAAGTCGAGGTTTCTGCTTGGACCGGTTTTTGGCTTTTGAACTTTTTGAACCGCCTAGCGATAAAAAGAAAGCGCGTTAATGTCTTGTCTTGCTGGTCTGAATTTTGGAATGGGAAGACTCTGTTTGAATTCTGAATTTGGGGAGAAAAGAAAAGAAAATTAAAAGAAGGAAAATGAGATTTTCTTTCACTTTCTCTCTAATGTAAAAATTTTGAAAAAAAATAAAATTCACCATTACTTATCGCTATTCACACCACCCACCCACCCCACCATTAGTACTATCCATCACAATCCACCACTCACCATTGCCAACCATCATCCACCACCACCACCACTAGCCATCTCCACCATCTCCCACCACCCACAACCGCCGCTACCACCATCACTGACCACCGACCATCACCATCACTAGCTGCTGCCACCATAGCCTACCAATACCACCATCCACCGCTGCCCACCACCACCCTCACAGTCACCTGGTACCATCACCTACCATCCAAACTCATCATCTTATTAAGATATATTTTTTTTTCTTCTCAATTTTCATCTCCTCCAAACATCAGAAAATGAAAGATAATCGGTATTTTTCTTTTCTTTTTCTCTTATTTTCTTTTCTTTTTTAGCTTTATTTTCTTTTCTCCCTAAATCCAATGCTCCAAACATAGCCGAAAGAAATGGGGTTCTTGACTTCTTGGTCTCGAAACCTAGTTTAGAGATCCTAGAGACAAACAAAATATTCCACGTACGTATTTATGAACATATAAGTCATTAATTTACATAGATGTAAACCATCTAATTTGATTTGGTTTATTTCAGAACTGTCACCGAAATTTCAATGGATTTCCATTGATGAAATTAAATATCTAATAATTGAGGTGTCTGATCTCTTTAGTGGAGCACATGATATCCTAAGCACTACTTCTTTCAAAAAGCACTACGCATTCAATTTGTTGTCTCAAATCTTTAATGGGGTCTGAATCCGCAAATCCTAGATTTTTTTCCGTATAAAGATAACTTGGTTTCTAAGCTTTCTTTGTTTTCCAGGTAATTTGGTTACTAAGTTGTTGACCAACATTTTCTGAACGTCTTTAATTAGGTTCCGGTTTCATTTGCTTTTGGATTTGTTTTGATGGCCATGTTTGCAGTAAGTATGACTTGTCGTCCCAAGCTTGATGACATAGCTGTGTTACATCAATAAAATTCGCATATATGAATCTAGAATAAAATTAAAACGAATATCATAGTTAACTCTAGGAGATGTCATTGCTGCTTTGTTGCGTCTCTAATTCTCTGCAAAACACATTTTTAGTTAGGGCTAACTCTTTATCAGAACTAGTCGTCAGATGGGAGATGTAATTAGAATACCTAATGCTCTTTGTGTTAGGAGATGAGATGAGATCTAGTCTATTTATATTAAAACAATACTCTCATTAAGGGCTTCAACCATGACTAGAATTCTATGTAGACTCTCTGACCTACATATAATTCATACCACATGTCAATTATGCATAAAACATTCCTGTATGACTAAGGTCACAAAACCCAATTAATATGATCATACACAATATTGGGTCATCCGTAATATCTTCATAAATTATATATTTAACCTGTTTTTATAAACCAAAAATACAACTAATATGTAAACCCACATAAAAAGAAATTTAACGAAGTAATGATATAATATTCCCTATCGATCAACATCTTGAGTTTGTCATATTGGGATATATATCGATTTCCATGTTTTGTTTCTCTAGAATTTGATTGCAGCAAGTATAGCAATTATAGATATCACGACATGTCATTTATAATACAAAGATACGAGGTATTGAATTTGCCAAAAATGAATTATATATTTCGACATAAAACTTGTGCACTATTTCGATATAATCAAATCAGAGCGTTAAGAGGCATTGGCCTTCACGTGGCATGTTTTGAATTCAGGATTATGTAAAATAAATATGTTAGCCATATCTGATTATGTTCTTAGGCCTCGTTTGCCTTTCATTTTGGGAACTCATTCCAAGCCTTGGAATGAGTTTCAAGGCCCAGAATGAGTTTTGAAAGATAAACAAGTGTTTGGTAAAGTGTGCCAAAACTCATTCTTCCAAAATGAGAATGAGAAAACTAGTGTTTTTTAAAATCGGCTCAAACCCCGTTTCCAAATTTTAGGAATGAGTTTTGAGCGTTTTTGCGGTGGCAAACTTGTAAAATGAGTTAATTATTAAAGAATGGCATAAAATGTAAATAGAGTAATCCAGCCATTCTCTTCAACGAACCAGTAAACCAGGCAAATCTCCCCTCCCCTTCTTCCTCCTCCTCCAATCATTTAGAAAACCCTTTCTCGCACTGGGTTTAGGGTTTTTCTTCTTCTTGAAACACTTGTTTTATTTTTTTGAGGGAGGAATTAAGGGAAGTGAGCAAAGGACTCGAGCAAAGGAAGCTATGGCACAATCACTGGAGCTACTTTTGATTCAGTTCCTGCTACAGGACAATGATGCCCGGAGGCAAGCCGAAGAGCAGATTAAGCGATTGGCCAAGGACCCTCAGGTGATTCTTGCATTGGTTCACCACTTGCGGACTGCAAAGACTCCCAATGTTAGGCAACTTTCGGTAGTTCTACTACGGAAGAAGATTACCGGCCACTGGGCCAAGCTTTTTCCCCAGCTCAGGCAATTGGTCAAGTTTTCGCTCATCGAGAGCATTACCGTCGAACACAAGGTATATCCGCACTCGATTGCTGTTCAATTGAGCGTGGTATCGACGATCAGTTTTGGGTTTAATTCATGTACTTCTTATTCTGTCCTTTTGGTTTTGAATGTCAAGAGAAGAATAGAAATACACAGTTGGGATTTGCAGGTGAAGACACTTCATCGGATTAAGATTTCGAGAAATTGCCATCCGAAATCGGAGATTATCTCAGGTTCACTGATGGGGTGTCACTCTTCTTTGTTTCTTTGGTTTCCCTTTGTTTCGCCATGGAATGACAGAGAACTGTCGGGCTAAAGGGGCTTGCTCATGGGAGTATTTTGGATCCTGCTGTAGAAGCAGCCATGCATCATGAATGGAATTATCCTTTGGGTGTGGTAAGTCCTATGCGAGAATTGCCCTGCCACGAACAACCATCTTTACTTGAAACAAAAATGGCATCGGGGATTTTCAGGATGGGGGTTTTGCTCATGATAGTAGGTTGGGTACTGTCATAGACATTTCCTCAGAAACAAGAACTGTGCTGTCCTGGTTGATAGATTCTGGGTTTGTATCAGGGAATGATGTGATCCAGTACCGGAGCTCAACAGATGATACTGTGGTCCAAGATGGTTGGGTTACCAAGGATGGTATCATTTGTAAATGTTGCAATAAGGTGCTTACCCTGTCCGAGTTCAAGTTTCATGCTAGCTTCAAGCTATATCGGCCATGTTTGAATCTCTTCCTGCAATCTGGTAAGCCATTTACCTTGTGCCAGCTTCAGGCTTGGTCAGCTGAATATAAGGCTAGGAAAGGTGGTATACAAGTGACACAAGTTGATGAGGTTGATCAAAATGATGATACATGTGGGCTATGTGGTGATGGGGGTGAGTTGATTTGCTGTGATAACTGCCCATCTACTTTTCATCAAATGTGCTTGTCCACGCAGGATCTCCCAGAAGGCAATTGGTATTGCCCAAGTTGCATTTGTCAGATTTGTGGTAATGTGGTCAATCTGGAGGCTTCAAGTTCGTTGATCATACTAAAGTGCTTGCAATGTGAAAAAAAATTATCATGACACTTGTATTGCCTTTTCCAAATTTTCAAATGAAGAAGCTTGCTTTGTAATGTTACTCTACTGGTAATGAACTTTGCTATAAATCATGAATGTGATAGGATTTCTTAGGTGTTTCAAGTTTTATCTTTCAAGGATCAACCAATTTCTTATAATTATTCATGGAAAAAGAAAAAAAAAAAGGAAAAACAAATTTCATAGAACTCATTTTATTATTTGTTAACCAAACAATTTTCTAGGTGAAAATTCATTCTGCTACGTGTTAACCAAACGCAATTAGAAAGACTTCAGAATTGATTCGCAAAATGAGTTTTAAGAACTCATTCTCAGAATGAGTTCCTAATCCGGAATGAAAGCCAAACGAGGCCTTAAGATTTTCTCACAACGTTTTCCACTGCGAACGTGTTGTTCCATACTTCCATGTCAAAAATGTCCCGACAACCAAAATGGACTGCCATCAATGTTCCTTGACCTTGCCGCAGCTTTAGAAGCATGGCATATCAGCTAGAGCCCTAGGTTTTTTTTTTTTTGGTAAACTATAGCCCTATGCTATTTGTTTCCCCTTCAAATGAACCAATTAACTAAAAAAAGGTACAAAGCACGACCAAACTTTGGTCGGTGCAATTCATAAACATTGTACGGACCGCCTTTTGATTTATGCATTAAGGCTTACAAGTTTTTGAATTATTTTGTGGGGGGAATTTAATATCTCCTTTGGTGCCGTGTCAAACATGGATCTCTGTTCAATCCGTATTCTGTAAAGAGGGTCGCTCTGTTCTCACTCGTTATATTCTGTAAAATGGGACTTACCTTGGAAAAATCTCTCTCTCTCTCTCCTAAAATAAAAGTCCCATTTGCACCGCTGAGTTTAATTGAACAGCCATGCAACCGATTTTGACGGTTACAGAAAGCCAAAACAAAACAAAAGAGAAAGGTCTTGTTACCAAGTTAAATAGCACAAAGGTAGGCAGGATTCAAAATTTGAGAGAGTGTATATTGTTTAGACTTTTATCTGGATTGAAAGGAGAAGGACCTGACCTGAGGCTGATCAGTGATCGGGGACAGTGCAGTACATACAGGAAGGCTATATAAGGTATTTTTCCTAATGTATGGTTATGGTTATAACTGGTTCAATACCGTAGACGTAGGCACAATATTACATACTTATCTCAGGATTTAATAAATATTCAACCGTCTCTCGTAAGACTTCGAATTTGAGCATATCCTTAATAATTAGGATTCAAAATCCATGTACGGTCAAAGGCTTGGGCAAACTGAATGCGACGGTTGCCAACTCGCTCGGGAAAATGATTGAAAAACGTTAAACTCTGCCATCCATCTGATCGAGCACCAGTTGAAGGCGACGGGCGAAGCGAATCAGCCGCCGAATTCTGCAATCTTCTTCAGCTCGCCTGCTTCTGTATTCGCACTTCGCAGCCGCAGTCTGCGATTCCAATCTTCTCAGAGCTTCTAACCCACGTGATCCACATGAACCACATGGGCTGCTAACCCACGTGAATGGGCCGTCTAACGACCGCATATAGGCAAAGTTGGTTTTTGGTGATTTTTTTTAAAATAAATATATCATGTTCAGTTTATTTGGTAATTGGAAAGTAGTGTTATTTTTTTAAAATAATTGAGAAAAGTATCATTTTGTAAAGAATTTTTCCAAAAATGCACTTAGAAGACGGAATGAGATCATCTACGGTTGAGCCGTATCCAATGGTTGCTTGCCAAGTAGGCAAGCAACACCCCCTTTCCTTTCTCTCTTCTGCATGGGAAAACGAAAGAGTGATTTTCACTTTTTCAGGGGGTGTTGCTTGCCTACTTGAAAAGCAACTGTTGGATACGGTTGAGCCTGATGGGCTCAATCGTAAATGATCTCATTCCTTAGAAGAATGCTAAATTCTCACCCCATATTCTCAATTGTTTGGAGTGAGGATGATGCACAGCGTATGCCAAACGAATTTCGACGTCAAGGAATTGAAACTTGCAGGTCTCCAACGAGACGAGAAAGAGAGGGTGGGGACCGTGGGTGGGAGGATTCCGAAGCAGAAGATAAGAAACAGAAAGAAAAGAGTAAATTACACTTACCTCCCTTATGGTTTCTGACAACTACAGATACCTCCCCTGAGGTTTCCTAAATGATACTTACTTCCCTCATAAGACATATAAAATATAATTTTACTATTTTACCCTTTATCAGTTTTTTTATTTAAAATAAAAAAATTCAAAATTTTAAATAATAAAATCACTCATAGTTTTTAAATTGATTATTAAGACTTTTTAACTTTTAAAAATCATTTATCAATATAAAAAATCCTCAAAATCTTACACTTTTTTATACCTAAAGAAGGGTAAATTCGTAAAAATATATTTATATTTTAAAAAAATTTGTACAAAAAGGAGGGATATGAAATAGACAACAAAAATATAAGTGTCATTTCAGAAGGAAAGTATATGCAGTTATTAGAAACCATGAGGGAGGTAAGTGTAATTTACTCAAAATAAAAATAAAAAATGCCACGCGACCCGTTCAAAGGACTGGGTCGTAATTACGCTTCAAAATTCTATAGGGCCGGGGATTCAGAAACTTTGTCTTTCTTCGTCCTTTTTTTTTTCATTTCCATTTTGTTTCAGTTGTCTGTAATCTATGTCTGCCGTGTGCTACAATATGGCGATGTCGTCTTCTATTCTGGATCGAATCCATAAATTCTTTTTTTATTGTTATTAATTGTTGTCTCTTTGAGGTCTGATAAGGAGTAATGAATGGAAGAAGGAGGTTTAGTTGTTAATTACTTGTTGGGCTGGGGAGTTCTTGATTTGTCCTTTGCTTTCACTCGTTTCACCTGCTACTAATTCATCTCCTTTTTGATTGCTGATTTTGAGGATTTTCTATGGGCATATTAATTCAAGAAGTTTAGAGAGAGAGAGA